>JASWHV010000014.1:56152525-57352525 GCA_030760725.1 Neostapfia colusana | reverse complement strand
CCAACGAACCAAATTGAAGCTTTCCAGATGAAGTTTGTTCCATACGCTTCAGCTGTTGGAAGCATTATGTACGCTCAAGTATGTACGCGCCCTGATTTAGCTTTCATAATGGGAATGCTTGGCAGATTCCAATCAAATCCAGGAATGGATCACTGGAAGGCCACAAAGAAAGTCTTGCGATACATGCAAGGTACTAAAAATCACATGCTAACATATTAAAAATCTGATAACCTAGAAGTTATTGGTTATTCAAATGTCGATTTCGCTGGTTGTGTGGATAGTAAGAAATCCACGTCAGGTTATATATTCACACTAGCCGGAGGAGCTATATCGTGGAAAAGCTCCAAGCAAACGGTGGCTGCACCGTCCACGATGCAGGCTGAGTTCATAGCATGTTATGAGGCCACTGGGCAGGCTGTATGGCTAAAGAATTTCATTCCCGGGCTCAAAGTGGTTGACGACATTAATAAACTACTTGTGATATACTGCGATAACGAACCCGCAGTTTTCTATGCGAGTAACAAAACGTCAAGTGCTTTGCCAAGCACATTGACATAAAGTACCATGTTGTGAAAGATAGAATCTAGAATCAAACAATTAATGTCAAGCATATTAGTACGACAAATATGCTTACGGATCCAATGACAAAAGGCTTACCACCAAATACTTTTCGTAATCACGTTGCCGACATGGGATTATTGGAGGCTTTATGATTCTGGAAAGTAGGGACCTTTTAAAGGAGCCGTCCCTCATAAAGAATAATGTTTTCCATTTGAAATCGGTTGATGTATTATAAGTGTCAAAGTTGGATGGTTAACTGTAGACCGTTGTAACGCTTCACTTTATGTGTCATACTTATTAAGAATGGATAAATAAAGTTAAACTAGACGATCAAGGGGGAGAATGTTGGATTGATATTGGTTTACATGAGATAAAAAGAAAGGAGAAAAAGCAAAAAGTAAAAAGGAAAAGAAAAAAGGGAAAAGGAAAGAGACCGGTAATATCGAGTCTCCCGTAACGTACGCCACGATCGGAGGCATTTCAAAATGAACTGGGCTCGGTCCCCTATCGTGTGCTCTATAAAAATAGGATTAGTGGAGGAAAACATACACGATTAACAAATTAATCACTCCCTAATCACGAACACCAACAACCGGTCAAAAAGAAGAGCATCGCGGTGGGAAGATCCGAGTTCTAAGAGATGAAGATGGCCGACGGCTCTTCATCATGTAAGTTTGGCTAAGACACTCCTTTAATCATGGTTATCAAGTGCATAATGGTGATTAGGCTTTACGTTTCATGCAAATCGCTAAAGTTTTAGTTCTAATAAATTCAACTCCAGAAGCATAGTTGGAGGGTTGCAGTACTTGACTATAACTCGACCTGATCTTTCTTTCATGGTAAACCGTGTTTGTCAGTACATTCATGCACCAACTGATGTCCACTAGGCAGCTGTTAAAAGAGTGTTACGATATGTTAAAGGGACTGTTAATTCAGCACTAAAAATTTACAAGACAAGCAAGCTGGCACTTAGTGTGTTCTCAGATGCCGATTGGGCTGGATGTCCGGATGACCGCAGATCAACTAGTGGTTTTGCTATTTTCCTTGGTTCAAACTTGATCTCTTGGAGCTCTAGAAAGTACGCCACTGTCTCCAGATCGAGCATTGAAGCCGAATATAAAGCAATTGCTAACGCTGCAGCAGAAACTATCTGGATTCAGTCATTGCTGAAAGATTTAGGAGTCTGTCAGTGGAAAGCTCCTTTGTTATGGTGTGATAATCTCGACGCCACATATCTTACTACCAATCCAGTGTTCCATGCCCGTACGAAACACATAGAGGTTGATTTCCATTTCATCAGAGAACAAGTAGCTCGAAAAGCTCTAGAGATAAGGTTTATACCGTCTGCTGATCAGATGGCAGACATTTTCACGAAGGAACTGTCAAGAGCTCCATTCAATCATATTGTTCACAATCTTAACATGGTTTCTATAGGTTAAGATTGAGGGGGAGTGTCAAGAATTATATTGTTCACTAGCCCGGGTCTTTAGAGTACTTTGTTAGCAGTTAGCTAAGTCCGAGTCTTTAGCTTCTGATGAGTGCGTGAGACGTGCATTGCGTTATGTGTGGAGTGAGTTACGCTGAGTCTGTTCAGTAATGGATCGTGTGCATGTACTCTGAGCTATATAATCTAAACTGATCCCTCGAGGACCTGTGCGTGTGGCTCTCAAACAACTAGTTCAGTTTTCTTTACAAAGCACTCCTCCATAAAACCATGTTGGATTCCCATGTTAATAAGAGAAAAAATAAGAAAAACCAATTACCACTATCATTATAAAAAATAGATGCTGGGTATTAAGGCATATAGATTCCCATGTTAATCATAAAAAAATAAGAAAAAATACTTACCACTATCGATATAAAAAAATATACGCTGGCTATTAAGGCCTATAGGTTCCCATGTCAATCAGAGAAAAATAAGAAAAATTACTTACCAATGTCATTATTGAAAGTTGCCTAGAGGGGGGTGAATAGGCTAATAAAACCTGAAACTACTGAAACAACGGATTAAACCTGAAGAGCCAGACTAGTCTGGTCTGGGGGCGGACTAGTTCGGTCTAGGTATAGAAATTGCGTTTTTATGGATTTCTTTTCAAGTTTGTTTAAGCGGAAGATATGTAAGTAGTCTAACAACCTAATCAACTAATTTGTGAATGAGAAACTGATTGGATTGTAAGACTCGCAACTATGAAGCAATTAACAAGTTTTGAGCGAGACTAAAAACTAACGAGCAACTCTAGTGAATAAGCGAGAAAGTAAAGAAATCAAGAGACTCGATTTATCCTGAGGTTCGATTCCATACAGGAATCTACGTCCCCGTTGAGGAGTCCACAAAGGACCGGGTTTCTTCCAATCCTACCCTCACTGAGCGATCACCAAGATCAAGCCCGGGTTCTTCACTATCAATCAAAGTATGAATACAATATTCTTAGGGGCTACTCACAACTTGAGGCTCTCTACAACAACCTAGCAGTTCTAGAAAACAAAATACAACAGCCAAGAACTCAAATTAACAATTAGAGTGCAAGAGATTCAAACCGAGAGCTCAAATGTTTATCACCACGTCTCTTCTCTCACAAATCCACAAACCCCTCAAGATCCAATCTTAGGGGTCAAGAAGGTGAGGAAAGAGGTTTTGAAGAGCTCCAGGAAAGAGTTTTCGGCGCTAGGGTTTCAGTGCATTCCATTTGAAACCGGGGGGGTCCCTTTTTATAGGGATTCCGACATCTAACCGTTATACCTACTAAAGTTCGGACTAGTCCGGTCAGAACCCCGGACTAGTCTGTCTTTGGGGGACTACTTACGTCACAAAGGCTACCAACTAAAGTCCCCGTAAATATTAAATTCAAACGGTCATAAAATCCCGGACTAGTCCGTTGAGGAGCGGACTAGTCCAATCTCACACAGGAACCTTTGTTCCGGATGAGAACGGACTAGTCTGGCAGGGAGTGAACTAGTCCGGTCTTACTAGACTTAGTCTCGATACCTTTCTAATCTCAGATTACGAACTAGTCTGGCCATATTCGGACTAGTCCGAGCTCACACAGGAACAATTGTTCCGTCCTAAACTGGACTAGTCTAAAGGGACCAGACTAGTTTGACCAGCTGAGCAGACTAGTCCGATGTCACTCAGAAGCACTTCCTCCGGACCTAAGCGGCTTAGTCCGATAGGCGGACTAGTCCGGCCCCATGGGCGGACTTGTCTGGCCTTTTGGGACTTGGTCTCAGAAAGGCTCAGACTGACACAAAAATGGACTAGTCCGGCCCAAAACGGACAAATCCAAACTCACTCAGAGACTTGCAGTCCGGTCAAAAACAGAATAGTTCGGTTGGGACGGACTAGTCCAGCCTTGAGTCCGGATAAGTCCGTTCTAAATTCTCAGCCATAGCTATGATTATTTCCTTCCAAGATTCTAACTAAAATTTGAGCTCTCTAATGATTCTTAAGAACTCTAAAAGACAAGATCCTGTACACAATTAGAAAATGTGAAACTCAATAGTAAAATTCTATTTTCTACTCTTACAAGTCTTCTTCTTTTCCTTTTTGCTTTTTGAGAGACTCCACATTCATTCCTATCTCAAGGACCCGTGCTCATACTCAGTAAAACTCATTAGTATCTTAATTGTCGTCATCAATCATCTAAAACTCACGGGGATTACCTAGATGCACTTTCAATCTCCCCCTTTTTGGTGATTGATGACAACATATTAAGACTCTCGATTAATGGATATAAGAGTTTATTTTCATAATACATGTATATATGATTTACTTCCCCTAAATGTGTGCACAAGAGTTTGTCAAGAAAGCGATGCACATTAATGAGTTCTATGGGGATTTCATACACACATGTGTTATGGTGGGGTGTCTAAGTGTGATGTGATAAAATGAGTGTAAAATGCATTGAGGGGAATATAAATGACATCAACTAACAAGATCATCTCAACATGACATAGCATGAAGACATAAAGTGGCATAGTCATTACAAAACAAGACAAGACAAGAATTTTAAAGCTTAAGCTGGACTACTCCCCCTTTTTCTCTCCCCCTTTGGCATCAAAGCACCAAAAAGGAAAAGAAAAGAGAGAAGGGCCTAATCGCTATCGTCTTCATCTTGATCTTCGCCTTGTTCACTTTGAGTTTCCTCATCCTCATCGTCGTCTTCATCGTCATCCTCATGATGAGCGTGGGAGGTAGGAGGAGCAGCAGAGGAGGAACCAACTTCACCAAAGTAGGCAAGCTCGTCCTTGGTGAGAGTGGGAAACTCGGTTACTCATTCATCGTCCGATGACGGTGGAGACATAGGTATCTCCATCTTGTCGCACATGGCCTTGAGGTACTTCTCTTGGCGTTGCTTCATTTTCTGTGTGCGAACTTCCACCTTCTGGCATGAGGAGAAGATTGCCTTGAAGATTTTGAGCAGCCCACTAGAAGAGCCACTCGACGATGGAAGAGTAGACGGCCTAGCTGAAGAGGATGGAGCTGCAGAGGAGCTCCTACCCAAGGACACAGGAGGGCGAGGAAGAGGAGTCGGCATTTGTGGACGCAGCTTCCTGTGCTTCACATCCTTGGCAAATTCCACGCTGGTGACTCTCTCGACCATGCACATGATATGTGGCGCATAGCCACAAGACCTGTTTGGAGTGTAGGAGATGTTGAAGATATCGTTGTAGATGTAGTCGAAGACGTTGAACCGCTCTTCTTCATTGAGTAGCTCCAACAAGTTTCTTAGATACCCTTGTATCATCCCCGCATCTCCATCCTTGGGAGCTAGTGTCTTCCTCAGGATTCGGTTGAGCACTCTAAAGAAGGGCTTTATATTGGGAGTTGAGGATGGCTCATAGGTGAGATATGATGGATACATAAAGTCCAAGTCATGCTTTCCCATGGTCCTTTCATTGTGAACTATGATCTCATAGTTCAAGTGCTCCTCAAGCCCAAGGATCCTTGCAAATTCATCATACATCATCGAGTACACCACACCATTTGTAATCTAAGTGATCTTTCTGTTTCCATAAGTGTGGAAGTAGCAGGTGGTGTAGAATTGGACTATGACCTCGATGTTCCAGTCATACTGAAAAGCCATCAAATTTGCCATGGCGTTCTACAGCTTCAATCACCGCATCAAAAGATTGATGCTTCTTGTTCGCCATATAGGACCAATCCACCCACTGAGCATCGACTACCGGTGTCTTCATTGGAAGATAGACAAGATGGTAGTAGTCACAATGGAAGTCACACAAAAACGAGTGTCTGGTGCGACCTTCTCATACTTGTAGACGTCTTCTTCTCGAAGCCTTCTGGCTTTCTCAGCTCCCTTCCCTTTGAATGTTGCACTCGCCAAATTGGGTTGGCGGTTTGGATTGTACATGGGTGGTGCTCTCTCAAGTGGCCCAACTGGTCCTTGTAGGGGATTCCCCCTTCCCCGCCTAGGATTGTCACGAATGACAAGTCCCCTATCAGCCAAAACCTTTTTCCTAGGAGGATCTGCTGCTTTTCCTTTCCCTTTATCTTGAGCCGTTCCTTGTGACCAAGCTTGTTGTTTTTCCTTCAAGGTCACTAGCCTCTTCCTTCTTGGAGAATCAACAGACTGAGAGGCTTGTGCTTCCCTGTCAGCCCATTTCTTTGTTCGAGCCTCCCTTACTGCAGCCTCACCCGCTTCGACCTCGGCTGCTGCACGATAGGCGGCTTGGCGAGCCGCTTCGGCCTCGGGGTTGGAAAGAGGACTGTCTCCAGATCCTGACATGATCTGGTGATATATGAAAGGGAAAGATTATACGTGAGAGGATTGCGTTTGAATTAGTGTACATCCCCAAAGTTAGGGGCTAAAACTGCATCAGCCGGACTTGTCCGTCCGTGGGGCGGACTAGTCTGCCCAGGCCGGACTTGTCCGGCCAGTTTTCGGACTAGTCCGGACTCTACAGTTTTAAACCCTAACTTAAGCGATTTGAGCACAAATTCACAAAACTAGATTGAATACAACAAGGAATACAACAATATGGTGTAGGGACATCAGGGAAGGCCTAAGGCACTAGAAATATGACCTAGAAACAAGGGATTTGCGAAAAATCAAAGTTAGGTCAAAAAGTACCATAGAGCAAAGAAATTTGATGAAATCCGCGGATCAAAGGAGCGGAGATGGTCGGGAAAGGATTCCCCGCACTCCACAAGCCTTGAATCGAGGATTCCTTCGAGGGATTTGAGTGAGAGCTCCAAAATCGCCAATGGGGGCGAGTTTTGGAGGACAAGAGAGGTGTAGAAGTGAATGAGAGAGGGAGGGGGTTCGGCCCCAACCCTTGGAGGTTAATTCTCTAGGGGCCGGACTAGTCCGGTTTACTGTCCGGACTAGTCTGGTATGTCGGACTAGGTCTGGATTAGTCTGTTGTCCGGACTTGTCCGGATGCAGGCCGGACTAGTCCGTTGTGGACTTATCTGCCACATCCCGGATTATTCAAGATATCCGGACTTATCCGGCCTGTTGGGCAGACTAGTTCAATTTTTGAAGGCTGATAAATTCTTATATATTAGAATTTCGCCAAGAGTGATTACGGTGAATTTACTTGCACCTTCTATTAGATAACTATGGTCAATATATACCAAAGCACACAATTAGATGATGACCATAATATATCCAAAAATAATATGAGAGAAAATTAGAGGGGGAACAAGTTTTTCACAATCATGCATATTTTTGAAGTTTGTGAATTTTTTTGAAGATTCCTAATTACTAGCATTCATATGCACAACATTTCAAGTCACATTCCTAGAGTCTAGGATATTTATCTCATTTCAAAGTTCGCAAAATCGTTTTTCATCTAGTGGCTTGGTAAAAATATCGACTAGTTATTTTCCGGTTCTTACATGTGAGATAGCTATGTTCCCTTTTATTGAATGGTCTCTCAAGAAGTGATGCCTGATGTCTATGTGTTTGGTCCTAGAGTGTTCAACGGGGTTATGAGCTATATTAATGGCACTCTCATTGTCGCCTATGAGTGGAATGTGGTTTATATTGTAACCATAATCCCTTAGAGTTTGTCATATCCAGAGAAGTTGAGCACAACAACTTCCGGCTGTAACATACTCCGCTTCAGCTGTGGAAAGGGCAATGGAATTTTGTTTCTTGGATGACCATAATACTAGGGATCTACCCAAAGATTGACAAGTCCCAGAGGTGTTTTTTCTATCTACTTTACATCCGGCATAATCCGCATCGGAATATCCGATGAGATTAAACTTAGACCCCTTTGGATACCACAATCCTAGGTTCGGTGTGTGAACTAAATATCTTAAGATTCTTTTAACGGCAGTTAAGTGACATTCTTTAGGAGATGCTTGAAATATTACACACAAGCATACACTAAGCATGATATCGGACCTAGATGCACAAAGATAAAGCAATGAACCAATCATAGAGTGATATACCTTTTGATCCACACTTGGTCCATCTTCATTGAGATCGAGGTGCCTGTTCGTTGCCATTGGTGTCTTGATGGGTTTGGCCTTGTCCATGTCAAACTTCTTGAGTATGTCTTGTGTGTACTTCGTTTGTCTAATGAACGTGCCTTGCTTGAGTTGCTTGACTTGAAATCCTAGGAAGAACTTCAACTCCCCCATCATTGACATCTCAAACCTATCCGTCATTATCTTACTAAACTCATTACAAAAAGATTTGTTAGTTGAACCAAATATGATGTTATCGACATATATTTGGCACACAAAGAGATCATCATTTACATTCTTTGTGAAAAGTGTGTAATCAGCCTTGCCTATCTTAAAACCATTATCAATAAGAAAGTCTCTAAGACACTCATACCAAGCTCTAGGAGCTTGTTTGAGGCCATAGAGAGCTTTATGCAATTTAAAAACATAATTAGGATATTCTTGATTTTCAAACCCGGGTGGTTGCTTCACGTACACTTCCTCCTTGATTGGATCATTTAGGAAGGCGCTTTTCACATCCATTTGATAAAGCTTGAAATCATGGTGAGTATCATAGGCCAATAGAATATGAATTGACTCAAGCCTAGCTACGGGAGCAAAGGTTTCATCGAAGTCCAAACCTTTGACTTGAGCATATCCCTTTGCCACAAGTCAGGCCTTGTTTCTTGTCACCACTCCGTGTTCATCTTGCTTGTTGCGGAACACCCACTTGGTGCCTACCATATTTGCATTTGGTCTTTTCACCAACTCCCACACTTGGTTTCTTGTGAAGTTGTTCAACTCGTCTTGCATGGCTACCACCCAATCCGGATCCTTGAGTGCTTCTTCCACCCTAAAGGGTTCCAAGGAGGACACAAAAGAGTAATGCGCACAGAAGTTAGTCATTCGAGATCGTGTTGTTACCCCTTTTGTGATATCTCCAAGGATGTTGTCAACGGGGTGATCCCATTGAATGCTTTGATGAACCCTTGGGTGAGGCACTCGAATTCTTGAGTGGTCTTCTTCTTCTTCACCCCCCCCCTTGATCAACATCATGGTCTCGATTTTCTCCTTCTTGAACTTGACCGTCTTGATCTTGGGGTTCTTGAGTTTGATCTTGTGTGAGAGGCGCCAAATGTGATGAACTTGGAGCATTTTGTCCTACATATTCTTGAGGACGGACATATCCAAGCCCCATTCTTCTTAGTGCTACACATGGTGCTTCTTATTCATCTAGCACACATTGATCGACTTGCTCAACTTAGGAGCCATTAGTTTCGTCAAACACCACGTCACGTGCAATCTCAACACAACCAGAAGTTTTGTTGAAAACACGATAGGCGCAAGTGTTTGATTCATAACCAAGTAAGAAACCTTCATCGTATTTTGAAGCGAACTTCGAAGTCCTAGGCTTCTTGTTGAGAATGTAGCATTTACTTCCAAAAACACAAAAGTAAGAGATGTTAGGTTTGTTACCGGTTAGGAGCTCATATGGAGTTTTGTTCAAAAGTCGATGGAGATAGAGGCGGTTTGTGGCGTGGCAAGCGGTATTGACCGCTTTCGCCCAAAACCGATCTGAAGTCTTGTACTCATCAAGCATGGTTCTTGCCATCTCTATGAGTGTGCGGTTCTTCCTTTCGGCCACCCCATTTTGTTCGGGGGAGTAGGGGGCCGAAAACTCATGCTTGAAGCCCTCTTCATCCAAGTATTCTTCTACTTGGGTGTTCTTGAACTCGGAGCCGTTGTCACTCTTTATCTTCTTGATTTTTAAGGAGAACTCGTTTTGAGCTCTTCTTAAGAACTTCTTGAGGACATTTTGAGTTTCTCCCTTATCATGCAAGAAAAATACCCCAAGTGAAGCGAGAATAGTCATCAACAATTACTAAACCGTATTTGTTACCGCTAATGCTTATGTAGGTGACTGGACCGAAGAGGTCCATGTGAAGCATCTCCAATGGTCTTGTTGTCATCATCACATTCTTGGCGGGATGAGCTGCTCCAGTTTGCTTTCCGGCTTGACAAGCTCTACATGGCCTATCTTTCTCAAAAACAACATCTTTTAGTCCACAGATATGATCCCTCTTTAGAAGTTTTTGTAAGTTCCTCATGCCAACATGGGCTAGTCTCCTATGCCACAACCATCCCATGTTAGTTTTTGCTATTAAGCATGTGTCAAGTTGAGCTTTTTTCGTGGATAAATCCACTAAGTAAAGCTTTCCCTTCAACACACCCTTAAAGGCAACTGAGTTATCACTTCTTCTAGAGACGGTCACACCCTCGTTAGTAAACAAGCAATTATAACCTTTCTCACATAGTTGAGATATGGACAATAGGTTATAATCTAGTGATTCAACATGTAGAACATGAGAGAGCGAGTGTTGAGAAGAGATAGCAATTTTACCAATACCAAGCACCCTTCCTTGACTATTGTTGCCAAAGTAGATGCCTTCACTTGGATCATCATTTTCTTCATACTCAACGAACATCTTTCTCTCTCCGGTCATATGATTAGTGCACCCACTATCTAGCACCCATTTAGTGCCACAAGAGGAGTAGGCCTACAAAATAATTTAAGCTTTGGTCTTAGGTACCCAAACTAGGTTGGGTCCTTTGAGGTTAGTCACAAGGCATTTGGGCACCCACACACAAGTTTTTGGACTTTTGTGGAGTGGCCCAACATATTTAGCATATACTCGACCATACTTGCTCTTCATAAGAACATAAGATGCATCAAAGTTATGAAATACGGTAGAGTTTATTATTTTGGCAATTTCATGTGAGGTAGATGCAAGGTTGTTATTCTTGACTTGAGTAGAGTTTTCTTTGACAAAGTCTATACACTTGTTAGTATGTTTAAGGATTCTAGCATTTTGCTTTCCTCCTCTAGTATAACCAAGTCCATCTTTGATAAGAAGAGATCTTGTGATTGAGTATGCACTACGTGCATATTTGATCTTCTCCTTATCAAAGATCCCACTTTTGTGTATATTCTTGTTTTGTGTCTCTCTGTGCTCATTTTTTAAGTTTAGAACAAGATTAGCACATTTGCAAGTTCTAGTGTTGAATTCCTTATTTGTTGATGAGGAGTTCTTGTAAGATGAAGTAGATGAAATACTTGACTTAAGTGAGTTGAATTGTGCTTCAAGATTCTTGTGAGTCTTGGTGAAACTCACAAGTTCATCTTGAAGTACTACATTCATACTCTTAAGTTCTACACAAGTTTCCTTGCTCAAGGCAAGTTTGCTTTCAAGTGCTCTCTCAAGTTCACGGAGCTTCTCAATCTCAAGGTTTCTTCGCTTTCAAGTACATTTCTTGAGGTGTTTTGCCTTTCTCCATGGCGAACCTTCCAAGCTCTCCTTCGATCATCTCAATCTTGTCTTCCGTCACGGATCGATTTCCTTCATGTGCGATCTTGAGGGTGTCCCAAATATCTTTGGCGAGCTCTAACCCATCCACCTTGTTGAATTCTTCAAGGCTTAGGGATGAGTTGAGCACGGCCACCGCTTGTGCATTGCGGTGGATTTGTTGTTCTTTCTCTTGGGTGAGTTCATCCTCGTCTTTGTGGATATCTATACCTATACATAAAATATGCCAAAGACTTAGGTTTAAGGAAATTAGATGCAACTTCATGTTGTGCTTCCACATGGTATAGTTAGTTCCATAAAAGTGAGGTGGTTTTCCTAAGGGAATTGATAAATAACTGGAATGCAAATTTAGACGTTCATAATTATAAGGATATCGCGAGTAGTCTTGTTGACTACTGTTTAGCTTCTTCTCCAATTTCTCCTTCCTTTTCTTCTTAGCTTCCTCCTTCTTCTTCTTCTTGAGGAGAGCCATGAGACGTAGAACTTCTTCATCTTCTTCCGAGCTTGATATGTCTTGTGGAGGAGTAACAACTAGAGGTGGGTTAGAACCTCGCTCTTCGAAGTTGCTCGGACTTGCTCCTTTTCCTTTGGTAAGATCAATTTGTCTACCGGTCTTGTCCCCCATCTCCTCTCCAAGCGGTTAAGCTTTTGTGGAGAGTTAGGCTCTGATACCAATTGAAAGTTGCCTAGAAGGGGGTGAATAGGCTAATAAAACCTGAAACTACTGAAAACAGCGGATTAAACCTGAAGGGCCGGACTAGTCCGGTCTAGGTATAGAAATTGCATTTTTATAGATTTCTTTTCAAGTTTGTTTAAGCGGAAGATATGTAAGTAGTCTAACAACCTAATCAACTAATTTGTGAATGAGAAACCGATTGGATTGTAAGACTCGCAACTATGAAGCAATTAACAAGTTTTGAGAGAGACTAAAAACTAACGAGCAACTCTAGTGAATAAGCGAGAAAGTAAAGGAATCAAGAGACTCAATTTATCCCGAGGTTCGATTCCACACAGTAATCTACGTCCCCATTGAGGAGTCCACAAAGGACTGGGTCTCTTCCAATCCTACCCTCACCGAGCGATCACCAAGATCAAGCCCGGGTTCTTCACTATCAATCAAAGTGTGAATACAATATTCTTAAGGGCTACTCACCACTTGAGGCTCTCTACAACAACCTAGAAGTTCTAGGAAACAAAATACAACAGCCAAGAACTCAAATTACCAATTAGAGTGCAAGAGATTCAAACCGAGAGCTCAAACGTTTATCACCGCGTCTCTTCTCTCACAAATTCACAAACCCCTCAAGATCCAATCTTAGGGGTCAAGAAGGTGAGGAAAGAGGCTTTGAAGAGCTCTAGGAAAGATTTTTCGGCGCTAGGGTTTCAGTGCATTCCATTTGAAGCCGGGGGTTCCCTTTTTAATTGGATCCCGACATCTAACCGTTATACCTACTAAAGTTCGGACTAGTCCGGTCAGAAACCCGGACTAGTCCGTCCTTGGGGGACCAATTACGTCATAAAGGCTACCAACTAAAGTCCCCGTGAATATTAAATTCAAAAGGTCATAAAATCCCGGACTAGTCCGTTCAGGAGCGTACTAGTCCGATCTCGCACATGAACCTTTTTTTCGGATGAGAACGGACTAGTATGGCAGGGAGTGGACTAGTCCGGTCTTATCAGACTTAGTCTCGATACCTTTCTAATATCAGATTACGGACTAGTCTGGCCATATCCGTACTATTCCGAGCTCACACAGGAACAATTGTTCCGTCCTAAACCGGACTAGTCTAAAGGAACCAGACTAGTCTGACCAGCTGAGCGGACTAGTCCGATGTCACTCAGAAGCACTTTCTCCGAACCTAAGCGGCTTAGTCCGATAGGCGGACTAGTCCGTCCCCATGGGCGGAGTAGTCTGGCCTTTTGGGACTCGGTCTCAGAAAGGCTCAGACTTACACAAAAACGGACTAGTCCGGCCCAAAACGGACAAGTCTGAACTCACTCAGAGACTTGTAGTCCGGTCAAAAAACAGAATAGTTCGGTTGGGACGGACTAGTCCGGCCTTGAGTCCGGATAAGTCCATTCTAAATTCTCAGCCACAGATATGATTATTTCCTTCCAAGATTCTAACTAAAATTTGAGCTCTCTAATGATTCTTAAGCACTCTAAAGAGAAGACCCTGTATACAATTAGAAAATATAAAACTCAATAGTAAAATTCTATTTTCTACTCTTACAAGTCTTCTTCTTTTCCTTTTTGCTTTTTGAGAAACTCCACATTCATTCCTATCTCAAGGACCTGTGCTCATACTCAGTAAAACTTATTAGTATCTTAATTGTCGTCATCAATCATCTAAAACACACGGGGATTACCTAGATGTACTTTTAATTATAAAGAAATAGATAAAATAATCATATATATTTTAAAAATTAACCATCATTGCCAATATGAGAAATAGTATAAATTACATGTTTTTTATCACCATAAATGTCAATTTAATAATTATAGTGATATCAAAACAATAACAATAATATAATAATAAATTAATAAAACACGTAACATAATACAGTATTAGCCATAGTTGGACAGCTAATATTTGCCGTGTACATACACAGACCAAACAGCTAATTATAAAACAATATTGCAGAATTTATGAATCGATAAAATTAGATGAAAAGGGTGAAAGTACTAGAAATGATCCCAATAGTCGAGACAAACGGTCATGTTGGATTCCAATGCATGTATAAGGAAACATTGAAATAAGTAACAGAAAAAATATAAATATCCAATTTTTTTACATTATTTAGATATCAAAAGCATTTACTTTTTAAATGAAATAGTTTAATAAATTGATTGATAGAAGGTGTAACAACATTTTAAAGGAGATTGTTTAAAAAAATGCAACAATAAATGCACAGATAAGTTGAAATCATTATAACATTTATCCCTTCATGCCCGTTTCCTTTTCGTAGCTTTTGGGTGACGCATCAAAATTATAATTTGGCTATTAATATGTTTGACTTTACTAACGCATAAGGTCATATGTGTGTGTCTATATATATATATATACAGGAAATCTAACACATTACGACGACTAGCCGTCGTAAGTAACGTAAACTATGGCGGTCCATGTGGGATGTCATAAGTAAACTAACTTACGAGGTCATGGGCCTATGACCGTCGTAAGTTAGAGTTCCATCGTAAGTTAGGTGTTACTTACGACGGCCGTAAACCTAAGTCGTCGTAATTTAGCGTCCAGTCGTAAACTACAATTAACTTACGATGGCCCTACTGTTGGGCCGTTGTAAGTTAACGAGCTGTCGTAAATCTTCGGTTTATCCACCGCCCAGGCCCCGGGCTCGGGCTACCGCGCCGCTGCCACCCGAGCCCCCCCTCCCCCCCCCCCCCCCCCGCCCCCCGCCGCTACCCGAGCCCTGTCACCGCGCGCCACAGCCCCGCCGCGACGCCCCCGCGCCACCCCACCGTCTGCACCGCCCCGCCGCCACCGCTCGGCCCCGAGTCGGCCCCTCTTCGCCGCCACTTCAAGGTATGTTTTATTAATTATTTGTATAAATTAGTTATTTAGTTAACCTAGTAATTAATTTAGTTATTTTATTAATTAGTTTAGTTAATGGTTTACTTTATTACTTAATTAGGTTACTTAATTTTGGTTCAATTGATTATTAAGTTAGTTTAATATTTATTTTATAATTTTGTTACATGGTTAATATTGTAGATTGTTTAATTATTTAATTAGTTAGTTATATTCATAGTTATTATGACGGTAAGGCAACATAAGGCGACATACCCCCTTTTTATCTTTTAAGCGGTAAGTCGAGGTGACGCCTTACTAGTATATAAATATAGCAAAAAGTAGGAGTAGAAACAAAATACAAAAGAAAAAAAGAAAAGAACAAGAGAAAAAAACACTGCATGTGCCTTATTTCAGTGGCCCATCCAACCCACTATCACGGGCCCAACACCCTACATTTACTCTAACACCTCATCTGCTTCTTTCTTTCCCCTTCCCCATCTCCTCCCATGAGCGCAGCCACTTCTTTCTTTCCCCTTCCCCATCTCCCCTGGCAAGCGCCGCCGCCGGCACATCCTCTCTGCCCGAGCGCCGCTGCTGCCACATCCCATGTCCCCTGGTGCAACCACTTCTTTCTTTCTCCTTCCCCATCTCCTCCCGCGAGCGCCGCCGCCACCACCACATCCCCTATCCCCTGGCGCAGCCGCTTCTTTCTTTCCCCTTCCCCATCTCCTCCCGCGAGGGCCGCTGCCGCCATATCCTCTCTGCCTGGGTGTCGCCGCCGCCACATCCCCTGTGCTCGGGCGCCGCCATCTCCCTGTGCATGCCTTATGCCGGGATCTAAGGCAACGAGACGGCTTAACCGCACAGGGCACCTTAGCGCTTAAGCGATGCCTTAACAACCATGGTTATATTACTTAGTTCATTAATTAGTTTTGCTATTTGATTATTTAGGTGTAATGTATCTTTGTTTATTATTTAGTGTGTTTATTTGTTATTTATTTATTTGTTTTATTTTATTATTTAGTTTAAAATTGTTAGAAATTTGAGTTTAATTTGATTGCTTAAGTGCATAATATCGATATAAATAAACGGGTTTTGGGTCGGCTCTGCCCGGCACAACTCATTTATGACTCGACATGGCCCATGTAAAGGTCAATTTCCCCATTGCCGAGCTTAAACAGAGTAGAGCACCATCGAGAACCCTGTGGTTTCGATCAAGAAGTGTCATCGGTACCATGGGCGCCGCTGCCGTCGCCAACTAGTTTACCGCTTCTTAGGTTTCTGTGAAGCCAACCGATAATGTCCCAAGGTTTTTTGTCCATCTGTGTCAAAGAACAAACTCGTTAGAGATCCTCTGCCGCGCGCCGCTGACGCCGAGTACTCTGCGGCCATTTTAGCCCTAATCCCTCGTTCTTTCCTTCTCTCTCTCGTTCTTACCTCTCTCATGTAAATCAGTCCAAAATGTAAGATTAATGTAACCTATACAATATGCGTCACCCGTTTCGGACCGGCCCGTCTCACATGCGTTACGCATGTGTGGCGTGTAGGTTCAGAATTGTCCCTTTTTAGACAGTCTGAGAGTGATCGAGGGGGCGTGCTTATGACGAGACGCGGGGTCTGGATTTTGACGAGATTTCAACGAGCATATTGTGAAACACATCTATTCTAAAAGTTTTCTTTTCGTACAGAGAGTTTCACATACAGAATTAGACATATAAACATCAACCTACGAGCAAACAAGTAGAAGCGATGCAACGGGATAGAATAAACGGAAGACCTAACTTCCTATCCTGGTTTAGAGATTAAGTAACATTTTCTCGTTGACTTATCAGTATTTACAAAGTATTCTTATAACTTCATATTTTGGACAATGCATGGAAGATGCCAACGTCCATGAAGACTTGCGACAACTATCATATTTTGGTTAATTTTTAGCATTTTAGTAATATATGTGTTCTAATATATTGCAATGACAAGCCTTAGCTTGACAGAGTGGCCAGGAGCTCACGTTTCCCACGTGGCCGCAACCGCCACAAGCGCCCCCAGCACAAGTATCCCCGACGTGTAACTCTTTAATACTCTTGAATACAGGGAGGGAGATAAAGAGATAGAGAGAGGGGGGAGAAATAGTGAAAGAGAGAGAGAGAGGGACGGGGAGAGGGAGAGAGAGAGCGGGGGTAGAGAGAGAGGGAGAGAGAGAGAAAGAGAGAGAGAGGGTGAAAGAGGGGAGAGAGAGGGGGAGAGGTAGTGAAAGAGAGAGAGGGGGGGATGGGGAGAGGGAGAGAGGGAGTGTGTGAAGGAGGAGTAGAGAGAGTGACAGAGAGAGATAGAATGAGTGGGGAGAGAGAAGGGAGAGGGGGATGGGGAGAGGGAAAACTGAGAGCCACAGAGAGGGGGATGGTAAGAGGGAGAGAGAGGGAAAGAGAGGAATAAAAAGGGAGAGAGACATGTCTAACTTTTATTTACTTTGCAGGGTTTACCGACGGAGGCGCAGACTCCATCTCCGCGGCTACTGGCACTGGGAGGGACTCACAAAGACGACGTTCACGGCTTCGGAGGTAGTCGCGAGAGGAGTGTGTAGCCGTTAGGAGTTTTTAGATTTATTTAGACTTTGTGAATAAACCATCGATTATTAAATTGTCTGTGTTATGTATTATGTTGTTTATCTCGGCTAGCAATTGTGCAGGGCAGCTAATTTCTGTTTTTTTAAAAAAACTTAAAACCATAACTTATGACGGCCTGTATACTAGCCATCGTAAGTCAATCTAAATAACTTACGACGGCCTATATACTTGCCGTCGTAAGTTAGCCGGTTACTTACGATGCCCAGGACCTGGCCGTCGTAAGTTGTATGACGCAGCCCACCACGTGGCTCAGGGGCTCACATACGACGGCTACGGGCCACCGTAGTAAGTAGCGTAACTTACGATGTTGGCCGTTGTAAGTTACGCAACTTATGACGTTGGCCATTATAAGTTACGCAACTTATGATCAAACCCTGACGATTGTCGATAGCTGTCATAATTAAGGATATATGTCATAATTAAGCTAATTACGACGGTTTACACCTTACTTACAACGGCTTCGGCTGTCGTAAGTGTATCGTATTCCTATATATATATATATATATATATATATATATATATATATATATATATATATTCCAATGATGTAAAAGAGTTGTTATTTATAATAAGATACTTCATGTGGTTTCTTATTACTTACAACCTTTTCAGTTCAAAAATAACAAAGTAATTGGTATAAGATCTTTAATTAAAAGGGTTTTAGAAGATGCCATGGACAATGTCTCTGTAGCTGCCATGGGAGTAGAGATAGGGGTGCATTTATGCATATTTGCTCTCTCAATAGGTCTTGAGCATACCTCCTTTGAGAAAGAATCAAGCCTTCTTTGTCTGACTGAACCTCTATATCTAGAAAAGACTGAAGGTTGCCCAAGTCCTTGACTGCAAAGTCTTCACGAGTTTTCTTATCAGTCTTTCAGTTGCAGAGGTTGAAGAGCTCACAATGATTATGTCATCAACATAGATAAGTACATACATTCTCAATTCCCTTCCTTTAGTATGAAAAGTGAAGTATCAGATTGTGAGCCAATGAAGCCTAGGTAATGTAGCTTTTCTGTCAGTCTAGAATACCAGACTCGTGGAGCTTGTTTTAAGCCATATAGTGCCTTGTGCAGCTTGCAAATATAATTTGGAGGAACACTTGATGATTCATACCCTGGTGGTTGACGCATTTACACTTCCTCTTGCAGAAATCCATGTAGGAAGGTGTTTTGAATATCAATTTGTCCCAAACTCCACCCTCTACATACTGCTAGTGACAAAATAACTCTCATAGTGGTCGGTTTTATCACTGGACTGAATGTATTCAGATAATCCATACCATACCTCTGCTTAAACCCTTTTGTTACTAACCTAGCCTTATACCTCTCCACTGATCCATCAGCTCCTCTTTTAATTTTGAAGGCCCACCTGCTATCAATCAAATTTATACCTTTCTTTGGTGGCACCAGTGACCATGTCTTATTTTTCAGAAGTGCAGAATACTCTGTATCCATTGCTTGTCTCCATTCCTTGTATTGCAGTGCCTCTGTCAGACTTTTAGGTTCAGTAGTGGGAGTAGATAATGGCTTAGTTGCCACATCTGCAGCATACCTTATGTCACACCCGGTTTTCTCAAAGACAAACCTAATGATTCTCACATGTATGCTAGGATTATTTACTCATACATGTGTAGATAAATAGTGAAACATCATAAATGTCTGATACAGTCTAGAATAACTCTGCAGAGTGTGTACCTATTTACCCACAAGTAGTGATTTCATCCCCCGTTTCCAGGTGGACTAAAGAACCTCCATTTTGCCTGTGGCCGCGTACCACGTTCACACTTACCAGGTGTGTAGCCAGGAGATCACTACGAGACCTTTACAAAGGGATTACCGACGAGCATGATCCCACTGAGGTTTCACCCCTAACAGCATCCAAGAGGCACCAACCTCCGCTACAGTGGCCCCCTCTTGAGGCTTGCGGTTCCTATGGTAGTCCAGCTGACACCTATTCCCCACACCTTCCAAACACTCACACTACGTCGAAAATACACCTAATTAATTGGCCAAGCTGTCCCATCTCAGCATGTGGTGGCACGGTAAAGCCAGGTTAAATGCTCCATGCACCGGTCCTTAGATCCTAGGCAAACACTAAACACGAACCCAAGTTTCCGTGCACACAACACCAACCAAAACATCGATCTTGCCTAGATTCCTATCTCTACAACATTTCATCATATTCCATTCAATAGTAAATAATCAATATTAGCAATTCATATCCCAAGTAACCCAACTCTAAGCATGGCTAAGCATAATGAATATCTATAATAAACATACTAAGTAATCCCCAACCTAGGCTACAAGGAATAAGGCATGAAAAGCTAGAGGAACATCCTAGCATGGGTTTCATCATTCATAGCATCAATGCAAATAACTCTAACTAAACATGCTAGCTTAGGTTCAAAGTGGTCAAGGACACTTGCCTTCTTCTTGCTTCTTGGGAAATGAGAAGTCTTGCTCCTGGAAGTTTAGAACCGGCTCTTGGGCTGGTTCTACTCGTGCACACATACATAGTAAAAACAAACAACATTCCATAAGAACTCATCCACATACACATTTATGCAAGTCAAACATGCATAAAACATAGCTTCACTTTATGCTTTTAGGCTAAAATCACTAAAGTCTACATATATGTATTCATTTTGGGTCTCTCATGATGAAATTCTCATTTTTAACTTCATATAATATCCATACTAAACTTTGTTGTGTATATGTGCATATATATTGCATTTAAATTTTACTTTTAGCCAGGTTTTGCAATTTATAAGTTGTATCCATGCATACCTACACTTTTTGAGAATATATATTGTTCCTAAGTTGAAATTAGGATTTCAAATTTACACCCAAACCGAATTCTCAATTTAATTCAATTTCTACTTTTCATACTACCATTTTTAGCCATGAGAATTGCATAGAAGAATGTATTTCCTATCTAAACAGAATTTTATACCTTATTCCTATACTTTCAAACCTAAATTATATTCAAAACCTTCCGTGAGCATTTCCTAAAGTGTTTATTATTTTTTACATATATTTCAGATTTTTTTATGCTTAAAAATGAATTTTCAGCTATAAACAGAATTTAAATTATATTTTCAGAATCTATTTACCAACGAAACCAAATTTCAGATTATTCACAGGGTTTCCTAGGGGCTAGACTAATTTAAAATGAATTTACATGATTATTTCTTTTCCTAGTAAATTTAATTGAAATTCAAAACCGCCAATTTCCTAAATTAGATTTCCTAAAAGGTTTAAATCTCATATATACATTGCTACAGGGACTAAATTACAATTTCTACACTTTTCAGGGGCCTAATAACTTAATTCATCGCTAATCCCTAATTAATAGTGATTACAGGGCTAATTTAATATTTACAAACTAAATTTCCTAATTCTAAGGAACTACAGGGGCTATTTCCACATTTTCCTACTCCATTCCCTAAATCCAGAAAAATGGGCTAAAACATGTATTTGCAAGGGTTTTCACAGTTTCTGGAAAACCCAGAGGTTAGATCAGAAAATCCCGGGTCTAGCGCGCGTTTTCCGAAAGCCCCACGGGGTAGCCTGCAAAAATTCCGGCGGGATTCAGTGCTTTGAACCTGAGCCGTCGGATTTAAAGTGCGCGGCCCAAATTAAAATCCGCTAAGGGGTACGCCCTGTTGTATTTTGAACTGTGCGATTTAAAATAGACGGGCCATAGAGTGCCACGTCGCCCTGGCCGGAGCCAGACCTCGCGCACGGCGGGGCTCGGCGGCAATCTCGCCAGGATTTCGCGCAACCTCGTCTAAACGCTCTAAACCTTCACATTCTTTGCGAATTTCGACGGAGTGGAAGTAGGGGAGCTCACCTAGGCTATTTTCTTGGACCCGAAGAGCTTGGAAGTCGGTCGGCGACGAGGACTGGCGACGGCGACCTTTGGTGCTCGTCGAAGCAGTAGTTGGGGCCGGAGATCCTTCGAGTTTTCTGATCGTAGAGCTTCCTTGTGATCGGTGGATGGTGTACCGAGGGTCAGAACAGATCCAAACAGAGGAATTCAGTGCTTTCAATGGCGAACGGTGGTGGCCTCTTACCGGCGAGCGACGGGATCGGCTTCTTCGGCGAAGTTTCTCCCCGGATTTGGCGTCTACGGCTTGTGAGCGGTGCTGTGAAGAAGCGAGGCCAGTTAGATAGAGGAGAACGGCGACAATCGAGGGGAATTCCGAAACTCGGCGGTGGCGGTACTCACCGAGAGCGAAGATCGGTCGAGCGAGGAGGAAACGGACGGGGCTTCGGTTTTTATCGTGGCCGGGCATCCGGAGGTGGTTGCGATTGTGTGGGACATCACAGGGAGTCCAGGATCGTGACGTGCGCAGCAAATTCGGACGTGGGCGGCGAGTGATCGGGTGCGGGAAGAGAGGGGCGACGGTTGGGGAAGGCGGAGCTGACAGGTGGGGTCCGCACGGCAGTGAGAGGGAGAGGGGAGGGGGATGCGGGCCGACTGGGCTGTGCGGTTAGGATTCGGCCCAAGTGCCGTTTTTCTTTTTCCTTCCCTTTTCTATTCTGCCTCCTTCTTTCAAACTCAAATTCTTGTTTGAATTTTTGAAATTTCACACATGCAGCATGTCCATTTGTCTGAAATTTGCATTTGCGAATTTTTGGTCGTTACACCTTATAGTACCATCTTTGAACTCTTTAGTCTTGATTATATTGTCCTTTGATCTTGTTCTCATTGCATGACCAGAGGATTGCTGTTCTTCAGTCAGTGAGTGTTGTTCAGACTCATTGTCTGTCTCAACTTGCCTGCCATTCCTTTCTTGTTGAGGGCCTGCACTTTCAGAGAAGTCATCTTCTAAAATATTATTAGTGGTGTTAGCAGGTTAATGATCATACAGAGATTCAGTTGTTCCTGGTATGAGAGTGTCATTTTGTGGTTCTGGAGAAGGAGCAGGTTCAGAGATTTGAGGAGTCTGATAGACACTTGTAGAGTTTCTGTCAGTTATGTGTTGTTCGGAATAATAGATGTTGAAAGGAAGTGTTGTGGTAGTTGCTTGATGTGTGGCATCAGCAGTGGTCTTGTCTTGATCAGATGATGATCTAAAGGGAAAAATATTCTCATCAAAGACCACATCATGAGAAATATAGATTATTCCACTTTTCCTGCCTAGACACTTGTAGGCATTATGGTCTGCACTATAGCCTACAAAGACACACTGTCTAGACCTGAAACTGAGTTTCTTTATGTTGTAAGGCCTCAAATTTGGCCAACAAGCACAACCAAAAACACTCAAGAATTTTTAGTCTCGTATTCCACCAAAGAGACGAGTGATAGGTGTATAATTGACAATGACTCAGCTTGGCTGTCTTATCAGAAAACATGCCGTCTGAAAAGCCTCATCCCAAAAACAAATGGGCATATGAGCTTGGGCAACGAGAGTGAACCCTGTCTCTACAATGTGCCTATACTTTCTTTCAACCAACCCATTCTGTTGGTGAGTGTGTGGACTGGAGATATTGTGTTTTATGCCAACCTTATCAAAGAATCTGTGGAGGCGATGATATTCACCTCCCCAGTCTGACTGAACTGTCAGAATTTTCCTAATATTCTTTCAGCATGACACTGAAACTTTAAAAATATTGACTCAACATCATACTTATGTTTGAGGAGAAACAACCATGTGAACCTGATATATTCATCCACAAAACTTACACAATACTTGTACCCATTTACAGATGTAATAGCAGGACCCCACACATCAGTGTGAACTAGTTCTAAAGGATTGGAAATAACATGAGTGGAGGAACTAAAAGGCAATTGTGAGCCTTCCGTTGCTGGCATGCATCACAGACAGCAGAGACTTTGTTTGCAGCAATGGAAATATCATTTTTGGCTAAAACATGATGTGTAACTGCAGAAGCTGGATGTCCTAAATGCTGATGCCAGAGATCTTCAGAGTTCTTGGCAATGGAAGAAACCCCTTTAGGCACTTTATTTGGAAACCGGTAAAGCCCATTTTTTCAGAGTCCTCTAAGAAGGATTGTCTTCGTTGTTTGATCCTTGATAAGAAAATGGATAGGATAGAATTCAGCAAAGGCTTTGTCGTCAAAAACAAGCTTGTGAATGGAAATGAGATGACGATTTGCATCAGGGACATAAAGAACATTTTTCAGAGTTAATGGGTATTGTGAGGTGGCAACAACTGAATTTCCAATATGATCAATGAACATACCTGCACCATTGGTGACTTGCACTCAATCATTTCCAGTATACTTCTCTTTAGTCGTCAGTTGATCAAAGTCATAGGTGATATGATCCGTAGCCTCTGAATCTGCATACCAGTTCGGGTCCACTGCATACCCATTGTTGAAAGTGGCTGCAGCTACAACACGAGTGTCATTGTCTACATAGTTATGATCAAAACGATGATCGCACCTTGAGGCATCATGATTGTCACGAAAACAAATCTGACATGGCTGCCTCGGTGTTCCTTGACTCTGACGGCCAGGACCAGTGTTGGTTCCTCTTCCAGTGCCACGCCCTCCTGTGGCACGACCTCCATTGTTGCCACGTCCACCTGATAATCTTCCACGGCCTCTTCCCCCATTTCGGTCTGAGGTTCTGTTGGCTTGATTTGCTTGCATTCCACCGCCATTGTTATGGTCAATGCCAAGTTCATAACTGACCATATGTGCATATAGGTCATTGATCGTCACCACATCAGACCGTGTGGTGATGCTTGTCACAAGAGGGTCATAATCTGACTCAAGCCCCTGCAACATATAAGCAATCAGCTCATCATCTTCGAGTTTCTTACCAATCATCGCCAAGGTGTCGGCAAGGTTCTTCACTTTCCGAAAATACTCAATCATACTGAGATTTATTTTCTAAATCGTCGCCAGCTTCATCCTTATCTGCATCACTTGAGCTCGCGAGCTTGCTGCAAAGGAACAATCAATGGCACACCATGTTTCTCGTGCAGTAGTGCAACCAACAATCTGTGACATAACACCTTGAGAGAGAGAGAGAGACAGGAGATTATGGCACTCATTACAATCTGATCCTGCTGATACCAGGAATCAAAGTTGGGGTTGGTGACAATGCGTGCAACCCCATCTTTGCCAGTCGTCGTTACTGTCGGCACCGTCTGTGTGATGCTGCCATCGCTGAAGCCCATTAATGTATAACTTCTGAGATAGGAAAAGAGCTGTGTTGTCCACAGCATGAAATTGTCGTTGGTGAGTTTGATGGTGATCATGTGACTAAATGATGGTGTAGGCATGGCACTGCTGGATGATGAACCAGCAGTGAAGTTCGTCAGAGCACCTCCGGTTTCACTCATGGTTAAGTCGGATCATTGACTCAGGTACCATTTAAAGAATATTGTAGACAAACTTACGATCACCAGGGATCATGTTGCATTATATAGGAATCGTGATAACAACCTCAGAGAAGATTACAATGTGATCGGAGATGCTCGGCATCACTTACATGACGCCCAGAACGCATGCAATGCACAGCAGACTAACCACCTCCACGATGCACAACGTGCGAGCTCATGACTTGGTCATTGCAGTTAACGTTAACATGATAGAAGAGCACACATAATTTAACACATACACATTAATTCTAACACATTGAGATGGCCCAGAGTCTCTCCTCAATCTGATAGGGGCACAGTCTATCTTGATTTGACGCACCCTACAACTTGTGTTCAGATCGTACCTGAAAGCTATTTTATGATTATCCAGTTATGAGTAGTGTTTAGCAGCCCTCAGATCTGAGGTTGTATTTATAACTACCAATAAGGTATACATTATCATAAACCTTTATTCAAACTAGAGTCGACCATGTATCAGAATCTCATGTCATACTTTCCTTGTGGGAGTGACTTGGTCAACGGATCTGCCACGTTTCAAGTCAATGTCTCTGTTATCATCCTTGTCAGTTTAGAAACTAGCATTATTGTAACATTACAATGAGTTGTGCATAACCTCCATAGACTTGGAAAATACCCTAACGTGCTCGTAAGTACTTGAGGATATTCTTTACTGTTACCCAATGAACATCAGCAGCTTCAAATTCCCTGAGTCCAAGTAGCTCACGTTGGTTTGATTGGTATCTGCTCATAACACTTAGAGAATATAAAATAGTGTGTATACAATATGACATACATGGTAGAGCCAATAGCCCAAGCAGATGGGACTCTAATCATCCCCCCTTGCTTGCCAGGTGACAAATCACATTGATTCTTGCTTAATATACGCCACGTGACATAGGTATGAATCCTTTCTTGAAATCATTTAGGTTGAACCTATTCAACACCTTATCAAGGTACATACACCGATTAAGCCGATTAAGCATTCACACCTATATTAATATATATTTATACACGGAATGTAGGATGCTTCTCTAAGGTCCTTCGTACAGAAACTTTTCCTCGGTGAGGCCTTAACATCTTTCATAAGTGGAATATTATTTTTGATCAGTAGTGTTAGCTAGTATGTCATCCACATAAAAGACCACAAAGATAATTGTGCTCCACTAGCTTTTTTGTAAGTACATGAATTTTCTTTAATTTTAGAAAAGCAAAATGATTTGACTACCTCATCAAAATGAAGGTTCCAACTCGGGATGCTTGCTTTAGCCCTGACACAAACTTTCTATGTATACATACTTATGTAGCATTTTGTTGGAGGACGGAACTTTTAGATTGTATTATATACACATTCTAACTTAGAATTTAGCATTAAGGAAATTCATGTTAACAACCATTCTATCATAATACACCACAATAGTTAGAAAGTGCCCTGATAGACTGTAACAGTCACACATTCGAATAGATGGAAATTTAATTCAAACTGAATTTGACATCAAAACAAACAAGAAAGAGAAAAACAAAAACAAAAAAAGAGGGAAATGGACCTCTCCTGGGCGCAGCCCAGCAGCCGGGCTCGGTTTTCCCTTCCTCCCATCTTTTCCACGCGGCCCAACCCCTTCCCCCAGCCCAGCCAAGCACGGTCCAGGCGCTACAGCGCCTTCTCCCACCTTCAGCCGCCGCCGCCTCTCCCAAAAACGTGCCGGCACCCAGCCCCGTCGCCGCCCCACCGTCCCGTCAGCCGCGCCGCCCACTCCCTCCCCCGGATACCCAGGACGCCGCTGTTCTGCCGCAAATACTGCTGATTGGACACCGAATCGTGCAAGCGCGGAACCGGCCGGCTGCCCACGCCCGTGCCGCCGCCAGAAAACTAGCCAGCACCGCTGTCCGCCCCACGCAGCGCCTTCAATGCTCGATGCGCCACGCCCAGAGGCCACCGCCTCGCTCTCCTCCTTCCCGGATTTCTGGCCCGCGCATCAAATGCCGCCAGCAGAAGGCTCCCGCACGCCAGCCACCGGAACTGCCTTCGCTCGGCTATAAAAGGGACTCTCCTCCTCCCGAGCACGGGCACAACACCTCCTTCACGTCCCCACCGTCGATTGGAGACCGGCCGGCCGAATTCGTGAGGAATTGAGGAATTCCCCGCCTTCTTCCCCAACTTCGGCCACCACACGAACCTACTCCGGTGAGTTCCCCACACCCCGATTCTCTAGGGTAGCAGCATCACCATAGTCTCCTCTAGCTCCCCCGCACGTTTGTTTGTGATTCTAGCCACCATGTCGAACCTAGCACCATGAGGCCGAATGTGCAGCCCCCCGCCCCCCCCCCCCCCCGATGCAGGCCGCTGGAGGACCCCCTCCGGCCTGGCTGAGCTCATTAGGTGCCCCTATGCACCCTACGCACGTACCCGACGCCCTAAACCGAAAGAAAACACATGCGAACACCTAGTCCATCGAGTTCCGCCACCGCCGCCATCTCTGACGAGCTTTAGCCACCGCACCGGTGTCCCCCTCGGCTAAAGGACATCCCCATTAGGTTCCCCACGACGCATAGTTCACCGGCACGAATTTCGTTAGACCATGCCAGGAGAAAAACGCGATTCCAGCGAGCCGCCGGCCGCCTCCGCCGCGCCAGCAACCACCCTGGTCGGCCCGCTCACGTGGCAGCCTGGTGGTGGGACACACGGGCAAAGACGCAGGCGTGGCCACTGACTTAGCGCCATGCAGGCGCCTGCGCACCCACGCGCCCGCGAGAGCCACAGCCAGAGGCCCAGCGACTGTGGGCTGAGTCCAAGTCTACAGAACAGTGACCTGAGGGGTCTAGGCCTGCCTGTCACCCGCTGTACGGGGGAAAAACATTAGGAACATCCGCTAGTATACACAAAAACTCGAAAAAGGCATTTCCCAGTACAAAAAAATTTCAGAAAAATCCCTAAAAATAGGAATTGGTCACTAGAGGAGAGTAGTATGCGGAAAATGACTTATAACAAGTTTAGAGCATTATTAGTGTTAGTAATCACACTAACCCAATTAATTAGGCAACGACGACTAGAGGGAGGGAGTAGCCTTCCTACTAATGACACCACCACGCCCAAGTCCAAATAAAACGTACTTGTCATTAAGAATCCCCTAAAAATCCCTACAGCCACAATACTGGGATCTTGCTCGAGTTTCTTGGAATTCTTTTTGATTCATCGTTAATATGAGCAATTTACATACTCTAAAAACGAGGAAGCCGACAAGGAAATCGAAGACCCGTACTACGAGGAATTCCTATAAGCCTTTGAAGGCAAGCTCTAACCTCCTTGATTATGATTGCTCCTATGAATTTGCAAAATTGCCCTGATAGCCTATTTAATATGCATATTTTTCCGTAATTGCTTTGAAAACGTTGTGGTAGCTAAGACCCGCTAGAATAGTGGTAGCTTCTCTGTGTAAGTAGTGTGGACGACACGATGGTTTCATAACATCGTGATTATGCATTGATATTGACGGTGGTTACTTGCTCTTTAGTTAACCTAGCTCGATAACACTGGCTAGCCATTACACTAGCAAGTAGCATACTGTCTCTCGCCATCCAAGGCTAGAATACTTGCAAGGTGATAGTCACGTGCTTGACATGTGAAGTACCACGAACCCCTCCTTGTACTTGTTAACATACCTCCTTGATGCTCTAAGGCCCCGTCATCGCACTATAATGTGATGACGTGTGTGTTTCCTTGAAAGTAGAATGCTTAGGGACCCTGCGATGTTTGCATCGCAACTCACTGCAACTATTCATCAAATTTGTGAAAAGTGTTGAAAGGTGTCTTGGTGGTGTGAGTTAGGAGGTGAGATGGGGAAATTGTGCCATACAATTGGCGTAGGGTCAAGTGGGGAAAAGGAACGGTTTAGGCAGGATATGGTGAATGAGTAGTGTGTGCTTCAGTGTAGTCCACCTGCCGTGGACATTGATGGAGCCGCCTCACCAACATAAGGACCGGTTCATATGACCTCGTCCTAGTGATTCCGTACAACCACAAAACCTGTATGGGCAGGACCCCCTCTACCTTCTTGGTGACTTCCACATGGGCCATCTGGCGGCCAGTAGGGCACGGGAGACCAGGAAAAGACACGAGGGAGTCGTTACCCGTGATTCGGCTAGGAGAGTAATTGCCCAAATAGCCCCTGGGTGCATCTCGAGGTGTGATTGTGGGGTTACTCGGGGAAGATGAGGTGAACGTTATGCTACTCCCCTGCTAGGAGTGCATGACTTGTGGGTAAAGTGTACAACCTCTGCAGAGTGTTAAAATCTGGATAACTGTTGTCACGGTCTTGACACACTATGTTCCGAGATCCTGTTGATTAGTCTTAGTATGTTTCCTTGAAGTGGATGGGTGGCAGTGTTTGCCGTGTTTTGGATATTATGGCTGTGTGCCGGGACTAGTAAAGCCATGGGCTTGAACGTTCGATTAAAACTTAGGGAACTGGCGGAATGGAGCTCAACTCCCCCAGGTCCCACCAACTAAAATCAGTATTCAGTACATTCCTTTTGCTTTGCAAAATCTCCTTTCAAAAGAGACCCTGCATGAATGCTTTTCGTCAAATCTAAGACTTGCTACGGCCCCCTTGCATGAAACACATCCCCTTGAATGGTGATAGGGCTTGTTGAGTACCTTTCATACTCAATCTTGCTTTCTTCACGACCCTTAGAAGCAGAAGAGGAAAGGGAGAAAGAAGATGAAGCGCGATACAATGACGAGTATGTCTAGTCCCACGCCCAAGGCTGCCTGAGGGGTAGGGTGCCACATGACCCGCTGCTTTTCAACTTTTTTTGTTTTCAGTGGCCCTGCGAGGCCCAGGGATTGTAACTTAAGACATGCTTTTAAGACCATAAAGACCATGATTGAGACTAATTTAATGTATGATATTCAATACGTTCTCTTGTGTGTACCAACTACTGATCCAGGAATTGGTATGGAATGCACAAGTGGGCCCTGAGAAAGGTGGGTCCTGACATAGACACTATAGCATAGAGACAAACACAAAATTTTCATTATAATCAACATCTTGAATATGTCGTAAACCTTTCTCTACTAGTTATGCTTTATAGATGTGAACATTTCCATCAATGTATAACTTTTTCTTGAAGAAAATCATTTACACTCAATGAATCTCACGACAAACCTGATTCCAAACTCGATTTCTCTCATGCATTCTAATTCAGGTCACATGACATCAAGCCATCTCTTAAATTCTGGTCCCACATTACATTCTTGTAAGTGTTTAACTCGTTGTTGTCCAACAACAAAATGTCATGTTGCTCTGTAGTTAGTAGTGTGTACTATACTGCCAGGCGATGTGTCCCTATTGATCTTTGTGGTTGAGGTTCAAGTGACATCGCAAGTTCATCATGTTGCACCTCATTAGTAAAAGTTATAATACTTTCCTATGTTTCTCATTCCTGTTCAAGTTACATCGTGCTCCCCTTGACTTCTTTCGACTGAAATTCTCTCATGAAATACCACATTTTAAGCAATGAACACTTTGGTCTCTTGTCAAAAATAGAAATAGTACCCTTTTCTTTTCTATAGGATACCACAAAAGACACGTATTAAATATGGGCTTGAACTTAGTTGGCGTCAAACACTTAACATAGGCATCACATCCCCAAATATTTAAGAATGGAAGATTGAGACGTTTCCTAGTCCATACTCATAGTGTTATTGTGAACGTAGCCATCTCTAGCGCATATCTCCAAAAGTATAACGGAAGATTTGTTTAGCTCATCTAACTACCATATCCCACAAGGTTCTATTTCTATGTTCAGACTCACCATTCCAGTGTGGTGGTCTAGACAAAGTAAGCTACATAACAATTCCATAACTTTTCAATTGATCATTAAACTTATGGCGCAAATATTCTGCACCACTAATTGATTGCAGAAATTTAATTGTATTTGTAGTATGATTTTGCATGTCACTTTGAAACACATTTAACTTTTCAAAGGATTCTACCTAGAGATGGCAATATATACCCATAACCCGTATACCCACGGATATCCGATCTGATGGGTACGGAATTGGGTAGGAATTAATACTCGTGGGTATGGGTTCGGGTAGCGGATAAAACCCAATGGATATTTTTTATCAGGTAAAAAATGTCATATCCATATTTGCTTACCCGTACCTGAATACTAACATGTGGGTTTCATGTAACATCATGTGGATTAATAAGGAGCTAAATTTCCATTATCATCGAAAAAAGGAACTATTGATTTTATGGGCATTATTTTTTGAATATTTTAGAGCTAGCAAGATTATGTGTTTTTTCGTCACTATTTGATTGTGGGCATTGGTTACTTAATTAGACTACTTACATGAGCAATACTTGAAGAGCAGGTAATGGATATACCCAAGGATAAAAAATATCTGCGGGTAACGTGAAAGGATAACATTTCTTACCCGTTGCGGATAACGGATACGTATTCGGGTATGGATGTTATCTAATATATACGGGTAGATTAGAACAATATTCATGGATATTTTACCTGTTACCATCTCTAATTCTACCTTATTTATCATCAAATATATATATATATATATATATATATATCCATGTCTATTCAAGTCATCGATAAAGGTTGTGAAGTACTGAAAGCCATCTCTTGTTTTGTTGAGTTCATTGGCTCACATACAACAGTATGCACTAGATCCAATAACTCTTGTCATCTCACTTTGACCAACAGTGGGATTTAATTATTTTATCAAGTAGGCATGAGTACTCGCATGTCTCAATTGATTTATAATCAAATGAGTTGAGAAGATCACCTTTATTGACTCTCTATGTATGTTTCTTACCTATATGGCCTAAGCAACAATATCATAACTAAATAGGGTATTAGTTTTTTACATGCATTCTCTTAGCATTAACATTATTAATCACAAATCTCTCCATATCAAGAACATAGAGTCCGTTCACAATGGGCCATGAGCTTGCCTTGTCGAAAGCAGACCCTCACCCTGAAAGCATTGGATGAGCTTCGTGGAGAGAGTCTAGTTTTCTGAGTCAGCCCTCCTCTCAGAGAGAAACCCATCCATGGTGTTGTAATATGTGGGTCTTGGGACTCAATAATTCCAAATAAATCTTAAAAGCTCATAAGAACTAATCCCTCATGGAAAATTGGAAGGAAGCAATACTCATTTATAAAGGGGCACTTTTCCATGTGTGAAATATATAAGAGAGGGATGGGTTAGATTCACACACAAATCACAAGCACATGCACGTATTCGCATAATCTTTACGTGATTTATCGTGTGACTTGCGATGTGGTGCATGGAAAACCAGCTCTCTTTTCTTTTTGATGATTATGACACCAATATGATTTTAACTGCTCGCAACTCATTGTGTTTAATTTTACAAGACAATTTCTAAAGGATAATTATATTTAGTTATTGCAGGCTAATAATGATGTAAATAATACAGCTTTATTATCATCTGTTACTAGGGCTTAATTGAGACTAACTACCTTCAGTTACTAGTCTATCTTTAAATAGATAGTAAAACTTCATGCATATGTGCTAGGTGAATAGACTCTCTATGCTACGATATTGTGCGTCTTCTTTTGAAATTGTGCATCCCTCTCACCAAAGTGTGAGAGAGCAGCGTATTCAAAGCCTTATCTCGTTGAAAAACTTGCACGGGTTAGGGCGAATCAGATTTTTAGGTAGCTTTTGCATGACTGCAGAATAGAAGATATGCTTTCTTCTACGTCCTTCTTCACATCCACTACTTACCATCTTTCAAGCTAGGGACATTCCCACTATAAGTGAACATGAGTTTTCTATGCATCAATGAGATAGATATAATCTACTTTACATGCATGTCATTGCTTATATTTTGTGGATTCTCAAGTATGTGTATTGTTACAGTTTAGGAATTTATTTTATCTCTAAAATGCATTGTTTTTCAACAATCCAATGGTACACTTTAAGATGGGTAATAGATTTGCTGATGTAATGAGAAGTCCGCTGTTGAGAACTTTAAGATATGGGCTATAAAACTTGATATGTGGCTCATGCTATGAATATATCATATGACCTCAAGACTATGGATGGACCTCTCACTGTTGAAAAACAAGATGACTTTAATAAGGCTAATGTGATGGCAGTGGGCTGCATTTTGAGTGTGTTGTTCGACAAGCTGTGCGATATGTACATGAGATACGAGAGGTTGAAGAGCTCTCAAAGGCCATCCAACACAAGTAAGATGCTTTGGATGCTGTACATGAGTTCCATATCATGGAGCACTATCATGACTATGATTGACATCCGTTTAGTGGTTGAGTAGGCTCATGAAATACATCTCACTATTGAAGAGCTCGAACATCTTAGACTAAATTAGTCTAACAGATTTCTGGCAGGGGGCATTATTACCAAATTACTTCCATCTTGGAGGATTTGCCACATCTCTGGAACACAAGAGGCAAAAGATTTCCATTGAGGATCTATTAGCTTCTCTTGACGTGGAAGATGAAACCCTAGCAAAAGATTGAGTGTCCAAGGTGCATGAAGGGCAATCTAGTGCTAATGTCGTGCAACATACTGGACAAGAAAAGTTAAACATGGCTGAAGTTGAATGCTATGTCTGTGGCAAGTTGGACTGCCAGAAAGTGCACAGACATAAAGGGAAAGAAAACTATGCGTGGAAAGGATAATATATCAACATGGTTGTTAGTGAATATGGTAATACATATAATGTTTTAATTGCATTTCAACCTACTGAGTGGTGGATTCATATAGGGGCTAACATTCATATTTGTGTTGATACATCTATGTTTTCTTCTTATCAGACTACCCATGGTGCATTCATTCTAATGGAAAACAACTATCGTGCTTCTGTTCTTGGTATTGGTGTGGTGAATCTGAATTTCACTTTGGAAAAGACGCTGCAACTCAAGAACATGTATCATGCCCCCTCAATAAGTAGAAATCTGGTCAGTGACTCATTGTTTTCTCGAGATGGATTTAAGTTGGTGTTTGAGTCTAATAAAGTAATCATGTCAAAATATGGACTCTTTATTTGTAAAGGCTATGACAGCGGAGACCTGTACCACTTTTCCCTTTCATACTTTACTAGCTCGTTTGTGAACTTTTTTAATAAAGATGATGAAGCAACTATGGCACCCGCGTCTATGCCATATATATTTTGGATGCATCTCTCAGATATATATCTTATTTTTAGTTCCTAAATTCCTATAGTCAAGGGTTCTAAGTGTCAAGCTTGTGTGTGAGCAAAATAGACAAGAAAATCTCACTTTCTTGTTGATTAGATAAATTTGATACTTTAAGAACTCATACATTCTGATTTTTGTGGAATGAATGGTGTGTTGACTAAGGGAGGGAAATACCTAAAGATGTTTATTGACGATTCAAGTCATTTTTACTATTTGTATTTATGTAAATCAAAGGATGAGACATTAAATTACTTTAAAATCTATAAGGCTGAAGTTGAGAATCAACTAGAAAGAAATATCAAAAGAATTAGATCAGATCATGATAGAGAATACTTTTCTAATGACTTCTCCTAGTTCTGTGCCCAGAATGGAGTCATACATGAGAGAACACCTCCGTACTCACTTGAATCAATGGGGTTGTTGAGAGGAAGAACCACACTCTAACAAACTTGGTGAATGTCATGTTAGACACTACGGGTTTATCTAAGGCAAGGCGCGAGAGTGAGTTTTGAGTGCAAATCATGTATTGAATAGAGTTCTCACTAAAAATAGTAAGATGACTCTGTATGAAGGCTGGAAAGGCATAATGCCATCTCTTTCTTACCTGTGCACATGGGGGTGTTTGGCTATGGTCACTATACCAACAGCCAAAAAGTGTAAACTCATAACTAATACTATTGGTTGTGTCTTTCTCGATTTCTTCTAATAGCTCTACCTATAGATTCCTAGTAATTAGATCTAACTCACATGTTGTGGTTATTGATAAAATAGTTGAATCTAAAAATGCTAAATTCTTTGAGAGTATTTTTTCTATGAAACATACACAAATTTCTTATGATCAAACGCATGATAAATATTCTACTTCATTGGAAACTATAAAACAACCTTATTTTACATCATCAAAAAATTTAGTACAACCACATGATGGAGAAAACAATAAAACAACTCATAGAATGAGCAAGAGACAAAGGATTCTAAATTCCTTGGTGATGATTTTATTGTATATGTTGTGGATGATACACCTAGATCCATCCTAGAGGCGTTTGCATCTTCTGATGCAGACAATGAGAAGGAAGCAGTTCGTAGCGAGATGGAATCCATGTGTAAACTTGAAGGGGGTTCCATAATCTCCCTTAGAAGCTCTCCAATGACACCTGGCCAGTCTAAGCTCTGCCACTATCCAAGAGTAATAAGTCTTGGACTTTTTATAGATTCTAAGCATTAAGATTAACCATGGATGAGGCACATAAGCATACTCTTGCACCCTAAACATCAACATATGATCACTCTAGTGTAGAAAGTGTCTCCAAGGGATGGAGAAAGGGCACCTTAAATATCCCTAAAATGTATTGCCATTGTCAACTTTCTAAAATAGTTCTCCTTTTGGAACGTTTGCTCTCACATTGCCATTCGTTCGGTGAATAGGGATTCCTCGTATATTGATTCCTTCTAAATGCATTGGATCAATTCCTTATTCTTCAGATTGTCTGGTGATCACATGAACGTCTAGCAAATAAATTCACTTTATCCACATCAATGTTTGGTGCTCCGCTCCTTTGGTGTTCGACAATCCAGTGAACACATTTGATACGGTCCTCTTCAACTCTTACTTGGAACCTCTTATATAACTTCTCTGGTGCTCCTCTCCTAGGTTATTGGTACGTCTGATGAACACAAGTCATCACAACATCTTCTGAAATTATCTTTTTATAAATCATCTTATGCTCTTATAGCATATCTATCGGGCCGCCCAGTGAACACAAAAACTACGGGACTTTCCAATTCAGCAAAGCCTATGTCACGCTCACTATTTTAACTTTCTCTTATTCTTCGAGGGCTACACTTGACCTTCCAAATGTGATAGTATCGACCTTCCAAATGTGATAGTATCCATGTGTTACATGTGGGGGACCGTCGAGGAACGACGCCCTGGACAGCGGAAGACTATAACTCTCACGACTCATTTCTAAATTAGCAACAAAGAAACAGTCCAGCCCGCGGACGTTTCTTACTAGCAACACGAAGAACAAACCGCAGCGGCGAGGATGCTCTTGAGTAATCACTCGGAGGTTTCTGAGTCTCATCGACATCCCTTCTCATAAGCATGAAGTCAATCCTGCAAAACAACTCGGATAGCATCCGTGAGCATAACGCTCAGCAAGGCTTAACCGACACCCTAGTCATGGAACTCTACATGCAGGGATTAGTAATATGGGATAAAGACTTTGCATTAAAGACACGCCTAGGTGTTAGTCCTTACTTTCAGTTTTATAGCAGCAGTTTAATGAGCCTTAGGCAGCCCTCACATCAGAAGTCCACAATCAAACAAGAAACGCTTTCCTCCGATGTGGTGATGTCCAAAGTGGAAGATAAACTTAATTAGCTCTACAACTACAGCATACAAGGTTTCAAGACATTAATAATTCAATGCAGCATATTTAGTTGGCTTATTTCAATTCTTACTACGTCACAGCGCAGTGAACAAGCGGTACTCAAATAACCGTGAGGGACGGTGATTGCAATCAGGAGACACCCGGATAACACGTCACATACACCCACTTTCAGAAGTGTGGTACTTCACACGTTCCTACTCTGTTGTATGCAACAACCTTTCAAAGGCAACCCAAATGCTGAACCGGTCCATTCGTAACGGGCAGGAGGTCCCCGCGTGGAGCGTGTCTGTGCCTACCGACAGATTTACACCTTGCTACCCTCAAACCACTCCTATAAAATGGTTGGGTAAGCCTCGGCACCCAGGTTAACCAATTACATCGGTTTTCTAGTTCCCATATGCCAGTATGCATCCGGGACTGTTCGATACTTGTCCAGCAGGGCCGCACACGACTTGGTCCTCAATCGACACCAACAGGGCTACGCACGTGAGATCTCCGCTCACTGCATCCTATCCCCCCTGCTGGGTCTCAGTTTCACACTTAAGTCATTATCGACCTCTTCTCATCCCGTGTGATAAATACCTATCTCGCGAGTAGATTCCAACCACTCGACTTCTACCGAGATACTAAGAACATTAGCACGACATTCTCTACTCGTCAAGTTTGTAAAACCCAACCCTTCATAGGATTTAAAAGGCTATGCAAGTGGGGTTTCAATCACCCTAACTCTAATGCAAGCATTTCACCCTAGACATAAGTGATACAAATAAAGAATTTGCAGAAGTACTTAAATGCAAACCAGGGCTTGCCTGTTTTGCAGGGTAGTAGTATATAAGCAGTTAGTGATCCTTGCTGATCAACCCTTGATTCTCCGGAGTTTGATCCACTTCAATGAATCGCTCCTTTTTATAGAATGTAATGGAAAGAAGTTAAGTCTTGATTTCTTAGGAACAGAGGTTGTGTGGAAAAGCCAAGAATGGCTTGGTTTGCCTCTGTTGTGCATAAAAACAGGAACAAACTCACTTGGTCTTAGTGTCTTAGCTATACACTATCTAATTTTCCCTAATGATCATAAAAGATGAGCTGAAAGGATTTGATTGCAACTGAAGAACAAGAACTCCAATGGCTTCAAAACTTTTACAGAAGATTCTATACTACCTAGGGATTTAGCTTGCCAAGTTGCAGCTAATGTGGAGTCAAATGGTGTTCTCCATAATTCTTACAATGTCCAAAAGTCAGACCTTTTACTTGAGTAGTTCTCCCATAACAATTCTTCAAGCATTTCTACTCGAAAGAATTAATTCTGAAGTAATGTGCATTTTCATGCCCAATTAAGTGACCTACAATTTTAAATATGTCTCAGAGAGCTTGCATAAATTGTCCTATGATTTTTGGAGCTATAACTTGCCTAGAATATATTTTATAAGTGGGAAACATTTTCTGAAAATGTTTCTGGACTCTTATGAACACAGCATTTTGTATTTAGCAAATTCCTACTCAAATGATCTTCAAATGAGCTGAAAATTTGCTAGAAGGTCAACAATATGCTAAAGAATATTCTGGGAAAATTTGAGGATTTTTGGATGAACCAAACTCCCTCAATAATTCTTTTTCACAAAACCTTCAAAGAATTTTCCAGAATTTAATATTGACTTTCATACAAATTTGAGTTCATATTTGGATAGGTCTTTGCAAAAGGAATCCAACTCAATTGGAATCACTCAATTTGGAGGTTTCTACACAGAGATGAATTTCCAAAATTGTGGCCATCTCTGGAATTATTCTGCTATTGAAAAGTCTGCTGGACCCACTGTTTTAAACTCAGCCACTCAGAATTCAGCCACACCGGGCCACGGCGTTTTGGCATGCAGCCACAGCGGATCCCCGATCCACATCCGATCCCAAATTTAAACACTAAGTCGCTGACGCATGGGCCACCCGGGTTTCTTCTTCCTCCCGTCGCTTCCTCGCGCGCGCGCCGCCCAGCTCGCCGGCCCGACGCCGGAGCTCGCCGGCTCGCTGTTTCCGGCCACACCTGAGCTAAAACTCGCCGCCAGGGGGTTTGAGACGTCGAGGAACATGATAGTGGGGTGTTCTAGGGCTGCCGGTGGCCGGAGATACCTCGGCGACGTGCGGCGGCCTCGGTTGGAGTTCGGCGCCGTCGGCCAAGGTTTCTAGCCCGCCAAATACTCCGCCAATTAGCTCTATAGCACCAGTGGATGATCACAAGGTTCGGAATGACCTCGAACTAGCTCGGAAGCGGCGGTAAATGGGTTGGCACCGTGTGCTCGATCGGTCCCGCCGAAGAAGTGTTCGGTAGACCTCAAAATCCGTCGCTCCGAGGTGTTTTCATGCGACGATTGCTAAAGAAAAGATGATAGCCGGCTAGTCCAGCACCTATGTGCCAAATTTGATGACCTAAGGAGGAATAGAGAGTAGGAATTTGAAGAACTCGTACCGGACGCTCGGGTTGAACTCGCCGGAGCAAAAACTTCAAATTCACTGGCTATGCTCCACGGTTTGCTCCAAGACTTGGGTGGAAGCAGCACGGTAGCTGTACGCTCCCGTTGCCACCCTTGCTCGGCCGTGAAAGCTCCTGTGGAGAGCTCTCCACGTGAAGCCGATCACCACTTTTCGTTAGGTTGCCGTGGAGGGATCTGTTCTAGGGCAAGGGAGGCCATAGCTCGCTCGTTTTTGAGTCAGGGAGGCGAGCAACGAGTGCGCCGTGCTGTTTTGCAGCTCAGAGGAGGGTGGGCGCGAGTTCTCTGCCGGTTCCTGATCAAGCCGAGTCAGCGGGGCTGTGGAGCTCTCGGCTGCGGTGTGTTGTGAGCGAGGAGGTAGCGAAGAGCAACTAGCTCGTTCTGTGGAGAGGAGATTACATCGAGGGAAAAGAAACACCACACACAGGGTGCCAGCGCGAGGGAACACGAGCAGGAGGTGGTGCAGCCGTTCCCGGTGGCGCCAGGGTGCAGTCCCCCCGTGGAAGTGGAGAAAACAGAGAATTCTTTGCTTTGTGTGCAAGTCATTGTGTACCAATGACATGTGGGGTCCACCCCAATTCCCCCCCACAAGTATCTTCTTATGTCAATCTATTCCATTCAAAAGTTTTGAATTTGAAAAGTGGGCTAGCATTTGAATTTCCCCAAATTCAGTTTGAATTTGCATAGCAAATTTGAATTTGGTTGAAATTTTAAAGTGCTTCTATTTAACTCCTTTCTGAGCCCACCCTAACAATGACAAGTTTGTCCTCCAACCTTTTTCCACAATTTCCAAACTATATGGCTGCATGAGCATTCAAAGTTTTTGGCCACACTTTGGGTGAACTTTGAATTTGAAATATGATTTTTAAACTTTCATGCAAAGAGGTATTTAAATCCTTATTGGTTCAACACCTTCAAATAAAGATGTGAGCGTCATTTTGGATGATCATCCATGTATCACTTTGTATGAGCAAAATTTTTAGCAAGTCCCATTTTTCATGACTTTGCCACACATATGCATTCAAACCTTGGTTTATTCATATGCATTTTTTGGACTTTTACATTCCTCCCCTCTTAAAAGAATCTCGTCCCGAGATTACAAAAGAAGAACGAGACGGGAGAGGTAATTACAAATTGTACAAAGCTAAAAGTTCCAGATAGTTGCCGCGGAGGTAATCTTCACTTTCCCACGTCGCCTCTTCCGCGGTATGATTACTCCACAGCACCTTTTAAAATTTGATCGTCCGGTTCCGGGTTACCCGGGTCTTTTCATCTATAATCTGAACCGGTCGCTCAGTGTAGGTAAGGTCCGGTTTCAACTCGTCAATTTCTTCGGTGCGGACAACAGCGGTAACTTTGAGGCACTTCCGCAGCTGTGACACATGAAACACATCATGAACACCCGCAAGACTTGCCGATAATTCCAGCCGGTAGGCTACGGGTCCGCACTTCTCCGTGATAGCAAAAGGACCTATAAAGAGGGGAGTGAGTTATCCCTTTACACTGAACCGGTGAATTCCCTTCATTGGAAATACACGAAGATAAACGTGCTCTCCGACGTAAAACTGCAATGGCCTACGCCTTTGATCAGCGTGGCTCTTCTGTCAGGATTGTGCAGCCTTCGAATTCTCTTGTATCAACCGAACTCGATCTTTGGTTTCGTTGACAAGATCAACCCCAAACAGAACTCTTTCGTCGGACTCACACCAATTCAGCGGTGTGCGACATTTTCTTCCGTAACTCCGGGTTACGGGGTATGACTCTCCTGTTCTTGAACCACAGGACACCGTCTCCGTCCATCCGGAAACATTTCAGTTCCCCACTGTCTATACGTCTCCACAAATATGACATGCCCTTGTCATGTTTCTGGGCTGCCACCCTCTCTTCACGGATGGTGGGGATAAAAGCTAAATTGTAGAGGGCTCTATGGGGAACCACATGTAATGGTGGCTCGCTCTCTTCCAACGATGTGATGGTCAGATTATGAATGTGTGACATGCGATTCAGCGCATCCGCCCCACGTTTACTTTGCCGAGGTGATAATGGATCTCTATTTCGTAATCCTTTATCAAATCCAACCATCTTTGCCCCGCGAGTCTGAGGAATTTATGTACCTCGTGAATAGACCCCTAGGACTTTCAAATTCAGCACTTGTGCGATCTTGCTCGGGTCTACAGCAATACCCTTCGCTAAGATAATATGCTCGAGACAAGGTACTTGTGATATCTAGAATTCGCACTTGCTGAATTTCGCGTATAGCTTGTGATACCGCAGCCTTTGCAAGACTATACGCAGATGCTTCTCGTGTTCTTCCTCCGACTTGGAATAAACCAGTAGGTCGTCGATGAAGACCACGACAAACTTGTCTAGCTCCGGCATGAATACCGAGTTCATCAAGTACATGAACTGAGCTGGAGCGTTGGGGAGGCCAAGGAACATGACAAGGTATTTATAAAGCCCGTACCTCGTCGAAAAGCTGTCCTCGAAATATCCTCAGCCCCTATCTTAATCTGACGGTACCCAGATCTTAAGTCAATCTTGGAACAAGATCCTCGTTTTGACCAACCGATCAAACAAAATGTTGATCCGTGGCAACGGGTACTTATTCTTGGTTGTCACAGTGTTAAGCGGACGAACACCACTCCAGTCGTAGTGTTTCGTTCCTCTTCTTTTCAAACAATGCTGTACAACCCCAAGGTGACGAACTTCGTCGTATACAACCCTTGCTCCTAAGGTTATTCAGCGGTGTCTTCCAATCTGTCCATTCATTGGGTGCCATGTTGTACGGCCTTCGTGAACTCGGTGGTGTTCCCAGCGCAAGTTCCATCTAGAACTCTACGTCCCGTTCGGCAGCATACCCGGTAACAATTGGGAAACACATCCTGATATTCACGTACCATCGGAATGTCCTCTATCTTAACAGTTTCTGAGTGGGTCAATATTGCAATCTGTTGCCGATTGGCACCCAGAACTAATGTATGAAGACCGTGCTGAGAGGAGTTGAGTTTAACGGTTCAAGAACTGATGTTGCGAACCGCATTGTGGTAATTCAACCACGACATCCCCAAAATAATGTCGATCTTCGGACCCCCAAGAAAAATGAGGGTCGTGGTTTATAGTCTAACCCCCCAAACAAAGAGGTGCTCGAAGACAACATCACTTGTTGTAATGCTGCCCCAGGCGAAGACATGAGGTATTGCCTCTTTGTAAAAGTAGTTTGGAGCTGATGTTGAGCCACAAAATACTGACTAATAAAGCTAGGTGTGGCACCGGCATCGAAGAGAATTAATACCGGTAGATAATTAAGAGAGAGCATCTCTGCTATCGCGGCTTCTCCTTCCGAAACATCCACAATTACTATGTAGTGAATGTTGCTCCTTGTCTGCCCTCTTTTCTGCAGATATAGGTACGGGTCTGAATATTGAAAACATTATGACACGCATCCTTGAATTCCCTCCAGATAATACCTAGCATAATAGCCCATCCGACCACAAGTGAAGCACGGATGTCTCTTCAGTACCTCGCTTTCCTGTGGTTGGGAGCTAGGTACATATAGTTGCAGCGATGGAACACAAACCACCGTCTGCTGCTGCTGTTGTGGAGGTGGTGCAAGTTGTGGTACTTGATGTCAGCAGTATGTGAAAGTATGTAAAACATGAACATGCTAAACTTTATGAAAGCATAACAAAATTTCATGTTTACACATCTTCCTAAAGGCAACATAATCAATCCCCTATTCTGTACAGAACCGACCTATCTGTACATAACCCAGATTTTGATCCAGTTTTCATAAGTCAAGTTGAATACCAAAATTAAAGTTAACTTCAGTATCCTTTGAACGAGTACTCATATGACCCTAGACCATTTCTGGACCAAAAGTTATGATTGCTCAAAGTTGATAGAATTTCTGGATAAAATTTGGAAGCATCTCCTTTGTATGTGGCTGTTTTCATCACAGTTGTACCTAAAACGGAGTACAATTCTGAACAAACTATGAACTACAAAATTGTTGAAAATTTCATAACCTTTTCAATGGTATATCATATGACCCTTAGAAATTTTTCTACTGAATGTTATGGCTAATTTACAGAAACATCCAGAGAAGGTTGCAGCTGTTCTGTTTTCTAGACAGTTTGCATTCAACTGGACATTCAACCAATTTGGTTTCTGATTTTGCTCTGGAGTTCTACATAAAAGTTGTATAGCACTTAAAAAACTTTCCGTAACTGTATCATACACCTCCATTGGGTCAATCTACTCAGAGTTATGCTCTGTCGAAGTCCAGCAAAAATTTCTGTCAGAACAGAGCACTCTGTTTTTGAGATCAAAAGAAACCTAGCAAGTCTCTTCATTGAAGATTAGTTCAAATGAAGAGCTCAGTAACTAATATGTGCTTTCAAACATCCATTTTTAATTTGAAAGTTAGTCATGAATGATTTCTTCATAGGAAATAGGACTATCCAGTGTAGTACGGTGGCGATGTACCGTAAGACATATGACGGTACTACGTTGCCTCACAAAAGAAAAACCTAACCGGATTACACCGGCATATACGTATCCTTAGGTGGCACTAAAACGGTCACTCACAAATGTGTTCTACTCGTACTATGGTTTTCGTGGTTAATCCTGCATTAGTCACACACAATCGTCAGGTCCGGCTGCACACCGAACCCGGTCCCAATACAGTTTGTACACCTGTCCGTCATCACTCGCACAGGTGTTCTCAAGCCAAACACGCCTTGAGCTACGTGTTCACGTTACTGACCATGTGACGGGGTCTCCCATACTTGCCCGAAGCACGCCAGGGAAGGGCGTTGCTCGAATACCCCAAACGACATGAAGAGTCGTAGAGGATACTAAAGCGGGTCGGGTTACCTGCCACCCGTGGGGCTCCATCCTTCAGCTTGTGCGCACTAGTGGACAGCGCTTACGTGCACCCCAAGACATAGAACATCCCGAGATGCACGATTTTCCGATATAACAAATAGGTTAGGTTGCCACCTTCATAATATGCTAATAGTAGTCCTTATGTGGGCCTAATACTGTTTCTCACCGCATCCTAAGTTTTTAACGTAATATGATGCTCAATCCATGCGCTATTCCCAACGCAGCTTTGATACCACGCTGTGGGGGACCGCCGACGAAGGACGCCCCGAACAGGACCTCATCGGGTGGTGCCGTGATATGCGGCACCCAATAGCACACGAGTCGAGGAAACACATCACATTACATAAATCTTTTGCGGAAGCGTACAAGAGTATTTTACAAATACTTATTTCAAAATAAGCTACAGCGGAAGACTATAACTCTCACGACTCATTTCTAAATTAGCAACAAAGAAACAGTCCAGCCCGCGGACGTTTCTTACTAGCAACACGAAGAACAAACCTCAGCGGCGAGGATGCTCTTGAGTAATCACTCGGAGGTTTCCGAGTCTCATTGACATCCCTTCTCATAAGCATGAAGTCAATCCTGCAAAACAACTCGGATAGCATCCGTGAGCATAACGCTCAGCAAGGCTTAACTAACACCCTAGTCATGGAACTCTACATGCAGGGATTAGTAATATGGGATAAAAACTTTGCATTAAAGACACGCCTAGGTGTTAGTCCTTACTTTCAGTTTTATAGCAGCAGTTTAATGAGCCTTAGGCAGCCCTCACATCGGAAGTCCATAATCAAACAAGAAACGCTTTCCTCCGATGTGGTGATGCCCAATGTGGAAGATAAACTTAATTAGCTCTACAACTACAGCACACAAGGTTTCAAGACATTAATAATTCAATGCCGCATATTTATGTGAGGGCCCGGTCCCGATCACGGGGCCGTGCCGCTCGCCCGGGAATCGCATTGGGTGGTGTCGTGTGATGCGGCGCCCAACAGCACACATAATAAAGTATCATATTACATAAATCAAGCGGAAGCTTACAAAGTGTAAATTGTACAAATATTTCTTAAAATAATCTACAGCAGAAGACTAATACAACTCACGCCTCATATCTAGGCTAAGCAAAAGAGAAGACGCCCAGCCCGCGGACCCTTCTCACAAGCGACACCATTACAGTAGCAGCGGCGGGGTTTCCATGAGTTCATCACTCGGAGGGATCCGAGTCTCATCGGACAACCCTACTTATCAGCGTAGTTTTATTACCTGCAAAACAACTTATGCAGTATCTGTGAGCATGAAGCTCAGCAAGACTTAACCATCATCCTAGTCATGAAACTCTACATGCTGAAAATAGAGGGCTGAATATAGAAGTTTGCACAAAAGATGAACTTGAGCTAAAGGAGAGTCCTTACTTCAAGTTTTAAGCAACTTTTATAGCCCTTGCGCAATTTACATCGAGACTCCATAATCAAACAAGAAACGCTTCATCTCGATGTCACTTGCCCGAGGTCAAACTAACTTTAGTGAGCTACCCTAGACTCATACAGACCTTGTGCCAACAACGTCGAGACTCCACAATCAAACAAGAAACGCTTTGCCTTGACGCTACTAGCCCAAGGTGGAAATTAAATTTAGTGAAGTGTTGATCATTCCTCATCTCCATTATGAGGATTACTCAAGAAGCATATTAAATTTTTCCAGTTTATTACTACGTCACGACACAGAGAACAAGTATCCTCGGTCCATTCCGCGGCGACGGTGATTGCAATAAAAAACACCCGGCTGACACGACACGTACGCCCGTACTTGACGTCGCACACAGCAACCATCACTGACGTCGTACGTGGCAATCTTTCACACGACACCCAAATGTCAAACCGGTCCCACCGACTGGGATTAATTCTCACTACGGCAATCCCTCGTAGAGCCGACTTCTCTATCCTTTCAGCATCTGCATCAGACGGTGGGGTATGCCTCGACACCCAGGTTAACATGTTACATCGGTTTCCTGGGTCCCATATTACCAGTATGCATCCGGTACATAACTCAAACTTGTTCCACAGGGCCGCACACGAGAACGGGCCTTAATCGACTCAGACATAGACTGGGTTCACAGGACCACATCCTCGAGCCTTCCATCCACTGCCCGGTCTCCATTCCCAACTATGAGGATCAATTCCCAACTCTTCCGATTGATCCCCCTCAATCCCGGTGCACGAGTAGGAAACTGCCTACTCGAGTTGTGCCTCTTTTAATCCACTTTTGTTAACTTGAGATCAGAAGTTATAATCAATTGATAACCTAATCTACATTAAACTCCAGGGTTTTCTGGGTCATCAATTTGGAGTGTCATACCACCTAGACTTAATGCAATAAACAAAATGCTAGACATTATAAAGTGAATACAAATAAAAACTTGTAAGTTTTTATGCAAACCGGGGCTTGCCTTTGTTTTGCAGGGGACTTATATATAAGGGTCAGTTAGTGAAGACCACTTGAGGCTTGATCACTCGCTTCCCTCCTTCTTTGATCTCCACTCTAATTGCTTCAACTTCTTCACGTAGATGCTACACGTAATGAATATGCATATGTATTTAATTGTAAAGATTTATCTAACAAGTTCTAATGACAAGTTTAAAAACTGGAACTCTGTTTAAGAATTTAAAATGACACTGGTGCTAAGGTTTGGATTTGGGTTTAAGCAACATGATTAAGTGCTAAGTGTTTTCCCCCTCTTCTATGTTGATCACCTTAAAGGATTAAATAGAACAGGGGTGATCCAGAGCTCCAATGGAGCTGAAAATTTTCATGTGAGTTCCTTGTCACAAGAAAGTTATCTGGACCAAAATTAGCACTTTCATTAAGTGGTTTGTTCAGAATAATTCTCTAAGCAATTAAGAAAAAAGGAATTAATTCTGAAGTAACTCACATGTTCATGCCAAACTTAGTGAACTACAATTTCAATTATAGTTCATAGGACCTGCATGAATTTTCCTAGGATTTTTGGAGCTAAGAATTTCCCAGAACTGAATTTCCAAGTTTTGGAAATTCTCTGGAATTGTTTCAGTATTCATTTGAACACAGAAACTTGAAATCAGAATTATCCTAAATAAATAACCTCCAAATGAGCTGAAACTTTTACAGGAGTTCACTAACATCCTAAAGAATATTCTGGCCAAATGAACTAAATTTCCAAGTTTTGGAAATTCTCTGGAACTGTTTCTGTATTCATTTGAAAACAGAAAATTGAAATCAGAATTATCCTAAATAAATCAACTCCAAATGAGTTGAAACTTTTACAGGGGTTCACTAGCATCATAAAGAATATTCTGGCCAAATGTTAGGATTTTTGGATAAACCAAACTCCTTCTAAAATTCTTTATCTGAAAATTTTTAAAGAATTTTCCAGATTTAAATAATGTGTGTCATACAAATTGGGTTATACATTTGAATAGAGTTTTCCAACCTAAATCCAACCCAATTTGAATCACTAAATTTGGAGCTTCCTAGCAAAAGTTATGAGGTTCTAATATTTGGGGAAATTCTGGAATTCAAATTAACCGGGAAAAGTTCAAACCTGTGACAGCGGGTCCGGTTACCACGTGTCATCTCCTCGGTTAAACCACACGGGGCCACAGGACTATTTACCACACTTTCACAGATGATCCCGTACAACAGAAAATCCCACACCGGTTCACCGAGCGGCTGACGTGTGGGCCCGGCCCCATTGTCGTCTACCTCTCGCTCCCGCGCCCGCGCGCCGCCGGGCTCGCCGGAGATGCGCTGAAACCCAACGTCCGGCCAGCTCCCGAGCTCTCCCTCGCCGCTAGAGCCTAAATCCACACGCTGAACACGCTGTAGGCAATTTCCCCCACCGGTGGTGGCTCTAACACAGCCGGTGACGGTGCGGCGGCTCGGTACACCATCGGCAACGTCGGCCGGCTAACATCGCCCGCCAAAACTTTGGTGGACGGGCCCTACAGCACCGGTGGATGCTAGGGAAGGTCTACCGGGCCATACAAAAGCTCAGGAAAGGCTCTAACCATGGTTGCACCATGAACCCGACGGCCCCCTCTACGGTCGCCGTTGGAAAACCATCAAATATGCCGGCTACAACCGTTATCAAGCTAGGGTATTGAAGAAAACTTGCACGCTGTCGATTCTAGCTCCTGTGAGTGCAATTGGGTGGGCTCTAAGCAAATAGAAATCGAGAATTTGAAGATTTCTTACCCGAGGGTGGTTTTGCACCGGCCAGGAGAAAACTGTGAAATACTCCGGCGACGAGCAATCACTTGGCTCAAGCTTTGGGGGTTAGCAGCATGGATTCTTGGCGCGTCCAAAGACACTCTTGCTCGTCCATGGAAGGCTCTCTGCCGAGCTGTCCACGAGAGCACCTCCTCTCGGCTTCTTTCGGCCGCCGCAAAAAACACGAAGCTCTCAGGTTGTTGTGTCTTAGATCGCGTGGGGATGGTGCGAGGAGGTCGTGGAAAGCCCCGTGGTGCTGTTTTGCTGGGTTGCCGAGGCTTGCACGCGAGAGGAACCAGTTCCCGAACGATTAAGCAACGGCGGCATATGCTCTGTTCTTTAGCCCGGGCGAGACAGAGAACGGAGGCGGTTCTTGGTGTTGTAGCAAAACTGAGCATGACAGGGAGTAATACCAGGGCACGAGTAGCTCGCCAGCATGAGGAAACCGACCCTGGGAGTGCTGCGGTGGGTGTCTCAGTGGCGCCCGTGGAGTCCTCGGAAAGCCCGAGTGAAACAGTGCTGATATTAGTTGTTTCAGTGGACAACAGAATAGCTGCTCAATTTCAGATATTTGGCACACTGACTAGTGGGTCCCACTATCCCTCTTATCCTCTCAAAAGATCTCCACAATTTGGCAAATAATAAATTCAAATATTTGGAGTTGAAAATTGAGCTGCATTTGGAGAGTTGGGCAAATTTCATCCAAATTCAAATGTATATTTGAATTCTTTGCACATTTAAGTCCTTTTGGGAAAAATGGATAGCAAATCTTTTCAAAAATTGATGAAACTTTGCCTACCCACTAATTTGGACCTAAGGAATCCAAATATGCAATCTGATTCTTGTGTTAGCTGCTGCAAACAAGAGTTTGAACACAACAGCTTGACTTACCATTGTGTCCTCCCTCATTTGAAATTTGAGTTGGACATTTAGTTCAAAATCTGATTTTTAAACTCTTCCAATGCACCTGAGACTTCAAATCTGTGGGTTTAATCCACCTAGGGTCCAAGCATGTGAGTAAACCTAAGTTTGTTTAAAAAGAACTCTCATGTGTTATCACATGTGTGAAAAAGTTTAAACTAGTACCATTTTTCATATACATGACACCAATGCTTGTGCAAACTCAAGTTTCTTTGTATTCATATTTTTGGGACCTTTACATTCCTCCATCCTTAAAAGGGCATCTCGTCCCGAGATTACAAAAGAAAGATGAGGCGGAAAGTAATTACAAAGTCTATGACAAAAGTTCCGGATAGTTCTTGTGGATGTAATCTTCACTCTCCCAAGTCGCTTCTTTTGGTGTATGATTACTCCACAGGACTTTGTAAAATTTCAAAGTCCGATTTTGAGTGATCCGGGTCTTTTCGTCGATAATCTTGATGGGCTGCTCGGCGTAGGTGAGATCCGGTTGTAATATCTCCATGTCTCCCGAAAGAATCTCTGTCGGCTTCTTCAAACACTTTCTGAAATGTGAGACATGGAAGATGTCATGGATGCCCGATAAAGATGGTGGCAGCTTCAGACGGTAGGCTACCGATCCACATCATTCTGTAATAATTTACAGACCCACAAAGCGAGGAGCTAGCTTTCCCTTGACCCCGAATTGATGAATTCCCTTCATCGGGGATACTCGGAGATAGACGTGATCTCCAACTTCAAAATACAAGGGTCGGCGTCGCTTGTCCGCGTAACTCTTCTGGCGAGATTGAGCGGCTTTGAGGTTTGCTTGAATAAGCTGGACCCGCTCCTCGGCATCTTTCACAAGATCAATGCTGAAATCACCCTCTCACCGGATTCACACCAATTGAGTGGCGTGCGGCACTTCCTGCCATATAGTGCTTCGTATGGTGCCATTTTAATGCTGGATTGGTAGCCGTTGTTGTAGGAGAATTCTGCTAATGGCAAATGGTTATTCCAATTCTTTCCTTGATCTACGGCACATGCTCTCAGCATATCTTCTAAAATTTGATTCACCCTCTCCATTTGACCGTCGGTTTGAGGATGGTATGCTGAGCTTCTAATTAACTTTGTTTCCAGAGATTCATGTGGTTACTCCCAGAAACGAGCAACAAATATAGAACCTCGATCGGATATGATGGTTTTGGGGACTCCGTGTAAACACACAATTCTTGAGAGATACAACTCTGCATATTGCTTAGTTGAAAATCTCGTATTCACTAGGATGAAGTGGGCTGATTTTGTTAACCGATCAACAATCACCTAAATGGAGTCATGCTTTTTGAATGTGAGAGGCAGTCCGACAATAAAGTCCATGCTGATGTCCTCCCACTTTCATGCCGGAATGCTTAATGGTTGCATCATCCCTGCTTTCTTTATATGGTCAGCTTTGACTCACCGACATGTATCACACTCGGATACATATTTGGCAATTTCTCGCTTCATCCGAGTCCACCAAAATTTTGTTTTAAGATCTTGATACATTTTATTGCTTCCTGGATGTATTGAGTACTTGGACATATGGGCTTCATCCAGGATTTTCTTCCTTAGCTTCATGTTCCGGGGTAACACAATACGGTTGTTAAACCATAACACACCTTGATCATCTTCCCGGAAGCATTTCATTTTATCTTCCTTAATCCTTGCTCGGATATTCCGCATTCCCTTATCTCTCTTTTGAGATCGTACAATCTCCTCCCTAATGTTAGGCACTAGAGCAAGATTATACAATGCCCCATACGGAATCACCCTCAAGCTTGGTTCGTCATTCTCATCCGGAACAACTGACAAGTTATTCACGTGGGACTTACAACTGAGTGCATCAGCCACCACGTTAGCTTTGTCCGGATGGTAATGGATCTCGAGCTCATAATCTTTGATTAATTCCAACCACCTCCACTGCCTCATATTGATATCCTTCTGAGTGAATATATATTTGAGGCTCCTATGGTCGGTGTAGAGGTGCACTAAATTCCCGAGTAAGTAGTGCCTCCATATTTTCAACGCAAGCACCACTGCAGCGAGTTCTAGGTCATTAGTGGGGTAGTGCTGCTCGTGGTTGTGGAGTTGACGAGACCCATATGTGATCATGCGTCTATCTTGCATTAAGACGCAGCCAAGTCCAATGCCTGAGGCATCACAGTAGACATCGAATGGCTTTGTTGTATCCGGTTGGGCTAGAACCGGTGCCGTTGTGAGATGTTTCTTTAGAGTTTGAAATGCTTCTTCACAGGCCGCTGTCCACACATACTTGCTGCCCTTCTTCAATAATTCTGTCATAGGCTTAGCCACCTTCGAGAAGCTGGGAATAAATCTTCGGTAATAACCCGCCAGTCCTAGAAAACTGCGGATTTGATGAACAGATGTCGGAGACTCCCACTTCAAGACTTGCTCAATTTTGGTTGGATCTATGGCCACACCCTCTGCTGAAATAATGTGACCTAAGAATGGTACTTTGCTGATATAAAAATTCATACTTGCTGAATTTAGCATACAACTTATGTTCCCATAAGCGTTGGAGCACGATATGGAGATGTTTGGTGTGCTCCTCCTCCGATTTGGAGTATACAAGAATGTCGTCAATGAAAACCACGACGAACTGATCCAACTCTGGCATGAATACAGAATTCATGAGATACATGAAATGTGCGGGTGCATTGGTGAGCCCGAAAGACATGACTAGATACTCAAAGAGCCCGTATCTAGTCGAGAAAGCCGTCTTCGGTATATCCTCCGCTCTGATTTTATCTGATGATAACCAGACCTCAAGTCCATCTTGGAGAATACTTTGGCACCCACCAACTGATCAAATAATATATCGATCCACGGCAGTGGATATTTATTTTTGATCGTCCTGCATTTAGCGGCTGATAATCCACACATAACCGAAGTGATTCATCCTTTTTCTTCACAAAGAGGGCTGAACATCCCCACGGTGATGAGCTTGGACGGATGAACTCTTTGTCCATTAAGTCCTTTAGCTGCTCTTTCAGTTCAGCTAATTCCTTTGGAGACATTTTGTACGGCCTCCAAGATATCGGTGTGGTTCACGGTGCTAACTCGATCTTGAATACCACCTCTCATTCAGGCGGCATCCCTAGAAGATCGTCGGGAAACACATCTGGATACTCACGGACCACTGGAATATCGTCCAGTTTCATGGTCACACTGTGGTACACCTCTGGATTTTCAGAATCCACGTCTTCAAGTATGAGTGTTTGAAGACCGTAGATCGGAGAGTCCAAGCTAACAATCCGTGGACCTATGTCAAGAACAGCCCCGTGGTAGTTTATCCACGCCATTCCTAAGATCACATCGATCTTCTGCCCCTCTAACACGATGAGGGTCGTGGGGTATAATTTTCCACCTAAGCACAAGGGTGCTTTGATCACCACTTCATTAGCAGCTATATTCCACCGGATGAGCGGATAAGGTAGTGATCTTTCGGTGTAGAGGTGGAGAGCTCAGCTTTGCACACAAATAAACTTCTGATGAAATTGTGTGTGGCTCCATAGTCAAATAAAATCAATACGGGTAGTTCATTTAGGGTGAACATTCCCGCTAGCACAGGTGCCCCTTCCGGCACATCCTCTAGAGCTGTATGATAAATGCACCCGGACTTTGGTGCTGTTCCCCGGAGCTGAGCACAGAGTTGATTTATACCCTGCTCCGAAGTATTTCCTCTATGGCCTATATTTTCTGGACACTTCCTGCTGATGTGACCCAAATAACCACACGTGAAGCACGGTTTCTCAGCCGGTTCCATATTACTCTGAGTACGGACACTGGGTGTATTCTGCTGCGGCAAGAACGCTTGAGGAACAGAATAATGTGGCTGCATATACTGTTGTTGCAGCTGTCCAAATTCAGAATATTGAGATGAACGACCCGAATATTGTTGGAGTCGTCGAGCCGGCTACCACCCGGTATTTATGAGGAGCAACACTGCTACTCTCCGGTGGTATACTGTTCTTTCTTTTCTCAGCCTGAACTTCTCGCTGAGCATCTTCAACCATGATGGCAGCACTCATCAATTTGTTGAAGTTCTTTTGATCAGCTAAGACGAGTCTTTCCTTTAACTTGGGATTGAGGCTGCGGAAGAACCATTCGCACTTTTGTGCCTCAGTGTTCACATGTTCAGGCGCATACTGTGCCAGTTTGTTGAACACTCACGAATGCTCGTATGCATCCCTCCCTCCTTTTTTTAAGACCAGAAACTCCTCGAGTTTCTGTTGAATTATTCCGGAAGGGACATGATAAGCAAGAAATGCCTTCCGGAATTCCATCCATGTGAAATGATGTACAGCTATTAAGGAGTCGAGTTGATTTGCCCACCATGCACTGGCGGACCCGTGAAGTTGTTGCGCCGCATACAAGACTTTCTGATGTTCGGTGCATTGGAGCAACCCGAACTTGTATTCAATGGTACGGATCCAGCTATCCGTCACCAGAGGATCCTCAGCTTCAATGAAAACCGGTGGTTGAGTCGCCAAGAACTCAACATACGAATTCATTTGAGGTTGGTGCAAGTCTTCATCTTGACATCCCCCTTGACGGGATGTATTCATCACCAGGGTGCGGAGCAAGTCGGTTTTCTCATCGCTTGCACCCGTCATGGCAGCCAGAATGTCCGTCATTGTGACCGTAGGTGAAGGTCCTGGTGGCGGCTGCGGTTGCGGAGCTCACTGCTCCCGCTGTGGAGAGTTTTCACCACCACCACCACTGGAACCACCCACTTCACCCATGGAACGAGTTCGCACCATTCTGCAATTGCAAGAGTTCATTATCAGCTCAACACTATCACTTGATTTATTCCATGAACTAAGTAGTGAAATACTGATAATGAATTCTTAACATGTAAGCAAAATGATTTAAGCGCAAACTGATGTAACTAACAGCAAGGATTTAAAAGCAGATCGACCGGTCCTCAAACAAACCAGATTTCGATCCAGTTAAAAGCACTTTCATAACTTAAGTTGAATACCAAAGTTAAGGTTAACATCAATATCTTTACAACTAGTATTCAAATGCCTCCATATAACTTCTGTATCAAAAGTTATGATTGCTCAAATTTGACAGAATTTCTGGATAAAATTTGCCGCATCTCCTTTGTATGTGGCTGACTTTATCACTGTTGTATACACAGATACAATATGAATCTGAACCAACTTTGAACTATAACAATGTTGCATATCTCATAACCTTTCCAAAGGTGTATCACAGGCTCCTTAGGGATTTTTCTACAGCAAGTTGTGGCTTAAAAATAGAAAGGTCCAGAGAGGTTTTTCTGCTGTTCTGGTTCTGGACAGTTTGCCTTCAACTGGACTTTTCACCCAGTTAACGTGTGATTTTGCTCTGGAGGTCTACAAAGAAGTTGTAGAGCACTTGAAGATATTTCCCGAACTGTATCATACACATTAATTGGTTAAATCTACTCAGAGTTATGCTCTGTTAAAGTCCATCAAGAATTCCTGGCGAAAACAGAGCACTCTGTTTTTGAAATCTTTGAAGCCTAGTCTTCCTCTCATTTGAATCTTAGCTCAAAATAAGAGTTCAATAACTAATATTTGTTTCAAACTTCCATTTTTAGTTGAAATTTAGTTCATGAGTCATTTCTTCAAAGGAAATGGGTTATTAAGTTTAGTACGGCGTCGATGCACCGTAAGAAGCATATCGGTACTACGTAGCCTCACCAAAGAAAATCCTTACCGGACTATACCGGCATATTCGTTTTATCAGTGGAACTAAACGGTCTCTCGCACACGTGTACTACACGGGATAGTACGTAGTTAGTTCCTGCAGAAGAACACTCAATTATGATGCACACATAGGTTTTCTCATTTCAGGCAGTTCCATATCATACTAAAAACATACGCCCCGTATCATTTCCATATGGGCCGTCCTTGAGGCAAGCCACGTCTCAAGGTACGTGATCATGTTTTTACACCACATGACGGGGAACCCGAGTAGAGCACGAACGGGTCGTCACAGTTGGGAATTTTATCAAACAACAACAGATATCACCTACTGCCCTGCAGGGCATGCTTATGGCGAGCGCTTCGTATGTCTTTCTAGGCTATTTCTAGAAGTACACACTATCGCGTTACTGACCACACGATGGGGTCTCCACTTTCTTTCCTAATGCACGCTAGGGATCAGCGTTTCATATGAACTCAGGAACATGAAGAGTTCAAGAGTTTCATATTAACGTCTCACACCAAGCTGTGAGACCTATCCCTGAACCACTTTCCTCGTCAGGGGATCTAACCGAAATTGAACCGCTTTCGGTGGCGTTCCCTACCATGCTTACCTGAGCGTAGTTGCGTCGCTACGTAATCAAAATTCAGAATTATAACAAGTATGTTAGTCATGCCATTTTAAGTAACTATACTACTATAGTCCTTATGTGGGTCTAATACCATTTCCTCACCATATCCTAAGTTTTTGTTGTAATACAATCCTTATTTCATGTGCTATTACCAATGCGGCTCTGATACCACGTTGTGAGGGCCCGGTCCCGATCACGGGGCCGTGTCGCTCGCCCAGGAATTGCATTGGGTGGTGTCATGCGATGCGGCACCCAACAGCACACATAATAAAGTATCATATTACATAAATCAAGCGGAAGCTTACAAAGTGTAAATTTTACAAATATTTCTCAAAATAATCTACAGAAGAAGACTAATACAACTCATGCCTCATATCTAGGCTAAGCAAAAGAGAAGACGCCCTGCCCGCGGACCCTTCTCACAAGTGACACCATCACAATAGCAGCGGCGGGGTTTCCATGAGTTCATCACTCGGAGGGATCCGAGTCTCATCGGACCACCATACTTATCAGCGTAGTGTTATTACCTGCAAAACAACTCATGCAGTATCTGTGAGCATGAAGCTCAGCAAGACTTAACCGTCACCCTAGTCATGAAACTCTACATGCTGAAAATAGAGGGCTGAATATAGAAGCTTGCACAAAAGATGAACTTGAGCTAAAGGAGAGTCCTTACTCCAAGTTTTAAGCAACTTTTATAGCTCTCGTGCAATTTACATTGAGACTCCACAATCAAACAAGAAACTCTTCATCTCGATGTCACTTGCCCGAGGTGAAAGTAACTTTAGTGAGCTACCCTAGACCCATACAGACCTTGCGCCAACAACGTCGAGACTCCACAATCAAATAAGAAACGCTTTGCCTCGACGCTACTAGCCCAAGGTGGAAATCAAATTTAGTGAAGTATTGATCATTCCTCATCTCCATTATGAGGATTACTCACGAAGCATATAAATTTTTCCAGTTTATTACTACGTCACGACGCAGAGAACAAGTATGCTCGGTCCATTCCGTGAGAATGGTGATTGCACTCAAAAACACCTGGCTGACACGACACGTACGCTCGTACTTGACATCGCACACAACAACCATCACTGATGTCGTACGTGGCAACCTTTCACACGACACCCAAATGTCGAACCGGTCCCACCGACTGGGATTAAGTCTCACTACGGCAAACCCTCATAGAGCCGACTTCTCTATCCTTTCAGCATCTGCATCAGACGGTGGGGTATGCCTCGACACCCAGGTTAACATGTTACATCGGTTTTCTGGGTCCCATATTGCCAGTATGCATCCGGTACACAACTTAAACTTGTCCCACAGGGCTGCACACGATAACGGGCCTTAATCGACTCAGACATAGACTAGGTTCACAGGACCACGTCCTCGAGCCTTCCATCCACTGCCCGGTCTCCATTCCCAACTATGAGGATCAATTCCCAACTCTTCCGATTGATCCGCCTCAATCCCGGTGCACGAGTAGGAAACTGCCTACTCGAGTTATGCCTCTTTTAACCCACTTTTGTTAACTTGAGATCACTAGTTATAATCAATTGATAACCTACTCTATATTAAACTCCAGGGTTTTCTGGGTCATGCATTTGGAGTGTCATACCACCTAGACTTAATGCAATAAACAAAATGCTAGACATTATAAAGTGAATACAAATAAAAACTTGTAAGTTTTTATGCAAACCGGGGCTTGCCTTTGTTTTGCAGGGGACTTATATATAGGGGTCAGTTAGTAAAGACCACTTGAGGCTTGATCACTCGCTTCCCTCCTTCTTTGATCTCCACTCTAATTGCTTCAACTTCTTCACGTAGATGCTACACGTAATGAATATGCATATGGATTTAATTGTAAAGATTTTTCTAACAAGTTCTAATGACAAGTTTAAAAACTGGAACTCTGTTTAAGAATTTAAAATGACACTGGTGCTAAGGTTTGGGTTTGGGTTTAAGCAACATGATTAAGTGCTAAGTGTTTTCCCCCTCTTCTATGTTGATCACCTTAAAAGACTAAATAGAACAGGGGTGATCCAGAGCTCCAATGGATCTTAAACTTTTCATGTGAGTTCCTTGTCACAAGAAAGTTATCTGGACCAAAAAATAGCACTTTTCATTAAGTGGTTTGTTCAGAACAATTCTCTAAGCAATAAAGCAAAAAGGAATTAATTCTGAAGTAACTCACATGTTCATGCCAAACTTAGTGAACTACAATTTTTATTATAGTTCATAGGACTTACATGAATTTTCCTAGGATTTGTGGAGCTAAGAATTTCCCAGAACTGAATTTCCAAGTTTTGGAAATTCTCTGGAATTGTTTCTGTATTCATTTGGACACAGAAACTTGAAATCAGAATTATCCTAACTAAATCAACTCCAAATGAGCTGAAACTTTTACAGGAGTTCACTAACATCCTAATGAATATTCTGGCCAAATTCTAGGATTTTTGGATAAACTAAACCCCCTCTAAAATTCTTTTGCTGAAAAGCTTTAAAGAATTTTCCAGAATTAAATAATGAGTTTCGTACAAATTGGGTTGTATATTTGGGTAGAAATTTCCAACCTGAATCGAACCCAATTTGAAGCACTAAATTTGGAGCTTCCTAGCAAAAGTTATGAGGTTCTAAAGTTTGGGGAAATTCTGGAATTCAAATTAACCGGGAAAAGTTCAAACCTCTGACAGCGGGTCCGGTTACCACGTGTCGTCTCCTCGGTTAAACCACACGGGGCCACAGGACTATTAACCGCACTGTCACAGATGATCCCATGCAACAGAAAATCCCACACCGGTTCACCGAATGGCTGACATGCGGGCCCAGCCCCATCGTCGTCTACCTCTCGCTCCCGCGCCCGCGCGCCTCCGGGCTCGCCGGAGATGCGTTGAAACCCAACGTCCGGCCAGCTCCCGAGCTCTCCCTTGCCGCTAGGGCCTAAATCCACACGCTGAACAAGCTGGAGGCAATTTCCCCGACCGGCGGTGACTCTAACACAGCCGGCGACGGTGCGGCGGCTCGGTACACCATCGGCAACGTCGGCCGGCTAACCTCGCCCGCCAAAATTTCGGTGGACGGGCGCTACAGCACAGGTGGATGCTAGGGAAGGTCGACCTGACCATACGAAAGCTCGGGAAAGGCTCTAACCATGGTTGCACCATGAACCCGATGGCCCCCTCTACGGTCGCCGTTGGAAAACCATCAAATACGCCGGCTACAACCGTTATCAAGCTAGTGTTGTGAAGCAAACTTGCGCGCCATCGAGTCTAGCTCCTGTGAGTGCAATTGGGTGGACTCTAATCAAATAGAAATCGAGAATTTGAAGATTTTGTACCCGAGGGTGGTTTTGCACCGGCCGGGAGAAAACCATGAAATACTCCAGCGACGAGCAATCACTTGGCTCAAGCTTTGGGGGTGAGCAGCGTGGAGTGTTGGGAGCGCCGTTGGAAAACCATCAAATACGCCGGCTACAACCGTTATCAAGCTAGGGTTGCAAAGAAAACTTGCGCGCCATTGAGTCTAGCTCCTGTGAGTGCAATTGGGTGGGGTCTAAGCAAATAGAAATCGAGAATTTGAAGATTTCGTACCCGAGGGTGGTTTTGCACTGGCCGGGAGAAAACCGTGAAATACTCCAGCAACGAGCAATCACTTGTCTCAAGCTTTGGGGGTGAGCAGCGTGGAGTCTTGGTGTGTTCAAAGCCACTCTTGCTCGGCCGTGAAAGGCTCTCTGCCGAGCTGTCCACGAGAGCACCTCCTCTCGGCTTCTTTCGGCCGCTGCGAAAAACACGAAGCTCTCGGGTTGTTGTGGCTTAGATCGCGTGGGGATGGTGCGAGGAGGTCATGGAAATTCCCATGGTGCTGTTTTGCTGGGTTGCCGAGGCTTGCACACGAGAGGAACCAGTTCCCAAATGATTAAGCAACGGCGGCAGCTGCTCTGTTCTTTAGCCCGGGCGAGACAGGGAACATAGGCGGTTCTCGGTGTTGTAGCGAAACTGAGCACGTCGGGGAGTAATACCAGCGCACGAGTAGCTCACCAGCGTGAGGAAACCGACCCCGGGAGTGCTGCGGTGGGTGTCTCGGTGATGCCCGTGGAGTCCTCGGTCTGCCCGAGTGAAACAGTGCTGATATTAGTTGTTTCAGTGGACAACAGAATAGCTGCTCAGTTTCAGATATTTGGCACACTGACTAGTGGATCCCACTCTCCCTATTATCCTCTAAAAAGATCTCCACAATTTGGCAAATAATCAATTCAAATGTTTGGAGTTGAAAATTGAGCTGCATTTGGAGAGTTGGGCAAATTTCATCCAAATTCAAATGTGTATTTGAATTCTTTGCACATTTAAGTCCTTTTGGGAAAAATGGATAGCAAATCTTTTCTAAAATTGATGAAACTTTGCTTACCCACTAATTTTGACCTAAGGAATCCAAATATGCAATCTGATTCTTGTGTTAGCTGCTGCAAACAAGAGTTTGAACACAACAGCTTGAATTACCATTGTGTCCTCCCTCATTTGAAATTTGAGTTGGACATTTAGTTCAAAATCTGATTTTTAAACCCTTCCAATGCACATGAGACTACAAATCTGTGGGTTTTAATCCACCTAGGGTCCAAGCATGTGAGTAAATCTAAGTTTGTTTAAAAAAAACTCTCATGTGTTATCACATGTGTGAAAAAGTTTAAACTAGTACCATTTTTCATACACATGACACCAATGCTTGTGCAAACTCAAGTTTCTTTGTATTCATATTTTTGGGACCTTTACATTCCTCCCTCCTTAAAAGGGAATCTCGTCCCGAGATTACAAAAGAAAGATGAGGCAGAAAGTAATTACAAAGTCTATGACAAAAGTTCCGGATAGTTCTTGTGGATGTAATCTTCACTCTCCCAAGTTGCTTCTTCTGGTATATGATTACTCCACAGGACTTTATAAAATTTCAAAGTCCGATTTCGAGTGATCCGGGTCTTTTCGTCGATAATCTTGATGGGCTGCTCAGCGTAGGTGAGATCCGGTTGTAATATCTCCATGTCACCTGAAAGAATCTCTGTCGGCTTCTTCAAACACTTTCTCGAATGTGAGACATGGAAGATGTCATGGATGCCCAATAAAGATGGTGGCAGCTTCAGACGGTAGGCTACCGATCCACGTCATTCTGTAATAATGAACGGACCCATAAAGCGAGGAGCTAGCTTTCCCTTGACCCCGAATCGATGAATTCCCTTCATCGGGGATACTCGGAGATAGACGTGATCTCCAACTTCAAAATACAAGGGTCGGCGTCGCTTTTCTGCATAACTCTTTTGGCGAGATTGAGCGGCTTTGAGGTTCAAACCTCTGACAGCGGGTCCGGTTACCACGTGTCGTCTCCTCGGTTAAACCACACGGGGCCACAGGACTTATAACCGCACTGTCACAGATGATCCCGTGCAACAGAAAATCCCACACCGGTTCACCGAGTGGCTGACATGCGGGCCCTGCCCCATCGTCATCTACCTCTCGCTCCCGCGCCCGCGCGCTGCCGGGCTCGCCGGAGATGCGCTGAAACCCGACGTCCGGCCAGCTCCCGAGCTCTCCCTTGCCGCTAGGGCCTAAATCCACACGCTGAACAAGCTGGAGGCAATTTCCCCGACCGGCGGTGGCTCTAACACAGCCGGCGACGGTGCGGCGGCTCGGTACACAATCAACAACGTCGGCTGGCTAACCTCGCCTGCTAAAACTTCGGTGGACGGGCCCTACAGCACAGGTGGATGCTAGGGAAGGTCGACCTGGCCATACGAAAGCTCGGTAAAGGCTCTAACCATGGTTGCACCGTGAACCCGACGGCCCCCTCTACGGTCGTCGTTGGAAAACCATCAAATACGCCGGCTACAACCGTTATCAAGCTAGTGTTGTGAAGCAAACTTGCGCGCCATCGAGTCTAGCTCCTGTGAGTGCAATTGGTTGGACTCTAAGCAAATAGAAATCGAGAATTTGAAGATTTTGTACCCGAGGGTGGTTTTGCACCGGCCGGGAGAAAACCGTGAAATACTCCGGCGACGAGCAATCACTTGGCTCAAGCTTTGGGGGTGAGCATCGTGGAGTCTTGGCACGCGCCGTTGGAAAACCATCAAATACGCCGGCTACAACTGTTATCAAGCTAGGGTTGCAAAGCAAACTTGCATGCCATTGAGTCTAGCTCCTGTGAGTGCAATTGGGTGGGGTCTAAGCAAATAGAAATCGAGAATTTGAATATTTCGTACCCGAGGGTGGTTTTGCACCGGCCGGGAGAAAACCGTGAAATACTCCGGCGACCAGCAATCACTTGGCTCAAGCTTTGGGGGTGAGCAGCATGGAGTCTTGGCGCGTCCAAAGCCACTCTTGCTCAGCCGTGAAAGGCTCTCTGCCGAGCTGTCCACGAGAGCACCTCCTCTCAGCTTCTTTCGGCCGCCGCGAAAAACACGAATCTCTCGGGTTGTTGTGGCTTAGATCGCGTGGGGACGGTGTGAGGAGGTCGTGGAAATTCCTGTGGTGCTGTTTTGCTGGGTTGCCGAGGCTTGCACACGAGAGGAACCAGTTCCCGAACGATTAAGCAACGGCGGCAGCTGCTCTGTTCTTTAGCCTGGGCGAGACAGAGAACAGAGGCGGTTCTCGGTGTTGTAGCGAAACTGAGCACGACGTGGAGTAATACCAGCGCACGAGTAGCTCGCCAGTGTGAGGAAACCGACCCCGGGAGTGCTGCGGTGGGTGTCTCGGTGACGCCCGTGGAGTCCTTGGTCTGCCCGAGTGAAACAGTGCTGATATTAGTTGTTTCAGTGGACAACAGAATAGCTGCTCAATTTCAGATATTTGGCACACTGACTAGTGGATCCCACTCTCCCTCTTATCCTCTAAAAAGATCTCCACAATTTGGCAAATAATCAATTCAAATGATTGGAGTTGAAAATTGAGCTGCATTTGTAGAGTTGGGCAAATTTCATCCAAATTCAAATGTGTATTTGAATTCTTTGCACATTTAAGTCCTTTTGGGAAAAATGGATAGCCAATCTTTTAAAAAATTGATGAAACTTTGCTTACCCACTAATTTGGACCTAAGGAATCCAAATATGCAATCTGATTCTTGTGTTAGCTGCTGCAAACAAGATTTTGAACACAACAGCTTGAATTAACATTGCGTCCTCCCTCATTTGAAATTTGAGTTGGACATTTAGTTCAAAATCTGATTTTTAAACCCTTCCAATGCACCTGAGACTTCAAATATGTGGGTTTAATCCACCTAGGGTCCAAGCATGTGAGTAAATCTAAGTTTGTTTAAAAATAACTCTCTTGTGTTATCACATGTGTGAAAAAGTTTAAACTAGTACCATTTTTCATACACATGACACCAATGCTTGTGCAAACTCAAGTTTCTTTGTATTCATATTTTTGGGACCTTTACATTCCTCCCTGCTTAAAAGGGAATCTCGTCCCAAGATTACAAAAGAAAGATGAGGCAGAAAGTAATTACAAAGTCTATGACAAAAGTTCCGGATAGTTCTTGTGGATGTAATCTTCACTCTCCCAAGTTACTTCTTCTGGTATATGATTACTCCACAGGACTTTATAAAATTTCAAATTCCGATTTCGAGTGATCTGGGTCTTTTCATCGATAATCTTGAAAGGCTGCTCGGCGTAGGTGAGATCCGGTTGTAATATCTCCATGCCTCCTGAAAGAATCTCTGTCGGCTTCTTCAAACACTTTCTCAAATGTGAGACATGGAAGATGTCATGGATGCCCGATAAAGATGGTGGCAGCTTCAGACGGTAGGCTTCCGATCCACGCCATTCTGTAATAATGAATGGACCCACAAAGCGAGGAGCTAGCTTTCCCTTGACCCCGAATCGATGAATTCCCTTCATCGGGGATACTCGGAGATAGACGTGATCTCCAACTTCAAAATACAAGGGTCGGCGTCGCTTGTCTGCATAACTCTTTTGGCGAGATTGAGCGGCTTTGAGGTATGCTTGAATAAGCTGAACCCGCTCTTCGGCATCTTTCACAAGATCAATGCCGAAAATCACCCTCTCGCCAGATTCACACCAATTGAGCGGCGTGCGGCACTTCCTGCCATATAGTGCTTCGTATGGTGCCATTTTAATGCTGGATTGGTAACCATTGTTGTAGGAGAATTCCGCTAATGGCATGTGAATAAACCTAAGTTGTTTAAAAAGAACTCTCATTTGTTATCACATGTGTGAAAAAGTTTAAACTTGTACCATTTTTTATACACATGACACCAATGCTTGTGCAAACTCAAGTTTCTTTGTATTCATATTTTTGGGACATTTACAATTTAGTTGGCTTATTTCACTTCTTACTACGTCACAGCGCAGTGAACAAGCAGGTACTCAAATAACCGCGAGGGACGGTGATTGCAATCAGGAGACACCCGGATAACACGTCACATACACCCACTTTCAAAAGTGTGTTGCTTCACACCTTCCTACTCTGTTGTATGCAACAACTTTTCAAAGGCAACCCAAATGCCGAACCGGTCCATCCGTAATGGGCAAGAGGTCCCCGCGTGGAGCGTGTCTGTGCCCACCGGCAGATTTACACCTTGCTACCCTCAACCCACTCATATAAAACGGTTGGGTAAGCCTTGGCACCCAGTTTAACCAATTACATCAGTTCCCTGGTTCCCATATGCCAGTATGCATCCGGTACTGTTCGATACTTGTCCAGCAGGGCCGCACACGGCTCGGTCCTCAATCGACACCAACAGGGCTACGCACGTGAGACCTCCTCTCAATGCATCCTATCCCCCTGATGGGTCTCAGTTTCACACAAGCCATTATCTACCTCTTCTCATCCCGTGTGATAAATACCTATCTCACGAGTAGATTCCAACCACTTGACTTCTATCGAGATACTAAGAACATTAGCACGGCATTCTCTACTTGTCGAGTTTGTAAACTACCCAACCCTTCATAGGATTTAAAAGGCTATGCAAGTAGGGTTTCAATCACCCTAACTCTAATGCAAGCATTTCATCCTAGACATAAGTGATACAAATAAAGAATTTGCAAAAGTACTTAAATGCAAACCGGGGCTTGCCTGTTTTGCAGGGTAGTAGTATATAAGCAGTTAGTGATCCTTGCTGATCAACCCTTGATTCTCCGGAGTTTGATCCACTTCAATGAATCGCTCCTTTGAACCCCCTTCGTTGTGAATCCTAATGAGATGTATATGCACAATTTTTATAGAATGCAATGGAAAGAAGTTAAGACTTGATTTCTTAGGAACAGAGGTTGTGTGGAAAATCCAAGAATGGCTTGCTTTGCCTCTGTTGTGCATAAAAACAGGAATAAACTCACTTGGTCTTAGTGTCTTAGCTATACACTATCTAATTTTCCCTAATGATCATAAAAGATGAGCTGAAAGGATTTGATTGCAACTGAAGAACAAGAACTCCAATGGCTTCAAAACTTTTACAGCAGGTTCTATACTACCTAGGGATTTATCTTGCCAAATTTCAGCTAATGTGGAGTCAAATGGTGTCCTCCATAATTCTTACAATGTGTTATGTAATTTTTCCACATACATAAGTATGGAGAACAAGAACATGGAGTTCTGCGGCTCAAAATGATCTGATAATTTACATGTGAGTTCCTGGTCACATGAAAGTCATTTAGTCCAAAATGCAGACCTTTTACTTGAGCAGTTCTCCCAGAACAATTCTTTAAGTATTTCTACTCGAAAGAATTAATTCTGAAGTAATGTGATTTTCATGCCCAATTAAGTGGACTACAATTTCAAATATGTCTCAGAGAGCTTGCCTAAATTTTCCTATGATTTTTGGAGCTATAACTTGCCTAGAATAGATTTTATAAGTGGAAAACATTTTCTGAAAATGTTTCTGGACTCTTATGAACACAGCATTTTTTATTTAGCAAATTCCTGCTCAAATGATCTTCAAATGAGCTGAAATTTTTCTAGAAGGTCAACAATGTGCTAAATAATATTCTGGCAAAATTTGAGGATTTTTGGATGAACCAAACTCCCTCAATAATTCTTTTTCAGGAAATATTCAAAGAATTTTCCAGAATTTAATATTGACTTTCATACAAATTTGAGTTCATATCTGGATAGATCTTTGTAAAAGGAATCCAACCCAATTGGAATCACTCAATTTGGAGGTTTCTACACAGAGATATCAATTTCCAAAATTGTGGCCATCTCAGGAATTATTCTGCTATTGAAAAGTTTGCTGGACCCACTGTCTTAAACTCAGCCACTCAGAATTCAGCCACAACGGGCCACGGCGTTTTGGCGTGCAGTCACAGCAGATCCCCGATCCACAGCCGATCCTGAATTTAAACAGTGAGTCACTGACGCGTGGGCCACCCGGGTTTCTTCTTCCTCCCGCCGCTTCCTCGCGCGCGCGCCACCCAGCTCGCCGGCCCGACGAACAACTTTCTTATTGTCAATTAGTAAACCATGGAGCTCGTCGTTTCCAGCCACCGCCCGAGCTAAAACTCGCCGCCAGGGGGTCTGAGACGTCGAGGAACATGATAGTGGGGTGTTCTAGGGCTGCCGGTGACCGGAGATACCTCGGCGACGTGCAGCGGCCTTGGTTGGAGTTCGGCGCCGTCGGCCGAGGTTTCTAGCCCATCAAATACTCCACCAATGAGCTCTACAGCACCAGTGGATGATCACAAGGCTCGGCATGACCACCTCGAACTATCTCGGAAGTGGCGGTAGATGGGTCGGCACCGTGTGCCCGATCGGTCCCGCCGAATATGTGTTCGGTAGACCTCAAAATCCGTCGCTCCGAGGTGTTTTCATGTGATGGTTGCTAAAGCAAAGATGATCGCCGGCTAGTCCAGCACCTATGTGCCAAATTTGACGACCTAAGGAAGAATAGAGAGTAGGAATTTGAAGAACTCGTACCGGACGCTCGGGTTGAACTTGCCGGAGCAAAAACTTCAAATTCGCTGGCTGTGCTCCACGGTTTGCTCCAAGACTTGGGTGAGAGCAGCACGGTAGCTGTGCGCTCCCGTTGATGCCCTTGCTCGGCCGTGAAAGCTCCTGTGGAGAGCTGACCACGTGAAGCCGATCACCACTTTTCGTTAGGTTGCCGCGAAGGGAGCTGTTCTAGGGCAAGGGAGGCCGGAGCTCGCTCATTTTTGGGTCGGGGAGGCGAGCAACGAGTGTGCCGTGCTGTTTTTCAGCTCAGAGGAGGTTGGTCACTTGTTCTCTGCCGGTTCCCGATCAAGCCGAGGAAGCGGTGCTGTGGAGCTCTCGGCTTCGGTGTGTTGTGAGCGAGGAGGTAGCGAAGAGAAACTAGCTCGTTCTGTGGAGAGGATATTGCGTCGTGGGAAAAGAAATGAATGTATCCTAGAGAGGGGTGAATAGGCTTTTTTATTCTTTGTTAATCTCTGAAACAATTAATAGATTTATCAAATACAGGGAAATCGGACTAGTCCGGCAGAGTGCGGACTAGTCCGGTGTCTACTTAGAGACAAATCGGACTAGTCTGGTATGCGTGGACTAGAAAGATCAAGGTTGATCAATATTTTCACTTCTAGTACCCTATGCAGCGGAAATTAATTGGGAACTTAGATGTATTACAATAGTGAAACAATGAATGGAAGAGATCAACTTTAGTTTCAATGTTTCAACGTGAATTACACAAGATTAAGTAAACCCTAGAATATGATGAACAATAAAACACAAGAGCAAGAGACAAGATTTTATCCTGAGGTTCGATTCCATGAAGAAAATCTACGTCCCCGTTGAGGAGTCCACGAAGGATCGGGTCTTCACCAACCCTATCCTCGTCGAATCGCCACGGAGGTCGATTCTCTTCCACTAATCACAAAGGGTAAATAAATCGTTCAAGGGGCCTTCTCACAAGTTAAGGGCTCCCCAAGAATTACAATGAATGAATACCACCAAGCACACTCAAATGATGTACAATAAATGAACAAGAGTGTGCGAGAGATCAAAACCAAGAGCTCAAGATGTGTAAAACAAGTCTCTCCTTTGATCAATTGCTAATCCTCAAAGATTTGATCCTTTTAGGGTTAGAATGTGTGGAGCGATGTGAATTTTGGGCTCTTGGAAGGTGTGACGGCGCAGGGGGTCGAGAGAAGTTGTAGTATGGCCGTACACCTCTATTTATACTAGGGTTTCCAAAGGTTACCATTAGGGTTTGCGATGTCCGGACTAGTCCGTGATGGACTCCGGACTAGTCCGGTGTGCGGCGTGTGGAAAACCCTAAGTGTTGTGAGATACCGGACTAGTTCGTTGTCTACTCAGAGACAAATCGGACTAGTCCGGTTGATATTGGACTAGTCCGCACATGCTTATTTTTGTGCAGTTAGTGTGATTTCTTTCACTTGAGCTCTTGGGGTGTGTTTCTGCAACACACTCCATACTAAGTAATCTAATCTTTTCAGCTCCTGAGCTCTTATCATTTTAGATCCTCATTCTCCTTTCTTTTTGCGCTTTGTTCCTAATTTCTTTAAAAACCTGCGCTCATCTCAAAGATTTTGTTAGGGTCTCATTTGTTTGTCATAAATCAACCAAAACCCATAAGGGATGCCTAGATGCACTTTCAATCTCCCCCTTTTTGGTGATTGATGACAACCAATTGAGATCACACAAATATGATAACAAATTCAGATTTTCATAAAGTGTGCACATATGAGCTTTGAGCAAAATAGGCAATGTAGACATAAGACATATGTGCACTCTTTATGGTGGGGTGCTAAACTATGTGTGTGAGCAATAATTTTGATGTGAATATCATAATAAGCATAATCATAATATCATCAAGAGTCTGAAGCCTACATAGCAGTTTTAAACATACACCGTTAATCATAAGTGTAACATAGTCATCATTTCACAGCACATGTCCAAAAGCATAACGATAACATAAGTCTTACAAAAGGCCACTTCTTAAACTAGGACACAAAAACAAGAACCTACGACCTCAGACTCCCCTTCAATCTCTCCCCCTTTGGCATCAAGGCACCAAAAAGGAGCAGAGGGATCTACTTGTCATCGCCGGCTCACTCCTCGCTGTCGGTCCTTTCTTCATCTTCATCATCAGGATGAGGAGGAGGAGAGAGAACGTGGGAGGAGTTGTGAGGTTGAAGGAGATTAGGTCTGAGCCGGCCCTAGGGTTATGGAGTCAAAATATCGGACTAGTCCGTGGTTGAACCGTACTAGTCCGGACTAGCGGACCAAGTGCGGACTAGTCTGCAATGTGCGGACTAGTTCGGGGTGACCACAGACTAGTCCGTGGTCCCTTGTACAGAAAAGTACAAAACACTTATATATGTGTATTCAATGGTTCCTAATAAGGAATAGGGGACAAAGACACACATATATTCTTGATGAATATGATCAGTAAACATACAACAATCAAGCTATGACCATAATTCATCAAGATCAAGTAACTAACATAGTTTTGAGGAGAAAAATAGAGAGAGATGATTTTTCAACACAATTAACATGATTTTGAGGATGGCATACAGGTATGCAAGTTTTCAAGCCACAATCCGAGCATCAAGGATATTTAGTTCATTTCGGAGCTCACAAAAGCGTTTTTCATCAAGTGGCTTGGTAAAGATATCGGCTAGTTGTATTTTAGTGTTGACATGGGAAATGGCTATGCCTCCTTTCATTGAGTGATCTCTCAAAAAATGATGCCGGATATCTATGTGTTTGGTTCTAGAGTGCTCAACAGGGTTATGGGCAATTTTAATTGCACTCTCATTGTCACAAAGGAGTGGAATACGGCTCATATTGTAACCGTAATCCCTTAGAGTTTGTCGCATCCAAAGAAGTTGTGCACAGCAACTCCCGACTGCAACATACTCCACTTCGGCCGTGGATAAGGCAATTGAACTTTGTTTCTTGGAGGACCAAGAAACTAAGGATCTACCTAGAAATTGGCAAGTACCGGAAGTACTTTTTCTATCTACCTTGCATCTGGCATAATCTGCATCAGAGTATCCAATGAGATTGAATTTTGAACCTTTGGGATACCAAAGGCCTAGGTTGGGTGTATGAACTAAATATCTCAAGATCCTTTTAACAGCTATCAAATGACATTCCTTAGGATTGGCTTGAAACCTTGCACACAAACATACACTCAACATGATATCAGGCCTAGATGCACATAAATAAAGTAAGGAGCCAATCATGGAATGATATACCTTTTGATCCACATTTGGTCCATCTTCATTGAGATCCAAGTGTCCATTTGTCGCCATGGGAGTCTTTATGGGCTTTGCTTTGTCCATTCCAAACTTCTTGAGAATGTCTTGAGTGTACTTTGTTTGGCTTATGAACGTCCCGTCCTTTTGCTGCTTCACTTGGAATCCCAAAAAGTACCTCAACTCTCCCATCATGGACATCTCAAATCTATCTATCATAATCTTACTAAATTCTTGACAAATGGATTCGTTAGTTGAACCAAATATAATATCATCAACATAGATTTGGCAAATGAAGAGATCATCATCAAAGTGTTTAGTAAACAAAGTGTAATGAGCTTTTCCAATCTTGAAGTCATTTTCAATCAAAAAATCTCTAAGGCCCTCATACCAAGCTCTAGGAGCTTGTTTGAGGTCATAGAGAGCCTTACGCAGTTTGAACACATAGTCGGGGTACTCTTGATCTTCAAAACCGGGTGGTTGCTCCACGTACACCTCCTCCTTGATCGGTCCATTGAGAAAGGCGCTTTTCATGTCCATTTGATAAAGCTTGAAATCATGGTGAGTAGCATATGCAAGTCATATACGAATCGATTCAAGCCTAGCTACGGGAGCAAAAATCTCGTCGAAATCCAAACCTTCGACTTGTGAGTACCCTTTTGCCACAAGTCGTGCCTTGTTCCTTGTTACCACTCCATATTCGTCTTGCTTGTTGCGGAAGACCCATTTAGTGCCGATGATGTTGGACTTGGGTCTTTCAACAAGCTCCCACACTTCGTTCCTTTTGAAGTTGTTCAATTCTTCTTGCATCGCCATCACCCAATCCAGATCTTTTAATGCATCCTCAACCCTGTATGGTTCCAAAGAAGATACAAATGAATAGTGTTCACAAAAATTAGCTACGCGAGATCGAGTTATTGCTCCCTTTTGGATGTCACCGATTATTTTGTCGACGGGGTGATCTCTTTGGATGCTTTGGTCTACTCTTGGATGTGGCACTTGTTGTGACACCCGGTTCCGAAAACAGAACCAAGTTAATGCATATGTGTGCCCAGGATGTTCATCACACATACACACATAATCCACAAATTGAATTCAGAATATAACGGACACCGCACAGCCGAGCGCGCTGTGGGAGACCGACTGCAGCGGTGATAACACGCGCAGCCACGTGAAGATCGTCACTGCTCCCGTTGCCTCACGCTGAACCGATCCGACTGCCGCTGATCGACTTCCATTGAGAATTCGGCCGAGCCTTCGCGTGCAGCGCCTCTCCTAGCCAAAAAACCACACCAGCTACTCGTTCTCTACCTCCTCCGGCCGAAGGCAGTCAAGTTTAGCTGCCCAAACCTAGCTCGGCAACTCTTGGCGGTGACTGAGAAGAACAGCCGACACCGGCTCACCTTGGGCAGCTCGGACCAAAGACTTTCCCGGCCGAGCTAGGCCACTCTGAGACGCGCCGGATAGCCATGCTGCTCCTGACCAAGTCACAGCCCCAACGGTGGATCATCGAGCGTTAATTTGAAGTTTTTCTCCCGGCGCATACACCCGGACCTCCGGGTAAGAATCCGTCGAATTCATCCTTAATCTTCATTCTTAGGCCACCAAACCGTGCACACATGAACTAGACTGGCTAGCGGTCGATTTCTCTTCACAACCCTAGCTAGAAAACTGACGCGGTGCGGGGTATTTCATGTCGTCCCAAGCTCAACCGCGTGGCAGGGATCAGGCGCACGGTGAGAGCCCCTCTGGAGGTGTTGCCATGCGCCGGTCTTTACTTTCCGTGCCACCCTAGCACCCACTGGTGCTTTAGAACGGATTGGCTGGGTTGTTGGCAGGCTAGTACCACCGGGCGACGATGCCGAACATCCCCCGAGGCCGCCGCACGCCGCCTGCACAGTTCCGGTCCTCTAGCATCTGAACCGAGCCCACAACCAAGTTTCCCAACCCCACAAACCCCCAGGCGGCAAGTACCGAGCCGGGAGACGGCCGGGAAGCCGACTCCGGCGAGCTCCGACGAGTCTCCGGCGAGGGGGCAGCGCGGAAAAAGCAAACGGGCCGAGGAGGTAGAAGGTCGGGCGGGCCCCACATGTCAGTGACAAATTTTTAAACCGTTGATCATCTGCGGCCCTGGGATCCAGTGTGGCTGCGTGGGAAGGGGTCTGTAGCCCCGTGTGGCTCGACTCCAGCGGCTGACACGTGTGTGAGGGGGCCACTGTCAGGATTTAAACTTTTCCCCGGTTTATTTGGATTTCCAGATTCAGTTCAAACTTTAGAACCTCATAACTTTTGCTAGGAAGCTCCAAATTTAGTAATTCAAATTGGGTTGGATTCATATTTCATAGCTACATCCAAATATGCAACCCAATTTGTATGAACCCATTATTTAATTCTGGAAATTCTTTAAAGATTTTCAGCAAAAGAATTTTAGAGGGAGTTTGGTTCATCCAAAAATCCTCAAATTTTGCCAGAATATTCTTTAGGATATTAGTGAACCCCTGTAAAAGTTTCAGACTAATTGGAGTTGATTTGATCAGGGCAATTCAGATTTGAAGGTGCTGTGTTCAATTGAATACAGAAATATTTTCAGAAGATTTCCAAAACTTGGAAATTCTGTTCTGGACAAACCTTAGCTCCAAAAATACTAGGAAAATTCATGCAAACTCTATGAGCTATAATTGAAATTGTAGTTCACTAAGTTTGGCATGAACAGGGGTGATTTCTCAGAATTAAATCTTCTTTGCTTATTTGCTAAGAAAATTATTCTGAACAAACTACTCAATGAAAAGTGCTAATTTTTGGTCCAGAGAGTTTTCTTGTGACAAGAAACTCACATGAAAATTCTCAGCTCCATTGGGGCTCTGGATCACCCCTGTTTTGTCTAACCACTTGAGGTGATCAATATGGAAGAGGGGGAAAACCATTTAGCACTTAATCATGTGCTTAGATCCAAACCCAAACCACTAGCCCCAGTTTCATTTTAAATTCTTGAACAGAGTTCCAGTTGTTAAAAACTTGTTATTAGAACTTGTAGCAGAAGCAGTACCATAAACTTATATGCATATCCATTAACATGTAGTATTTCATTAACGTGTAGTCACTGAAGGCGAGGAGGCTCCGGAAGTGCTCGACTTCCTCCTTCCTGAAGAAGAACTAACTACTGACCAGCAGCAACAAGGCAAGCCCCAGTTTTCATTAAGCCTTTTATAAAGTTTTACTTTGTTTACATACGGAGTGTGAAGTGTGTATGTGCATTAGATGTAGGATGGAAGAATACCCAACTGCATAACCAGAATTTTTCCCCTAGAGTGAGGGTAGTGTCTAGGGCCTCGAATAGACAGGCTATGCTTAATGATTCATAGGACTTCGGTACAAGTCGAGTAGTTGGAATCTACTCGCGAGATAGGATTGGGACACACGGGATTGGTTCGAGTGACGTGAGATCATTTTAGTAATGAAAATGAGACTTGGCAGGGGCTAGGGCGCAGCAAGAGGGAGTCTTGTGTGCGCAGCCCTGTCCGTGTCGATTGAGGACCGATCCGTGTGCGGCCCACGCTGATCAAGTTTGAACGTACCGAAGGCATATCGGATATATGGGCCCCGATAAACCGATGTAACCTAAACCTCCGGGCGTCGAGGCATAACACACCGATTTATAGGTGTAGGCTGAGGGCAGCAAGGTGGAAATCTGCTAACGGGCATAGAGAGATGCTCCGTGTAGGGAACCTCCTGCTCATTTCGGTGCGACCGGTTCGACGTTTGGGCTGTTGGGCGAAAGGTTGTCCCGTACGGCATCGAGTGAGCGTGCTGTGCAGCTCCACGGGTGGGCGTACGTGACGTGCTCTTTGGGTGTCCCTGCAGGTGTATATCGACTCGATTCGCCGTCCCTCACGGTGAAGAGTACCACTTGGTCACTGAGTCGTGACGTAGGCTAATGTATGAAATGTCATGATCTAATACTGCTGTTATGATATAATTGTATTTCTACATGTGTGCCACCAAATATTGCTTACTAAATTTCAGATTCCCGAACTGTTAACTTGTTGCTAAAAGATGAATTAAGGATGAACTTGTAGGCACGTCCATTTGCTGCAATGTTACTATCCTATGTTCATTGTACACCTCATGTAGAGTTTCATGCCTAGGTGAGTCGGTTAAGTCTTGTTGATCCCTCGTGCTCACGGTTGCTGCTTAAGTGTTTTTCAGGTGAGGAGCCACCCACGGACTCGGAGTACGAGTCCACCGGTGAGGGTTACCCTCCGTCGGGGACCACGGCTGAGTGGGAGCCGTACACGCCGCGCTGAGCTGAGACGTGCAGCTAGTGTGGGTTGCCCTAGGGCTGGGCAACCAACTTTTGCTAGATAGGCGGGCGTGAGTTGTATAAAAGAAACTTCCGCTGTGTAATAAGACAATAGTTTGTAACTGAAGGTTGTACCTGTTTGTACAGTTTCAGTTTGTTTTTCCCATGTAATATATGGTGTCCTAATGACGTGTGCTGTCGGGTGTCGCATCGTGCGGCATCACCCTCTGCGATCCTGGATGGGCGGATCCCGGTCCGCCACAGCCTGGTATCAGAGCTGCATTGGGGATAGCATAGTACCTAAGGACTCTATTATGGGAAAACTTAGGTTTACGGTGAGGAATCGGTAGTTGCCCAAGTAAGGACTATATTAGCCTAGTTACTTAAAGTGGCAAAGACTAACTTATGTGTTATAATTCTGAATTTCAATTATGTAACGACGCACCTACGCTCTGGTAAGAATGGTAAGGAACACCACCGAAAGCGGTTCAATTTCGGTTAGCTCCCTTGACGAGGAACGTGGTTCAAGGATAGGTCTCATAGCTTGGTGTGAGACGTCAATATGAAACTCTTGGACTCTTCATGTCCCTGAGCTCATATGAAACGCTGATCCCTAGCGTGCATTAGACAAGTAAGTGGAGACCCCATCACGTGGTCAGTAACGCGAGAGTGTGTTCGTCTGGAAGTAGCTCAGGGGGACATACGCAGCGCTTGCCATCGGCGTGCCCTGCAGGGCAGTAGGTGGTATCTGTTGGGTTGATAACATTCCCAACCGTGACGACCCGTTCATGACATACTCGGGTTCCCCGTCGTGGTGTGTTGAAACACGATCACGTACCTTGAGACGTGACCTAACTCAAGGACGGCCGTATGACAATGATACTGGCGTTTGTATTTACTTTTAAATATGAATCCTGCCTGAAATAAAAACAACCATTGAGTGCATAACTTTTGTGTGGTCCTCTGCAGGTACTAACCACGTATGAATCCATGTAGTAAACGCGTGCGAGAGACCGTTTAGTGCCACACTTGAGACGCATATGCCGGTATAATCCGGTTAGGATTTTCTTATGTGAGGAACGTCGTACCGAGATATCATAGGCATATGCATGATAAATAATTATAACAAGGAATTAAAATCACTAGGTTCAACATTTAGGACCCTGGTTGGGTAGAAAAATTGGAGGGTGATGAGTGTAGTTCCAAAGACTGAAAACAGAGTGCTCTGTGTTGGGCAGCAAGTTTGCTGATCTTCAACAGGGAATAACTCACAGGTATTTTATCCCAGGGAGATGTGGTATATAGTTATGGAAAGGTATTTGAGGACTCTACAACTTTGTTGTAGACTTCCAGAGCTGAAACACACCTTAAGATGGCTTAAATCCCAGAGGCATGTAAACTGTCCAGAATCAGGACAGAGTTAAACACTCTCTGGACTGTTCTGTTTTTCAGACATAACTCCCAGTAGAAAAACCTAAAATTTTCACATGATACATCTTTAGAAAGGGTATAAGATGTGTTACATCTTTGCAATTCAAAGTTTCTGAAATTCAGCACAGAATTCAGTGGAAACCAGAGTTGAAAACAGCAACTTCCCAAGGGAGGTGCTGTTAAAATTCTTCCAGAAATTCTGCTGACTTTGAATTACCATAACTTTTTAACCAGAGCTGATCTGGGGGCAAATAAATACTCGTTGGAAATATACTGAAGTTAACTTTAACTTTTGTATTCAACGTGAGTCATGAAACTGCCCAGAACCAGATCAAAACTTGGAATATGTAGAAACTGGTCATTCTGACAGAGGAGTGACAGTTGAACTCATGGGAGAGGGTGTTGTACCCTAAGGGGGGTTTAAGTACTTCCAATGGGGTAGAACATACTCATGAGAGGTTATCTTCAACTAGTGAAAGATTTGAGTATAGGTCTCACTCAAGTTTCTTTTACTAGAGACCATGTTTGTTTCGTATTGAAGATAAAAGGGTGGTATACGTGATGACAACGCGATAGTGACATCTCGTAGTGACCAAACCTAGTTGTGGTGAGCTTCCAAGGAGGAGGTTCATCAAGTTGGGTTAAACTAGCTTGTACTTGGTCTGGTAATGGTGTAGCTTGTGCAAAGTTATTACATTATCTACATACGAGATGTATCGCATGTTTTATTGTCATTATATTTTACGCCTATTTTATTGGACTGCATGCAATATGTTGCGGGACTGATGTTAATTGTCGTATGGTTGCAGATGGTTCGCACTAGGACCACGCACGAGGTTGGTGGCTCTAGCCAGCAGGGAGGCGATGACTCTCAGCCACCGGCCTACGACAGCACCCCACAGCAGCAGCCACCATCACCGCCTCCGCTTACTCTAGCGGATGTGATAGCGGCACTGGTGGGAGGTCGTGAGGAGCAGACCGATCTGCTCCGCACGATCGTGCAGAATACGTCCCAGGCGGGGGGACGTCAAGAGAGGGTGCCCCGTGAGCCCCATGAGGTGTCGTACTCAGACTTCATGAGTACGCACCCTCCAGTGTTCACAGGAGCTGAAGAACCACTGGAGGCTGACAACTGGCTGCGGACCATCGAGTCCAAGTTCGGGCTGCTCCAATGCATGGAGCGGCAAAAGACTTTGTTCACAGCGCAGCAACTTCACGGTGCCGCTGGTGCGTGGTGGGCGAATTATGTTGCCTCACGTCCGGCCGGCCATGCCGTGGAGTGGGAAGAGTTCTGGGAGGCGTTCCGCGCCTATCATATCCCTCCCGGGATAATGAAGAGGAAGTTCCAAGAACTTTTGGAACTGAAGCAGGGCAGGAGGAGTGCCCATGACTACTCCCGTGCCTTCAACCATCTGGCACAATATGCGTCAGATTACATCTCCACTGAAGAGAAGAAGCGGGAACATTTCTATTGGGGGTTACACCCCGAGATGAAGACACACCTCGTTCAGTGGAATCGCGGCACCTTCAACGACCTAGTCAATGCCGCGATTATGCAAGAGGATGCTCAGCGGGAGTTGGCAGCTGAGCAGAGGAAGCGCAGCGCTCCACCCAGCAGTGGGGGTGGCGCTCCCCAGAAGTACCGCATGGTGTATCGGACACCATCCGGGCAGCAGTGGCATCCACCGGCGCGACCTCAGCGATTCGGGGGACGTCCTTTTCAAGCACCCCCGTTCCAACCGCCGATGCCACCACCAAGACAGCAGCAGCAGCAGCAGACGGCACCCCGGGCGTTTCCACCGCCACAACGCGCCCTGGGTTTCCGTCCACCAATCAGCGGGGGACTGCCCCATTTCACTTGCTTCACGTGTGGCCAGGCGGGCCATTTCGCGAAGGACTGTCCCCAGGGGCAGCAGAGCAGCGGGCAAGCCCAGTTCCAGGGCGGTGCTCGAGGCCGACCTCCGGTGAAAAAGGTTGGTCAGCGGACTGGGGGCGTTCGCCACCTCGACAATGAGGACGCCCCAGAGGGAGATAACGTTCTGGCGGGTACGTTTACTCTCAACAACCAAGCCATCATCATACTGTTTGATTCTGGTGCAACCCACAACTTTATAAGTGCATCATATGTGGTTAAGCATCAGCTGGAAGCCTTTCCAACCGAGTGTTCTTATATGATCTGCTCACCGGGAGGAAAGATTTCAGAAACTATGATGGTTCTAAAAGCACCATTGTGCTTAGGTGGGAAGATATATCCCACCACTATGATTATCCTTGAGGGGCAGAAGATTGATGCAATCTTGGGAATGTCATGGCTAAGCTACCATGGCGCTGTCCTGGAAACCCTATCACGTACGGTTCACCTCAACTCCCCATTACACCGTCCGCAGTCCCTATTATTAGATAATCTAGTCTGGGAGGTTTCAGCAATCAATAATACTCAAGCTCTCAAGTTGGGGGACATCCCCGTAGTCCGGGAGTACCCCGACGTGTTCCCGGATGATCTTCTGGGTATGCCATTTGAGCGGGATGTCGAGTTCAAGATCGAGCTTGCACCCGGGACTACGCCCATATCACGGAGACCCTATAAAATGGCTCCGAATGAGCTGTCTGAACTGAAAGAACAGCTCAATGATCTGTTGAGCAAAGGTTTCATTAGACCGAGTTCCTCGCCTTGGGGATGCTCGGCGCTGTTCGTGAAGAAGAAGAATGAAACCTTGAGGCTGTGTGTGGACTACCGGCCGCTCAACGCCGTCACTATCAAGAATAAATACCCACTGCCCCGTATTGACATTTTGTTTGATCAACTTGTGGGGGCAAGTGTGTTCTCCAAGATGGACCTTCGCTCTGGATATCATCAGATAAAGATCCGGGCGGAGGATATTCCGAAGACGGCATTCTCGACAAGATATGGATTATACGAATATCTCGTCATGTCTTTTGGTCTCACAAATGCTCCAGCCCATTTCATGTATCTCATGAACTCGGTGTTTATGCCGGAGCTGGACAAGTTCGTGGTGGTGTTCATCGACGATATCTTGGTTTACTCCAAGACAGAAGCCGAACATGCCGAACACTTGAGGATCGTTCTTCAACGATTGCGAGACCACAAGCTCTACGCCAAGTTCAGCAAATGTGAGTTTTGGATCAGCCAAGTGCCATTTTTGGGACATATCATCTCAGCAGAAGGCATTGCGGTTGACCAAAGCAAGATAGAGCAAGTGCTGAAATGGAAAGCTCCCACTTCAGTTCATGAAGTCAGAAGCTTCCTCGGGTTAGCGGGATACTATCGGAGATTTATTCCCAGTTTCTCCAAGCTCGCTAAGCCGATGACAGAATTGCTGAAGAAGGGAACGAAATATGTTTGGAACACGGCGTGTGGAGGAGCGTCTAAGCATTGGTGAAGCCTCTCACAACAGCCCCGGTCTTAGCTCAGCCGGATACAACAAAGCCCTTCGACATGTATTGTGACGCGTCCAGTATTGGGCTCGGCTGCGTGTTGATGCAGGAAGGACGTGTGGTCGCATATGGCTCACGCCAACTTCGGAACCATGAGCAGCACTACCCGACTCATGATATTGAGCTTGCTGCAGTGGTTTTGGCGCTAAAAATGTGGAGGCACTATCTCCTGGGGAATCTGGTGCATCTCTACACCGACCACAAGAGCTTGAAATACATTTTCACCCAGAAGGAGCTGAACATGAGGCAAAGGAGGTGGTTATAACTGATCAAAGATTATGAAATTGAGATTCATTACCACCCCGGCAAGGCGAATATGGTTGCCGACGCGCTGAGTCGGAAATCACATGTCCATCACCTCACCATTACACCGGTGGAGGAGGAAGAGCCAAGTTTATACGTGGTTCCTTATGGGTCGCTGTACAACCTTGCCCTCATCCCTACTATTAGGGAGGACATCATTGCAGCTCAGAAGACTGATAAGGGTATGGCACATCTCCGGAGACGGATAGACAACGGGGAGATCAAGTGTTTCCGGAAAGATGAGGAGGGGACGCTATGGTTCAATGACCGCATAGTCGTACCCTGGGATATGGAGCTGAGGAAGAAGATCCTCGATGAAGCTCACTTGTCTAAGTACTCCATTCATCCGGGCAGCAACAAAATGTACCAGGATTTGAAAAAGAAATTTTGGTGGACACGGGTGAAGCGGGAGGTAGCGAAGTACGTATCCGAGTGTGATACGTGTAGACGAGTGAAGGCAGATCATATGAAGAAATCAGGGCTGTTGCAACCCCTGAAAATTCCAGCATGGAAATGGGAGGATGTGAGCATGGATTTCATTGTGGGATTACCCCTAACATCCAACAAGCATGATTCCATTTGGGTAATCGTTGACCGACTAACTAAGTCAGCTCACTTCATTCCCGTGCATACACATTTCCATGCCAACAGATATGCAGAGTTATATATTGCCAGGATCCTATGCTTGCATGGCATACCCAAGACAATAGTCTCAGACCGAGGTGCATTGTTTGTATCTCGCTTTTGGGAGCAGCTGCACGCTGCTTTGGGTACTAAACTGATTAGAAGCTCCGCCTACCACCCTCAGACAGATGGCCAAACAGAGAGGGTGAATCAAGTATTGGAAGACATGTTGAGAGCATGTGCCATCCACCACAGTAGGAACTGGGATGATCACCTACCGTTGGCGGAATTCTCGTACAACAACGGCTATCAGGCGAGTATCAAGATGGCACCCTATGAAGCTCTCTACGGTCGCAAATGCCGCACCCCATTAAACTGGTACGAGTCCGGTGAAAGGGTCACATTCGGGGTTGATGTGGTGAACGACGCCGAAGAGCGCGTTCGGACGATTCAAGCTAATTTGAAGGCCGCTCAATCCCGGCAGAAAAGCTACGCTGATAAGAGGCGTAGACCATTGCACTTTGACGTCGGCGAACACGTGTACCTCCACGTGTCTCCGATGAAGGGCGTGCACCGGTTCGGTGTGAAGGGGAAGCTCGCTCCTCATTTCATTGGACCCTACGCTATCACTGAGAAGTGTGGACCAGCGGCGTATAGACTGGAGCTACCGGCATATCTTGTTGGTGTCCATGACGTTTTCCATGTTTCGCAACTGCAAAAATGTCTGAAGCATACCGCTGCTGTTCCTACCGAAGACATCGGCGAGCTGCAACCGGACTTGACATATGATGAATATCCGGTGGAAATTCTTGACGAGAAAGCCCGGACCACGCGTAGCCGAACGTTGTGGTTCTACAAAATACTCTGGAGCAACCACAGCGCCGAAGAAGCGACATGGGAGAGCGAGGAATTCCTTTGCTCAAATTACCCGGAGTTCATGGCATCTCAGCACGGGTAAGTCCCTATTACATCGCTGTCTCTGCTTTTGTAATCTCGAGACGAGATTCTTTTAAGGGGGGAGGGATGTAAAAGCCCAAGAAAAAGGGACTTGCTAAAACTTTTTATCACCTCACAACACCACAGTTTTTATTGTGGATATCTTGTGAAAAATTGTGAAGAGCAAGTAACCTCCATCAAAAGAGTGATTAGAGGGGAAAGCCTTAACTTTTACAAAGTAGGATTTCTACACATGAACATGGGAGGCTGAGCTCACCCCTAGGACTTGAAAAGTCTTAGGAAGGTTCAAGCCAAGTTTCATGCAAGCCCAACCCTTTTGAGGCAATTTTGGAGGCAATTGAAAAAGAGGCCAATTTGAATGTAAATTCAAATTACAGCAACTTTGATCACTCACATTCAAAAGTTAGCTTCATATTCAAACTCAGCATGTTTTTCTGAGTTAGTCCACCAATTTTCATCCCCATTGGACTTCATCTTGTCGGGAGCTAAATTTGCAAGAATTCAAAACTGAATTTGAATTTCAGTTCAAATGTGAGGCAAATTTAGCCAAACAAATTTCAAATTTGAGAACTCAAATTCAAACCAATACTTGGGGGCTAAGTCTCTCATTCAATGGAGAGTAGCTGGGATATTTACAGAAGAATTTGGAAAAAGAGGATTAGGGGGAGTGTGGGCCCACCGGTCAGTGGGAGGACTGTTCTCCAAACCGAGCGTTGCCTGTTTCTCACCGACGCTGATCAAGTGCAGCGCGCCAGCTCCTGCAACCGTGCCCGAGTGGGTGGGACACTGCACAGCCGAGCGCGCGTGGGAGACCGACTGCAGCGGTGATAACACGCACAGCCACGTGAAGATCGTCACTGCTCCCGTCGCCTCGTGCTGAACCGACCCGACTGCCGCCGATCGACTTCCATTGAGAATTCGGCCGAGCCTTCGCGTGCAGCGCCTCTCCTAGCCAAAACCACACCAGCTACTCGTTCTCTACCTCCTCCGGCCGAAGACAGTCGAGTTTAGCTGCCCAAACCTAGCTCGGCAACTCTTGGCAGTGACTGAGAAGAACAGCCGACACCAGCTCACCGTTGGCAGCTCGGACCAAAGGCTTTCCCAGCCGAGCTAGGCCACTCTGAGACTTGCCGGATAGCCACGCTGCTCCTGACCAAGTCACAGCCCCAACGGTGGACCATCGAGCGTCAATTTGACGTTTTTATCCCGGCGCATACACCTGGACCTCCGGGTAAGAATCCGTCGAATTCGTCCTTAATCTTCATTCTTAGGCCACCAAACCGTGCACACATGAACTAGACTGGCTAGCGGTTGATTTCTCTTCACAACCCTAGCTAGAAAACTGACGCGGTGCGGGGTATTTGATGTCGTCCCAAGCTCAACCGCGCGGCAGGGATCGTGCGCACGGTGAGAGCCCCTCTGGAGGTGTTGCCATGCGCCGGTCTTTACTTGCCGTGCCTCCCTAGCACCCACTGGTGCTTTAGAACGGATTGGCTGGGTTGTTGGCAGGCTAGGACCACCGGGCGACGATGCCGAACATCCCCCAAGGCCGCCGCACGCCGCCGGCACAGTTCCGGTCCTCTGGCGCCTGAACCGAGCCCACAACCAAGTTTCCCAACCCCACAAACCCCCAGGCGGCAAGTACCGAGCCGGGAGACGGCTGGGAAGCCGACTCCGGCAAGCTCCGACGAGTCTCCGGCGAGGGGGCAGCGCAGGAAAAGCAAACGGCCCGAGGAGGAAGAAGGTCGGGTGGGCCCCACATATCAGTGACAAATTTTTAAACCGTTGATCCGCTGCGGCCCCGGGATCCAGTGTGGCTGCACGGGAAGGGGTCTGTAGCCCCGTGTGGCTTGACTCCAGCGGCTGACACGTGTGTGAGGGGGCCACTGTCAGGATTTAAACTTTTCCCCGGTTTATTTGGATTTCCAGATTCAGTTCAAAGTTTAGAACCTCATAACTTTTGCTAGGAAGCTCCAAATTTAGTGATTCAAATTGGGTTGGATTAATTTTTCATAGCTCTGTCCAAATATGCAACCCAATTTGTATGAAACCCATTATTTAATTCTGGAAAATTCTATAAAGCTTTTCAGCAAAAGAATTTTAGAGGGAGTTTGGTTCATCCAAAAATCCTAAACTTTTGCCAGAATAATCTTTAGGATATTAGTGAACCACTGTAAAGGTTTCAGATCAATTGGAGTTGATTTGATCAGGGCAATTCAGATTTGAAGGTGCTGTGTTCAATTGAATACAGAAGCATTTTCAGAAGATTTCCAAAACTTGGAAATTCAGTTCTGGACAAACCTTAGCTCCAAAAATACTAGGAAAATTCATGCAAACTCTATGAGCTATAATTGAAATTGTAGTTTACTAAGTTTGGCATGAACAGGGGTGATTTCTCAGAATTAATTCTTCTTTTCTTAATTGCTAAGAAATATATTCTGAACAAACCACTCAATGAAAAGTGCTAATTTTTGGTCCAGAGAGCTTTCTTGTGACAAGAAGCTCACATGAAAATTCTCAGCTCCATTGGGGCTCTGGATCACTCCTGTTATGTTTAACCACTTGAGGTGATCAATATGGAAGAGGGGGAAAACCATTTAGCACTTAATCATGTGCTTAGATCCAAACCCAAACCACTAGCCCCAGTTTCATTTTAAGTTCTTGAACAGAGTTCCAATTGTTAAAAACTTGTTATTATAACTTGTAGCAGAAGCAGTACCATAAACGTATATGCATATCCATTAACATGTAGTATTTCATTAACGTGTAGTCACTGAAGGTGAGGAGGCTCCGGAAGTGCTCGACTTCCTCCTTCCGGAAGAAGAACTAACTACTGACCAGCAGCAACAAGGCAAGCCCCGGTTTGCATTAAGCCTTTTATAAAGTTTTACTTTGTTTACATACGGAGTGTGAAGTGTGTATGTGCATTAGGTGTAGGATGGATGAATACCCAACTGCATAACCAGAATTTCCCCCCCAGAGTGAGGGTAGTGTCTAGGGCCTCGAATAGACAGGCTATGCTTAATGATTCATAGAACTTCGGTACAAGTCGAGTAGATGGAATCTACTCGTGAGTTAGGCTTGGGACACACGGGATTGGTTCGAGTGATGTGAGATCATCTTAGTAATGAAAATGAGATTTGGCAGGGGCTAGGGCGCAGCAAGAGGGAGTCTTGTGTGTGCAGCCCTGTCCGTGTCGATTGAGGACCGATCCGTGTGCGGCCCACGCTGATCAAGTTTGAACGTACCAAAGGCATATCTGATATATGGGCCCCGATAAACCGATGTAACCTAAACCTCCGGGCATCGAGGCATAACACACCGATTTATAGGTGTAGGCTGAGGGCAGCAAGGTGGAAATCTGCTAACGGGCATAGAGAGATGCTCCGTTTAGGGAACCTCCTGCTCGTTTCGGTGCGACCGGTTCGACGTTTGGGCTTTTGGGCGAAAGCTTGTCCCGTACGGCATCGAGTGAGCGTGCTGTGCAGCTCCACGGGTGGGCGTACGTGACGTGCTCTTTGGGTGTCCCTGCAGATGTATATCGACTCGATTCACCGTCCCTCGCGGTGAAGAGTACCACTTGGTCACTGAGTCGTGACGTAGGCTAATGTATGAAATGTGATGATCTAATACTGCTGTTATGATATAATTGTATTTCTACATGTGTGCCACCAAATATTGCTTACTAAATTTCAGATTCCCGAACTGTTAACTTGTTGCTAAAAGATGAATTAAGGATGAACTTGTAGGTGCGTCCATTTGCTGCAATGTTACTATCCTATGTTCATTGTACACCTCATGTAGAGTTTCATGCCTAGGTGAGTCGGTTAAGTCTTGTTGAGCCCTCGTGCTCACGGTTGCTGCTTAAGTGTTTTTCAGGTGAGGAGTCACCACCGGACTTGGAGTACGAGTCCACCGGCGAGGGTTACCCTCCGTCGGGGACCACGGCTGAGTTGGAGCCGTACACGCCGCGCTGAGCTGAGACGTGCAGCTAGTGTGGGTTGCCCTAGGGCTGGGCAACCAACTTTTGCTAGATAGGCGGGCGTGAGTTGTATAAAAGAAACTCCCGCTTTGTAATAAGACAATAGTTTGTAACTGAAGGTTGTACCTGTTTGTACAGTTTCAGTTTGTTTTTCCCATGTAATATATGGTGTCCTTATGACGTGTGCTGTCGGGTGTCGCATCGTGCGCCATCACCCTCTGTGATCCTGGATGGGCGGATCCCGGCCCGCCACAATAACCACGAATAAATAGTGTTTAAGTACTTTATTACATCGACTCATTGTCTCACTCATAAATCTCTAACTTATTCTTGCAGCGGAAGTCTCTAAACGACAGCGGAAATAACTAAACAGCAGCAGGCTCCATCTTGGCCTTGTGGTGGCACTGTTTTCCTAGCATATTCTCGCATGAACTGGTCCTTAGATCTACGGCAAGTACCACCATCTCATCCAGCAACATTCACGAACCAAGCTTGCCTAGATCTCCCCGATTCCATGCCCATTAACATCATCAAGATCTCATCATCATTATTCATATGAGTGCAATAGCTAGACATGTTTTATTTCAGCTTTCTGTAGCCCGTGAATTAAGCGAAGCAAAAAGGAAAAAACGACCATACCCGACTCATCAACTTTCCCGGCGACAAGGATGGTTAACAAAACTAGTAAACTCCTATAAAATGGTGTCCCATCAAGTTGACTCAAGCGTACACGTTTTCGCAAACAAAACAGTTTCAAAACATGGGATCAATATGGTCAAGGGGCACTTGCCTTGCTCCCGTGGCTCTTGTTGCTCAAGCGTCTCAAAGTCTTGGTTCTGTAGTTCTTCGTAGATGGCCTCTTGAGATTGTCCTTCTCACTTCCTCTTGGTGGCAGAGCCTTCCTCCCACCAATGTCAGCAGTGGGGAATTTTCTATGGAAAATTTGGTAGGACAGATCGTCGGACTTCTTCTCCGGCGACGACGGGGCTCGACGGCAGCCAAATTCCGGCAAGGGGGGGGACTTGGTGACTTGGCAGCAAGGAAGGGGGCTTGGCAGCAGGGGGGACGACCAAAAGAGAGAGGGGATGGCCAAGGGGGTGGGGGTTATATTTATAAGGGAAAAAAGTAGAATCCTACTCCAATTGGAGCTCAAATAAGAGTCCTACTCAATTTTGGATCTCAACAAACTTATCTTTTCATTTAGATGCGGCAGCCTTGGGGATTTTATCCCCCCAAATGTTGGGAAAATTCCCATTTTGTGGAATTGGGGAATTTGGAAATTTTGGGGGAAATTTGGGGAAATTCGGGAATAGCTTATTTCAGCTATCTTTTTCCCATTCCTCACCATTTCTATGTCACTTGCTCCATTTCTACATTCCCCTATCCATTTCTATGTCCCATTCTGCATTTATACATTCCCCTCTCCATTTCTATATCCCATTCTCCATTTCTACATTCCCCTCTCCATTTCTATGTCCCATTCTCCATTTCTACATTGCCCTTCTCCATTTTTATGCCCCATTCTCCATTTCTATATTCCCTTCTCCATTTATATGGTTTTTCCTCCATTTCTATGGTTCCTTCCTCCATTTCTATGGTTCTTTCTCCATTTCTATGGTTCCTTCCTCCATTTCTATGGCCCTTTTTCCATTTCTATGGTTCTTTTCTCCATTTCTATGGTTCTTTCTCCATTTCTATAGTTCTTTCTCCATTTCTATAGTTCTCTATCCATTTCTACTTCTTTTATAATGTTTGTCTACATGAAAAATGTATGCAATGCATGGAAATGAATTTGAGGGTGTTACAATCCTACCCCCCTTAAACTGAATCTCGCCCTCGAGATTCGATAGAGTAGAGAATAGATGAGGGAATTCTGCCTTGAGGTCTTCCTCACGCTCCCATGTAGTTTTGGTTTCCGTGTGATGGCTCCACTGTACCTTGCACCAACGGATCACTTTGTTCCTCGTGACCCTTTCCTTTACGTCCAAAATTTTGACGAGGTGCTCCGCATAGGTAAGATCCTCTTGAAGCTCAAGCTCATCCATCGGTACTTGTTCTTCTGGTACTCTTAAGCACTTCTTGAGTTGGGATACGTGAAATACGTCATGCACGTCGGAGAGGTGCGTTGGCAGCTCTAGTTGATAGGCTACTTCTCCTCGCTTGCCCAAAATCTTGAATGGCCCGATGTAGCGAGGTGCTAACTTGCCCTTGACGTTGAACCGTCGTTGGCCTCGGATAGGTGATACTTTAAGATACACGAAGTCTCCCACTTCGAAGGTCAATTTTCTTCGCCTATTGTCCGCATAACCTTTTTGTCGTGACTGAGCAGCCTTCAAATTTTCTCGTATTGTTTGGACTTGCTTCTCAGCGTCTTGCAGCACTTCGGGTCCAAACACTTGGCTTTCTCCGGTCTCATTCCAGAACAACGGCGTTCTACACATTTTACCATACAATGCTTCGAAGGGTGACATCTTCAAGCTGGCTTGGTAGCTGTTGTTGTATGAGAATTCGGCATACGGTTAGCTCCTATCTCAACTGCACCCATGTTTCACGGCGCAAGCTCTTAACATGTCTTCCAAAATTTGATTTGTCCTCTCAGTTTGCCCGTTGGTTTGTGGGTGATAAGCGGAACTTAAATTCAGTAGTATACCCATGGCTTCATGCAGCTTCTTCCAGAACCTAGAGGTAAATTGAGAACCCCGATCTGAAACTATCCTTTTCGGAACTCCATGGCGACACACGATTTGCTCCATATACAGCTCGGCAAGTTGTTCAACGTTGTACTTGGTTTTAACAGGAAGGAAATGGGCGGTTTTTGTCAATCGGTCCACAATAACCCAAATAGAGTCGTAACCCAATTGAGTACGTGGCAATCCGACGATGAAATCCATGCTGATGTATTCCCACTTCCACTCGTGTACTTTCAATGGCTGCAACAGTCCAGCGGGTCTTTGATGTTCGGCCTTCACCAGTTGGCACGTATCGCATAAGGCAACATATTCGGCTATGTCCCTTTTCATACCATCCCACCAATAGCAAGTTTTCAGGTCCTTGTACATCTTTGTACAGCCGAGATGTATGGAATAAGGTGAGTCATGTGCCTCCTTTAATATCGTGTCGCGGATGTGCTTCACATTAGGCACACAAATCCTTTTCCCTAACCAAAGCGTGCCTCTCTCATCTTCCTTGAAATCCGTTTTTATGCCTTGTCGGATTCTTTACTTGATTTCCTTGATTTCCTCATCCGTTGCTTGGCCATCTCGTATCTCTTATTCCAGTGAGGAGTTGAGTTCTATCACTTCCATCTCGTTCAAGACCCGAGATGTAACCATTCGAACTCCTTGCAGCTCGAGCGGCAGCTCCTGAACCGTGAGTTGGTGACATGCTCCCTTTCAGCTCAACGCATCAGCTACTACATTGGCCTTTCCCGGGTGATAGTTGATTCCGACATCATAATCCTTGATGAGTTCCAACCATCGACGTATCCGTTTGCGTGAATATATACTTGAGGCTTTTTTGATCCGTATAAATCTCACATCGGTGGCCAAGGATATAATGCCTCCAAATCTTCAAGGCATGTACCACGACTGCAAGTTCCAAGTCATATGTGGGGTAATTCAGCTCGTGTTTCTTTAGCTGCCTTGACGCATAGGCTACCACTTGTCCTTCTTGCATGAGCACATATCCAAGCCCTTGTCTTGATGCGTCACAATATATGTCGAAGCTCTTGCTCACGTCTGGCAATACCAAAACCGGCACTGTGGTTAGTCTTTTAGTGAGCTCCTCAAAGCTTTCTTGGCACACTGGTGTCCACTGAAATGCTTTTCCCTTCATTAGCAATTCAGTCATAGGCTTCGCTATTTTGGAGAAATCCTTGATGAACCGGCGGTAGTATCCAGCCATCCCAAGGAATCTCCGAATATCTCTCACATTCTGCGGTTGGTTCCACTTCAAAACATCTCCCACTTTTCCGGGATCAACCGATACTCCTCCTTCGGATATGATGTGGCCTAGGAACGATATCTCCTTTAGCCAAAATTGACACTTGCTGAACTTGGCATACAATTGATGCTCTCGCAGTTTCTGCAATGTCAATCTCAAGTGTTCTTCATGTTCTTCCTCGCTTTTCGAATACACCATGATATCGTTGATAAAAACAACGACGAACTTGTCCAAGTACTCCATGAAGACCTTATTCATGAGGTACATAAAGTATGCGGGTTCATTCGTTAACCCAAAGACATAACGGTATATTCATACGAACCATACCGTGTTTGAAATGCAGTCTTGGGTATGTCAGAGGGCTTAATCTTCAGCTGGAAGTATCCCGATCGAAGATCAATCTTGGAGAAAATTCGAGCACCTTTCATTTGGTCGAACAGGTCCTCTATACGGGGCAGCGGGTATTCATTCTTTATCGTCACCTCATTGAGAGACCTATAATCCACACACATCCTTTGGGTCCCATCCTTCTTGTCTACGAAGAGCACGGGGGCTCCCCATGGTGACGAGCTTGGGCGTATAAAACCCTTTTATAGCTGCTCCTGAATTTGCTTCTTAAGTTCCACTAGTTCATTAGCGGGCATCCTATATGGCCTTTTAGCTATAGGTACAGTTCTAGGTACTAAATCAATGGCAAATTCAATGTCCCAGTCAGGTGGCATACCTGGAAGTTCTTCCGGGAACACATCTGAAAATTCTTGAACCACCGGAATGCTTTCAAATGTTGCTTCTTTGACGTTGTTTGACGCTGCCTTCTCGGTTGCTAGTTGGGCTGACTCGAACTCAATACGAGTACCGTGCTGACTCGTCAACTGCACGATCCTCTGAGCACATTGAATAACTCCGTTGTGCTTGCTTAACCAGTCCATTCCAAGTATTATATCAATCCCTTGGGAATCCAAGACGATAAGGTTGGCAAGAAAGTCTACCCCCCTTATTTTAAGGCTTACTTTCGGACACTATATTAGTAGGAGCTAGAATGCAGATTTGAAAGAAGCGATTTCCCAACTATATGCATCAAGGTGTATGAACTAAATATCTTCTTTTATTAATTTCAGCCTATATGAAGATGTGAACACATGCCGAAGCATCTCACATCTCCCCACTATGTGTGGATGTGGACATTCTCCTAAGCGTCGCACAACTCACACCAGCACACGAGCAATCATCACAAAAGTTCAACACACCATTCCTATTCAAGCTACTACGATTTAACGTTCCTATTACAGCTTATTCAATGGAAATCCTAAACTTAATCATGTGAACCGGTGCTGTTCTCGCCGTGTGACGGAGGTGGTCCATACATGGGTGCACGCCATGGTGATTCGGCAGTCCATGTAGGGTTAGATGGCGCTGGTGCTCCATTCGCTCCCGCGTTGGCACGAATCTCTTCCTGTTTTTCCAGCAAGTACAGCTTCTTGCGGAGGTAACGGATCTCTTCTTGTGCGATTGCATAGCGGTTTCCTAACTCCACGAGCAACCTTTGTGACTTTTTAGCAGCCTGTGGGTTGGAAAGGTCTGTCACATGGGGTCCAATGATCTCCCTTGTGCCACTCTTCTGACACGGGTGCAGATCAAAAGTGGTATCCTCAAGCTGCTCATGGAAGGCGTAGCACAGTCCGGTGAGTGCGTCCCATGCAGCGTCATCGATAGCTTCTGCCCTTGTAGCTCTCCATGTGGGTGTGAAGTGCCGAGTGAAAACCTACCGTTGAATAGGATGGTTACATCAGCCTTCCACTCTTCATATCCGCGACGAGGGACTTTCTTGAGGAGATACTCCGGGTATAAGCTGCAGCAATCCAGAAATTCTTTGAGCTCCCTGGATGTGTGTCCTCCTTCCATTCCATCGGACCAAAATTCTTGAACTGAATGGTTGGCCCATTCATCACCTTCATTATTGGTCTCAGCAAGGGGTGGCTCCTCCTTGGGTTCATCTCCTCCCGTCATAGTTTCATGGGGCTCCACGGGGTGTAAGCCCACGTGAAACTCCTCCTGAGGTGCGTACCGCTGCTTTTCTTGTGGATCATCTTCCATGTCGTCTTCGAATGGTTCCACCTCTTCCGGATCCTCTTCCTCATGCATATAACTAATGATTTCATCTTCATCACGAGGTTCCGTCTTCACTTCCTCCCAATATGGTCCATCGGACACCTCAATGGGATTAAGAGCACTCCCACGTGGTGGTGGACGAGCTCTTACGCGTGCTGTGCTCCTGGTCACCGGCATCTATAAATAAGACATGAGAAACCTTAGAGAAGGAAGAAATAACTCCCAAAACTTCAGAAACTATGGAGCAAGAAGCAAAGGTGTTGCTGTCCAAAAGAAGAGAAAAGAGGGGCTGAAAATAGCACTTTGCGGTGGCTGAATTGACAAGAAAAGTGCAGCAGCAAGCAAATTTTAAAAATAGCAGTTTAGAGGGGTGTGCCTATGTGTTTTAGAGTGTCCATTCTACCTAGCCTTGCGTCCTACGGTCAACGTGGCTCTGATACCAATCTGTGACACCCGGTTCCAAAAACAGAACCAAGTTAATGCATATGTGTGCCCAGGATGTTCATCACACATACACACGTAATCCACAAATTGAATTCAGAATATAACCACGAATAAATAGTGTTTAAGTACTTTATTACATCGACTCATTGTCTCACTCATAAATCTCTAACTTATTCTTGCAGTGGAAGTCTCTAAATGACAGCGGAAATAACTAAATAGCAGCAGGCTCCATCTTCAACTTCACAGGCATGTTGACGGTAGTTCGCACGCCTAGTACTCCACATGGTCCTGGAAGTACTCTTCTCCTGTTGCTGATGTTTATGTGATAATGCAAGGGTGAGTACATGTCGTACTCAGCAAATGCGGGAAAAGTATGACATCTAGCTTACAACAAGGTATGGAATAAAAAGCTCATTGCAGCAAGCAAATTTTATTTCACAAACATGATAAAAGCAGCAACTAAGTCTAGGTGAGTTTAATCCCAATATGACCAAGTAAAACAGAAACATTCTTTCATCATAATTTGCCATTTATCACGTCTCAACCAGCCATTAATCTTTCTCAACTTCATCTCATGCTCATAATATTCATAACCATCTCATATTCATATAACCAAAGCCAAACTCATTGGCATGACTTAAAACAGTCCCAAAACCATTCCCAATGACCATACCATAACCATACCGAATAACCATCCCAAGTTTTCTCTCTAATCATGGAAGTTGGCCAGGTGCTTGTGACCGAAAGCACGGCTATCATGATAGTTTTGACCGGAAGCACGGCTATCATGATAGTTTTACACTCTGCAGAGGTGGCACCACTTTACCCACAAGTTTGTGATTTCGTCACCCGTCGGCGACTGCAGAACCTCCATTATACCAGTACACAACCGTCGGTGTATGGCCAAGAGATCACAAAATAGCCTTTACAAAGGGGCTACTAGATGTATGGACTCACTGAGGTTTCACCGGCAGGCTCGAATCACCATTCTTCCACCCACGGGTCCCCTCTTGTGCCATGCAGTTCCCAGGGCAGTCCTCCTCGACTCCCATTCCCCACGCCATCCACATTCCATAACAAGCTAGCAACACACCTAATTAATCAGCTAAGCCACACCCATACTTGGCCTTATGGTGGCACGGTTTTTCTGGCATATTCTCGCATGAACCGGTCCTTAGATCTACGGCAAGTACCACCATCTCATCCAGCAACATTCACGAACCAAGCTTGCCTAGATCTCCCTGATTACATGCCCATTAACATCATCAAGATCTCATCATCATTATTCATATGAGTGCAGTAGCTAGACATGTTTTATTTCAGCTTCCCGTATCCCGTGAATTAAGCGAAGCAAAAAGGAAAAAACGACCATACCCGACTCATCAACTTTCCCGGCGACATGGATGGTTAACAAAACTAGTAAACTCCTATAAAAGGGTGTCCCATCAAGTTGACTCAAGCATACACGTTTTTGCAAACAAAACAGTTTCAAAACATGGGATCAATATGGTCAAGGGGCACTTGCCTTGCTCCCGTGGCTCTTGTTGCTCAAGCGTCTCGAAGTCTTGGTTTTGTAGTTCTTCTAGATGGCCTCTTGAGCTTGTCCTTCTCACTTCCTTTTGGTGGCAGGCCTTCCTCCTACCAATGGCAGCTGTGGGGAATTTTTCTATGGAAAATTTTGGTAGGACAGATCGTCGGGCTTCTTCTCCGGCGACGGCGGTGCTCGACGGCAGCCAAATTCCAGCAAGGGGAGGGGAGACTTGGTGATTTGGCAGCAAGGAAGGGGCTTGGCAGCAGGGGGGAGACGACCAAAAGAGAGAGGGGTCGGCCAAAGGGGTTGGGGGTTATATTTATAAGGGTGAAAAGAGGAGTCCTACTCCAATTGGAGCTCAAATAAGAGTCCTACTCAATTTTGGATCTCAACAAACTTATCTTTTCAGTTAGGTGCGGCAGCCTTGGGGATTCTATCCCCCCCAAATGTGGGGAAAATTCCCCTTTTGTGGAATTGGGGAATTTGGAAATTTTGGGGGAAATTCGGGAATGGCTTATTTCAGCTATCTTTTTCCCATTCCTCACCATTTGTATGTCCCATTCACCATTTCTCCATTCCCCTCTCCATTTCTACATTCCCCTCTCCATTCCTATTTCCCATTCTCCATTTCTACATTGCCCTTCTCCATTTCTATGCTTCATTCTCCATTTCTATATTCCCTTCTCCATTTCTGTGGTTTTTCCTCCATTTCTATGGTTCCTTCCTCCATTTCTATGGTTCTTTCTCCGTTTCTATGGTTCCTTCCTCCAGTTCTATGGTCCTTTTTCCATTTCTATGGTTCTTTTCTCCATTTCTATGGTTCTTTCTCCATTTCTATAGTTCTTTCTCCATTTCTATAGTTCTTTCTCCATTACTACTTCTTTTATAATGTTTCTCTACATGAAAAATGTATGCAATGCATGGAAATGAATTTGAGGGTGTTACACTTGTGGTCTTGAATCTTCATTATCATCTCCCCCTGGATAGTTGTCCTCATTGATGTTTTGATCTTCTTGATTTTCTTAAGGTTGATCTTGTACGGAAGCTCCCCCTTGACCATTTTCCTCCACCTGTGGTTCATTTTCTTCATTCGCATTTGAAGGTGGCACTTATGGTTGAACATCGCCCAATGCCATTCTTCTCAATGCTTGACATGGAGCTTATTCTTGATCTAGCATACATTGATCAACTTGCTCTTCTTGAGAGCCGTTAGTCTCATCGAACACTACGTCACATGCTACTTCAAAAAGTCCGGATGTTTTGTTGAAGACACGATAAGCGTAGGAGTTCGAATCATAGCCAAGTAAGAAACCTTCATCGGACTTCGAAGCAAACTTCGAAGCCCTTGGCTTCTTGTTTAAAATATAACATTTTGAACCAAAAAACTCAAAAATATGAAATATTCGGCTTGTTACCCGTGAGTAGTTTATGTTAAGTTTTCTTGAGCAACCGATGAAGATATAGTCGGTTTACGGCATGACAAGCGGTGTTAACTGCTTCAACCAAAAACCTGTCCAAAGTCTTGTATTCATCGAGCATTGTCCTCGTTATCTCAATGAGAGTTTTGTTCTTACTTTCGGCTACTCCGTTTTGTTGAGGAGTATATGGTGCTGAAAATTCGTGCTTTATCCCTTCTTCGTCTAGATACTCCTCAACTTGGGTGTTCTTGAATTCTGTCCCATTGTCACTTCGTATGTTCTTGATCTTCAATGAGAATTCATTTTGGGCACGCTTGATGAACTTCTTGAGTGTTCCTTGAGTTTATGTCTTATCATGCAAAAAGAAAACCCACGTGAAGCGTGAAAAATCATCAACAATGACTAGCACGTATTTATTACCACCGATGCTTATGTAAGCAATTGGACCAAATAGATCCATGTGGAGGAGCTCAAGCGGTCTTGTTGTAGTCATGACATTCTTCGCGGGATGGGGCGCTCCTACTTGCTTCCCTGCTTAGCACGCTCTACAAGGCCTGTGTTTCTCAAAACCAACATCCTTTAAACATCGGATGTGATCGCCTTTAAGGAGTTTTTGAAGATTCCTCATACCAACATGTGCTAGCCATCTAAGCCACAGCCAACCCATGTTGGTGTTTGCAATCAAGTATGTGTCAAGTTCGGCTTTATCTTTGTTGAAGTCAACTAGATAAAGTTTTCCCTTTAACACACCCTTGAATGCAATTGAGTTATCACTCCTTTTAGAGACAGTCACACCCTCATTAGTGAATAAACAATTATAACCCTTGTCACATAATTGAGATATGGACAAAAGGTTAAAATCCAAGGAGTCAACGTGTAAAACATGAGAGAAAGTATGTTGTGATGAAATTGCAATTTTACCGGTACCAAGCACTCTTCCTTGACTATTATCACCAAAGTAAATGCCTTCGCTTCGATCTCCATTTTCTTCATATTCCACGAACATTCTTCTTTCTTCGGTCATGTGATTGATGCATCCACTATCTAGCACCCATTTTGCTCCATCGGATGAATAAGTCTGCAAAAGACAAATTATGCCTTGGTCTTAGGTACCCAAGCTTGCTTGGGTCCTTTGAGGTTAGTCACAAGTGATTTGGGCATACACATATGAGACTTGGTGTTCCCATGGCGTGGCCCAACATATTTAGCATAAACTCTTCCAAGATTACTTTTCATAAGTACATATGAAGCATCAAAAGTTCTAAATAGAAGTTGTTGTTCATATGTGTTGACAGTGTTAAATTTATCAACATTATTAAGTTTTCTAACTTGAGAAGAGTTTCCCTTGACAAAGGCAATGAATCCTTGTTATTCTTGTGGCTTCTAGCATTTTGCTTTTCACCATAAGAATATCCAATGCCATATTTGACATTAGGAGGTCTTGTGACCGAGTATGCACTGCGTGCATACTTGATCTTCTCCTTGTCAAATATGCCACTTTGAGAAGATTGCTTGTCCTTTGTCGAGTTTGGCTTTTTCTTTAAGTTAGTGTCACTTTTGGCACAAGCACAAGTAATACTAGTTTCAGATTTTATATGTTGAGAAGGTGAGCTTGAAGTGGATGAAGAACCACTTTGCTTGAGTGACTCAACTTGTACCTCAAGGATCTTGTTAACTTTGGTTAAGTTAGCAAGTTCATCCTTGATGGTGGCGTTTGAGTCTTTTAACTTCAAGCAAGTCTCCTTGCTTGAAGCTAACTCAAGTTCTAGTGATTTACTTCACTCCTTTTCAAGTTCAAGAAGCTTTTCAATCTCAAGATATTCCTCCTTTTGGGAGATGATCATATCTTCCTGACGATTGACTAACTTCTCCATATCAACAAGCTTATCAAATAGAAATTTCATCTTAGCAGTTGTGTTTTTGTCTAAACTCCTAAGCATATATTCATTTTCATCACTGCTATCATCCTCACTAGAATTATCACTATCACTAGTGAAAGAATGCGAGAAGCAAGATTTAGTTGTTACCTTTCTTTTACCTTCCTTTGCCATTAGACAAGTGTTGTCGGTGTCCTTCCATGCGCCCATGGTTGGGAAGAGAGTGGATTTCTTGGTAGTCTTCTTTATGGCTATGGTGGCCATCTCCTCTTCTTCTTCGGATGAGGATTCATCATTGGAGTCCCACTCCTTCCCTAGATGCGCTTGGTCATATTGCTTCTTCTTCTTGAACATCTTCTTTGGTTGAGGCTTGTTGTCTTTAGTCTTCCTCTTATTTTCTTCATATGGACAATCTACTATTGTCGGTACCCTCAATATCGGGTACCCCCACGCACAGGGTAAAAGCGCCTAAGGACCTCGCCCCCTCCGCAGGGGCAAGCTCCGAAGGCACCACGTGTCCCGCAGGGCCGGAGCTCTCCTCTCCTCAGAGGATAGCTCCGGGCCTGCCACGTGGCCCAGAAGGCCGGACCTCGCCCCCTCCGCCGGGGCGAGCTCCGAAGGAGCCACGTGTCCAGTAGGGCCGGAGCTTCCCTCCCCTCGGAGGATAGCTCCGGGCCTGCCACGTGGCCCAGAAGGCCGGACCTCGCCCCATCCGCCGGGGCGAGCTCCGAAGGAGCCACGTGTCCAGTAGGGCGGAGCTTCCCTCCCCTCGGAGGATAGCTCCGGGCCTGCCACGTGGCCCAGAAGGCCGGACCTCGCCCCATCCGCTGGGGCGAGCTCCGAAGGAGCCACGTGTCCAGTAGGGCCGGAGCTTCTCCTCTCCTCAGAGGAGAGCTCCGGGCCCGACACGTGGCCAGCAGAGCAGCGCTGTCCACCCAGTGCGGTAGGCAGCAGGAGTAAAGGTGCGCCATGCCTTTACCGTACAAGGCATTCAAGACCCGCGCCTTCCCAAGACGCGGAGGCGCAGCGCACGCCAGGCAGGCGCCACTATGACCAGTCACAGTCAAGACAGACACACAGTGTCAAAAGCTGCAGTCCATTGAAGGCAGCGACAAGACACGAACAAGACATGCCCTACCGTCCCAGCCATCACCAACGGCTGCACACTACACCTAGCCTGCAACATGGACAGGGTGGCAGGACGAGGACCTCGACGCCAGCGCCAAGACATAGAAGCTGGTAGGAAATCACCCTGGGACCATCTGTCGGGTCCTTGGGGCCCACCTTGTAAGCCGCCCAAGCCTTGGACTATAAAAGGCTCGGGTAGGCAACGTTAGCAAGGGTTCGCACTCCAGCAACTTGCACCCTAGACATAACTCACCCTCAAGCTCAGGACTCCGGTTTTGAGCAACAAGCAATACAGCGAGCACCTCTGCTCACCGTGGATGTAGGGTTTTACGCTCCGGCGGCCCGAACCACGTAAAACTCGCCGTGTCAAGCTTATCCCTCACTCGTCCCTTACGCTGAAGCTCTCCGCAAGCGACTAGCCCCTCCGAAAAAGAACCTCCGCGGGCTGCCCAGAGCAGGTCCGGGGGAAGTGTCGACCACACACTTCGACATTTGGCGCACCGGGAAAGGGGCTTTTCCCTTGCGTGACGAGCTTACACCGATAAAGATGACGAAGCTTCCTTCAGCGGCAAGCTCTCCTCGCCCACGTTCTCCAGATCGCGCGGTACCGGCAGACGCCCTGGCGCCACCGGTCCGTGCATGGGAGCCCGAGACAAGCGCTTCGACGCTACCCCAGTAAGTTCACCATGCTTACTTAGGTGTTTATTTAAATTACGCATTAATTTATATGATCACCCCCCACGCTCTAGACAGTGTACATCCATTGTACACTCGGCTCCTCTTTCCTGCTCTCATGCATAGTCGATATTTGCCATCCTGCTGAATGCGGTAGTGCTTGGGGTACCTGCCAGAGGCCCGGGGGCCTTTGGACCTCCCCCTGTAAGGGTACTGTAACGTCAGTTGGCCTCCTCCAGAAAAAGACCTACGCCAGACCGGAGGGTCAGGAGCCTTGCTTTGCCCGGTCCTGCACCCAAAGCATGCGCACTCTGCCCCCCCAGCGCTACGGTCTAAGTACTATGGGGCCGGACGGTAACACCCTGACTAGGGCTGGGGGCCAAACCTCTGGGACCAAGTGCACTGGATTACCCAAGCCCCGTATTCTGGCCCGGGACAGTAAGCCAAATGAGACTAAGGGACAAGAAAGGGAGGGCTCCTGAGCAGTGCCGGACCTCACTCCCTCAGCGGGGGTGAGCTCCAATGCCGGCCAGTGTGCCCTACACTAGGCTAAGGTCCGATGCCGGATGACACACCTATCGCAGGTGTGATCTCCGAAGCCGGTCGCCACCCCACAGGGGTGAACGCCGAAGCCGGACCGTGTGCCCTACACTGGGCTAAGGTCCGATGCCGGACGACACACCTATCGCAGGTGTGATCTCCGAAGCCGGTCGCCACCCCACAGGGGTGAACGCCGAAGCCAGACCGTGTGCCCTACACTGGGCTAAGGTCCAATGCCGGACGACACACCTATCGCAGGTGTGATCTCCGAGGCCGGTCGCCACCCCACAGGGGTGAATGCCAAAGCCGGACCGTGTGCCCTACACTGGGCTAAGGTCCGATGCCGGATGACACACCTATCGCAGGTGTGATCTCCGAAGCCGGTCGACACCCCACAGGGGTGAACGCCGAAGCCGGACCGTGTGCCCTACACTGGGCTAAGGTCCGATGCCGGACGACACACCTATCGCAGGTGTGATCTCCGAAGCCGGTCGCCACCCCACAGGGGTGAAAGCCGAAGCCGGATTGTGTGCCCTACACTGGGCTAAGGTCCAATGCCGGATGACACACCTATCGCAGGTGTGATCTCCGAAGCCGGTCGCCACCCCACAGGGGTGAACGCCGAAGCCGGACCGTGTGCCCTACACTGGGCTAAGGTCCGATGCCGGACGACACACCTATCGCAGGTGTGATCTCCGAAGCCGGTCGCCACCCCACAGGGGTGAACGCCGAAGCCGGACCGTGTGCCCTACACTGGTCTAAGGTCCGATGCCGGACGACACACCTATTGCAGGTGTGATCTCCGAAGCCGGTCGCCACCCCACAGGGGTGAACGCCGAAGCCGGACCGTGTGCCCTACACTGGGCTAAGGTCCGATGTCAGACGACACACCTATCGCAGGTGTGATCTCCGAAGCCGGTCGCCACCCCACAGGGGTGAACGCCGAAGCCGGACCGTGTGCCCTACACTGGGCTAAGGTCCGATGCCGGACGACACACCTATCGTAGGTGTGATCTCCGAAGCCGGTCGCCACCCCACAGGGGTGAACGCCGAAGCCGGACCGTGTGCCCTACACTGGGCTAAGGTCCGATGCTGGACGACACACCTATCACAGGTGTGATCTCCAAAGCCGGTCGCCACCCCACAGGGGTGAACGCCGAAGACGGACCGTGTGCCCTACACTGGGCTAAGGTCCGATGTCGGACGACACACCTATCGCAGGTGTGATCTCTGAAGCCGGTCGCCACCCCACAGGGGTAAACGCCGAAGCCGGACCTTGCGCCCTACACTGGGCTGAGCTATGAAGACGCACATCACCCCTCCGCAGGGGTGAGCCCTGATGCCGGACCTCACGCCCTTTGTGGGCCTGACCTCTGATGACTTCCGGACCTCACGCCCTTCGTGGGCCTGAGCTCCAATGACTTCCGGACCTCCGCTCCCACAGCCGGACCGAGCTCCGATGCCAGCCCTCGCCCTCCTTTCAGAGGCGATCCCTGATGCCGGACCTCACGCCATTCGTGGGCCTGAGCTCCGATGACTTCCGGACCTCACGCCCTTCGTGAGCCTGAGCTCCGATGACTTCCGGACCTCCGCCCCCACAGCCGGGCCGAGCACCGATGCCAGCCCTCGCCCTCCTTTCAGAGGCGAGCCCTGATGCCGGACCTCACGCCCTTCGTGGGCCTGAGCTCCGATGACTTCCGGACCTCACGCCCTTCGTGGGCCTGAGCTCCGATGACTTCCGGACCTCACGCCCTTCGTGGGCCTGAGCTACGATGACTTCCAGACCTTCGCCACCACAGCTGGGCCGAGCTCCGAGGCCAGCTCTCGCCTTCCTTTCAGAGGCGAGCCCTGATGCCGGACCTCACGCCCTTCGTGGGCTTGAGCTCCGTTGACTTCCGGACCTCCTCCCCCACAGCTGGGCCGAGCTCCGATGCCAGCCCTCACCCTCCTTTCAGAGGCTAGCCCTGATGCCGGACCTCACGCGCTTCGTGGGTCTGAGCTCCGATGACTTCCAGACCTCCGCCCCCACAGCTGGGCCGAGCTCCGATGCCAGCCCTCGCCCTCCTTTCAGAGGCAAGCCCTGATGCCGGACCTCACGCCCTTCGTGGGCCTGAGCTCCGATGACTTCCGGACCTTCGCCCCCACAGTTGGGCCGAGCTCCGATGCCAGCACTCGCCCTCCTTTCAGAGGCGAGCCCTGATGCCGGACCTCACGTCTTCGTGGGCCTGAGTTCCGATGACTTCCGGACCTTCACCCCCACCAGCTGGGCCGAGCTCCGAGGCCAGCCCTCGCCTTCCTTTCAGAGGCGAGCCCTGATGCCGGACCTCACGCCCTCCGTGGGCCTGAGCTCCGATGACTTCCGGACCTCCGCCCCCACAGCTGGGCCGAGCTTCGATGCCAGCCCTCGCCCTCCTTTCAGAGGCGAGCCCTGATGCCGGACCTCATGCCCTTCGTGGGCCTAAGCTCCGATGACATCCGGACCTCCGCCCCCACGGCAGGGCTGAGCTCCGATGCCAGGGTTCACCCTCTCCTCAGAAGCTGAACTCCGAAGCCGTCGAGACCCTATCAGCACAGGGAATACTCAAGACAAGGAAGTGTGCGGAAAGAAGAAGGCCCCACCCCGGGATCGTTACCTCCCCCGAGGTGGGCCCGGGGGCCACTGTCGGTACCCTCAATATCGGGTACCCCCGAGCACAGGGTAAAACCGCCTAAGGACCTCACCCCCTCTGCAGGGGCAAGCTCCGAAGGCACCATGTGTCCGGCAGGGCCGGAGCTCTCCTCTCCTTAGAGGATAGCTCCGGGCCTGCCACGTGGCCAAGAAGGCCGGACCTCGCCCCCTCCGTCAGGGCGAGCTCCGAAGGAGCCACGTGTCCAGTAGGGTCGAAGCTTCCCTCCCCTCGGAGGATAGCTCCGGGCCTGCCACGTGGCCCAGAAGGCCGGACCTCGCCCCATCCGCCGGGGCGAGCTCCGAAGGAGCCACGTGTCCAGTAGGGCAAGAGCTTCCCTCCCTCGGAGGATAGCTCCGGGCCTGCCATGTGGCCCAGAAGGCCCCGAAGGAGCCACGTGTCCAGTAGGGCCGGAGCTTCTCCTCTCCTTAGAGGAGAGCTCCGGGCCCGACACGTGGCCAGCAGAGCAGCGTTGTCCACCCAGTGCGGTAGGCAGCAGGAGTAAAGGCGCGCCATGCCTTTACCATACAAGGCATTCAAGACCCGCGCCTTCCCAACACGCGGAGGCACAGCATACGCCAGGCAGGCGCCACTGTGACCAGTCACAGTCAAGACAGGCACACAGTGTCAGAAGCTGCAGTCCATTGAAGGCAGCGACAAGACACGGACAAGACATGCCCTACCGTCCCTGCCATCACCAACGGCTGCACACTACACCTAGCCTGCAGCATGGACAGGGTGGCAGGACGAGGACCTCGACGCCAGCGCCAAGACATAGAAGCTGGTAGGAAATCACCCCGGGACCACTTGTCGGGTCCTCGGGGCCCACCTTGTAAGCCGCCGAAGCCTTGGACTATAAAAGGCTCCGGCAAGGGTTCGCACTCCAGCAACTCGCACCCTAGACATAACTCACCCTTAAGCTCAGGACTCTGGTTCTGAGCAACAAGCAATACAGCGAGCACCTCTGCTCACCGTGGACATAGGGTTTTACGCTCCGGCGGTCCGAACCACGTAAAACTCGACATGTCAAGCTTCTCCCTCACTCGTCCCTTACGCTGAAGCTCTCCGCAAGCGACTAGCCCCTCCGAAAAAGAACCTCCGCGGGCTGCCCAGAGCAGGTCTAGGGGAAGTGTCAACCACACACTTCGACAACTATGAAGTGATCATATTCTCCACAGTTGTAGCACGCCTGTCTCATCCTGGGTCTTTGTTTGTCCCTTTGTCTTCCTTCGTTTGAGCTGCTACCCTTTCTTCTTCTCATTATTTTCTTGAACTTCTTCTTGAACAAGATCATGTCTTCTTCATCGATATCACTACTTTCATCATCACTGTCGTCTTCTCCATGAGCTTCTCGAGCTTCTTTTGATACGGGTTTACAAGTTGACTTCAAAGCAACTCCTTTGTTCTTTGCCGAGGTGAGATCGGCAATTTCCTTGACATGCTTGGCTTGCTTCTCCATCATTTCAAAGTTGATGATCTTGCCAAGAAGTTCGTCTAGGGTCATTTTCCGATACCCTGGGCTTTCTCTAATCATAGAGCAAAGAGTCACGTTGCGAGGCATGAATGCTCTGAGAATCAACTTCACGACCTCATGATCATTCCACTTTTTGCTGCCATAAGCTCGGACTTTGTTGATATGATTCTTCAGTCGATTGTACATATCTTGTGGTGATTCATCTTCTTCTATCGAGAATCTTCCCAATTCACCTTCAATCATTTCTATCTTGGCTTCGCGTACATGATGGTCACCTTCATGTGCGGTTTGTAGTGTGTCCAATATCTCCTTGGCATTTTTGAGTCCATCCACCTTGGTGAACTCGTCTCGGATCAGTGATGACGTGATCACAGCTACAGCTTGAGCATTCCGATGAACGACTTGTTCTTGGCTTGGAGTCAACTCTTCATCATCATCCGGGATATCTATCCCTGTACATACTATATGCCACAAACTTGAGTTAAGAGATATAAGGTGCATTTTCATGTTTTGTCTCCACATTGAATAGTCATTGCCATCAAAGTAAGGTGCTTTCCCTAGAGGAATTGATAAGTAATGACTATTATTAGAATTCAAACGTTCATAGTCAAAAGGATATCGGGGGTAGTCCGTGTGACTACCCCCTTTCTTCTTCTTTTCATCATCGATCTTCTTCTTCCCTTTTGGGGAGAGTGCCTTCTTCCGTAGAAGATACTTGAGTTGGAGCACCTCCTCATCATCGTCCTCACTGCCTTGAATGGCCTCGAGTAGCTTCTTTAGCTTTTGAGTCCTTTCATCATCACCCTTTTCATCGTCGATCTTCTCGTGTACATCCTTGATGTCCGACATCGTTTCTTCGAGCGGTGAGTCTCTTTTGAAGAGTTTGGCTCTGATACCAATTGAATGTAGCCTAGAGGGGAGTGAATAGGCTTTTCGATTCTTTGTTAATCCCTGAAACACTTAATAGATTTATCAAATACAGGGAAATCGAACTAGTCCGGTAGAGTGCGGACTAGTCTGTTGTCTACTCAGAGACAAATCGGACTAGTCCTGTACTATGCGGACTAGTACGGTATGCGTGGACTAGAAAGATCAAGGTTGATCAATATTTTTACTTCTAGTACCCTATGCAGCGGAAACTAATTGGGAACTTAGATGTATTACAACAGTGAAACAATGAATGATAGAGATCAACTTTAGTTTCAATGTTTCAACGTGAATTACACAAGATTAAGTAAATCCTAGAATATGATGAACAATAAAACACAAGAGCAAGAGACAAGATTTTATCCTGAGGTTCGATTCCACGAAGGAAATCTACATCCCCGTTGAGGAGTCCACGAAGGACCGGGTACTTACCAACCCTACCCTCGTCGAATCGCCACGGAGGCCGATTCTCTTCCACTAATCAAAAAGGGCAAATAAATCGTTCAAGGGGCCTTCTCACAAGTTGAGGGCTCCCCAAGAATTACAATGAATGAATACCACCAAGCACACTCAAAAGATGTACAATAAATGAACAAGAGTGTGCGAGAGATCAAACCCAAGAGCTCAAGATGTGTAGAACAAGTCTCTCCTTTGATCAATTGCTAATCCTCAAAGATTTGATCCTTTTAGGGTTAGAATGTGTGCAGAGATGTGAATTTTGTGCTCTTGGACGGTGTGACGGTGCAGGGGATCGAGAGAAGTTGTAGTATGGACGTACACCTCTATTTATACTAGGGTTTCCAAAGGTTACCGTTAGGGTTTGCGATGTCCGGACTAGTCCGTGGTGGACTCCGGACTAGTCCGGTGTGCGGCGTGTGGAAAACTCTAAGTGTTGTGAGATATCGGACTAGTCCGTAAGAGTGCGGACTAGTCCGTTGTCTACTCAGAGATAAATCGGACTAGTCCGGTCCATATCGTACTAGTCCGTTTTCTAGTCAGAAACAAATCGGACTAGTCCGGTTGATATCGGACTAGTCTGCACATGCTGATTTTTGTGCAGTTAGTGTGATTTCTTTCACTTGAGCTCTTGGGGTGTGTTTCTCCAACACACTCAATACTAAGTAATCTAATCTTTTCAGCTCCTGAGCTCTTATCATTTTAGATCCTCATTCTCCTTTCTTTTTGCGCTTTCTTCCTAGTTTCTTTAAAAACCTGCGCTCATATCAACGATTTTGTTAGGGTCTCATTTGTTTGTCATAAATCAATCAAAACCCAAAAGGGATGCCTAGATGCACTTTCAAGAAACACCACCCACAGGGTGCCAGCACGAGGGAACGCGAGCAGGAGGTGGTGCAGCCGTTCTCGGTGGCACCCGGGTGCAGTCCCCCATGGAAGTGGAGAAAACAGAGAATTCTTTGCTTTGTGTGCAAGTCATTGTGTACCAATGACATGTGGGGTCTACCCCAGTTTTCCCCCCACAAGTATCTTCTCATGTCAATCTATTCCATTCAAAAGTTTTGAATTTGAAAAGTGGGCTAGCATTTGAATTTCCCCCAATTCAGTTTGAATTTGCATAGCAAATTTGAATTTGGTTGAAATTTGAAAGTGCTTCTATTTAACTCCTTTTTGAGCCCACCCTACAAATGACAAGTTTGTCCTCCAACCTTTTTCCACAATTTCCAAACTATATGGCTGCATGAGCATTCAAAGTTTTTGGCCACACTTTGGGTGAACTTTGAATTTGACATCTGATTTTTAAACTTTCATGCAAAGAGGTATTTAAATCCTTATTGGTTCAACACCTTCAAATAAAGATGTGAGCCTCATTTTCGATGACCTTCCATGTATCACTTTGTATGAACAAAAGTTTTAGCAAGTCCCATTTTTCATGACTTTGCCACACATATGAATTCAAACCTTGGTTTATTCATATGCATTTTTGGGACTTTTACAGTACACAACTAAAGCTTGGCCATAGGTTAAGATACTAACCAAAACCCTACTTAATAGTATCAACATACCTATAATAAAGATTAAAACAGACCCATCTAAGTGTTGTCCTTTCCCAAGATGGATACATAGAGGTAGACTCATCCTCAATCTTCAAGTCCTCGTTGATATGCCAATTCTCCATGGAGTCTAACTTGGTTGTCCATGTACTTGAAGACACTCAATTATTGTGAAATTTACAATGTAAAAGTGTAGGATCGAAGTACACGTGTAAAGCTACCAGAGGGGGTGAATGGAAGATAAAAACTTTTCAGCGGAAGCAACAAAACACCCCTCAGCAGAAACCGATCTGTTAAAGAAACCGTGTGTGCGACTAATATAAACGTGTTCAACTGTGAAAAAACTAGTATAGATTGTAGAGAATCAAGTCACGAAGACGTCACAACAAGAATCATGAAAATCCGTTGAGAGAAACTCAAGTTACGATCGAAAGATCGAACAAAGGTCAATCTGTCCTACGCGAGAAAAACAGTTCTGGAATACTGCAAAGAAACTCGTGTAGATCAGAAACCCCAAATTCAATGACCGTGAAATTTTCACAGATGATAGATAATCCAGTTGTAAAGACAACCCAAAAATAATCACATCAATTGGATCTGTAAAATTCGAGTTACGATAAAACCACCGAAGCAAGGTAGTGCTGAACAGAAACTCGACGAGAAAAACTTGTCTGAAACAAGTCGGACGAACTAGGCACAAAAGTTCCTTTAGACTAAGAATTTATTTATCAAAACACAAGAGGAACAGCCCCAAAGTCGTGCCCCATGAGCTCTGGCCTCCCTTGCTTATATAACCAGCCCGAAGGCCAACTCAACTCAATATAGGACTCCTACTCCTACTTGGATTCAAACTGTAACTTTCCAATACTGCTTAGGACTCTTCTATACGCAGATAGAAGCAATCTTAAGACTTCCAAACACCTTAGGAACGCATCCCACATTCCTAAAATAACTCAAATTCGTGACCCACACAAAATCCTATCATAACCAACTCAAAACTTTCCATATCTGAGTCAAACACGACTCAGCCGCAGCCTGAGTCCATAACCTAGTCAGTTGGACCTTTCCGACCAATTCTTTACGTCCACATCTCTTCATCACGCCTTGGAAGCATGCAGCCACGTACATGCACTCCTTGCACACGTGCAGACATCTTCCAACAACGTCCAAGAAACCTTCATATGCATTGTTCTTGATTCAAACATATTGCGCAACCTCCCGATCAACTCAACCACAATTACTCCAGAACTTGGTTGTTGAACCTCATCTTCTCCCTAAGACTAGTTCAATGGATCCCGTCACCAGCCATGTCTTGAACTCAAGCAACACCTGCACATCAATAAACAACCAATACTTCCGAGCACAAGTCCTCGACTTGACTCTCGTTAGTTCTGAAAATACAACATCTTACGTGAGCACCTCACATAAGCATGTTGTAAACCATAGCAAAATGATATCAGCCACAACCACAAAAACACACCAAAAACTTAGTAAAATAATACTAAGCAAACTTTCCATAAGGGTAAAGCAAGTTCGAAACATTGCAAGTTAAAAGCAGAACCATTGCAATCAAGCTCTGAACCTTGCCAAAGCTAACTAGACCTTGAACCGGAGCTTACCAAAGCTAGTCGGACCCAGCGCCGGAGCTTACTAAAGCTTAGTCAGACCTAGCACGGAACTTACCAAAGCTAGTCGGACCTAGCACCGGCATTGGCAACCAATGTATTCAGGACACATAGGTCTCACAATCTCCCCCTTGATGAATGCATTGGCAACACCACTTAAAATCCGAACATTGGCTTATTCACATGGAAAGTTTTGAAAACAATTTCTCCCCCTTTGTAAATCAGAAATAAAATGAGAAGAAAAACAAAAATATCGAAAATTCTCCCCCTGAGAAGAATCGTGCCAAAAACACTTGTGAATGTGTGCAATGTGTGATCAATTTCTCCCCCTTTGACAATGTATTCAGCAAGGTACAAAAAAGAAATTTAATTTATTATGAGCACATTATAACATATACATATAAAACAAAGCTCATCCAAATCATACTATCAAGTAACTTACACTAACACATCAATGAGATACATAAAGTAGTGTAAGCCATGCTAGAGATCAAGTGTAATTTTCAATTTAAGCAAGTCATGATCTCACAAACTTAACTATTTCAAGACCTGAAAGCATGACACTTGTTGCTGCATTTTATTTAACATTTAAAGCACAAATTTTGATCTTATGACATTTGCAAGAGATTATATGCAGCATCAGCCTTATTCTAACCAACCAAGCCAAGCCTATGTCATTTGACAGTCAGAAGCTTAAGGACATGGTTTTAGTCATACACAACTCCTTTCAAGTTCATATCTAAGTGCAATGATAAGCCATCTCAAAAGAAGAAGTGCGATGCATGCATATTATCTTGATCTTTTCTCATTTTTTTATTTGAACATAAAAACTAACCATGTGAGTTGATTACTTGATTAATTCTTTATGATTAAAAGCACTTGTGAGCATGCAACAAATTCAAAACAGCAAGAAAGTTCGACCATGACCAGATTTAGTGTAAGTAATTATTCCAATTACTAGACATGGTAAAAACTATAAAATGTATAACACGAGTAATGTAGTAAGAACTTTCAGCATGAAAAAGGAATCACAAAGTCATATATGCATGAAATACTATGCTCATATTATTTTAATTTCAGATTCACACATAGACTTCCCAAGTTTCAAAATTCTCCCTCAATTTAATCCATGAGGATGCATAACCCCTATTTCACTACGAATGTAATAAAAAACGAGTGAAATCCAAAGGTTTTGTAAAAATATCAGCTAATTGTTGTTCGGTATCTACATGGTGAAGCACAATGTCCCATTTTTCGACATTATCACGGAGAAAGTGATACCTAATGTCAATGTGCTTAGTTCTCGAATGTTGCATGGGGTTTTTAGTAATGCAAATGACACTAGTGTTATCACAAAACAGTGGAACACTATCTAGATCAACCCCATAGTTCTTAAGTGTTTGAACAATCCAAAGAATTTGTGAGCAAGCACTAGCAGGAGCTACATATTCAGATTCGGCTGTGGATTGTGCAACTGAACTTTGTTTTCTAGAGGACCAGGCAACAAGTGAATTACTAAGAAAATGACAAGCACCAGAAGTACTTTTCCTATCAATCCTACAACCCCCAAAATCAGCATCGGAAAAAGCTTTCAAAGTAATGGTTGAGGAAGAAGGAAGAAAAATGCCAAATTCTTGAGTTCCATGTAAGTACCTGAGAATCCTTTTGACGGCTTGACGATGTGAAGCACGTGGGGAGGCTTGAAACCGTGCACAAAGACATACGCTGAATTGTATGTCCGGTCTTGATGCCGGGAGATACAAAATTGATCCGATCATGCTTCTATATTCTTTTTGATCAATGGGATCACAATCTTCATCAAGTTCAAGTGTTGTTGCTGTTCCCATTGGTGTTCGAAGAGGCTTGCTTTTGTCCATGTTGAAGCGCCTTAGGAGATCTTTTGTATACTTTGTTTGATGCACAAAGGTACCCTCCTCGGTTTGCTTGATTTGCAGCCCCAAAAAGTACGTGAGTTCTCCCATCATACTCATCTCAAATTCTGAACTCATAATAGCTGAAAACTTGGACACAAGATCATGAGAAGCACAACCAAAGATAATATCATCCACATACACTTGAACGAATAATGAGTCATTGCCATGCTTAAGCACAAAAAGAGTTTTATCAACCTTGCCCATGGTAAACCCCTTTTCAAGTAAGAATGTTTTTTAACATATCATACCATGCTCTAGAGGCTTGTTTGAGACCGTACAAGGCTTTGGACAGTTTGTAAACATGATTAGGAAAATTTGGATTTTCAAAACTAGGTGGTTGTTTGACATAAACCTCCTCATCTATGTAGCCATTAAGAAAAGCACTTTTAACATCCATTTGATATAGCTTAAAACCTTTAGATGCAGCAAAAGCTAACAAAATTCTTATGGCTTCTAATCTAGCAACAGGAGCAAAAGTTTCATCAAAATCTAGACCTTCAACTTGTGTGAAACCTTGAGCAACCAACCTAGCCTTATTCCTAACCACAACCCCGTCCTCACTTTGTTTATTTTTAAACACCCATTTAGTTCCAATTAAAGTGTGACCTTGAGGTGGAGGTACAAGTTTCCAAACATAATTTCTTTCAAAATTTTCTAACTCTTCTTGCATGGCAATAATCCAAGATTCATTAGTGAGTGTGTGTGATATATCTTTAGGTTCAAAAGAAGCAACAAAAGCAGAATGAGCATGAGAATTGGGGTCGAAAAACCTGGATCTTGTAACTCGCTCATGTAAGCTTCCAATAATTTGTTGTGGAGGATGACTTTTGAGAATCCGGAGGGGAGTGGACACTTCACAAGCTTCTTCTTATTCATGTTCATCACAAATAGATGAGCTTGTGACGTGAGGAGGATCTGGACCAGCAATGATGGTCGTCGGTGAATCAAGATAAGGAGCTGGAACAATGTCATTAGCTGCTGAATTTTCGGGCAGCAGCACCACTTCTTCCTCTTCTTTAACAAAAATACTCTCCCGCTGCGGATATGGATCTGGAACTGCAATATTTGAACTAGTACCTGGGCTAGCTTCATCAAAAGAAACCTCACAAGTCTCCACAATTTTGTTAGTATCAAGTAAAAGCACACGGTAGCCTCTAGTATGAGATGGATAACCAAGAAACATGCCATCAACAGATCTAGCTTCAAATTTATCAAGATGACCATGTTTCTTAACAAAGCATTTGGAACCAAAGACCCTAAAGTGTGTGACACTAGGCCTATGTCCAAACCTGATCTCATATGGTGTTTTACCTAGCTTAGAACGCAATAAAACACGATTTGAAACATAACAAGCGGTTGCAATTGCATCAGCACAAAATTTCCTAGGAGTTTGATTTTCATCAAGCATAGTTCTAGCCATCTCAACTAAGGTTCTGTTCTTTCTCTCTACAACACCGTTTTGTTGAGGTACATATGGTGAAGAAAATTGATGATCTATTGCATTTTCAGCACAAAAGTGATCAAACAATTGATTTTTAAATTCGGTTCCATTATCACTTCTAATTGCTCTTAAAGATCCTGGGTGATCAATTGATAATCTAAGAAATAAAGTTCTAAAGTGACTAAAAGCTTCATTCTTAGATGCCATAAAATAAACCCAAGAGTATCTAGAATAGTCATCAACAATCACAAGAACATACCATTTACCTTCGAAGGATTGAACACGCGAAGGTCCTACGGTATCAAGGTGTAAAAGTTGACCCGGTTCAGTTGTCATGGTCATTGTGAGAGGAGCATGTGAACCTGCAACCATCTTAGCATATCTGTAAGAAGAGCACACAATTTCTTTGTCCCCTTTAAGCTTAGGCAGCCCACGTATGCGATCAAGAGTACTAACACGCGTGAGATGATCAAAGCCTACGTGACCAAGTCTACGATGCCAAAAATATAAATCTTTGGAATCATTTGCAACTAGACATCTATGCTTAGAGGAAGACATATCAAAATCAGCTTTAAAAAACTCTTCCAAACCGAGACATGTTAAAAATAAGCTCACTATTTGAACCAATAACTTTGCAGCAGTTTTTTATTGAAAATAATTTCCAGATTTTTATCTAGCAATTGTGAAACAGAAAGCAAGTTGTATTTCAAATTTTCGACAAGTGGCACATCCTTCAAAGTGTAGTGATCATTTACTCTAACCAAACCCTTAGCAATCATAGGAGTTGAAGAATTATCGGCAAAAGTAACATTCTCTACACGTGACACAAAAGAGAGAGAGGAGAACCATTCTTTGTTACCGGTCATGTGGCGTTAGCAACCTGAATCCACAATCCAAATGTTCTCCTTCCTCAAGCGTGTAACCTACATAAAAGCACAATACGTCGATGACTCAATACTGGGGTTAGTTAAAAGTCATTTAGGAATCCAGTACTGAGTCACACGATGTCTAGTAGGAATAACATGCGAAAGCTGAGATAAAACAACAGGTTTATTACAAGTTTCTCCACATGTATGCCAGGATCATTCTCTCATACATGTGATGACAAATAGTGAAGCATCATTTATTACAAGCCAAGTGTTCAAATATAAATAAGTCTTACATAGCATACGTCTCGATGGACGATAAAATGTTCATAATATGTAAATAAAGCAGCAGCGGAATATAAATCTTGTGGGCTCCGTCACAGGCGTTGCCCGGGGGACTCCGTGAACCTAGAATCCTTCCTCGGGACCAAAGTCTTGGTCATTAAATACCACATCATTCTCTTGACCTGAGCAGCAATATAAACCAACAGAAAAGCAAGTTTGAGTACCGTGGGTACTCAGCAAGTGTGGGAAAGTTATGTCATGCATGGCTAGAGCAAGGAGAGGTTGAACTTCTGGTTAAAGCACTACGCAATTATTACCTATCACCTTAGCTTATTAAGGACCTACATTACTACACAGGTGAAATGGTCCCAATACCTCAACCCATCATCATTATCAAGTGAACATAGTCTCATATCCAATGTTAAGCTTCCCGCTTAACATCCACAACTTTCCAATTCATCATCCTCTAATCATGAATAAGTCCAAGCCGCTCTTGACCGTGAGCACGGCTGTCATGACAGTTTTGACTCTGCAGAGTTTGCACCACTGTACCCACATGTAGTGATTTCATCCCCCGTTGCCGGGTGGACTAAAAGAACCTCCATTATGCCAGTGGCCGCGAACCACATTCACACTTCCCAGGTGTGTAGCCAGGAGATCACTACGAGGACTTTACAAAGGGATTCCCGACGAGCATGGGCCCTCTAAGGTTTCACCCCTAACAGCATACAAGAGGCTCCAACCCCGCTGCAGTGGCCCCCTATTGAGTCTTGCGGTTCATATGGTAGTCCAGCTGACACCTATTCCCCGCACCATCCAAAACACCCATACTACGCCGGGATACACCTAATTAATTGGCCAAGCTGCCCCATCTCAGCATGTGGTTGGCACGGTAAAGCCAGGTTACATGCTCCATGAACCGGTCCTTAGGATCCAGGCAAGTACTAAACACAAACCCGAGTCTCGTGCACCCATCACCAACCAAATCATCCAACTTGCCTCGATCCCTACCTCTACATAACTCATAATGTCTCATTCAAGAGTAAGGTAAACAAGTTGATGATCTCATATCCCACTTATCCCATTCTAAGCATGGCTAAGCATAAATAATATGAATGAATGACATAATAAAACAAATCCCAACCCAAGCTACAAGGAAACAAGATAATGCAATTCTAGGGAAACTTCCTAGCATGGGTTTCATATTTCAATTTAAAATGCAAATAATTCTATCTACACATCCTAGCATAGGATCAAAGTGGTCAAGGACACTTGCCTTCTTCCTACTGCTCTGGGAATGGAAAGTCTTGGTCTTAGAAGGGGAGAACTTGCTCTGAGGCAGGTTCTACTCATGCCAATACACATAGCAAAAGAAAACAACAATCCATAAGCCATAGTTCACACTTTCACTCATGCAAACCACACATACATACATATGGGAGTCATTCACATTTCTAAGTGTTGTGGTTACCCTAGATGTGTTGATTTTTGGCCTACCTGCACTTTTAAACATATATATATTATTTCTAACTTTTGTATTCAGATTTCTATTTGCACACTATATATGAATTTCCAATTTGAACAAATTCTTTATATTTAATTAATACACTTCTTAGCCACAAAGTTTGCATAAAAGAAAGTTTCCTACTCCAAATAGGTTTTAGATCTTCTACAAAATCTTAATTTGAAGTTTTTGAAAATAAAGACCTGATTTAACATCTTCAAATCATGCATACTTATTTTCCTATATTTTCAGATTTAATTTCTATACCTAAAAGTAAATTTTAATATTAAAATAGTAAGACATATCATCTAAACAGAATAGGTTCTGATCTAAAATGTTCAATAATATATTTTTCAACTTCCTCTCTGGTGTGAACCAATTTAAATTTATTTTACCAGTTTTCAGAATTATTTCCTAGCCCAAAAATATGTGTCTAGAAATAATAAAAATGAGCAACACTTAGGCAGATCTCATTTCAGCCTAAAATAAATTTATAACTCATTCTAAAGGTTTTCCAAGTGCTAGGAGAGTTTAAATTTGCATTTGCACATGTGTTTGCCTCACCTTTTAAATTTAAATCCTCGTCACATATTCAAATTTCTGAATTTAATATCCTATAGGGTCAAAAAGGCAAATCCACCCTACTACAGGGTTTAATTTACTATTTCCCAAATTTTCAGGGGCCTAGTTACACATAACATAGGGGTTTTCCTAATTTTTATTAAGTCCAGGGGCTAAAACTGATTTTTAAATGGATTTACATGAATTTCTGAAGGTCTAGGGGCTAGATCAGAAGTTTCTGGGGCTAGCTCGTGTTTTCCGAGATCCCCAGGGGGTAGCGCGTAAGAATCCCGGCCTTTATAATGTAGGGCTGACGTGGACCGTCCGATTTAAAACAGACGGCTGAGATTATAACACGAAGCGGTACGGGTTAGATCTAATCGGAACCGCACGATTTAAAATGGACGGGCCTCAGGGGGGCCACGTCGCCCTGGCCGTGCGCGGGCGGCGCTGCCCAGCGGAGCGCGGTGGCGGGAGGCGGCGATTTCGCCGGAGATCTTCGGGTTTTCGTCTATACTTCCTAAAACCTGGATTTCTTGGCATAGAACGAAAGAGGGGATGTAGGGGATCTCACCTCGGGGTTTTTCTTGAGCTCGGGGGCCATGGAACACGGTCGGCGACGAGGTCCGAGGTGAGAACGCGGCGGTGCTTGCCGGAGCTGTGTCCAGAGCGCAAAACACCGGGTTTCCTTCACCTGCGAGACTCCCCGGAGGCGGTGGAACATGATCAGCACGTTAGATCAGGAAATTCGAGTGAGGATCGAACGAAATCGGCGGTAGAAGCTTCGGTTCTCACCGGAGAGAAAAAGGGAGCGGCGCTGGGGAATTCGGTGAGTTTCCTTGCGTGGAATGCACGAGGAGAGGCAGCGGAGGATCGGTTTGGATAAGTAGCAGCGTCCGGGGCCGAAGATCGGGCTGGGGGCGCGGGTTTCCGGAGGTTGGTTTTGATTCAGGTGCGAGAGAGGGCCGGGGTCGGTTGGGGCGCGTGTGAGGAGAGCGATGACACGCGGGCCCCGCGTGTCAGAGAGAGGGAGAGAGGGGGGCACGCGGGTTTGGGCTGGCTGGCGCGCGGTCTTGGGCCGGCAGAGCAGATTTCGGCCCACTGGCCATTTTTCTTTTTCCTTTTCCTTTTCTTTTTCTGTTTTGATTTGAATTTGAATTCCAGTTTGAATTTGAATTGCTTCATCACATGCAATACGTCCAAAATTTTTTAAATTCCCCTCTTTAGCAGGTTTTGGGGTGTTACAGCTCTACCCCCCTTAAAAGAAATCTCGTCCTCGAGATTGGTGGTTCTAGAAAACAATTCCGGAAACTATCCCTTAAGCTCGTCTTCTCGCTCCCATGTGGCTTCCGCTTCCGAGTGCTGCTTCCACTGCACCTTGCACATCCGGATTCTTTTATTTCTTGTGAGGCATTCCATTGTCTCCAAAACCTCGACCAGTTCCTCGGCATAAGAAAGATCCTCTCGTACGTCAACCTCATTCATGGGTAACATTTCTTCGGGCGCCCTTAGACATTTCTTGAGCTGTGACACATGGAATACATCGTGCACATCCGATAGGCGAGCCGGTAGTTCTAGTTGATATGCCACTTCGCCTTTCCTCTCCAGAATCTGAAAGGGTCCGATGTATCGAGATGATAACTTCCCTTTCACCTTGAACCGACGAAGTCCTCGGATAGGGGACACCTTGAGATAAACATAGTCCCCCACGTTGAAACCGAGCTCTCTTCTCCGTACATCGGCATAGCTCTTTTGTCGGGTCTGTGCTATCCTCAAGTTGTTGCGGATTTCCCTCACTTTCGCCTCGGCTTCTTGTAGTACCTCGGGCCCAAACACTTTACTTTCCCCTATTTGGTTCCAAAATAGTGGAGTTCTGTACTTCCTCCCATACAAAGCCTAAAGTGGTGACATCTTCATACTAGCCTGATAGCTGTTGTTATAGGAGAACTCCGCATACGGTAAGTTCTTATCCCAACTCCTATTGTTCTTGAGCGCACACGCTCTCAGCATATCCTCAAGGATCTGATTGGTTCTTTCCGTCTTCCCGTCAGTCTGGGGGTGATAGGCAGAACTAAAATTTAGATGAGTTCCCGTGGTTTCATGTAACTTCTGCCAGAACCTTGAGGTGAACTGGGTCCCTCGATCTGACACTATCTTCTTTGGCACTCCATGAAAACATATGATTCTTGACATGTACAATTCTGCCAATTTGGATCCGCTATAGTTTTCTTTCACGGGGATGAAATGAGCTACCTTGGTTAGCCTGTCGATGATGACCCATATCGAATCATATCCCGATTGGGTCCTAGGTAGTCCCACTATGAAGTCCATACCTATTTCTTCCCATTTCCATTCAGCCACTTTGAGTGGTTGCAATAGTCCCGCGGGTCGTTGATGTTCTGCTTTCACCAACTGACATGTGTCACATAGGGCAACATGTTCCGTGACATCTCGCTTCATGCCATACCACCAATATCTGCTCTTGAGGTCCTGATACATCTTTGTACTCCCAGGATGAATAGAATAGTCAGAATCATGAGCCTCCTTCAAAATCAATTCACGGATCTCCTTTACCTCAGGCACACAGATTCTTTTCCCATGCCACACCGTACCTTGTTTATCCTCTCTAAACCCAGGGGCTTTATTTTCTTTGATGAGTTCTCTAATCTCTTGTATCTTCTCGTCATTCTTTTGACTGTTGCATATGTCTTGCTCTAATGTGGAGTCCACTTCCATTGCGATGGCCTCACCACTATTCACCAGACATAGATTGAGCTTTGCAATCTCTTCCTTCAATTCTGTAGGCATGTCCTTCGAACTCAACATGTGGACCTGCACTTTCCGGCTTAAAGCATCCGCTACGACGTTCGCTTTCCCAGGATGATAGTTGATGCCCACATCAAAGTCATTGATTAGCTCTAACCATCTCCTTTGTCTGAGGTTGAGATCTGGCTGTGTGAAAATATACTTTAAGCTCTTATGATCCGTATATATCTCTGTCCTCTTCCCCATCAAGTAATGCCGCCAAATCTTCAATGCGTGTACCACTACGACTAGCTCTAGGTCATGTGTAGGATAGTTCCTCTCGTGTTTTCAGAGCTGCCGGGACGCATACGCCACGACATGCCCCTCTTGCATGAGAACACATCCCAACCCGTGTCCAGATGCATCGCAGTACATCGAAAAATTCTTCTGCATATCTGGCATAACTAGCACTGGGGTTGTTGTCAATCTTTTCTTCAGTTCTTGAAAACTCGTCTCACACTCCGGTGTCCATGTGAATGTGATTCCCTTCTCTAACAATTTGGTGAGGGGTCTCGAAATCTTGGAGAAACCCTCAATGAACCGTCGATAATACCCAGCCAATCCTAAGAAGCTTTGGATTTCCCCGACATTTCCAGGGGTCTTCCACTTCTGCACATCCTCGATCTTGGCGGGATCTACGGAGATTCCTCCCTCCGAGATTATATGTCCTAAGAAGGGAACTCTCTTCAGCCAAAACTCACACTTGCTCAACTTGGCATATAGTTGGTGTTCTCTCAGTTTTTGCAACACCAACCTTAAATGTCCCTCATGTTCTTCTTCATCTTAGGAGAAGACGAGAATGTCATCAATGAAAACCACCACAAATTTGTCTAGATATTCCATGAATACCTTGTTCATGAGATACATGAAGTATGCCGGGGCATTAGTTAGCCCGAACGGCATGACGGTGTATTCATACAGCCCGTACTGAGATACGAAAGCTGTCTTTGGAATGTCGGTTTGCCTTATCTTAAGTTGGTGGTATCCCGTCCTGAGATCAATTTTTGAGAACACACAAGCTCCCCTCAACTGATCAAATAAGTCTTCAATGCGGGGTAATGGGTACTTGTTCTTGATGGTTACTTCATTGAACGCACGGTAGTCTACGCACAACCTTTGGGTCCCGTCCTTCTTGGGCACAAATATCACTGGAGCTCCCCATGGTGAGGAACTAGGACGAATGTACCCCTTCTCTATCAATTCTCTTAAATGTTCCTTGAGTTCTTCCAGCTGTTTGGAGTCCATCCGATAAGGCCTCTTGTATATTGGAGTTGTTCCAGGCACTAGCTCAATCGCGAATTCCACTTCATGATTGGGAGGCATACCTGGCAACTCCTCTGGAAAAACATCTGGATATTCCTTAATAATCCTTACCTCTCCCACTTCCACCTCAACTTTATTGAGTTTAATGTCCCTCCTAGGCTCTTGCACGGCTATGAACTTCACTTTTGTGCCACTAGTGTGAGTTAGTTCCACCGTTCTGGTCGAACAGTGGATGATACCTTTATGTTTGGTCAACCAATCCATACCCAAAATAATATCTATCCCTTGGGAGTCTATCACTATGAGGTTTGCAGTAAATACTACCCCATTAATGTCTAGATTCACCTTGGGACACACTTGTATTGTTCTTATTTCTCCCCCTAGAGAGTTCGCTGCTAGCATATGGTTCATTTGTGTTGTTGCTAGATCATGCTTCTTAACAAACCTTGAGCAATGAACGAGTGGGTAGCACCAGAATCGAACAACAGGGTTGCAATGTGTAAATTGGCAGGAAACTTACCAATTACCACGTCAGGTGCCTCTTGCGCTTCCTCCATGGTCACGTGGTTCACCCGTCCGCGCATCACGTTCTGCTGTTGTGGCTGCATGGGCTTCTTCTTTGGGCACTTATGGGCGTAGTGCCCCACTTCACCACAGTTGAAGCATTGCACCCCAACCTTAGGTGCTTGGCCTTTGTTGTCTTGGGGTTGGTTCGGTGGTCCTTGTCCTGTTGGTCGAGGTTGATATGTGGGGCGAGGCTGCTGTACAAACTGACGTTGTGGCTGTGCTGGTGCTGACAGAGGCCTGAAATTCAGGTTGTACCCTCTGGGTGCTGAGTAGGGTACCACAGCACGGCTCGTCTACCCTGCGGGTTGCTGCATCAGACGTGGGTGTGTGTTGCTACCTGAGGCTTGGTGTGACCATCCCGCCTTCCTCTTGTTTTCATTCTCCAAGGCCTTCAGCTTCCTCTCCACGACAAATGCTCTGTCCACCATCTTTTGGAAGCTTTCATACTCATTGGAGGACATTGCACATTGCATTTCCATAGTAAGTCCTTCCACAAAACAGTCCAGTTTTTGCTCATCCGTTTCGATGTCCTGTGGTGTATAACGAGATAGTTGGGTGAACTTAGTGAGGTATTCCCTCACAGTCATGTTTCCTTGCTGCAGTCCCAAGAACTCCTTCCTCTTATTTTTGAGTTCACCCCTTGGTATGTAATGGTTGCGGAAACTACGCTTGAACTTTTCCCAAGTGATGTTCTCAGCAGCAGGTCCATGCAATTGGTGAGAGGCAAACAACACCCTCTCATACCCTTGGCATTGTATGATCCTCATTTTGCTCTCAATGGTCTTTAGCCAGTCATCTGCCTCCAGAGGTTCAGCAGCACTTGCAAACTTTGGAGGTTGAGTCCCCAGAAACTTACTCAACCTTGGTTGGCATGGTGCAGCTTGTGAGGGTGGAGCTTGGTGCAAGTTGGCCACTACGAATGTAATAAAAAACGAGTGAAATCCAAAGGTTTTGTAAAAATGTCAGCTAATTGTTGTTCGGTATCTACATGGTGAAGCACAATGTCCCATTTTTCGACATTATCATGGAGAAAGTGATACCTAATGTCAATGTGCTTAGTTCTCGAATGTTGCATGGGGTTTTTAGCAATGCAAATGACACTAGTGTTATCACAAAACAGTGGAACACTATCTAGATCAACCCCATAGTTCTTAAGTGTTTGAACAATCCAAAGAATTTGTGAGCAAGCACTAGCAGGAGCTGCATATTCAGATTCGGCTGTGGATTGTGCAACTGAACTTTGTTTTCTAGAGGACCAGGCAACAAGTGAATTACTAAGAAAATGACAAGCACCAGAAGTACTTTTCCTATCAATCCTACAACCCCCAAAATCAGCATCGGAAAAAGCTTTCAAAGTAATGGTTGAGGAAGAAGGAAGAAAAATGCCAAATTCTTGAGTTCCATGTAAGTACCTGAGAATCCTTTTGACGGCTTGACGATGTGAAGCACGTGGGGAGGCTTGAAACCGTGCACAAAGACATACGCTGAATTGTATGTCCGGTCTTGATGCCGGGAGATACAAAATTGATCTGATCATGCTTCTATATTCTTTTTGATCAATGGGATCACAATCTTCATCAAGTTCAAGTGTTGTTGCTGTTCCCATTGGTGTTCGAAGAGGCTTGCTTTTGTCCATGTTGAAGCGCCTTAGGAGATCTTTGTATACTTTGTTTGATGCACAAAGGTACCCTCCTCGGTTTGCTTGATTTGCAGCCCCAAAAAGTACGTGAGTTCTCCCATCATACTCATCTCAAATTCTGAACTCATAATAGCTGAAAACTTGGACACAAGATCATGAGAAGCACAACCAAAGATAATATCATCCACATACACTTGAACGAATAATGAGTCATTGCCATGCTTAAGCACAAAAAGAGTTTTATCAACCTTGCCCATGGTAAACCCCTTTTCAAGTAAGAATGTTTTTAACATATCATACCATGCTCTAGGGGCTTGTTTGAGACCGTACAAGGCTTTGGACAGTTTGTAAACATGATTAGGAAAATTTGGATTTTCAAAACTAGGTGGTTGTTTGACATAAACCTCCTCATCTATGTAGCCATTAAGAAAAGGACTTTTAACATCCATTTGATATAGCTTAAAACCTTTAGATGCAGTAAAAGCTAACAAAATTCTTATGGCTTCTAATCTAGCAACAGGAGCAAAAGTTTCATCAAAATCTAGACCTTCAACTTGTGTGAAACCTTGAGCAACCAACCTAGCCTTATTCCTAGCCACAACCCCGTCCTCACTTTGTTTATTTTTAAACACCCATTTAGTTCCAATTAAAGTGTGACCTTGAGGTGGAGGTACAAGTTTCCAAACATAATTTCTTTCAAAATTTTCTAACTCTTCTTGCATGGCAATAATCCAAGATTCATTAGTGAGTGTGTGTGATATATCTTTAGGTTCAAAAGAAGCAACAAAAGCAGAATGAGCATGAGAATTGGGGTCGAAAAACCTGGATCTTGTAACTCGCTCATGTAAGCTTCCAATAATTTGTTGTGGAGGATGACTTTTGAGAATCCGGAGGGGAGTGGACACTTCACAAGCTTCTTCTTATTCATGTTCATCACAAATAGATGAGCTTGTGACGTGAGGAGGATCTGGACCAGCAATGATGGTCGTCGGTGAATCAAGATAAGGAGCTGGAACAATGTCATTAGCGGCTGAATTTTCGGGCAGCAGCACCACTTCTTCCTCTTCTTTAACAAAAATACTCGCCCGCTGCGGATATGGATCTGGAACTGCAATATTTGAACTAGTACCTGGGCTAGCTTCATCAAAAGAAACCTCACAAGTCTCCACAATTTTGTTAGTATCAAGTAAAAGCACACGGTAGCCTCTAGTATGAGATGGATAACCAAGAAACATGCCATCAACAGATCTAGCTTCAAATTTATCAATATGACCATGTTTCTTAACAAAGCATTTGGAACCAAAGACCCTAAAGTGTGTGACACTAGGCCTATGTCCAAACCTGAGCTCATATGGTGTTTTACCTAGCTTAGAACGCAAGAAAACACGATTTGAGACATAACAAGCGGTTGCAATTGCATCAGCACAAAATTTCCTAGGAGTTTGATATTCATCAAGCATAGTTCTAGCCATCTCAACTAAGGTTCTATTCTTTCTCTCTACGACACCGTTTTGTTGAGGTACATATGGTGAAGAAAATTGATGATATATTGCATTTTCAGCACAAAAGTGATCAAACAATTGATTTTTAAATTCGGTTCCATTATCACTTCTAATTGCTCTTAAAGATCCTGGGTGATCAATTGATAATCTAAGAAATAAAGTTCTAAAGTGACTAAAAGCTTCATTCTTAGATGCCATAAAATAAACCCAAGAGTATCTAGAATAGTCATCAACAATCACAAGAACATACCATTTACCTTCGAAGGATTGAACACGCGAAGGTCCTACGGTATCAAGGTGTAAAAGTTGACCCGGTTCAGTTGTCATGGTCATTGTGAGAGGAGCATGTGAACCTGCAACCATCTTAGCATGTCTGTAAGAAGAGCACACAATTTCTTTGTCCCCTTTAAGCTTAGGCAGCCCACGTATGCGATCAAGAGTACTAACACGCGTGAGATGATCAAAGCCTACGTGACCAAGTCTACGATGCCAAAAATATAAATCTTTGGAATCATTTGCAACTAGACATCTATGCTTAGAGGAAGACATATCAAAATCAGCTTTAAAAAACTCTTCCAAACCGAGACATGTTAAAAAAAGCTCACTATTTGAACCTATAACTTTGCAGCAGTTTTTTATTGAAAATAATTTCCAGATTTTCATCTAGCAATTGTGAAACAGAAAGCCAGTTGTATTTCAAATTTTCGACAAGTGGCACATCCTTCAAAGTGTAGTGATCATTTACTCTAACCAAACCCTTAGCAATCATAGGAGTTGAAGAATTATCGGCAAAAGTAACATTCTCTACACGTGACACAAAAGAGAGAGAGGAGAACCATTCTTTGTTACCGGTCATGTGGCGTTAGCAACCTGAATCCACAATCCAAATGTTCTCCTTCCTCAAGCGTGTAACCTACATAAAAGCACAATACGTCGATGACTCAATACTGGGGTTAGTTAAAAGGCATTTAGGAATCTAGTACTGAGTCACACGATGTCTAGTAGGAATAACATGCGAAAGCTGAGATAAAACAACAGGTTTATTACAAGTTTCTCCACATGTATGCCAGGATCATTCTCTCATACATGTGATGACAAATAGTGAAGCATCATTTATTACAAGCCAAGTGTTTAAATATAAATAAGTCTTACATAGCATACGTCTCGATGGACGATAAAATGTTCATAACATGTAAATAAAGCAGCAGCGGAATATAAATCTTGTGGGCTCCGTCACAGGCGTTGCCCGGGGGACTCCGTGAACCTAGAATCCTTCCTCGGGACCAAAGTCTTGGTCATTAAATACCACATCATTCTCTTGACCTGAGCAGCAATATAAACCAACAGAAAAGCAAGTCTGAGTACCGTGGGTACTCAGCAAGTGTGGGAAAGTTATGTCATGCATGGCTAGAGCAAGTAGAGGTTGAACTCCTGGTTAAAGCACTACGCAATTATTACGTATCACCTTAGCTTATTAAGGACCTACATTACTACACAGGTGAAATGGTCCCAATACCTCAACCCATCATCATTATCAAGTGAACATAGTCTCATCTCCAATGTTAAGCTTCCCGCTTAACATCTACAACTTTCCAATTCATCCTCCTCTAATCATGAATAAGTCCAAGCTGTTCTTGACCGTGAGCACGGCTGTCATGACAGTTTTGACTCTGCAGAGTTTGCACCACTGTACCCACATGTAGTGATTTCATCCCCCGTTGCCGGGTGGACTAAAAGAACCTCCATTATGCCAGTGGCCGCGAACCACATTCACACTTCCCAGGTGTGTAGCCAAGAGATCACTACGAGGCCTTTACAAAGGGATTCCCGACGAGCATGGGCCCACTGAGGTTTCACCCCTAACAGCATACAAGAGGCTCCAACCCCACTGCAGTGGCCCCCTCTTGAGCCTTGCGGTTCATATGGTAGTCCAGCTGACACCTATTCCCCGCACCATCCAAAACACCCATACTACGCCAGGGATACACCTAATTAATTGGCCAATCTGCCCCATCTCAGCATGTGGTTGGCACGGTAAAGCCGGGTTACATGCTCCATGAACCGGTCCTTAGGATCCAGGCAAGAACTAAACACAAACCCGAGTCTCGTGCACCCAGCACCAACCAAATCATCCAACTTGCCTCGATCCCTACCTCACATAACTCATAATGTCTCATTGAAGAGTAAGGTAAACAAGTTGATGATCTCATATCTCACTTATCCCATTCTAAGCATGGCTAAGCATAAATAATATGAATGAATGACATAATAAAACAAATCCCAACCCAAGCTACAAGGAAACAAGATAATGCAATTCTAGGGAAACTTCCTAGCATGGGTTTCATATTTCAATTGACAATGCAAATAATTCTATCTACACATCCTAGCATGGGATCAAAGTGGTCAAGGACACTTGACTTCTTCCTGCTGCTCTGGGAATGGAAAGTCTTGATCTTGGAAGGGGGGAACTTGCTCTGAGGCAGGTTCTACTCATGCCAATACACATAGCAAAAGAAAACAATAATCCATAAGCCATAGTTCACACTTTCACTCATGCAAACCACACATACATACATATGGGAGTCATTCACATTTCTAAGTGTTGTGGTTAGCCTAGATGTGTTGATTTTTGGCCTACCTGCACTTTTAAACACATATATATATATATATATATATATATATTATTTCTAACTTTTGTATTCAGATTTCTATTTGCACACTATATATGAATTTCCAATTTGAACAAATTCTTTATATTTAATTAATACACTTCTTAGCCACAAAATTTGCATAAAAGAAAGTTTCCTACTCCAAATAGGTTTTAGATCTTCTACAAAATCTTAATTTGAAGTTTTTGAAAATAAAGACCTGATTTAACATCTTCAAATCATGCATACTTATTTTCCTATATTTTCAGATTTAATTTCTATACCTAAAAGTAAATTTTAATATTAAAATAGTAATACATATCATCTAAACAGAATAGGTTCTGATCTAAAATGTTCAACAATATATTTTTGAACTTCCTCTCTGATGTGAACCAATTTAAATTTATTTTACCAGTTTTCAGAATTATTTCCTAGCCCAAAAATATGTTTCTAGAAACAATAAAAATGAGCAACACTTAGGCAGATCTCATTTCAGCCTAAAATAAATTCTTTACTCATTCTAAAGGTTTTCCAAGTGCTAGGAGAGTTTAAATTTGCATTTGCACATGTGTTTGCCTCACCTTTTAAATTTAAATCCTAGTCACATATTCAAATTTCTGAATTTAATATCCTATAGGGTCAAAAAGGCAAATCCACCCTACTGCAGGGTTTAATTTACTATTTCCTAAATTTTCAGGGGCCTAGTTACACATAACAGAGGGGTTTTTCCTAATTTTTATTAAGTCCAGGGGCTAAAACTGATTTTTAAATAGATTTACATGAATTTCTGAAGGTCCAGGGGCTAGATCAGAAGTTTCCGGGGCTAGCTCATGTTTTCCGAGATCCCCAGGGGGTAGCACGTAAGAATACCGGCCTTTATAATGCGGGGCTGACGTGAACCGTCCGATTTAAAACAGATGGCTGAGATTATAACGCGAAGCGGTACGGGTTAGATCTAATGGGAACCGCACGATTTAAAACGGACGGGCCTCAGGGGGGCCACGTCGCCCTGGCCGTGCGCGGGCGGCGCTGCCCGGGTGCGCGGCGGCGGGAGGCGGCGATCTCGCCAGAGATCTTCGGGTTTTCGTCTATACTTCCTAAAACCTGGATTTCTTGGCATAGAACGGAAGAGGGGATGTAGGGGATCTCACCTCGGGGTTTTTCTTGAGCTCGGGGGCCCTGGAACGCGGTCGGCGACGAGGTCTGTGGTGAGAACGCGCGGTGCTCGCCGGAGCTGTGTCCAGAGCGCAAAACACCGGGTTTCCTTCACCTACGAGACTCCCCGGAGGCGGTGGAACATGATCAGCACATTAGATCAGGAAATCCGAGTGAGGATCGAAGGAAATTGGCGGTAGAAGCTTCGGTTCTCACCAGAGAGAAAAAGGGAGCGGCGCTGGGGAATTTGGCGAGTTTCCTTGCGTGGAATGCACGAGGAGAGGCGGCGGAGGATCAGTTTGGATAAGTAGCAGCGTCCGGGGCCGAAGATCAGGCTGGGGGCGCGGGTTTCTGGAGGTTGGTTTTGATTCGGGTGCGAGAGAGGGCCGGGCTCGGTTGGGGCGCGCGCGAGGAGATGGATGACATGCGGGCCCCGCGTGTCAGAGAGAGGGAGAGGGGGGGCGCGGGTTTGGGCTGGCTGGCGCGCGGTCTTGGCCGGCAGAGCAGGTTTCGGCCCACTGGCCATTTTTCTTTTTCTTTTTCCTTTTCTTTTTCTGTTTTGATTTGAATTGCAGTTTGAATTTGAATTGCTTCATCACATGCATTACGTCCAAAAAATTTTAAATTCCCCTCTTTAGCAGGTTTTGGGGTGTTACAATGACCATCTCTACCACAATAGGTACAATAAAATTTAACTTTGTGTTCATGTCTAGATGAGCATGCAGTATACTTATTTGAACCCGGATGTGACAACACTCCTGCAGATTTAAAAACCACTTCTTTTTGTTTAGGAACTGTTTGAATCAAACCACTTCCTAATGATTTTACAATTTTAGGTGGATGTTCCTTAGCATGAGTATTGAATCAAAACCATAATCAGTTTTATCATTGCAAGACTTGGAAGAATTCAGCAGCAAGTTTAGGTTCTTATTCCCATTACAAAACCGATCTAATGTCTTATGCATGTTATCAAGTTTATTTGATAGATCAAGGCAATTTTCACATGAAGTTTTTCCTTTTAATTTGCAATTGGAACAATATTTAACTTCATGAGAACGTAAAGCATTGCTCAATATAGAAATTTCTTTCATAGCATCTTGTAGTTTCTTATCAAGATCATCGCAAGTAGAACAATGCAAATCAATTGTAGAACAACAAGCATTTTTCAAGTTTTTATCATTAAGTGCAGCAAGCTTTTTGTTCTTTTTTATTTCAAGTTCAAGTTTATCAAGTGTGGAGGTGTGTGCACTTCTTAGAGAGGGCAATTGTTCATATATTAAATCACATGAGGAACAAGAATCATCACTAGGAATCAAGAATTTTAAACGATTAATTTCAGATTCTAGTGACTCAATTTTAACAGCATTGTCCCAAACCTTTTTATCCTTTTTATTAACAATAATAGTGGCACGAGAAATAGCATCACACATTTCTTCGCAAGTAGGACATACCTCTTCGTTGTCACTGTTGTGTTCTGCATCCTCCATACTTGATTTTGATTTGCCCGCCATGAAGCACAAGTTTTGCCAGATCATCTTCATCATTTCCAATGTCTACATCACTCGAGCCAAGTTCTTGAAGTGTGGTGATGAAACTGTTTATCAGTTTGCGTCCTGTAAAACCCTTCTTTTTCTTGTTGGTATTGCCAAAAGAGGACTTGACTTTATTCTGCTTTTCATCACGGTTAGAAGGAGCTGAAAGGTTAGGGCAATCTGTACGAAAGTGTCCTGTCTTACCACATTCAAAGCATCGTTGAGGTCTGGAGCTTCCTCTCCTTCTAGTTCTCACATTTTGCAATGCTTTTGAGAACCTAGTAGAAAGAAGTACTAGCTCCTCCTCTAGAAACTCCTCAATCTGTTCCAGGGTTAGTGAAGACAGCAAAGCAAGTGTATTGCTAGATGATTGGCCGGAGCTAGGCATATCACGTTGTGAGACAAATGCAATAGTCTTATTTGGGTTCTTACGAGATATAATGTCAATTTCATGAGTTCTTAGCTTGGAATAAAGCACATCTAATGTAAGAGTACTCATGACAGTGGATTCACATATGGATGTTACTTTCATCTCCCAAATTGACATGTCTAATGCACTTAGTAATTGCCTAACATTTTCAGCATCTAAAAAATTAACATTGACGCTACGTAAGTTGCCGAGAATTTTATTAAAGCGAGCAAAGAGGTCATCAATGGACTCACCGGGTTGCATCTCAAAGCGCATGTATTCTTTCTTGAACATATCCTGTCTTACCTCCTTGATCGTGTTGGATCCTTCGTGGTAGTCATAAAGTGCTCTCCACACATCGTACGCCGATCGGAGGTGTGCAACACGGTCGAAGTCGCTCTTAGTTAGTCCTTGTTTGATCAAGTTCCGAGCCTTGTTGTTGTTGTCGACATCTCTCATGTTTGTAGCCGTGACTTGATCGTTTGAAGGCACATCGTAAGGCTTGTACACCTTTTTCCATATTGCAAAGCCTTGCGCCTGGATGAAAGCTTCCATGTGTGCCTTCCAAACCTGAAAATCAATACCACTAAACACACAAGGTTTGGCGGAGTATTTCTCCATGATGATTAGTCAAAACACGTGCAAATAACAATGATTAGAGCAACCTTTCTCTGATACCAATTATAGGACCGAAGTACACGTGTAAAGCTACTAGAGGGGGCTGAATGGTAGATAAAAACTTTTCAGCGGAAGCAACAAAACACCCCTCAGCAGAAAACCGATAAACCATGTGTGCGACTAATCTAAACGTGTTCAACTGTGACAAAACTAGTATGGATTCTATAGAATCAAGTCACGAAGACGTCACAATAAGAATCATGAAAATCCATTAAGAGAAACTCAAGTTACGATCGAAAGATCGAACAAAGGTCAATCTGTCCTACGCGAGAAAAACAGTTCTGGAATACTGTAAAGAAACTCGTGTAGATCAGAAACCAAAAATTCAATGACCGTGAAATTTTCATAGATAATAGATAATCAAGTTGTGAATACAACCCAAAAATAATCACATCAATTGGATCTGTAAAACTCGAGTTATGATAAAACCACCGAAGCAAGGTAGTGCTGAACAGAAACTCGATGAGAAAAACTTGTCTGAAACAAGTCGGACGAACAAGGCACAAAAGTTCCTTTGGAATACGAATTTAATTTATCAAAACATAAGAGGAACAGCCCCAAAGTCGTGCCCCATGATCTCTGGCCTCCCTTGCTTATATAACCAGCCCGAAGGCCAACTCAACTCAAACTAGGACTCCTACTCCTACTTGGATTCAAACTGTAACTTTCCAATACTGCTTAGGACTCTTCTATACGCAGATAGAAGCAATATTAAGACTTCCAAACATCTTAGGAACGTATCCCACATTCCTAAAGTAACTCAAATTCGTGACCCACACGAAATCCTATCATAATCAACTCAAAACTTTCCATATTTGAGTCAAACACGACTCAGCCGCAGCCTGAGTCCATAACCTAGTCGGTTGGACCTTTTCGACCAATTCTTTACATCCACATCTCTTCATCACGCCTTGGAACCATGCAGCCACGTCCATGCACTCCTTGCACACGTGCAAACATCTTCCAACGAAGTCCAAGATACCTTCATATGCATTGTTCTTGATTCAAACATACTGTGCAACCTCCCGATCAACTCAACCACCATTCCTCCCGAACTTGGTTGGTGAACCTCATCTTCTCCCTAAGACTAGTTCAATGGATCCCGTCACCAGCCATGTCTTGAACTCAAGCAACACCTGCACATGAATAAATAACCAATACTTCCGAGCACAAGTCCTCGACTTGACTCTCGTTAGTTCCGAAACTACAACATCTTACGTGAGCACCTCACATAAGCATGTTGTAAACCATAGCAAAATGATATCAGCCATAACCACCAAAACACACCAAAAACTTAGTAAAATAGTACTAAGCAAACTTTCCGTAAGAGTAAAGCAAGTTCGAAACATTGCAAGTTAAAAGCAGAACCATTGCAATCAAGCTCCGAACCTTACCAAAGCTAACCGGACCTTGAACCGGAGCTTACCAAAGATAGTAGGACCCAGCGCCGGAGCTTACTAAAGCTTAGTCGGACCTAGCACGGAACTTACCAAAGCTAGTCGGACCTAGCACCGGAGCTAGCAAAAACAAGTCGGACCTAGCCAAAATAAGTCAGACCTAGACAAAGCAAGTCGGACCTTACGTCGGACCTTGCCGGAGCTACCCAAAACAAGTCGGACCTATCGTCGGACCTTGCAGGAGCTCGGACATAGAGTCGGACCTTGTTAAAAAGGTGTTTTGGTAGTATTCAAAACTTTTATCGTCAAAGCCAATGTATTCAGCACACATAGGTCTCACAAAAAGATAGATGAATCTCCTAAATAAGATATGGTTAGTCACAATGGGCATGCTCACCATCATTACTAAAATCATTCATCATTACCCAGGGCATGAAGATTACAATATCCGCCTTTTTAGTGATGGATGACAACATAACAGTAGAGCTTGGAGCATGTGTATATATTATATGAAGGCAAGAAATATACTATACTCACAAGCAAAATGCATAAAAAGGATATGAGTTGTTGATTAACCACCTACAACTATAATGGTTAGATACATATATGACATAACAAAAGCTTAAGCACAAAATAAGATAAGCAATGATAAGGCACATGGACTCTAACCAAGCGGATGAAAAAGCGTATCATGGTATGAAATAAATAAAAGAAAGCTCACATGATATAGGATACCAAGCAAGAATTCTATTCACGTAAGAGATAAATAAATAAGGCTAGGTAAACATGACACAATCTAAGAAAACACATGATATAATATATGAAAAGCACATCATGCGCAAGTGTATACTTCCCCTATAACAAAGAGTGTTAGTTATGGAGGTGTATACACAAGACATGGCCATTTTATGTCCTCTCCCTACAACAAAGCATTTTAGCTATAGAGGCATACAAGGATAAATGAACCATATATTCCCTTACAACAAAGCTCATTAGCACAAAGAGATATATCAATAAGCATAACATGAGCATGAAGTAATATAGATAGCCACATGATATAAACATAAAGCATTAAGCACGATGATGAGCTCTCATAAACCAAGTGATGTATAATCAGCAAAACAAATGAAAAATAAAAACTCAAATGGCTGATTACACCGAGGTTGAAGCAATTCATAATTTTGCCATTTGGTATGGTTTCACCCATTTCTGGCAGAAATCGAATCGGTATGGTGTAAAATCCCCAAAAAGTGGTAGCAAGAATTTTCAGCTCATGTACACTTAGGAAAAATGAGGGGAATTAAAACTTTGAATTATAACAGTGTAGGTTCAAAGTGAGGATTTAGACTTCCCAAAAACTTCCAAACATGGAGATCTAAATGCATAACTTGGATCTCCATATTCCAAATATTCCACCTTCCAAATTTCAGCTCATTTGGAGGAGTTTTAATATTTGTTTGGGAATTAAAAGAGGAACCCTCTAATCTGAATTTCAAATTCAGTTTCAAATCCCAATTTCCTCAATTTGCAAATTTGGTTCCACAAATGTGATCTCCACATTTGAATTAGCAGCCATGCCAAAAATCAGAAACTTTTGACTTGGTTTGCTAGGTTTTTGGAGCAATGCAAAAAGGAGAATTCAAATTCTATTTCAAATTAAAATGACCAAACATAATTTAAACTTCACACCAGAATTCAAATCATTTGAATTCAGAAAGTTTAAACCATGACTTGGTGTGAAAGTATAGCCTTAAATGTTGAGTAGCTGGGAGAGAAATATCAGTGAAAAATTTGATTAAAAAGGAGGAAGTGGGACCCAGGGGTCAGCCTCACAAAGGGGCTGCCGCCTCTGCCGACTTCGGTCGAACAGCGAGAGCTCGACAGCTCCCGCTTGCAACCCACGCCCGAGGAGCACCGCGCCACCTCCTGATTGTTCCGGCTACATGATCATCCGTCCGTGCCACAGATGCAGCACATTTTCCCTTGCCCTCTCGGTACTCAACCGACGTGCTTCCCAGCCCTCTGCTCGAGCGCACGAGCAAAACCTCCAAGCTCCACTGATCGGCTCGGGTTCCCGCTGTTGATCGTCTTCCGGCGACACTAGCGCCTAGCTGAGCCACCCGCCAGCTCCGCCAGAGCCTCCTCGACGTTTTCCACACATCCTCGGCCCGTGGCTGACCGTCTACACCGGCTCCGAGCTGTTCTGCTCCGAAGAAAACAGAGCACGACGCCGCTGCCTCGGTTCCACGTCTCCCGGCCGACTCTGACCTCCCCAGCATGAGAAAAAACACCCAGAGGTGCGTCATGGAGTCTAGATTCTCACACCGACGTTCTTTTGTACTTTACCACCGCCGGTTAGCCGGAATTTGGAGATTTCCGACGATGCACGTGGAGGACCGATCAAGACAACTTCGGGAAATTCTTCACACACGTTCGATCATCGGGTCTCCGGCCTTAGACACAGCTACTAGATCCCCTAGCGCCCTCCCACGCTGAAGCACGACGCATATCATCTACAACCCTAGCAACGAGAATCCGCCGCCGCCGGCTGAAACGGCTCGGTTCACCGTCGAGCTCCTATTTGCGGGCGTTTTCAGCTCCGGCTAGGGGTAGCATCATGTTCTACATGCTCCAGGGATGGTGTACGGCCCCTTGGATCATCGGTTCATAGCCGGCGCCGCGCCACCAAGCCGCCTTGCCGTCGTGTTCGGTGTGCGCGCGCGGGGCCTGTCGAGAGGTGGAAGAAGCATCTGACCAGTGCCCCCCCCCCCCCCCCCCCCCGCCCTTTGAGTCTCTGTGTAGATTTTAAATAGAAAGTTATTCAAGTTTGAAAAATCCATAACTTTGTGTAGGAAACTTAAAAAAGGGTGAGACCAATTTTGTTGGAATCCTCAGGAGGAGTACTTCACAGAGAACACAAATTTCTTGCTATGAAATTGCCCAGGAATTTCTGTAGAATTGTTTTTAATAAATCCTTTAGAGATTTATTACAGGAGCAATTCTTTATGAAACATTCCCAAATTTGGGCAGCAAATCCTTTTCATAGTATCTGATCTCCTGTAACAAATTGGGCTTCATTGGAGTTCATTTCCTAGGCTAAATTGCCTTCCAAAGTTCAGCCTTATTTGGAAATTCAAATTTAAACAGAAACTTTTTCAGAACTCCTATCCAACTTCAAAAATTCATATCTCTCTGTTGGTAGCTCCAAAAATGGTGAAACAAATTTTGTTAGAACCATGGAGACTTACCCTAATCAGATCTTCCACTCTTAGCTATGTCAAAACTCCTGATTTGGGCTCAAAATTCAGAGAAGCCTTGTACTTGTAGGAATTTTGGAGACTACATTGTGCAATGACATTTCTCCACATTTTGCTCAGATCATCCTTAGAGAGTCTAGTATCCACTGTAAAAATCCCAAAGCCAATTAAGAAACATAAATAGCAGTAGCTACGAATAGAAGTTCAATTCTTATAAGTCCTTAATACTTATACATATATTTTGTTACATTTCAAAATAGTGACCGATGTTGAGGATGCACCGGAGCCCTTGGACGTCCTCCCACCTGAAGCTAACTTTCCGTTTGACTCGCAACCAGGCAAGCCCCGGTTTGCATTTAAGTACTTTTGCAAATTCTTTATTTGTATCACTTATGTCTAGGGTGAATGTTTGCATTAGAGTTAGGGTGATTGAAACCCCACTTGCATAACCTTTTAAATCCTATGGAGAGTTGGGTAGTTTACAGACTCGACGAGTAGAGAATGCCATGCTAATATGCTTAGGATCTCGGTAGAAGTCGAGTAGTTGGAATCTACTCGTGAGGTAAGACTTTATCACACGGTTTGGTCAGAATAGAAAATGGCTTAAGAGTGGAGAAAATGAGACCCAGCAGGGGGGATAGAAAGCAGTGAACGGAGGTCTCACGTGCATAGCCCTGTTGGTGTCGATTGAGGACCGAGTCGTGTACAGGCCTGCTGAACAAGTATCAAACAGTATCGGATGGCATACTGACATAAGCAGGAAACCGATGTAATTGGTTAACCTGGGTGTCGAGGCTTACCCAACCGTAAATAGGAGTGGATTGAGGGTAGCAAGGTGTAAATCTGCCGGTGGGCACAGTCATGTTCCACGCGGGGACCTCCTGCCCGTTACGGATGGACCGGTTCGGCATCTGGGTTGCCTTTGAAAGGTTGTTGAATACAACAGAGTAGGAAGGGGTGTGGAATCATGCTTCTAAAAGTGGGTGTATGAAACGTGTTGTCCGGGTGTCTCCTGATTGCAATCACCGTCCCTCGCGGTTATTTGAGTACCACTTGTTCACTGTTCTGTGACGTAGTAAGAAGCGAAGTAAGCCAGATGAATGATAATATGCTGTGATGATATATTAATGTTTTCGAAACCATGTATGATGTAGATGTAGAGCTAATTAAGTTTATTTTCCGCTTTGGGCATCACCACATCGGAGGAAAGTGTTTCTTGTTTGATTGTGGACTTTTGATGTGAGGGCTGCCTGAGGCACATGAATCTGCTGCTATAAAACTAAAAGTAAGGATCAACTTATATGCGTGCCTTTGTTGCAAAGTCCTTTTTCCTATCTTACACATACCTGCATGTAGAGTTCCATGCCTAGGCTAGTCGGTTAAGCCTTGCTGAGCCATCGTGCTCACGGTTGCAATATTTGAGCTGTATGCAGGTGAGAGCTATGACGAGGGGTCCGAGGACGAGGTGATGCCCCCGTCGGGGTACACGGCCGAGCTGGAGCCCTGCACGCCGCCATGATCTCCGGTTCCATGCTGCTAGTGTGTAGCGTCCCCGGGCTGGACAGCTACATTTTTGCTTAGTTAGAATGAGAGAGTGTGGATAAAGAATACTTCCGCTGTATAATTATGTTTTGTAAAAGACCTCCTCTGTTTTATATCAAATAAAAGTTTGTATGTTGTTATTTAATCTTTTCATGTGTGATGTTCGGTGCCGCATCGCACGGCACCACCCTCTGCGATCCTAGAGTGGGTGAACCATGGGGTGGTCACAGACGTGGTATCAGAGCCGCATTGGGAATATCACACTCGAAAAGAGCCTATTTTGAAAATTTAGAAGTAGTCGAGTGAGGATTAGTCATTAAGCCCACATAAGGTGTATGATAGTAGTAGTTACTAAGGTGGAAAATCTAACTTATGATATACATTCTGTAATGACGCTCCGACATCAGGTAAGAGGTAAGGTACGCCACCGCAGGCGGATCAATTGCGGTAGCTCGCCATACGAGTAATGGTATGGAGGGTTATACCGTGGCTTGGCACGGTAGTTAATATGAGTCTCTGAACCTTCTCATGGTTCTGAGAGCATATGAAAATGCTGATCTCCAGCGTGCTTTAGGCAAAAGTGAGAATACCCCATCGTGTGGTAAGCAACACGATAGTATGCAACTCTTGAACATTCAATGTTCAAAGGGCCATACGCAGCGCTCGCCATCGGTGTGCCTCAACGGTCATGAGGCAGTAGGTGGTATCCGTTGGGTTGATAAAATTCCCAACCGTGACGACCCGTTCGCGCTCTACTCGGGTTCCCCATCGTGTGGTGTGAAAACACGACCATGTACCTTGAGACGTGGCTTGACTCAAGGACGATCAGTATGGCAATGATACGGACCATATATTTTTATTGTGATATGGAACTGCCTGAAATGTAAAAAACCTTTGTGTGCACCATTATTGTGTGTTCTTCTGCAGGTACATTAACCATGTTAGTTCATGATGTGTAGAAACCGTTTGTGAGTGACGTTCTTAGTTCCACCATTTCACACGTATATGCCGGAATACCGGCTTAGGATTTTTTTGGTAAGGAAATGTAGTACCGGGACTGCATAAAAGGATATATTTAAATAAAAGAGTTAAAATGAGGTTTTGGATTCCATTTAGGAGTTAGTGAACTCCTATATTGAACTAAGAGTCAATTGGAAGTATAGATTCAATCTCTAAGACTTAGGAACACCCTCCCCTGTTTTCGGCAGAAACTCTGCTGAACTTAAAGAGGGTATAACATAGGATTGGTTGAACCAATGGAGGTGTGTGATACCATTCTGGAAAGGTTTGGAAGTCTTCTACAATCTTTCTGTAGAACTCCAGAACAAAATGTCCCTCCAAATGGATGAGAATCTCAGATGAGTAGGCACTGTCCAGAAACAGGGCAGACCAAAATGCTCTCTGGAATTTTCTTTATTTCGACCACAACTTTTTATAGAAAAATTTCTAAGGGTCAAGCAAGACATCGTTGGAAAGTATAGGAAATGTGATACAACTTTGTAGTTCAGTGTTTTCCTAGATTGAGGGCAGAATATGATGGAATTTTGTGAACAATACAGCCCCTTGCAAAGGAGGTGCTGTCAAAATTCTAGAGAAAATTCTGTCAACTTGTAGAGATCATAACTCCCAAACTAGGAAGGCTATGGAGGCACATAAATACAATAAGGATTCCTTTGAGAGTTTACTACAACTTTGTTGTTGAACTCTAGTCCAGATTTTGTCTCCAAGGTGGCCAAAACAGTTGAATTCTTCCAACTGCTCTGTTGGACCAGAAACTGGACAGAACACCATGTTGAAGTTCTTCCACCAAAACATTTAGTTTTACTTTTTGATACCCAGCGGCTGTTGTAAAACAGTGAGTGGAGTCGAAAAGTTTATGCATTCGACGTATCACTTCGAGCTAGTGCATGTTTGGGTCCTGTACAATAGCGAGGGATTACGCATGCTAACACACTTAACATCCCGTGGCGACCCACGATGGTCGAAATGACCTTTTAATCCATAAAGTTCAATACTTTGGAAACTCGATCGTGTGACACGGTCAAGGGATGTATATGTTGTATAAAGTTTATACTTTATCCATATGTGTAATTGTTATGCGCATTATTTATTCCATTCTCGCAACTATTGTATAGACTGGATAAGATAAACCAACATGTGCTGATCATTTGAATGGTATGAATGCAGAATGGTGCGTACACGGTCCACGCAAGAGGAGGGAGGTCCGAGTTAGGTTCGTGGTGATGAGTCTCCACCTCCGGAGCAAACCACGACATAACAGCAACCACCTCCTCCACCACCAGAACTTCCAAGAAATCTTGCGGAAGTTCTCGCCGCAGTGCTCGGCTCGCGCGACGAGCAAACCGAGTTGCTGTGGATGCTGGTGCATCAGAATGCGTCCCGTCCAGGAGGATGCCAAGACAATGGGCAACGCCAGCCCCAACAAAGTTCTTATTCAGAATTCCTGGTGACCCATCCACCGGTCTTCACGGAGGCCGAAGAACCATTGGAGGCGGACAGCTTTATCCGCACTCTTGAAACAAAGTTCGGTTTACTTCAGTGCACCGAACACCAGAAGGCGCTGTACGCAGCGCAACAGCTTCAAGGCGAAGCCGGTACATGGTGGGCGAACTACATCGCCTCATTACCAGCTGGCCATGCCGTCACATGGGCGGAGTTCCGGGAGGCGTTCCGTGCCTACCATATACCTCCCGGTGTTATGGAAAGGAAGCTCCAGGAGTTCCTGGCGCTACGACAAGGCGAGAGGAGTGCTCATGAGTACTCCAGGTTATTCAACCGGCTGGCACAGTATGCGCCAGGATTTGTGAGAACAGAAGACGACAAGCACAACGCGTTCTTCCGGGGCCTGAATTCAAAAATGAAGGTCCATCTCTCCCAAAGTAATTGTGGCACCTTCGACGACTTCGTGAATGCCGTGATTTTACAAGAGAATGCTCAGCGCGAGCGCGGTTCTGATAAGAGGAAACGAAGCACGCTGACGAGCAGCAGTGGTGGAGCGCCACAAAAATACCGCGTGGTGTATCGCTCACCATCCGGTCAAAGATGGCAGCCACCGGCGCGACCGCCTCAGTTTCACGGTCGGCAATATAATGCGCCGGGCTTCCAACCGACGTATCCACCACAGCAACATCAGCAGCAAAGGATGGTCCCGCGTGCGCCTCAGTTTCAACAGTGTGCACCGGGATTCCGTCCTCGAGTCGGCGGGACCCCGACACCTTACACGTGTTTCACGTGTGGCCGTGTCGGGCATATTTCAAGGGACTGCTCCGAGCCGCGACAGGGCAGGGGTACAGCACCGTATCAGGGTGCTAATCAGCCCCATAATCAGCCCAAGAAACCAGCACCAAAACCCGGCAGCGTCCACCACTTAGCCATCGAAGACGTGCTGGAAGGCGAACCCGTCCTCGCGGGTATGTTTTCTTACTTAGATCATCCCGTAGTCATACTTTTTGACTCCGGTGCCACCCATAATTTCATAAGTCAGTCTTATGTTATTAAATGTCAATTGTCTATCATTCTGACAAATAATTCATACTTGATATGTTCTCTGGGTGGGAAAATAACAGCTGATAGAATGGTCTATAGAGCACCAATACAGTTGGGTGGAAATCTATATCCGACTTCTCTAATCATGTTAGAGAGTCAAAAACTTGATGTCATTTTAGGGATGTCATGGCTACATCGCCATGGTGCTGTTCTTGACATCATTCCACGTGTGGTTCGTCTAAAATCTCCAGTTCATGAACCACATGTTCTTATTCTTGACCGTTCGGTTCAAGAAGCTCCAGCCACATATAACACGAAAGCCACAAAACTAGAGGATATTCGTGTGGTCCGTGAATACCCGGATGTCTTTCCGGATGATCTTCCAGGCATGCCACCCGAAAGAGATGTCGAGTTCAAGATTGAACTTGTACCTGGGACGACGCCGATATCACGGAGACCGTACAAGATGGCTCCGAATGAGCTAGCTGAATTAAAAGAGCAGCTCAATGACTTAATGAAGAAGGGTTTCATTCGACCGAGTTCCTCGCCATGGGGATGCTCGGCGCTGTTTGTGAAGAAGAAGGATGAAAACTTGAGGTTGTGTGTGGACTACCGACCTCTCAACGCTGTCACCATCAAGAATAAATATCCACTGCCCCGCATCGATATTCTCTTCGATCAACTTGTGGGTGCGAGTGTATTTTCAAAGATGGATCTTCGCTCCGGATATCACCAAATCAAGATCCGAGCGGAGGATATTCTGAAGACGGCCTTCTCGACGAGATATGGGTTGTATCAATACCTCGTCATGTCTTTTGGTCTCACCAACGCCCCGGCACACTTCATGTACCACATGAACTCGGTGTTCATGCTGGAGTTGGACAAGTTCGTGGTGGTGTTCATAGATGACATCTTGGTTTACTCCAAGTCTGAAGAAGAACACGCCGAACACTTGCATATCGTGCTTCAACGATTGCGAGACCATAAGCTTTATGCCAAGTTCAGCAAGTGCGAGTTTTGGATCAACCAAGTGCCATTTTTGGGTCATATTATTTCTGCAGAAGGCATTGCAGTTGATCCAAGCAAAATCGAACAAGTGCTGAAATGGAAGTCCCCCACATCAGTCCATGAAGTCAGGAGTTTCCTCGGGTTAGCAGGATATTATCGGAGATTCATACCGAACTTCTCCAAGCTTGCTAAGCCGATGACTGAACTGTTGAAGAAGGGGATCAAATATGTTTGGATCTCAGCTTGTGAAGAAGCTTTCCAAGCATTAGTGAAGCATCTTACAACAGCCCCGGTGTTAGCTCAACCGGATACAACCAAGCCCTTCGACGTATATTGTGATGCGCCCGGCATCGGGCTTGGCTGTGTATTGATGCAAGGAGGAAGAGTGGTCGCCTATGGCTCACGTCAACTCCATAACCACGAGCAGCACTACCCGACTCATGATCTTGAGCTCGCTGCTGTGGTGTTAGCCTTGAAGATGTGGAGGTACTATTTACTCAGGAACCTAGTACACCTCTACACCGACCACAAGAGTTTGAAGTATATATTCACTCAAAAGGAGTTGAATATGCGGCAACGGAGATGGCTAGAACTGATCAAAGACTATGAGATCGAGATTCACTACCATCTCGGAAAGGAAAGCGTGGTTAATGATGCCTTAAGCTGCAAATCTCATGTCAACAATCTGTCCATCACCCCACCTGAAGAGGAGGAGCCGAGTCTGTACTTGGTTCCATATGGGACATTATATAATCTTGCTCTCGTCCCTACCATACGAGAAGAGATTATGGAAGCTCAGAAGAAAGACATGGGAATGTCACACATTCGGAGAAGAATGAAGAATGGCGAAATGAAGTGTTTCCGAAGAGATGATAATGGTACTCTATGGTTTAAAGACCGTATAGTGGTACCTCGCGACATGAATCTTCGGAAGAAAATCTTGGACGAGGCTCATTTGTCCAAATATTCTATTCATCCGGGCAGCAACAAGATGTACCAGGATCTGAAAACCAGGTTTTGGTGGACACGGATGAAAAGAGAAATCAGAAAGTACGTATCCGAACGTGATACGTGTCGGCGGGTGAAAGCCGACCATATGCGTAAAGCTGGACAGCTGCAGCCATTGAACATTCCGGCGTGGAAGTGGGAGGATATCAGCATGGACTTTATTGTTGGTTTACCTCTCACATCTCACAAGCATGATTCGATTTGTGTGATAGTCGATCGACTAACCAAGTCGGCTCATTTTATTTCAGTACATACAAACTACGTGGCCAAGCAATATGCGGAGCTGTATATTGCAAGGATCTTGTGCTTGCACGGTGTTCCCCGCTCCATTATTTCGGATCACGGTGCGCTGTTCATCACTCGGTTTTGGGAACAGCTGCACGCATCATTGGGGACCAAACTGATCCGAAGCTCCGCGTATCACCCGCAGACGGATGGTCAAACTGAACGGGTAAATCAAGTGCTTGAAGACATGCTAGGCGCTTGTGCCATCCACCACGGCAAGAATTGGGACGATCATTTGCCGTTGGCGGAATTTTTTTACAACAATGGCTATCAAGCTAGCATCAAGATGGCGCCGTATGAAGCTCTCTACGGCCGGAAATGTCGCACACCTCTCAACTCGTGCGAGTCCGGCGAGCGAGTTATCTACGGTATTGAACTTGTGAATGAGGCTAAAGAACGAGTGCGAGTAATACAAGCCAATCTCAAGGCTGCTCAATATCGTCAGAAGAGCTATGCGGATAAAAGACGCCGCCCTCTCCACTTCGACATCGGGGACCAGGTTTATGTCTGTGTATCTCCGATGAAGGGAGTTCATCATTTCGGAGTGAAGGGTAAACTCGCGCCACGATTCATTGGTCCGTTCACCGTCATTAAAAAATGCGGACCCGTGGCCTATCGCTTGGATTTACCGGCGTCGCTCGCAGGGATTCACAATGTCTCTCACATCTCTCAGCTGAGGAAGTGCCTCAAACCCTCGGCTAAAATCTGCACTGAAGACATAGAAGTTCTTCAACCGGACCTCACGTACACGGAATACCCAATCCGGATTATCGATGAAAAGACTCGCGCCACAAGGAACCGGACTTTATGGTTCTACAAGGTCTTGTGGAGTAACCATACCGCTGATGAGGCGACATGGGAAAGCGATGAATATCTAAGAACTAATTATCTAGACTTGCTATCATCATATACCCGGTAAAGTTTCTCCACTTTGCATTTCTTTTGAAATCTCGGGACGAGATTCTTTTTAAGGGGGGGATGTAAAATCCCCAAAAAGTGGTACCAAGAATTTTCAGTTCATGTACACTTAGAAAAAATGAGGAGAATTAAAACTTTGAATTATAACGGTGTAGGTCAAAGTGAGGAATTAGACTTCCCAAAAACTTCCAAACATGGAGATCTAAATGGATAACTTGGATCTCCATATTCCAAATATTCCACCTTCCAAATTTCAGCTCATTTGGAGGAGTTTTAATATTTGTTTGGGAATTAAAAGAGGAAGCCCTCTAATCTGAATTTCAAATTCAGTTTCAAAGCCCAATTTCCTCAATTTGCAAATTTGGTTCCACAAATGTGATCTCCACATTTGAATTACCAGCCATGCCAAAAATCAGAAACTTTGGACTTGGTTTGCTAGGTTTTTGGAGCAATGCAAAAAGGAGAATTCAAATTCTACTTCAAATTCAAATGACCAAACACAATTCAAACTTCACACCAGAATTCAAATCATTTGAATTCAGCAAGTTTAAACCATGACTTGGTGTGAAAGTATAGCCTTAAATGTTGAGTAGCTAGGAGAGAAATATCAGTGAAAATTTTGATTAAAAAGGAGGAAGTGGGACCCAGGGGTCAGCCTCACAAAGGGGCTGTCGCCTCTGCCGACTTCGGTCGAACAGCGAGAGTTCGACAGCTCCTGCTTGCAACCCGCGCCCGAGGAGCACCGCGCCACCTCCTGATTCTTCCGGCTACATGATCATCCGTCCGTGCCACAGCCGCAGCACATTTTCCCTTGCCCTCTCGGTACTCAACCGACGTGCTTCCCAGCACTCTGCTCGAGCGCACGAGCAAAACCACCGAGCTCTACTGATCGGCTCGGGTTCCTGCTGTTGATCGTCTTCCGGCGACACCAGCGCCTAGCTGAGCCACCCGCCAGCTCCGCCGGAGCCTCCTCGATGTTTTCAACCCGTCCTCGGCCCGTGGCTGACCGTCTACACCGGCGCCGAGCTGTTCTGCTCTGAAGAAAACAGAGCACGATGCCGCCGCCTCGGTTCCACGTCTCCCGGCCGACTCCGACCTCCCCAGCACGAGGAAAACCACCCAGAGTTGCGTCATGGAGTCTAGTTTCTCACACCGACGTTCTTTTGTACTTTACCACCACCGGTTAGCCGGAATTTGGAGATTTCCGACGGTGCACATGGAGGACCGATCGAGACAACTTCGGGAAATTCTTTACACACGTTCGATCATCGGGTCTCCGGCTTTAGACACAGCTACTAGATCCCCTAGCGCCCTCCCACGCTGAAGCACGACGCATATCATCTTTTCTACAACCCTAGCGACGAGAATCCGTCGCCACCGGCTGAAACGGCTCGGTTCACCGTCAAGCTCCTATTTGCGGACGTTTTCAGCTCCGGCTAGGGGTAGCATCATGTTCTACATGCTCCAGGGATGATGTACAGCCCCTTGGATCATCGGTTCATCGCCGGCACCGCGCCACCAAGCCGCCTCGCCGTCGCCGATGAGTTTCCCGGCGTTTTCATAACCCGAAACCTTGCCCGGCTGCTTGGCTGTGATCCAAGGGTGGTGTAGCACAAAACCGTAGAGAGAATGGTGGAGAAACGGGCGAGAAAGCGGTGCGACATCGTCGGGTTCGGCGTGCGCGCGGGGGGCCTGTCGAGAGGTGGAAGAAGCATCTGACCAGTGCCCCCCCCCCTTTGAGTCTCTGTGTAGATTTTAAACAGAAAATTATTCAAGTTTGAAAAATCCATAACTTTGTTTAGAAAACTCCAAAAAGGGTAATACCAATTTTGTTGGAATCCTCAGGAGGAGTACTTCACAGAGGAACAAATTGCTTGCTATAAAAACGCCCAGGAATTTCTGAAGAATTGTTTTAATAAATCCTTTAGAGATTTATTACAGAAGCAATTCTTTATGAAACATTCCCAAATTTGGGCAGAAAATCCTTTTCATAGTAACTGATCTCCAGTAAAAATTTTGGCTTAATTGGAGTTCATTTACTAGGCTAAATTGCCTTCCAAAGTTCAGCCTTATTTGGAAATTCAAGTTTAAACAGAAACTTTTTCAGAACTCCTATCCAACTTTAAAAATTCATATCTCTCTGTTGGTAGCTCCAAAAATGGTGAAACAAATTTTTTTAGAACCATGGAGACTTACCCTAATCAGATCTTCCACTCTTAGCTATGTCAAAACTCCTGATTTGGGCTCAAAATTCAGAGAATCCTTGTACTTGTAGGAATTTTGGAGACTACATTGTGCAATGACATTTCTCCAAATTTTGCTCAGATCATCCTTAGAGAGTCTAGTATCCACTGTAAAAATCCCAAATCCAATTAAGGAACATAAATAGCAGTAGCTATGAATAGAAGTTCAATTCTTATAAGTCATTAATACTTATACATATATTTTGTTACATTTCATAATAGTGACCGAAGTTGATGACGCACCGGAGCGCTTGGACGTCCTCCAACCTGAAGCTAACTTTCCATTTGACTCGCAACCAGGCAAGCCCCGGTTTGCATTTAAGTACTTTTGCAAATTCTTTATTTGTATCACTTATGTCTAGGGTGAATGTTTGCATTAGAGTTAGGGTGATTGAAACCCCACTTGCATAACCTTTTAAATCCTATGGAGAGTTGGGTAGTTTGCAGACTCGACGAGTAGAGAATGCCATGCTAATATGCTTAGGATCTCGGTAGAAGTCAAGTAGTTGGAATCTACTCGCGAGGTAAGGCTTTATCACACGGTTTGGTCAGGATAGAAAATGGCTTAAGAGTGGAGAAAATGAGACCCAGCAGGGGGGATAGGAAGCAGTGAGCGGAGGTCTCACGTGCGTAGCCCTGTTGGTGTCGATTGAGGACCGAGTCGTGTGTGAGCCTGCTGAACAAGTATCGAACAGTACCGGATGGCATACTGACATGAGCAGGAAACCGATGTAATTGGTTAACCTGGGTGTCGAGTCTTACCCAACTGTAAATAGGAGTGGGTTGAGGGTAGCAAGGTGTAAATCTGCCGGTGGGCACAGTCATGTTCCACGCGGGGACCTCCTGCCCGTTACGGATGGACCGGTTCGGCATTTGGGTTGACTTCGAAAGGTTGTTGCATACAACAGAGTAGGAAGGGGTGTGGAATCACGCTTCTGAAAGTAGGTGTATGCAACGTGTTGTCCGGTTGTCTCCTGATTGCAATCACCGTCCCTCGCGGTTATTTGAGTACCACTTGTTCACTGTTCTGTGACGTAGTAAGAAGCGAAGTAAGCCAGATGAATGATAATATGCTATGATGATATATTAATGTTTTGGAAACCATGTCTGCTGTAGATGTAGAGCTAATTAAGTTTATTTTCCGCTTTGGGCATCACCACATCGGAGGAAAGCGTTTCTTGTTTGATTGTGGACTTTCGATGTGAGGGTTGCCTGAGGCACATGAATCTGCTGCTATAAAACTGAAAGTAAGGATCAACTTATATGCGTGTCTTTGTTGCAAAGTCCTTTTTCCTATCTTCACATCCCTGCATGTAGAGTTCCATGCCTAGGCTAGTAAGTTAAGCCTTGTTGAGCCATCATGCTCACGGTTGCAATATTTGAGTTGTATGCAGGTGAGAGCTATGAGGAGGGGTCCGAGGACGAGGCGATGCCCCCGTCGGGGTACACGGCCGAGCTGGAGCCCTGCACTCCGCCGTGATCTCTAGTTCCATGCTGCTAGTGTGTAGCGTCCCCGGGCTGGACAGCTACATTTTTGCTTAGTTAATGAGGAAGTGTGGATAAAGAATACTTTCGCTGTATAATTATGTTTTGTAAAAGACTTCCGCTGTTTATATCAAATAAAAGTTTGTATGTTGTTCTTTAATCTTTTCGTGTGTGTTGTTGGGTGCCGCATCGCACGGCACCACCCTCTGTGATCCTGGAGCGGGGGAACCACGGGGTGATCCCCACATACGGCTTGCTAAGCACACCCGAAATTCACTTGAAGTGGGGTTTGTGAATTTCTGAATGTTCATGAAATTACCTTACACACTTGTTTGATTGATCATAGTACAAAGGTACAAGTATATGTATCTAGGTGGAGATACGTTCATGGGCTCAAATTATGGATATAGGATCAATGAGAGATCATTAGTCAATCGATATTAATGGACCTAACCAATCTAATTTGTGGAATAACAAATGAAACACCAATAGTTGTCTAATACACCCCTAGTCAAAGCATCTACTCATGGGCGTATAGACTGAACTGAAACTCAGAGAAAAAGATGTAGGCAGACCTTCGGTGAAAATATTGGCGTACTGTAATGAGGTTGGCATGAAGATCACTGAGGGCCGCGCACTCCAGATAGAATGCAAAAATGATCTTGATGTACTTCGTGCATTGATGTTGCGTCAGGTTACTCATGAGGTAGACTGCACTTATTTTGTTGTCACGATATAGAACCATCCGTGTGGCAAAGGGTGACCTGGGGAGATGGCATAACCAAGAAGCTTCCTAAGAACGGCATTGGCTGGTCTACAGTCTACATTTGAATTAGAATGAGTCAAGTTAGACATACTATACCTTGAAAGACCAGGATACAAGGTTGTCACCAACAAATGCAGTAGCTACATGTAGACTTGCACACCTCTGTACTATCACCTAAATCAGCTTCAGAATATACAATAATCTCGACATGACAAGACCAATACAAGAGAAGAGCATAATCCCCATAAATGTGTGGAAGAATGTGTTTTACATCGAGATGAGCCTTTTAGGGGTCATGCATGTAAAGATTGACTTGCTAAATAAATAAGCAATATCTGGCCAAATGAAGGAGAGGTACTGAAGAACGCTCGTGATAGTAGCTAAGTGACATAAATCAGTTTTTGATTAGTTTATTTTGCTCAAAAGTTGAAATTACGGCGGAAGTAGCTAAGTGAATTACCCATGTGTACATCACGATTACAGGAAGAGATAATGCGGTAATGCTAATCAAGATCGTGAATAGTGAAATCCATGCATGTAAGGATATCTGTTGCATTCACGCCATCTGTTCATACCTAGGCTACGGTGCGAGCACTGTCCCCAGAACAATATGTTGCTTTGCTTACCAATAACATGCATGTCTTTGTGTATTAATATATGGGCTCTCTAGTTGCCCCTCCACTTCCCTTTAAAAAAATGATGGACAACAGAAGCATACATGTAGTTTTTTTTTTTGCAAATGATACATGTAGTTTTTAACAGCATGGCAAGATAAGAGCACAAGTTGCCACTACTAACCAATCAAAGTTAAACAAAAAATAGGCAACTGTGCGTGAGTGATCTCTTCATATACCATACTTCATATGGATGGCCTTTCATCAAGTACAAGAGTTTTCCAACAAGAGCACGTCGATGATATCTATGGTCAAGAAGGATGTTTCCATTGCCTCCAGCGAGAAAGAGTTCCCAGAGGCGGAGACCGAGAGGAAGCAAGCATGCATCGACGTTGAGAAGCTGCTGGTCCGGACAACCATCATTTCTACAATTACCATTAAGCTATACAGGTACATGTACATAGCTGCCTATGCATCTAGTAATATCTATTTTTTTGCCTTTTTGTAAACAAGTTAAGCAATATCAGTAATTTTAAATCTGAGAGCAGATGCTGTTTGATAATTTGGGAGACCAAGCATCAAGAGAAACACACGTCAAAAGACTACCAGTCAATTATTATTTAAATGTTACCACCTCTGCTTTGAGTCACTGAGCAAATAAAGACAAATATTAGTACATTTTTCCGACTAGTCAATTACAGTTATCTTGTTTGTATAAATATAAAGACCATCTTCTTAAGGACGAATACCCGGAGCTTAGTTCTTTTACTATATAGAGCAGGATATCACCCTTAATAAAGCAAACGATTGATCTCTCTGCACTTCATCAGATCTTCTACCCCTCTCTATAGAAGCATATCAGCAATTTTTAGCATTGGAGACTGAATTATGCAACATTGACTTTACGGACCAGCATGACACATGGCACTATATTTGGGGTTTCTACGAATTCTGAGTGAAGAAAGCTTATAAATCACTAATTGGTCGCACACCCATCCACCCTGCCTTCAGATGGCTTTGGGAATCCAAATGTCAGCCAAAACATAAAGTATTTTTCTGGTTGCTGCTTCAAGATCGTATGAACACAAGAGGGATGCTACGAAGAAGACATGTAGAACTAGAATCTTATACTTGTGAAAATTGCATACTACATAAAGAAGAGACCATATCGTCACATGTTTTTCTCAGATGTAAGTTCGCTAGAGCTTGTTGGAGCTCCATTGGTATTATATCACTAAGGACCATCTATACAAAAAGAGCGGCACGAAGATTAAAACAACAACTTCAGATACCATTCGTCATGGAAGTAATCATCTTAATGACATGGAGTACATGGAAATGCAGAAATGGGTGGATCTTTGAAACAATCCCTCCAACAGTTGAAGTCGTTCGGCTTAACTTCAGAAAAGAAATTCTGTTTGTTGTCCATAGAGAAAGAAATAGACTTGACCCCTTTGTTCAGGAATGGCTAGATCAGCTATAACTACTGCTTCGTATCTTTTCTTTTTTTCCCTTTAAGATGTAAACTTTATTATTTTTATTTTTATATAATCACAGTAGGCCGGGGTCCCCCTCCTGTTTCTCGTCAGAAAAAATATAAAGCCCATTGTAGAAATTTTTCGATAACTCATAGAGACACGACAAATCTTACAGCAGCTACAATGTTGAAGGGAAAAAGGTTAGGGAGATTTAGGAAAATGGCAGTCTAAATTTGTTAAGTATATGTCTCACCTAATCAGGTGGCTAATATTTCACTACTTATCAATCCGTCAATATAGAAAAGGTGTAGTATCTTCATGTGAAAGAAGTTCCAAATATGTCTCTGATTTGCTGCTGTTTCAATAAAAAACTTTTCATCTTTCAAGGAAAGGCTCCATTTTCAAGACAAAACGTTTCATACATACATCAGGTATATTAGTTTTACTCTAAAAAGTCTCAAACCTTACTAAAAGGACTCCAACGTGAAAGAAGATCCAAACTGCTAGAGAAGATGAGCCAGAGAAGAAAATTCCCTCAATAAAAAAGAGTGCCATCTTTAAGGGAATTTTTTCATATACAATTTAATTCGTTCTAAAAAAATGTATGAGAGGTATGCAAGATCTCAGATAACGAACTAGCAAATTTGTTTGTGAAAGGGATGGTATCCTTTTCTGCATTGAATCAAACTATATTATTTAATTTTGGCTTATTATAGTGTCGTTTCTTTATTTGTTGTTTTAGATATATGAAAAATGCAATATGTTTTCCATATGACAACGTTACTCTGAAAACATTGCACTTATGCAGATTGCGTTAATGATGAATATCATTCACTACAAATAATTTTACAGAAAGTATGTGACTATAACTTGTAAAGAAACGTGTGTTTGTAGGTCCTCCTTGATCATTGTTCGGATGGGCATCTTCGTGCTCTTCTTCAAGTGGCGAATCAGCACTTGCGCAATGAGCACCACCACGGACAGCGACGGCACGAGTATAGCAGGTCCAATGTGGACGGTATCCATCGCCGGGGGGCTCTGGTTTTCGTTGATGTGGGTGCTCGACCAGCTGCCTGAGATGAAGCTGATCCGGCGTGCCGTCAACGTGACGGCGCTTGAGGAGTCCCGGCTCCCGACGATGGATGTGTTCGTTACCAACGCGGACCCTGAGAAGGAGCCGTCTCTGGCGACTGTGAATACCGTCCTCTTCATCCTCGCCACGGATTACCCCGCTGACGACAAGCTCACGTGCTACATACGTCTCCGATGACGGTGGCGCTCAGCTCACGCGCGAGGCCGTCGCAGAGGCCTCCTGTTTCGCGCGGCTTTGGGTGCCATTCTGCCGTAAGCACGGGGTGGAGCCCAGGAACCTCGAGGCTTACTTCAGCCCCGGCCTCGAAGCAGGCAACAAGGCGAGGGTGGCGGCGGCAACAACGAGGGTTGGCTACAAGGGAAAGGCGTGGCCGGAGCTGGCACGAGACCAGTGGAGAGTTCGACGGGAGTACGAGGAGCTTCGGCCGCGGATCGACGCGCTGCAGGCCGGAGACATCCGTCGCCGGCGCTGCTGGTCACTCGCAGACGCAAGCAGCTGCAGCTGGCTGTTGGACACAAAGTTTTCACTAGTCGGAGTCGAACGTGGTTGTGTGCTTTCCACGAGAATGAATGGTAAAGCTGGTTGTTTTTCTGGCGTGAACTATCCGGCCTCAACACCTGCCTCGTTTATATAAAGCAACTGAACAATGCAACAAACTTGGACCCAGACTTTCTACTCCTGTGGCACGTTTTTGTGACCCGCCGGAGCGCTCACACCGAGTCCTCTACATGCAAAAGTACCATGCAAAGTTCCATGCAACTTCCTACATGCACTCCCTACATGCAAACATGCATACATGCAATGATCTGATCACGATCACATATGAATAACTCACACAAGACTTATACAAAAAATCTCCCCCCTAAGCCTTGTCCATTTCTCGGATGTTGAGAACATCAATCTTCTTTCTCATCTCAATGAAACGATCACGTCCGAGAGGCTTAGTCAGAACATCGGCCAGCTGCTCATTTGTGCCAACTGCTTCTATTTTCACTTTTTCTTCCTCAACGCACTGCCTAATAAAATGATACCTGGTGTCTATGTGTTTGCTCCTCTCGTGAGACACTGGATTCTTGATCAGTTGTATTGCGGATAAGTTATCAATCTTCAAGGTGACAGCATCAACAGCTTCCCCTTTAATCTCAGCCAGAACATGTGCCAACCAAACTCCTTGACACGATGCTGTTGCAGCAGCTACATACTCCGCTTCACAACTTGACAATGCGACTACTCGTTGCTTCTGTGACTGCCAGGTGATGACATCCCCCTCGAGGAAATACAGAACACCAGTGATACTCCGGCGTGTATCAACATCCCCAGCTAAGTCACTGTCGCTATAGCCAACTAGCTCGAGCTCACATTGCTTCCTCCTGTAAAAAAAAAGCCGTAATGAAGAGTTCCAGCAACATACCTCAATATTTTCTTTACTGCAAGGAGATGTTCAACGGTTGGTTTCTCCATAAAACGGCTGATATAGCCTACCGAATAAGTCAAATCAGGTCTTGTATTCACTAGATACCGAAGTGCCCCACAAGCTTCCTGTATTCGGTTGGATCAACTGCAGGTGAATCACAGTTTTTGCTCAACTTCAACCGGGGTTCCATAGGGGTATGACATGGATTACACTTGAGCAAATTAGCTGTATTTAGTATCTTCATAGCATAAGCTCCCTGACTTACTCCAATCCCTAAGCTGGTTTGTTTCACCTCCAAACCAAGATAATAACTTAGCTGTCCCAGATCAGCCACCTTAAACCCTCCCTGCATTTCCCTTTTGAACTTCTCGATCTCATATTTGTTCCCTCCGGTAATAATGAGATCATCTACATAAACACCCAGAATTATCCGTCCATCACCACACCCTCGGGTATAAACGGTGTGTTCAGCTTCACCACGATGAAACCCAAGCTCATTTAGTGATGTATCCAACTTGGCATACCAAGCACGAGGAGCTTGTCTCAACCCATAGAGTGCCTTCTTAAGTTTCAGCACCTTATGTTTCTCCCCTTCAACAATGAATCCGGGTGGCTGAGATACGAACACCTCCTCTTGCAGATCCGCATTGAGAAAGGCGGACTTGACGTCCATGTGATGAACTACCCAGCCTTGGTGTGCCGCATATGCCAACAACAACCGAACTGTTTCCATACGTGTCACAGGTGCAAATACTTCCTCAAAATCAACTCCTTGTTGTTGCACATATCCCTTTGCCACCAAGCGTACTTTGTGTTTGATGATGAGACCATTTGCATCTCTCTTAGTCTTGAATACCCATTTGAGACCAATAGGACGTTGATCCTTCGGAGCAGTGACCAACTCCCATGTACCATTTGCTTCAATCGCAGTCATCTCATGAAGCATCGCTTGACACCAGCAATCAAGCACTTGAGCTTCAAGAAACGAGGTAGGATCATCAGTGTTGATCATCAACAAATCCTCACCTAGTTCTTGTTCATCCTGATGTTGTGGCTTCATTGCCTCCATGATGTCCTAGATGGATCGATACCGAATCGGGGCATCATCATGATCGGCGTCGAGCTCGCTTGATGAAGTAGAAGCTGGACTTGGAACATGTGCTGAGGGCTCAACAACTTGTGAACTTGGAGAGGAAGACACTCGGCGCAATGCTGGTGACGTCCCACCCGTAACTGGGTTCGTGATCATCAGATCATCATGTGACACCGTCACATAGTCAATAGTGAAGTCATTGTCAGTCTCTTCACCCTCCCACTTCCAAGCCGCTTCTTCATCAAACACAACACCGCTTGTGACTCTAACTCTTTTGGTGTTGGGATCATAGGTGCAGTAAGCCTTTGACCCCTGCTCATATCCGATGAAGATCATCGGCTTGCTTCTATCATCGAGCTTCTTCAACTAACCAGTTGTCTTCGTATGAGCAACGCACCCGAACGTGCGTAGATGATACACCGCTGGTGGTGTTCCTGCCCATAATTCAAATTGGGTCTTCCCGCCATTGCCCTTTGTCACGGTGCGGTTCAAAACGTAAACCGCGGTCACCACTGCTTCTCCCCAGAACACCCCTGGGAGATTTTTGGCTTTCAACATGCTGCGTGCAGTGCATACTATTGTCTGGTTTCGCCTCTCCACGACGCCATTCTGTTGGGGAGTATATGGCGCTGTCTTGAGGTGAACTCTCCCCCCCTGTCGGTACGCAATGCACCAAGCATTTTTCCACTTTTATGTTCTGCCGCCATCTGAAACTTCCTGATCACTTCTAGCGCCTCATCCTTTGTTGATAAAAGAGACACCCACATATAGCGGCTATAATCATTAACGAGTAGGAGAAAATAGCTCTTACCACTTGGTGTTGTTGGCTTCATAGGACCATATATGTCACCATGAACTAGCTCCAACACTTCAGTGGCATGTCGTGCACCTTGACGTGGGAACAGAGCCCGTCTATGTTTCCCAGCTAAGCACGCTTCGCGCACTTTGTTTACCTGTGTGAGAAGTGGTAATCCCCATACCAGACCCTCATGAGCCATATGTCGAAGGGCTCCAAAATTGGCATGTCCAAACCGAGCATGCCAGCACCATGCATCCTCACCAGCCACAGCACTTAAACAAACTGGGCGGGCCACCTCAACATCGAGAACATACAACCTCCCCAGTGTATGTTGAATCTTGGAGATTCTCATCATGAACCCGCATCACACCTCCTTGCACATGGATCTGATAGCCTACTTCGTCAAGTTGCCCACAGCTAACTATGTTTGCAGTAAGCCGAGGAATATAGTACACGTTACCAAGCATGTGATGTTCTCCATTCTTGCAGCTGAACAAGACAGTTCCACATCCCTCAATTCGGACGATGGATCCATCACTGAACTTCACGGTTCCGGTTACATGAGTATCCAGATCACTGAACGCCTCACGGACCCCAGTCATGTGGTTAGATGCTCCAAGGTCAAAAATCCACCGACGTCCACTCCGATCTTCTATGCCAGCATTGATTGCCAAGGCCTTCTCATTCACTTATTCACCAACAGTGTTGTGAATATTCACGGTGGAAACAAGAGACATGGTGTTACCCGACAAAGTCTCTAAACTTGCCGGCTTCTTCTCCACACCTTGTGTAGGTACCACATCTTCAATCAACAACAAACTTGGCTCATCATCTTGCACCAGGTGTGCTTGTTCCTTCTTGGACTTGTTACGACAATCACACGCCCAATGACCAATCTTACCACAATTGTGGCACTTATCCTTGCCACGATCAGTCTTGGAGCCGGCTTCATTCCGGCCAGGTGAAGCTTGTTTCTTGTTGAAACCTATACCTTTTCCGTTACGCCAGTTCTTTCCATGGTTCCCCGAACCGCCAGAATGCTTTGAACCGACACACTCCTTCTCCTTGTACTTCTCAAGCCACTGATCCTCGATGAGATATAATTTTCCATCTTCACGCACTTCCCCAACGTCCCCATCTTCTTCGGCCACCCTAATACGCCCTATGATCTCCTCCACCGAAATATTCGTTGAGTCCAACAAAGTTTCTATGGAGATCACTAACTGCTTGTACCTTGAACGTGCAATGCGAAGATACTTATCAATAATCTTGTCCTCTGGCTCAGGATCACCAAGTGTTGCCAGTTGGTTTGTGAGGTTATTGAGTCGCATTGCAAAGTCTTCAATGAACTCTCTCTCATGAAGTGAAAGCAGCTCATACTCACGACGTACCTTCTGCAGTGTGGACTTCCGCACACGATCATCACCAATTCTCATCACCTTGATGCAATCCCATGCCTCCTTTGCGGATGGTTTGACAGCGACTGAGGCAATCATGTCTGCGGGTACAACACTGCATATGGCGTCCAACGCCATCTGATCCACCTGAAAATTGGCTCCTTCCTTGCTCACCGCCTCCCACAGCGACCTGGCCCCCAGCTTGATCTTCATCAGCAGCGACCACTCGTTGTAGTTCGTCTTCGTCAGAATTGGGTAGTTTGCCGGCTCCGCCGGCGTCACCTTCTCGACTATCCTTTCGATGATGCGCTCGCCGCCGACGCGAGAACCTCTCGATTTACGCAAGAGAGCATCCCCAACGCCCATCAGCCGGTGGCGATCGTGATCCAACTCCAGCCATTGCACTAGCCGGCTCTGATGCCAATTGTTGGACACAACGTTTTCACTCGTCGGAGTTGAACGTGATTGTGTGTATGGACGCACGGGAATGAATGGTAGAGCTGGTTGTTTTTGTGGCGCGAGCTATCCGGCCTCAACACCGGACCTTGTTAATATAAAGCAACTGAACGATGCAACAAACTTGGACCCAGACTTCCTACTCCAATGGCACGTTCGTGTGACCCGCCAGAGCGCTCACACCGAGTCCTCTACGTGCAAAAGTCCCATGCAAAGTTCCATGCAACTTCCTACATGTACTCCCTACATGTAAACATGCATACATGCAATGATCTGATCAAGATCACACGTGAATAACTCACACAACGCTTATACAACACTGGCGGTATGGCACGGAGGACGATCATGCATGCTGGATTTGTCCAAGTGCTAACCGGACCATCCAGCCATGCACCAAACTTCAGTGTTGCCGGCACCACGGAGAGCACTGAACTTCTGGACCTCAGCTCTATCGACGTGCGGCTTACGGCGCTCGTGTATGTGTGCCGGCAGAAGCGGCCCGGCCACATGCACCACAGGTAGGCGGGTGCCATGAACGCACTGCTCTGTGCCTCGGCCGTGCTCTCCAACGCGCCCTTCATCCTCAACCTCGACTGCGACCACTATGTGAACAACTCGCGGGCCCTCAGTGCCGGCGTGTGCGTCATGCTCGACGACCGCGGCGGTGGTCGCGACGTCGCGTTCGTCCAGTTCCCGCAGCCCTTCGACGGCGTCGACCCCGGCGGCCACTACGCCGACCACAACTGTGTCTTCTTCGACTGCACCGAGCTCGGCCTCGATGGCCTGCAGGGACCCATCTATGTTGGCACCGGGTGCATGTGTCAGGCACAAGCCGATGATCACCGCCGGCGAGCTCTCAAAGTGGCCTCACTCAGCATGCACACGATCGCAGTGTACACGAGAGAATAGTTTTGGCGTAGCAGAACAGACTGCCACACTTTCAGATTTGCCATATATAAAGAAAAGCATGCACCGAACGTGGACGTTGGCATGGCGAGAAACCCTGCCTACGATGAGCTATTCTTGCCAGCCTCCAACAGACGCACGGTCACCACACAGATCGTGAGCTCGTGCAAGACTAAATCAAACATGCAACTAACTGACAACAACTTGTTCAAAAAACAAAAAACATGCAATCTAAATGCAGCTTAAGCTTAACTCTGACAAATCTCCCCCTTAAGCTTGTGCCCCAACTGAACACATGCCAATGTGGTCTCGCATCTCCAGAAATCGTACCCTTGGGAGAGCTTTCATCAGGATGTCAGCAAGTTGCTCCTCGCCTCTGATAAAACTTGGATGGATATCACTGTAACAGCCCTAACTTTTGTAAAGTTTTATTTCAACATATGAATCAAAGTTAAGGCGACAAAAGACTATAATTGTGTCACATGAAATGATGAACACATAAATGGACATATGAGGGAATTAAAAAATTTCTCTAGCCCATGCTCAACACATGTTAACCTAGGGGAAATAATTACACTCCTAAAACTCTAACTCATGTGCACCTTCTCTATGAGTAGAGTGGAGGAAATTTAAATGCAATTTGAATTCTTTTGAAAGGATTCCTATTCAGATTGTACAAAGGCCTATATGTGAGAGCATAGATGCATTTCTCATGTATTCAAGAGCCTAAGTTTCAAATTTGGAAAATTTTAGGTTTCATATACTATTTATTCCGAGGATTAAATGAGGGCACGTTCAAATTCAAACTTGAATTTGAATTTTGAAGCAAACAAACTCAATTTTAAAATCTGATTTCAGATTTGAGTTCCTCATAATTCTTTTGACCTATCCTCCAAGTTTGGACAAATTTGGAGCTCATTTGCTATTTTAAATCGAATTGGGGGATAAGAGGGAGAATTGTGGCTGTGGACCCCACCAGTCAGTCTCACAAAAATTGCAACCGACTCCATCGGCTGTTGTACGTGCGCCACATCCTGCTCACCGGCGTCAACCGACGTACACAGAGGCCAGCTCCTGCTTCCTTGCTGGTCTGATCCTCCACAGAGCGAAGTGCACCAAAGCTATTTCTACTCCTCCTGCTCTGCCTCACTCCCGTGAAAATTTCTCCCGAGCAGAACAGAACAGCAGCCGTTCTCTGTTTCTTTGATCGCCTAGGCTGAACCGAACACCCTTTGCTCGAGCTCCCCACAGAGAAAACCTTCTTCCCTGAGTGCTCTAGCCGGCTGTCAACTTTCCTTCGCCGTCCCGAGCTCGCTGGCGCCTAGAAACAGCAAAGCTTCTGCTGCTCGCGAGTTGAAACTGAAGGACTGGAACTGGACGCCGTGGACAGCCCAAACCAGAAGGGATCACGCCCAAGCAAGCCACCCCATCTGTGCACCAACAAGTCTAGTTTCTCACCTCCAAAGCTCAGCCCTGGCCATTGATCACAGAGGGAGAATTTCAAGTTTTTCTCCCGGGCGGCAGAAACGGACCTTGAGGTAAGGAATTGTAAAATTCGTCCTCAATTCGGGTTTGTTGGGTCTCAAACTTCACACACAGGTTGTTAACTGCCTAGCACACCTCCTCCATCGATTTTAGACCAAGAAATTGAGTGTAGAGTGAGCAGTCCGAGCTCTTTTAGAGGGTATGCTGCTGGACCCTATCGGGTGCACGGTGCCGATAGGTTTAGAGCCATCTCCAGCTAGTTTAGACCTCATGCCGGTCTTCTACATGATCCCCTGGTGCTGTAGAGCCCAAGAACCGACCATTTGGTGGAGAATTCACCGTGTAAGACCTCGCCGGAGCTCTAGGGTTTGCTGTGACCGGTGCGCCCTGTTTTCCGGCGAGTTTCAGCCGCCGGGGACCTCACCAACGTGTTCAGCGTGAGGAAATATGGGGGGCGGCCAGCAGGGGGTCTGGAGGCGGCTGGGAACTGGTTTTCCGGCGACCTCACCGGAGGGGGCCGCCACTGGTGTGTTTGGCGCGAGTCTGGAGGTTAGGGATGACAGGTGGGACCCACTGTCAGCATTTAAATAATTTCCAGATTTTCCCACTCTAGTTCAAACTTTGGAGAGCCATAACTTTGTGTAGGAGTGTCCAAAAATTGTGAAACAAATTTTGTTGGATTCCTCTCAAAGAGTACTGTCCAGGGGTGCAGACCAATATTTATGAAAATCCCTGAATTTGGCTCATTAATTCATTTAAAAAAATCTTGTCTGAATTTTTACAGGAGTTCTGTTTATTGGAAAATTCCCAAATTTGGACAGGACATTGTTCCAAAATTCCTTGAACTTCAGTAAAAATTTCAGAGGCATTGGACCTCATTTGCTTGGTCAAATGATGTGTCCATTCCTTATGTCTCTGAAAAATGGGAAAATGAACAGAGACAATTTCAGCTTTTCCCCATTCTTTGTAAAATCCATATCTCCATGTAGGAAACTCCAAAAATGGTAAAACCAATTCCTATGGACTCAGGACATTTTTTATTTCACAAAAAGTCTACTTTACAGCATAGGAAATCTTCATATCTAGGGGGGTAAAGGCAGATTAGTGAAAATCACATAAGGAATTATTGTGATCACCTTGAGCCATTTCATGAGCTCAATTTTTGCCCACTGCCTATCTAGCTTCCATAGAAGCTGTGGTTAAATTCTCAGCTTCATTGGACCTATGGAACTGGAGCTACCATATTTTAGGTTTAAGTGTTCATATAATGGACTTAATCACATGGTGATTACTAGTATTTCTTTTCACCCTAGCTTTCATCATCTCTATGGTTGTAGATCCAACAACAGAAACCTTTCTGTTGTTTGTTCCTTTTAGGTGTGAGTTAACTTGAACAACAGTTTTGAAACAGTTTCTAAATTGCTTTTGAAATATATGTGCATTGCAATATAATAGCTCACGTGACATCGACGTTCGACGAGGATTCGACTCTACAGCGAGGATCTCCATCTCGTGAGAGTTTGGCGGATTCTCCGGAGGAAGACTAACTTCTAGCTTCTAACAAAACCGTTGAGCAAGGCAAGCCCGGGTTTGCATATCATTACCGTTTTAAATTTTGCTTTACTTCACATCATGTTTATTAGACTTGAGTGCATTATGTCTAGGATGATTGAAAGCCACTTGCATGCCTATTACATCCCTCATTAGAAGGTTTAGTGTAGGCTTTGCCTCGTTGTAGATGCTAGGCTAATGTTGTAGCTAGCTCGGTAGAAGTCGAGTAGTAAAAAGCTACTCGCGAGAAAGTTCGAGTAATGGAGTTACTCGCGAGAGATAAATGATAAGAGCACCCTCATGAATATGAGATGGGGACGGGGATGTTCCTGTAGGATGGAGCGCTCAAGGTTGGTCTCGACCTGCGATGGGTGTGACAATGCTTGAGACCACATTTGGCCTGGACCGGGATGGTAAGTCAAATGTGGAGGTTGGTTGTAGCCCCGTCCGTGTCGGTTAAGGACCGTATGTATGCGTCCCTGCTGGACAAGATTGAGCTGTACCGGATATATAGTGGGGTATGGGATCCATGAAACCGATGTAACACGATGGACCGTGATATAGAAACTCATCCTTCGCGTGGGAATGGCGTTGAGAAGGCGGGAGGTGTAAATCCTTTAGCGGGCAACTTCGACGTGTCCGCGTAGAGGACCATCCTGCTCGGCGCGAAGCGTTTTTCTATGTCGGGGTGTCGTGTGAAAGGTTGCTGCATACAACGTAAGAAAGAGCTCTTGAGAGAGTCTTTCGAGGCGGGTGTATGTGTCGTGTATTCCGGGTTGTTATTGATTCGAATCACCGTCGCTCGCGGAAGAGGATTGAGCATACTTGCCCACTGCGCCGTGACTTAGTAAGAAGATGAACTAAGTCTCTTAACTTGTTGTTTGTGGATTAATGAATGTATTGAAACCTTGAATGAAGTAGATATAGAGCCAACTAAATTTCATTTCCGCCTTAGGCTAGCAACATCGGGATAAGCGTTTCTTGTTTGATTGTGGACTTCCGATGTTGTGAGGCGTGAGAACCACTAAAATGAAGGCTAAAAGAATCTGAATATAAGGATCAAGTTTAGACAAGCTGCATTTTGCAAATTCCTATGCCTACTGTCTTACTACCCCTGCATGTAGAGTTGCATGTTTAGGATTGACGGGTAAGTCTTGTTGGGCCTTAGTGTTCACGGTTGCTTCTGAGTTGTTTTTGCAGGTAGCAGGATGCCTGCTATGAAGAGGGTTGTTCGGTGAGACGATGAACCTCACGGTTTGTTCAACTCATCGGTAACCTAGCCGCTGCCTTTCTTTGGTGAAGCTAGTAGGAAGCGTTCACGGGCTGAACGACTTCTCTTTGGCGTAGTTAGGGTCGAGAGTGAGTAGTTTGTCCAGCAAATTTTAATTTCCGCTGCGTGGGTACATTATGTTGTAAAAGAAATTATCTTGAGTAACAAAATGATTCCGTTATGTTCTTATCGTCTTTTCGTGCATGCTGTTGGGTGCCGCATCGCACGGCACCACCCACTGCGATTCCCGGGTCGAACCGTCACAGACGTGGTATCAGAGCCGCATTGGGAATAGCACGCATGAAAAGAGTCTATTTTCGAAAACTTAGAGGTATACGAGTGATTAACGTATAGTATGCCCACATAAGGAGTATTATTAGCATAGTTACTTAAGGTGGCAAGCTAACAGTGTGTTACTCTTCAGTATTTAAATTCAGTAACGACACACCTACGTGGAGGTAAGAATGGTAAGGAACGCCACCGAAAGCGGATCAATTTCGGTTAGCTCACCCATATGAGGAAAGTAGTCTGGGATGTTTCGTTCAGCAATGGACGGGAAGTGAATATGTTTTCTAAGACTCTTCATGTCTTAGAGACATATGAAATGCACTAGCCTCCAGTGCGCAAACCCAGGGGCAAGAGGAGGAGACCCCATCGTGTGCTTTGTAACACGAAGTGTGTTCTCTAGGACTCTTCATGTCCTATGAGGCATAAAGCGTTGTTCCACCGGTGTGCTTTATTGCAAAGGTGTGAAGCCCCCGTCGGGTGGTGAATAACCTGATCATGTACCTTGAGACATGACTTGACTTAAGAACGGCCCGTACGGCAATGATACGGGGCGTATGTTTTTACTATGATATGGACCTGCCTGAAATGATAAACCAATGTGTGCATCATTATTGAGTGATTTTCTGCAGGTACCTTAACCACGTTAGAACATGTCGTGTAGAAAACGTTTGTGAGTGATCGTTTTTAGTGCCACCACTTGAGACGTACAAGCCGGTATAAAGCCGGATAGGATTTTAATTTGGTGAGGCAACGTAGTACCGTGATGTGTTTTGAACTGCAAAAAAATGAAGGTTTGAAAAGAAAAAAAAGGAAATTTGGAGTCTAGGATTTCATTAAGGGTTAATGAACTCCTATATTGAACTAAGAGTCAATTGGGAGTATAGATTTATTCACAAAGACTTAGGAATAACCTCCCCTGTTTTCAGCAAAGAAATTTTGCTGAAGTTGAACATGACATAACTTTTGTTTGGTTGAACCAATGGAGGTGAGGGATACATTTATGGAAAGCTATTCAAGTGTTCTACAACTCTTCAGTAGAACTCCAGATTAGAATCACCCTCCAAATGGATCAAATTCTCAGATGAGTGTGAACTGTCCAAAAACAGGGCAGACACCAATTTGCTCTCTGGAAATTTTTGTATTTCGACCATAACCTTTTGTAGAAAATCTTATAAGGGTCAAGTAATACACCGTTGGAAAGCTTGTGATATATGCTATGACTTCGTGGTTCAAAGTTTCTCCAGAATTGGAGTTTAATTTTATGAAATCTTGCGGACAAAACAGCCACTTTCAAAGAAGGTGCTGTCAAAATTGTTCCAGATTTCTGTTAACTTTGAAATATCACAACTTTTGATCCAGAACTTATATGAAGGCAAATGAATACTCGTTGGAAATATATTGAAGTTAACTATAACTTTAATATTCAACTTGAGACATGAAATTGCCATTTTCATATTCAAATTCTGGGGTTAAGACCAATTGGTCATTCGGAACAGAGTAGTGCTTATTGCCTATGTAACTTAAGACTTGTTGTGGACAGGGATGTTTCAGACTTCTCTAAGCTCCATAACATGTTCTTGAGTTAATTTTCAGTTTGTCCTACTGTTGGAATTAAGGGTTTGGACAAACTTGCTCACGTTTGATAGATTTCAGAATTGTCGAAACCCTGGTTAGATTATGTGTGCTGCATTATTGATGTGATGGTTTTACGGTTATGTTTTCAATTCAAGTTGAGTTTAAACTTTGAATTTTAACCGTAAATTGCTCACTCTTGCAGCATGGATCGTGCTCATTCCAGGAGTGAGGTTGGTGACTTGAGTCACGGCGAAAGTAATTCGCCACGACAAGAAGTGCCGACATCATCAACCGGATTGGCGGGAGTCTTGGCAAAGATGGCTGAGTCTCTGGATCTGTTGGTGCGACAAAGCATACGATAGGAGACACTACAGCAAAATCCCCCGCCAAGTACTTATCTGGATTTCTTAGCAAGACAACCACCGGTTTTCTCGGAAGCGAAAGAACCGTTGGAGTCGGCTCATTGGCTCCAATGTATTGAAGCCAAGTTCGATACGCTTGAGTGCGATGAATATCAAAAGACTCTATTTGCCGCTCAACAACTCCACGAAGCTGCTGGAGCTTGGTGGGCGGAGTACATCGCTACTCTTCCTGAAGGTCATCGCGTGACGTGGGATGAATTCCGGGATGTTTTCCGGTCACGTCACGTTTGTTCGGGAATTCTACGAACAAAGTATCAAGACTTTCTGGAGTTAAAGCAAGGCGAAAGGAGTGCGTACGAGTACTTCAAAGAGTTTGAAGACTTGATGCAATACGCAACTCATATGGTTGACTCGGAAGCGTTGAAGTGCGAGTATTTCTTCCGAGGTTTGAATGTCGAACTTAAGAAACAAGTGACCTTGTTCAATAACGGTATTTACAATGAGTTGGTAAATGCCGCTATCATTAAGGAAGACATGCATCTTCGTTGTGAAGCGGAGCTGAAAAGAAGTATACCGCCAGACAGCGATATCGAGGTTCGTCCGAACTATCGAGTGCGATATTACTCGCCAGTTAGGCAACAAATTCAGCCAGTGGTGCAACTCTCACAACCACGGCTGGAGTTGATCACATATGAGCCTCCACCTCAACAACAGCGGACAGAAATTATTCGTGCAACCCTACCGCAACCAGCTACGCACGAATTATCTCCACCTCGTGTTAGTAGAGAGCTGAGGATTTCTACAACACGAAACCGTCGTGGTGCTGAGCAGAGTCACACTCGTGTGTTGTCTCAGCAATGCTCAGATCAGCACCGTGAACCTTCACAGAAAAATCGTTCAAAAGCTGGCAGGGTTAATTACACTGTTATTGAGGATATTGCTAAAGGCGAACCAGTTTTGGCGGGCATGTTCACTTTACATGAACAGCCCATTTTCGTGTTATTTGATTCCGGGGCCACCCACAATTTTATTAGCAGAGACTATGTGCTGAAGAATAATCTTCCATTTAGCACAGTTAAGCATCCATTTCATATCAGCTCACCCGGAGGCAAGATATCAACAGATGAGATGGTCTCTCGGGCACCGTTATGTTTGGGTGGAAATATCTATCCTGCGAGCCTTATCATACTCAAAGGCCAAAGGATTGATATTATCTTGGGGATGTCATGGTTGACACATTATGGAGCTATCTTTGACATCAGCTCGCGGACTGTCCAACTGAATTCCCCAATACATGGTTGCAACATGTTGAATCTTGTGAATCCATCACAACGTGTTGCAGCAGTGCATCAGATTGAAGCTCCTAAGCTTGAAGATATTCCAGTGGTATGTGAATATCCAGATGTGTTTCCCAAAGACTTGCTGGGCATGCCGCCCGAACGTGATGTAGAGTTCAAGATTGAACTAGCACCGGGAACAACACCTATTTCTCGGCGACCATATAAAATGGCACCGAAGGAGCTAGCAGAATTGAAGGAGAAGCTTAATGACCTCATGGACAAAGGTTTTATACGCCCAAGTTCATCACCTTGGGTCTGTTCCGCACTCTTCGTGAAGAAGAAGGACGAGACTTTGAGACTATGCGTAGATTATCGTCCACTGAATGCTGTCACTATCAAGAATAAGTATCCACTACCGCGCATTGACATTTTGTTCGATCAACTAGTGGGTGCTAAGGTATTTTCCAAGATTGATCTTCGGTCCGGGTATCACCAGATAAAGATCCGGGCAGAAGATGTAACTAAGACGGCGTTCTCAACAAGATATGGTCTTTATGAATATCTTGCCATGTCCTTTGGGTTGACCAATGCTCCGGCTCACTTTATGTATCTCATGAACTCTGTGTTCATGCCTGGGTTAGATAAGTTCATCGTGGTTTTCATCGATGACATCTTGGTCTATTCAAAGTCAGATGAAGAACACGCTGAACATTTGCGTATTGTACTCCAACGCTTGAGGGATCACAAGCTATATGCAAAGTTCAGTAAATGTGAGTTTTGGATCAGCAAAGTGCCGTTTCTTGGGCATATTATTTCAGCGGAAGGCATTGCTGTGGACCCAAGTAAAATCGAGCAAGTTCTGAATTGGAAATCTCCAACATTTGTTCATGAAGTGAGGAGTTTCCTAGGTTTAGCGGGCTATTACCGGAGATTCATTCCAAACTTCTCCAAAGTCGCTAAATCTATGACGGAGCTGTTGAAGAAAAGCACCAAGTATGATTGGAGCAATTCATGCGAACAAGCTTTTCAAACTTTAGTGAAGTATCTCACTACAGCTCTAGTTTTGGCCCAGCCAGACACTACGAAGCCGTTTGATGTTTATTGTGATGCATCCGGCATCGGTTTGGGTTGTGTGTTGATGCAAGAAGGACATGTGGTCACGTATGGATCCCGACAACTCAGGGGTCATGAGCAGAATTACCCGACGCACGACCTTGAACTAGCTGCAGTGGTCTTAGCATTGAAAATGTGGAGACATTATCTACTAGGCAATCTTGTACATCTCTACACTGACCACAAAAGCTTGAAGTACATCTTCACACAGAAGGAACTGAATATGAGGCAGCGAAGATGGCTCGAATTGATCAAGGACTATGAACTTGAAATTCATTACCATCCGGGCAAAGCGAATGTGGTTGCCGACGCACTTAGTTGGAAAGCCCACGTTCACCATTTAGCCATGGCTGCACATGAAGAAGGAGAACCAAGCCTGCGCTTAGTTCCCTACGGATCGCTGTTCAACCTCGCTCTTATTCCTACAATCCGAGATGAGATTGTAGAGGCTCAGAAGAGAGACAGAGGTATGTCTCACATCCGGAGGAGAGTGGACAGCGGTGAATTGAAGATGTTCCGCAAAGATGAAGAGGGTACTATATGGTTTAACAACCGCATAGTGGTACCCCGGAACATGAAATTGCGGAGGAAGATATTAGATGAATCACATTTATCCAAGTACTCCATTCATCCGGGAAGCAATAAGATGTACCAGGACTTGAAATCTAAGTTCTGGTGGACACGGATGAAAAGAGAGATTGCGAAGTACGTATCTGAGTGTGATACGTGTCGGCGGGTTAAAGCCGACCATATGAGGAAAGCCGGACAACTTCAACCGCTGAAGGTTCCAGCATGGTAGTGGGAAGACATAAGTATGGACTTCATCGTCGGTTTATCCATGACCAGCAACAAGCATGATTCTATTTGGGTAATCGTCGATCGTTTGACCAAGACAGCACATTTTATTCCAGTCCATACAAAATATGTGGCAAAGAAGTATGCGGAGCTGTTCATCTCAAGAATCGTGTGTTTACACGGGGTTCCCCGCAGCACCGTATCTGATCGGGGTGCGTTGTTCGTATCCAGATTTTGGGAGCAACTACATGCTTCCTTGGGAACCAAGTTAATTCGGAGTTCAGCGTATCATCCGCAAACTGATGGTCAAACAGAGAGAGTAAATCAGATTCTGGAGGATATGCTACGGGCATGTGTCATCAATCATGGGAAGAATTGGGATGACCATCTATCGTTAGCAGAATTCTCATATAATAACGGTTATCAATCCAGCATCAAAATGGCCCCGTATGAAGCTCTTTACGACCGGAAGTGCCGCACACCCCTGAATTGGTGTGAGTCCGGCGAGAGAGTGGTCTACGGGATTGATCTTGTGAATGAAACCGAGGAACGAGTGCGAGTGATCCAAGCCAATTTAAAGGCTGCTCAATCTCAGCAGAAGAGTTATGCAGACAAAAGACGTCGACCTCTTCACTTCGACATCGGGGACCACGTTTATCTTCGTGTCTATCCGATGAAAGGGGTTCATCGTTTTGGAGTGAAAGGGAAGCTCGCTCCGCGATTCATCGGGCCGTTTGCTGTCACTGAGATATGCGGGCCCGTGGCCTATCGTCTGGAGTTACCGACGTCACTTTCGGGTATTCACAATGTTTTCCACGTCTCTCAGCTGCGGAAATGTCTTAAGTACCCAACCGCAGTTCATATGGAGAACATTGAGGATCTTCAACCGGATCTCACTTATTCAGAGTATCCGATACAGATTATTGACGAGAAGACTCGCGCCACAAGAAATCGGACATTGCGATTTTACAAAGTCTTGTGGAGCAACCACACCGCTGATGAAGCCACGTGGGAAAGCGAGGATTTTCTACGTTTAAATTTTCCCGACTTGTTTGTACCATATGTCCAGTAGTCATTCTCCCTTCTTCTTTCTTTTTGTAATCTCGGGATGATATTCTTTTAAGGGGGGAGGAATGTAACAGCCCTAACTTTTGTAAAGTTTTATTTCAACATATGAAACAAAGTTAAGGCGATAAAAGACTATAATTGTGTCACATGAAATGATGAACACATAAATGGACATGTGAGGGAGTTAAAAAATTTCTCTAGCCCATGCTCAACACATGTTAACCTAGGGGAAATAATTACACTCCTAAAACTCTAACTCATGTGCACCTTCTCTATGAGTAGAGTGGAGGAAATTTAAATGCAATTTGAATTCTTTTGAAAGGATTCCTATTCAGATTGTACAAAGGCCTATATGTGAGAGCATAGATGCATTTCTCATGTATTCAAGAGCCTAAGTTTCAAATTTGGAGAATTTTAGGTTTCATATACTATTTATTCCGAGGATTAAATGAGGGCACGTTCAAATTCAAACTTGAATTTGAATTTTGAAGCAAACAAACTCAATTTCAAAATCTGATTTCAGATTTGAGTTCCTCATAATTCTTTTGACCTATCCTCCAAGTTTGGACAAATTTGGAGCTCATTTGCTATTTTAAATCGAATTGGGGGATAAGAGGGAGAATTGTGGCTGTGGACCCCACCAGTCAGTCTCACAAAAATTGCAACCGACTCCATCGGCTGTTGTACGTGCGCCACGTCCTGCTCACCGGCATCAACCAACGTACACAGAGGCCATCTCCTGCTTCCTTGCCGGTCTGATCCTCCACAGAGCGAAGTGCACCAAAGCTATTTCTACTCCTCCTGCTCTGCCTCGCTCCTGTAAAAATTTCTCCCGAGCAGAACAGAACAGCAGCCGTTCTCTGTTTCTTTGATCGCCTAGGCTGAACCGAACACCCTTTGCTCTAGCTCCCCACAGAGAAAACCTTCTTCCCTGAGTGCTCTAGCCGGCTGTCAACTTTCCTTCGCCGTCCCGAGCTCGCTGGCGCCTAGAAACAGCAAAGCTTCTGCTGCTCGCGAGTTGAAACTGAAGGACCGGAACTGGACGCCGTGGACAGCCCAAACCAGAAGGGATCACGCCCAAGAAAGCCACCCCATCTGTGCACCAACAAGTCTAGTTTCTCATCTCCAAAGCTCAGCCCTGGCCATTGATCACAGAGGGAGAATTTCAAGTTTTTCTCCCAGGCGGCAGAAACGGACCTTGAGGTAAGGAATTGTAAAATTCGTCCTCAATTCGGGTTTGTTGGGTCTCAAACTTCACACACAGGTTGTTAACTGCCTAGCACACCTCCTCCATCGATTTTAGACCAAGAAATTGAGTGTAGAGTGAGCAGTACGAGCTCTTTTAGAGGGTATGCCGCTGGACCCTATCGGGTGCACGGTGCCGATAGGTTTAGAGCCATCTCCAGCTGGTTTAGACCTCATGCCGGTCTTCTACATGATCCCCTGGTGCTGTAGAGCCCAAGAACCGACCATTTGATGGAGAATTCACCGTGCAAGACCTCGCCGGAGCTCTAGGGTTTGCTGTGACCGGTGCGCCCTGTTTTCCGGCGAGTTTCAGCCGCCGGGGACCTCACCAACGTGTTCAGCGTGAGGAAATATGGGGGCGGCCAGCAGGGGGTCTGGAGGCGGCTGGGAACTGGTTTTCCGGTGACCTCACCGGAGGGGTCCGCCACTGGTGTGTTTGGCGCGAGTCTGGAGGTTAGGGATGATAGGTGGGACCCACTGTCAGCATTTAAACAATTTCCAGATTTTCCCACTCTAGTTCAAACTTTGGAGAGCCATAACTTTGTGTAGGAGTGTCCAAAAATTGTAAAACAAATTTTGTTGGATTCCTCTCAAAGAGTACTGTCCAGGGGTGCAGACCAATGTTTATGAAAATCCCTGAATTTGGCTCATTAATTCATTTAAGAAATATCTTGTCTGAATTTTTACAGGAGTTCTGTTTATTGGAAAATTCCCAAATTTAAACAGGAAATTGTTCCAAAATTCCTTGAACTTCAGTAAAAATTTCAGAGGCATTGGACCTCATTTGCTTGGTCAAATGATGTGTTCATTCCTTATGTCTCTGAAAAATGGGAAAATGAACAGAGACAATTTCAGCTTTTCCCCATTCTTTGTAAAATCCATATCTCCATGTAGGAAACTCCAAAAATGGTAAAACCAATTCCTATGGACTCAGGACATTTTTTATTTCACAAAAAGTCTACTTTGCAGCATAGGAAATCTTCATATCTAGGGGGGTAAAGGCAGATTAGTGAAAATCACATAAGGAATTATTTTGATCACCTTGAGCCATTTCATGAGCTCAATTTTTGCCCACTGCCTATATAGCTTCCATAGAAGCTGTGGTTAAATTCTCAGCTTCATTGGACCTCTGGAACTGGAGCTACCATATTTTAGGTTTAAGTGTTCATATAATGGACTTAATCACATGGTGATTACTAGTATTTCTTTTCACCCTAGCTTTCATCATCTCTAAGGTTGTAGATCCAACAACAGAAACCTTTCTGTTGTTTGTTCCTTTTAGGTGTGAGTTAACTTGAACAACAGTTTTGAAACAGTTTCTAAATTGCTTTTGAAATATATGTGCATTGCAATATAATAGCTCACGTGACGTCGACGTTCGACGAGGATTCGATTCTACAGCGAGGATCTCCATCTCGTGACGAGTTTGGCGGATTCTCCGGAGGAAGACTAACTTCTAGCTTCTAACAAAACCGTTGAGCAAGGCAAGCCCGGGTTTGCATATCGTTACCGTTTTAAATTTTGTTTTACTTCACATCATGTTTATTAGACCTGAGTGCATTACGTCTAGGATGATTGAAACCCACTTGCATGCCTATTACATCCCTCATTAGAAGGTTTAGTGTAGGCTTTGCCTCGTTGTAGATGCTAGGCTAATGTTGTAGCTAGCTCGGTAGAAGTCGAGTAGTAAAAAGCTACTCGTGAGAAAGTTCGAGTAATGGAGTTACTCGCGAGAGATAAATGATAAGAGCACCCTCATGAATATGAGATGGGGACGGGGATGTTCCTGTAGGATGGAGCGCTCAAGGTTGGTCTCGACCTGCGATGGGTGTGACAATGCTTGAGACCACATTTGGCCTGGACCGGGATGGTAAGTCAAATGTGGAGGTTGGTTGTAGCCCCGTCCGTGTCGGTTAAGGACCGTATGTATGCGGCCCTGCTGGACAAGATTGAGCTGTACCGGATATATAGTGGGGTATGGGACCCATGAAACCGATGTAACACGATGGACCGTGATATAGAAACTCATCCTTCGCGTGGGAATGGCGTTGAGAAGGCGGGAGGTGTAAATCCTTTAGCGGGCAACTTCGACGTGTCCGCGTAGAGGACCATCCTGCTCGGCGCGAAGCGTTTTTCTATGTCGGGGTGTCGTGTGAAAGGTTGCTGCATACAACATAAGAAAGAGCTCTTGAGAGAGTCTTTCGAGGCGGGTGTATGTGTCGTGTATTCCGGGTTGTTATTGATTCGAATCACCGTCGCTCGCGGAAGAGGATTGAGCATACTTGCCCACTGCGCCGTGACTTAGTAAGAAGATGAACTAAGTCTCTTAACTTGTTGTTTGTGGATTAACGAATGTATTGAAACCTTGACTGAAGTAGATATAGAGCCAACTAAATTTTATTTCCGCCTTAGGCTAGCAACATCGGGATAAGCGTTTCTTGTTTGATTGTGGACTTCCGATGTTGTGAGGCGTGAGAACCACTAAAATGAAGGCTAAAAGAATCTGAATATAAGGATCAAGTTTAGACAAGCTGCATTTTGCAAATTCCTATGCCTACTGTCTTACTACCGCTGCATGTAGAGTTGCATGTTTAGGATTGACGGGTAAGTCTTGTTGGGCCTTAGTGCTCACGGTTGCTTCTGAGTTGTTTTTGCAGGTAGCAGGATGTCTGCTATGAAGAGGGTTGTTCGATGAGACGATGAACCTCACGGTTTGTTCAACTCATCGGTAACCTAGCCGCTGCCTTTCTTTGGTGAAGCTAGTAGGAAGCGTTCACGGGCTGAACGACTTCTCTTTGGCGTAGTTAGGGTCGAGAGTGAGTAGTTTGTCCAGCAAATTTTAATTTCCGCTGCGTGGGTACATTATGTTGTAAAAGAAATTATCTTGAGTAACAAAATGGTTCCGTTATGTTTTTATCGTCTTTTCGTGCATGCTGTTGGGTGCCGCATCGCACGGCACCACCAACTGCGATTCCCGGGCCGGGCCGTCACAATCACCTTCATCCAAAGACTGACGAATGAAGTGAAACCTGTTATGTGTGTGCTTGCTTTTGTCATGAAAAACAGGATTTTTGATCAATGCCAGTGCCGACTGATTGTCGATCTTAAGAACAGCAACTTCCACTACTGAATTCCTCAAGTCTGCAAGTAGACGTGCAAGCCAAATGCCCTCGCATGCAGCTGTGGCAGCGGCTATGTACTCTGCTGCGCACATTGAAAGTGCCACTACTTTTCTGCTTTTGTGATTGCCAACTGATCAGATTACTCCCAAGGAAAAAAGTTGTACCCGAGGTGCTCTTCCTTGTATCGGTATCTCCTCCCAAGTCACTGTCACTATAGCCCACCAGCCTCCATTTTGCATCTTTCGTGAACTGACAACCAAGCTTAACTGTTCCAGCCACATATCTCACAATTCGCTTTACAGCTGCAAGGTGCTCTTCAGTCGGTTTTTTCATAAAACGACTGACATACCCCATTGAAATTGCCATATCAGGCCTGGTATTCACCAAGTACCTCAAGCTACCTACCAAACTTCTGAAGTATGTTCCATCCACTTGAGTTGCAGTACTTTTTTGCTCAGCTTGGTCTTTGGATCCATGGGTATAGCACATGGGTTACACCCTGTCAGTCCGGCCTTCTCCATAATTCTTGAAGCATAGGCTCCTTGACTCAGCGTGATCAGTCCTTTTTCTTGGTGGATCTCAATCCCCAAGTAAAAACTCAAAGGGCCAAGATCACTCATCTTAAACTCAGCTTTCATCTGTTTTTTGAAATCAGTGATCACTTTCTCACAACCACTGACAACTATCAAGTCATCCACCTACACTCCCACCGGAGTCTTGTATTTTCAGCCCCTCTTGTATACAAACCATGCTCAAGTGAGCTTTGAATAAGTCCCAAGCCTTTCAGAGTGTTGTCTAACTTGATATTCTAGGCTCTTGGAGCCTGCCTCAATCCATACAGAGCTTTGACAAGCCTGTAGACCTTGTGTTCTTGTCCCTTTTTCTCAAAACCAGGTGGCTGAGTCACATATACTTCCTCCTTTAGTTCTCCATTCAAGAATACCGACTTAACATCCATATGGTGGGCTGTCCACCCCTCCTGCACAGCTATTGCAAGTAGCAGCCTCACTGAATTAAGTCTTGCCACTGGTGCAAACACTTCATCAAAATCAACTCCAGCCTTCTGAATATTCCCTTTAGCAACAAGCCTTGGTTTGTGCTTGACCACTTCACCACTGGCAGTCTTTTTAATTTTATAAACCCACTTGAGTCCAATGGGTCTGTGGCCACTTGCAGGTTCACCAGCCACCAAGTATTGTTGTCCTCTATTGAGATGACTTCCTCAGTCATGGCCTCCCTCCAGGATGCTATATGCTCTGCTTGGCTGAAAGTCGATGGCTCTTCTTCATTTGCAAATAACAGCTCCTCAGGCACATTTCTTGGAACCTGCCCTGGAGGAGATGCAGGTCCAAGAATGTTATCCATGCGTATGAATCTTAAGGGTGCATCCTCCTCATGATCTACATCAAGGTGCTTCTCCAAGCCTGATGGTGGTGAAACAAATTGGACCCCATGTCCAGACACAGGGCTTTCTCCCTCTGCAGCTGGTGTCCTGTGACCCAGAGATGGTTGTGGATTGAATAACTCTCCCCCCTTTTGTTGTTCTGGAGGTCCTTGTGGTGTTATGACAGAAGGTTCATGCACTCTCACCTCAGGCTCGCTTGGAAAATGGAGTTCAGAGTAGTCTTCTATGATGAACTCTGAATTAACTCCTGCTCTATCAGCTTCGGTCCAGTCCCACTTAGCCTCTTCTTCAAAGATCACATCCCTGCTGACATGTACTCTTTTGGTACGAGGATCATAACATCTGTAAGCAGCACACCCTGGTTCATACCCAACAAAAATCACCCTCTTGCTTCTGTCATCCAATTTCTTCAGGCTTGGAGTGTTTACCTTCACATGAGCAATGCAGCCAAAAGTACGCAGGTGTTGCACACTGGGAGTTTTGCTAGTCCACAGTTCATATGGGGTCTTTCCTCCAACACTCTTAGAGGAAGTTCTGTTCAGCAGATACACTGCACATGTCACTGCCTCCCCCAAAAACATACCAGGGAGCTCTTTTGCCTTCAGCATACATCTAGCAGTGGCAACTACTGACTGGTTTCGCCTTTCAACAACCCCATTTTGTTGAGGCATGTATGGGGCTGTCAGCTCTCTTCTTAATACCAAGTTCACTGCAATATTCAGCGAAATATTGTGCTGTAAACTCACCTCCACGATCTGTCCTCAATGCACCGAGTAAATTTTCACTCTTCCTTTCAGCTGCCGCCTGAATTCTTCTGACTGCAGTTGCTGCAGTGTCTTTGGTGGACAGGAGAGCGATCCACATGTAGCGACTATAATCATCAACTAAGAGCAGAAAATACATGTTTCCATTCGGTGTGACTGGGCTGACCGGACCACACAAATCACCATGTAGGAGCTCCAACGACCTAGTCGCTTGCCGCACTGCTTGATGAGGAAATGGTGCACGCTTGTGTTTTCCCGCCAAGCAAGCTTCACAGAGCTTTTCTACTTTTGCCAACGGTGGTAAGCCTCTTACCAATCCCTTCGCGCTCATGTTCTTCAGAGAAGTGAAGTTGACATGTCCAAAATGGGCATGCCAACGCCAGGCATTCTCCCTAGCACATGCCGCCAGACACACAGGTCTAGCGATCTGGAGTTTAAGCTTGTACAGTGTTCCTGGGCTGCGTGGTATCTTGTAGGAGCTTCTGGTTTTCATCTCTGATGGACATGTTGCCATCTTTGATCACCACCTCACACCCGTCTTCATCCAGCTGGCCAATGCTTATGATATTGGTGGTAAGCTGAGGAATATGGTACACATTGGTGAGTGCATGATGATCCCTGTTCTTACATTCATATAACACCATGCCACAGCCTTCGATACTCACAACAGAGCCATCGGCAAATTTAACAGTGCCGACTGTCCCGCCATCAATGATGAAAAACGCTGCACGCACTACAGGAAAATGCCCCAGTCATGTCATTAGACGCCCCAGTGTCAACCACCCACCGGCTGGGATCCTTGTCCTTCTTGTCACCCAGAGCTGCAAACACATCCTTTTCCACAATGTGCACCTCCTGATCAGGTTGATTGGCAGTCATCTTCACAGGACACATCTGTGCACCTCCAACTTGCTCGTCAGTTTGCACAAAGAGAAGGCTCTTTTCTTCCTCCTGCGCCATCATAATATATTCCTCCTTCTTTGGTTTACTTCTGCACTCTCTTGCCCAGTGCCCGAGTTTTCCACAACGATGACAGTTACCACGACCTCCCGATGAGCCTGCGCCGTCACCACGACCACCGCGCCCATGGCCTCTCTGACTGCCTTGACTGCCACGGCCACCATGGCCTTCTATTTCGCCACCTTTCTTGTCAGCTTCTCTCGTTTTGCTCCGTTCCAACCATTCCTTCTCTGTTAGATAGAGTTTGCCGCCTGACATTTGCGGCTCCACAAGATCATCTTCGGCTGTCTTTAAGCGTCCAGTTACCTCCTCCACTGTGAGATGTTCCAGATCAAGCAAGATTTCGATGGACAAGACAAGTTGTTTATACCTGGGTCTTGCGATGCACAGGTATTTCTCCACCACCTTTAGATCAGGTTCGGGATCTCCCAATGCTTCCAGCTGACTGACAATGCCAGCCAAGCTCATGGCGTGGTCCTCAACTGTCTCTCATTCCTTGAATGCAAGTAATACGTACTCGCGCCTCAGATTCTGCATGGTAGCCTTCCTGATGTGATCATCCCCCAGTCACATTGTCTTGACGCTCTCCCACGCCGCCCTTGCTGTTGGCTTGGTGGCAAGAGTGGAAATCATCTCCGAGGGAACCGCACTGCAGATCGCATTCAGGGTCATCCGATCCACTTGGAATTCGGTGTCACACGGGTCAAACGCGCTCTACAGCTCGGCATCTCCCGAGTTGATCACGCTCCACAACCCTCTCGCCTCCAGCTTAATATTCATCAGCAATGACCAATCATTGTAATTGGTCTTTGTCAACATAGGGTAATTTGCCGGACCTGCCGACACCACCTTCTCGATGACGCACTCAACGAGAAGACGCTCCCTATTACGGACCGAAATCCATACCATCCAGGATCACAGAGGGTGGTGCCGCACGATGCGACACCCGACGACACACACAATAAGGAAACATAGTATTACATTGAAACTTGGTGAATTTGTACAAAAGTAGTACAACCTTCAGTTTACAACTACTTTACAGAGTCTACTGCAGCACAAAGTATTTATACAACTCACGCCTACTCCTAACTAGCAAAAGTTGGTTGTCCAGCCCTACGGACAACCCACACTAGCTACACACAGCTTCACCGTGGCGTGTACGGCTCCTACACAGCCGTAGTCCCCGACGGAGGGTAGCCCTCGCCGGTGGACTCGTGCTCCGAGTCCGTGGGGTACTCCTCACCTGCAAACACTCATAGCAGCAACCGTGAGCATGATGGCTCAGCATGTCTTAACCGACTCTCCTACACAATAAACTCTACATGCAGGTCATAACAAAGGTAGGATGGTAGTTTGCAGGAAAGGACACACCTACAAGTTCATTCTTAATTCATGTTTTAGCCATAAGTTAACGGTTCATAAATCTAAAATTTAGTGAGCAATATTTGGTGGCACACATGTAACAATACAAGTTATTAATATCAGCGGTATTGTATCACAACATTCCATATTTTTACTTACGTTACAACACAGTGAACAAGCGGTACTCATAACCGTGAGGGACGGCGAATCGGCTCGTTAGACACCTGCGGGGATAGCCGAATAGCACGTCATGTACGTCCATACTCGGAGCTGCACACAGCACGCTCACCCGATGTTGTACGGGACAACCTTTCACCAAACAGCCCAAACGTTGAACCGGTCGCACCCAAACGAACAGAAGGTTCCCTACACGGAGCATCTCTCTATGCCCGTTAGCGGATTTTCACCTTGCTGCCCTCAACCTACACCTATAAATCGGTGTGTTATGTCTCGACGCCCGGAGGTATAGGTTACATCAGTTTATCGGCCCCCATATATCCGATATACGTTCGGTACATTCAAACTTGTTCAGCGGGGCCGAACACAGATTGATCCTCAATCGACACGGGCAGGGCTACGTACACAAGACTTCCTCTTGCTGCGTCCTAGCCCCTATCTAGTCTCATTTTCTTACTGAAGTGATCTCACATCTCGAACCAATCCCGTATGTGGTGAATCCTATACTCGTGAGTACATTCCAACTACTCAACTTGTATCGAAGTCTATAAACATTAAGCAAAGTGTGATCTACTTGAGGACATAGACACTACCCTCACTCTCCTTGGAATAATCTGGTTATGCAATTAGAGTTTCATCCATCCTAAACTTAATGCACATACATACCTCAAACTAAGTGAATATAAATCAAAACTTGATAAACTTTGTTAAATGGAAACCGGGGCTTGCCTTGTCGCTGCTGGTCGGAAGTTAAAGTCTCCTCCGGAGGTATGAAGTCCAAAATCTCCAGGGTTTCTTCGCGTTCAGTGACTACACGTAATCAATTTAACGATATGTCAAATTAAATGCAAATGTGTTGAGTTTAGCATATCAAGACCATAACTCTAGCTAAACATTCCTTTTGGCTCTAAAATTTTTACTGTAACTTGGTAAGAACCTAACCAGAGACTTGACCAGATTTCATTTGAAACAAAGCTCATTTGAGTCCTGCACAAATAAAAGTCTAAATGGTCACTACTAGAGTTTCTAAGGATTTCCAGAGATTTTCATGGATCAAACCACTACCTTCTGAAAACTAGAGTTTGAGATGGTTCTAATGCAGTTGGTTTCATGTATTTGAAGAATCCTAGACAAAGATATGCCCTAATCAAGATTTGAGAAAATTTTGAAAAAAATGTTTCTGTACATTTTTCTATTTTCTCAGAATAGTTTACTTAATCACGCCATTAGGGGGACTAAATAAACTTGGATGGATATTAAATTTGGCATGAGACTCAAGGATATTACAATGAACCTCCTAGGCAAATTTCAGAATTTTCCATAAAGAAATTCTCAAGATAAAATTCCTAACAGTTTAAACTTTAAGGAATTAATTCTAGAAAACTAAAGACTTTCAAAGGATGAAACTTGTTTTGCTGGAAAGTGCTCAAAGAGCTGAATCCAGCAAAATTTGGTTCACTAAATTGGGACACTTCTACACAAAGTTATGAATTTCTAAAGTTGGAGCTAAATCTGGGATTGATTTTTAATTGAAAACTCGAGCTGGCCCACGGTTTAAATCTCATCCAATAGAATTCAGGCCACACCGAGCCACAGCGTTTTTCAGCGCACAGTCACACCGGATCACAGGGCACAGCCGATCCCGGTTTAAAATTACCGTCGCTGACACGTGGGCTCCGTACTGTTCTTCTTCCTCCCGCCCTCTTCTCTCGCGCGCACGCCGCCCCCTCACGGACCGAGGCAGGGGCTCGCCGGCGACTCGTTTCCGCCCATCTCCCGACCGGAGACTCGCCGCCCATGCATTTGGAAGGTCGGGGAATCTATTGTTGGTGTGGGGTACAGCTACAGGTGGCCGGAAATACGCCGGCGACGTGCGGTGGCCTCGGAAAAGGTTTGGCACCGTCGTCCGGTCGTCCTGGCCCGCCAAAAGCTCAAAAAAATGGCGCTACAGCACCGGTGGACCTCGAGGATGATCAACGTGGACGTTAACTAGCTCGGGGAGGGCCCTAACTACGATGTCACCATGTGCCCGATTGATGCCGCCATGGAAGCGCTCGAAAAACATCGAAATAAGCTGCCTCTCGTCGGTTTCAAGCTAGGTTTGAAAAGAGAATTTGGTCGCCGACTACTCTAGCTCCTGTTTGCAAGATTTGGCGACCTAAGAATGAAGGTTGAACGAGAATTTGGAGATTTTATACCGGTCGGTTTGCACCCACCGGAGGAAGAATCCAAAATTTGTCGTCGGCGAGCCACGGTTCAGGTTAAGACTTGGAGGAGAGCAGCACGGGTCTTGGTGCGTCCAAGGGTGCCGTTGCTTGGCTATGACAAGCTCTAGGTTGAGCTGTCCACGGAAGCATCTCTCCTCTGTTGGTTTCGGACGACGCATGAACACGGTGTGTTTGGGTGAGGGAGGCCGAACCTTGCTGGTTTTCACGCCGAGGAGGAGTGGAGTGATCAACCGGTGCCATTTTGTGGCTTGGAGGGGTAGTGTGTGCGAGGTTTAGCCGGCTCCCGACGATCACCAAAGTGGCGGCGGCTGTGTTCTCGGTTCTCGCTCGCGAGGAGGAAGCGAAGGCCGAATTGAGTCGGTGTCCAAGCAAAAGATCGAGCTGAAGGCTAAGAAGGCGCCTGAGCTGGTCTCCAGCGTGACAACCGATCGAAACAGGAGGTGGCGCCGGAATTTGCCTCGGTGGCGACCGCAGCTTCGGCTCGAGAAACAGAGGAAACGGGGTTCAATCGGTTTAGAGCCCTGTGTGGCTGACAGGATGGCCCCATAGCTCCAAATTGTCCTCAATAATTGAATTCCTACTGCTCTTAAATAATGTGACCCCCTTGTCCTTGGTAATTTGATCAAACCATATTTTTGGGCCTCTGAATTTGAATGATTCAAATTGTGATTGGGTTTGAATAAATTTGAGCACATGTGAGGTTGAAATTCAAATTGTATTTGAATTTGCTCAAAATAGCTCCCGACAAGATGAACTCCAATGAGGATGAAAATTGGTGGACTAACTTAGAAACATGTGTTGAGTTTGAATGTGAAGTCACCTTTTGAATCCAAGTGATGAAAGTAGGTGAAATTTGAATTTGCATTCAAATTAGCCCTTTTTACAATTGTATCTAAAAGTGCCTCAAAAGGATTTAAACTTGCATGAAACTTGGCATGAGCATTCCTAAGAATGTTGAGGGCCTAATGGTGAGCTCAGCCCCTTAAGTTTACATGTGTGAAATCCTACTTTTGGATTTGTGAGTTTTTCCTCTAATCACCCTATTGACGGTGGTTACTTGCTCTTAACATGTGTTCATGAGATATCCACAAAAAAGGTGTTGTGGTGTGATGATGTGATAAACACTTAAGCAAATGAAACCTTGAGCTTTTACACTCCCCGCCGCTTTTGTGCAGCGCCCTCCACGGCGGAGACCACCCGCGCTGTGGAAGCGATATTGTTCCATGTGATTCCGGCGTCACAGATCGTGTTCCCCGATTCGTCGCCATTCAGCCTCCCAGGCACTTGGCCAGGCTCTGATGCCACTTGTCAGGCAGAAAGCCGATGATGGCTGCCGGCGAGCTCTCAATGTGACCCACTCAGCACGCACATGATCGCAGTGTACACGAGAGTATAGTTTTGGCGAAGCAGAACAGATTGCTACACTTTTTTTGCCACATATAAAGAAAACATGCATGCACCGAACGTGGACATTGGCATGGCGAGAGACACGGCCCACGATGAGCTATTCTCGCCAGCCTCCAACAGACGCACGATTACCACACCGATCGTGAGCTCGTGCAAGACTAAATCAAACATGCAACTAACTGACAACAACTTGTTCAATAAACAAAAAACATGCAATCTAAATGCAACACAAGACTTAACTCTGACAGCATGTTCCGCCGCGCGGCGCTGTACGGTGTCGATCCGCCGCGTTGGAGATCTAGAGCGACCGTGGACGTCGGCGCCAATCTCAGCATGTTCGGCGACTCGGCTCCGCTATTCCTAAACTCGGTACGTGCGGCCTTTCACCAACCGGAGCGATGCAGCACGGCGTCTCCGACGTAGTTGTTCGACGAGGCTGCCATCGCCGAGGCAACCACACTTGTCTCGTGCGCCTACGAGGACAGGACGACGTGGGGCAGGGACATCGGCTGAATTTACGGTACCGTGACAGAGGACATGGCCACCCGATTCTGCATGCACCGGCGAGGGTGGCGGTCCGCCTACTGCGCCATGGCGCCGGACGCGTTCCGCGGTACCGCGCCAATCAACCTGACGGACCGGCTGCAGCAGGTCCTTCGCTGGGCGGCGGGCTCCCTGGAGATATTCTTCTCGCGCAACAACGCGCTCCTCGCCGGTCGTCGGCTTCACCCGCTGCAGCGTGTGGCGAACCTCAACACGACGGTGTACCCGTTCACCTCGATCTTCTTGATGGTCTACTGCCTCTTCCCGGCGATTTCGCTGGTGACCGGCGGCGCCTTCTCCATGGACGGGCCGCCGTCGGCCACGTAAATCGCCTTCCTCGCGGCTTTGATGGTGGCCGTGCTCGAGGTGAGGTGGTCGGGCATCACGTTGGGCGAGTGGTGGCGAAACGAGCAGTTCTGGATGGTCTTCGCCACGAGCGCGTACCTGGCCGCGGTGGCGCTCAAGATCGTTGCGGGGAAAGAGATCGTTCAAGCTGACATAGAAGCTGCAGAGCGCGACAGCCACCGGCCACGGCGGGGACGACAGGTACGCGGATCTGTACGCCGTGAGGTGGACGGCGCTGATGGTCCCGCCCGCGCTCGTGCTAGCGATGAACGTCACGTCCATGGTGGCGGCGATGATGATCGGAGACGGCCGGTGGAGGAGTGGTTAGGCAACGGCACTCGGCGTGGCGTTCAACGTGTGGGTGGTTGTGAATTCCCTTCGCGCTGGGCTCATGGGTCGCTCGAGCAAGACCTGGAGCCCCCTGCTCGTGCTCGTCGCATTCTTCCTCGTCCGCTTACTCTGTTTCGTCCTACGATCCTACATGATTTAACTTGACATGCTTCTGACAGATATAAAATGTAGTTGACGGACTATGTATTTTTGTGCATGATATCTGTCAAGAAAAACTTGCTTGTTGCTTGTCGACCCCATTGGTAGTGTCCCTTCTGGATGAGTCGCTGGGGCGTAGGGATGAAAACGGATCGGATATTTTCCGATCCGTCCGCAACTGTTTTCGAAGATATCCGATCCATATCCATTTTGATTAGATTTTTTCGGATACGGATATGGATTCGGATATTTTAAATCGGATATCGGATCAGATATGGTTTTCGCCAGAATCCGTCCGTTTTGTCGGATATCCATATTGGGTCGGATATATCCGAACAATATCCGAGATATATCCGACCCAATAAATTCAATTGGCCCTGCAGCCAGCCACAGCCCACAGGCCAGAGGCCACAACCACCTTCCCTATGGCTCTACCCGGCTACCCCGAGGCCCGAGCCCGAGCGGAGTCCTCCTCCACCTCCAGTCTTGCCTCCGACCTAGGGTTTACCAGTTTGCCATTGCCACAGGCCACAGCGCCGCCGCCGGCCAAGCGCCCCAGCCGCCATCCTCAACCTCCGCGGCTCCGCCCCGGTTGTCGTCGGCTCGCTGCTCGTCGGTGCCGCCCCTGACGCCCCGACCTGGTCCACCGCCGCCCGACCTCCGCCCCCGACTCCCGATTCCCGAGCCATCGCCGCCGCCCCAACGCGCCATCGGCCACCGGCCCCGAGGCCCCGACGTCCAACAGGCCCCTGAGCGGCCGAGCCCCCGAAGGCCCCAACGCCCAACAGGCCCCTGAGCGGCCGAGCCCCCGAAGGCCCCGACGCCCAACAGGCCCTCGAGCCCCTGATGGCCTCCGAGTCCGAGCCCCCGACGGCCGCCGCCCCCGAACCATGTATGAATTTGATGTGGATGTACTTTGAATTAAATGTATGAACTATGAATTATATGTTACTTGTGAAATATTTTACCGAAATAAATATCCGAATTTCGTCCGGTATCCATATTTTTCCGATTCTATGAATCCGTTTCCGATACATCCGACATATCCGATACCATATCCGTTTCCGACAACATCCGATCTAATCCGTTTCTGAAATTTTTAATATAAATATGGATATGGAAAAGCATTTTATCCGTCCATATCCATCTGTTTTCATCCCTACTACGCGAGTCCTGCTTGCCACGCTCGCTGTGCTAACATGTTGACTTTGCATTCCTAGGCTTCTGCTAAGTCAGAAGCGATAGAGAAGCTCATAAAAGTCGGAGCTTAAACTTAGTGAAAAACTGTAGCCCTCCTTTGAATAGCGGAAATTTTTCTTTAATCCTGTATTTTCCATGTGGAACTAAACTGATTTATGTAACAGTCTTTCACTATTCATGTGACGTTCCTGTGTTCCAAAGAAAGCCTACAACATTAACATGTCGCTGAACTGTTCGGAGAACAAGAAAATCATTGACTAAATCATCTTCATTGGTCATCTCTTTTCGAATGTACAGAATCCTGTCTCCCAATAACATAGCAGATATGCTAACTTATACAAGCGAATGAATCATGTACTTTTTTAGTATCCTACATTTGTTTAATTTAATACCTAAGAAATCATGTGTCCATGCCCAGTACTGTACTAGAGTTCAATTGAATGCCGGTGATGTGGAGTAGGGATGAACACGGCTTGATACTGTCGGCTAAAAGGCTAAATCGTTTTCATATTTATATACCAATTTCAGAATTAAAGTCGGAAACGGTATCGTCAAGAATAGATGGATATGTCGAATATATCGGAAACAAATCAATCCAATAAAAAACATTTAGTTATCTGACGTACTCGGAAATTTATTTCATAAACAACTTTTTACATACTGACGGGTAACATACACCGGGTACCCAAGAATCAGGGTGGACAAAAATACCTGAAACCGAACACCAAAACCAAATTTAGCGAAACCGAATTAACCAAACCGACCAAACCGAGCATATTTTGGTTAGGGTTTTGTGAAAACCGACTTTTTTCGATTTTGGTTTTCATATCCGGTTAAGGTTAACCGAAATTTAGCGCTGCACTTCATAAATCTGGCCCAAAAGGTAAATAAATCAATCTCAACAGTCCACTACGAGTCCCTACAGCCCATTTCCGCAGCCCATTACCGCTTCGCCTGCAACCCACTTCCCTGCGGCCCATCGTCCGTAGCCCAACCGCGCACCGCCCGCCCGCTACCCTCCTGCCTCGATACCCGCCGCATGCCCGCATCCGGTGCGCCGCCCGTTGCCCCGCCGCTTGCATTCCGCCGCGCCTCGCCTCTCGCAGCCCGCCGTGCCCCGCCATGGTTGCCGGACGCCCGCCGCGCCCGACGCTGCCTCGCACGCCCACCGCGCGCGGCTGCGATGGCGCAGCCTGCCGCGCCCGACGCCGCCCCGCTGCCTCGCTCGCCCGGCGCCGTCCTGCGCCTCGCCGCCCGTTGCGCCCAACTACGGCGCCGCCGCCCTACATCTCAGCAACCCGACACGCCCCGCTGCCTTTCTTACCCGGCCACAATGGTGCCGCTCGCCGCACCCAGCCACGGCAGCGTTGCCCCGCAGCCCCATCGTGCTCATCTAGGTTTTTTCGGTTTAACTGAAAACCGAACCGAAGTTTTCGGTTAACCTGATATCTGTTTTTTCTTTCTGAGGCAAAACTTCGGTTTTCATTTTTTAATAACCAAACTTGAAAAAAATCAGAAAACCGAACAGATTAGTTTTGGTTAACCATATGCCAAGGCTGGCCAGCCGTACGAGGACACGTGGCTCCATGGGCCATGACTAGCGCTCGGGGAGACGCAATTGAAGACTGACTGTGATGACCGACCTCCAAGCTCGAACGATAGAGCCGGGAGATAGAAGCAATCCGAGCTAGAGGCCAGACCGGGAGCAGACGGAAGACTTAAATGCTAACGTGACGGAACGACGGAAGGGATTTAGGACACAGTGGCAGTCCACGCACGACAAGACAAGCACGGCGCCGGGTTATCATCACCACCCGTCCCGTCCTGCTCGACACGGGTGTACAGGGATGGAAAGTAGACCGTAGACTAGACGGGGGCAGGTGTATTCATCGCCCATGTACCGCTTTGGGCCGTCTTAGCCGATGACATACCATATAAACATCTGCCCCATTTATGAGGAGCCGACGGCTAGATATAGGCGTCCGGATTATAAAAGGGAAGGCCTGGAACCTTTCCTCGCACGGTGAACACAACTCACACACACGCTCGACACTTAGTCTTCCCCTTCGTTCTCGCACGCGGGACAACTTCGCTTGTAATTAACCGCGGTTCCTCGAACCGCCTGAGCTAATACAAGGCCGACAAACACTCCAAACTGGACGTACGACACGTTGTCCGAACCAGTATAAATTTTTATCAACGACAGTTGGCACGCCAGGAAGGGGGTCGCTTCGCGTTTTCGCCTTTTTTTCTGCGATGGATTTCGTGAGCTTGAGCCTCTGCACCGACGAGAAGCTCCGTTTTGGCAGCCTGAGTTTGTCGTCGCCCCCGACAATAGGCTCGAGGTTGACGTCGTTTTTACGCCTCACAATGTTTTCCATTTGAGAATTTTGGAGTTCGTCGCCGACCGTGGCAACATTCTACAGGTGGTGGACGACACGACTACTGACGTCGTCAGCCATGCTCCCGAAGGGAGCTTCGTAGGCGCGACCGATGAAGTGTCGCCATTCTCTCTCTTAAAGGGTATGGCCGGCTACGACCACGCTACCAAGGCCAAGTCCGATGAAGGTTGCTACTCTTCCCTCGAGTGCTACATCACGGAAACCGGTAATGCCTCCCCGACCGTTCCACCTATTGATACCCTGCTTTCGCCATCACTCATGCACAAAGAAGCATCGCGTAGGAACCACGGGGAGGAGTTTCTGGCTAAGCAGGAGCTGGCCGGACGGCTCGAGGCACGTCGCGCCGCGCTCGAGGCGGAGAGGGTGCAGTTAAATGCGGACCGAGCTGTGCTGGAAGCGTCACGTGATCGCTACCTCGGCTCTAGCGAAGCGCGAGCGCGCGATTGCCAAGTATGGGCAAGCATTGTTGCCAGCCCACACGATCCACCGCGTTTCGAATGGCCAAGTCAGAATGTGGCAGCCGCAGCAGCCATGATGCGCAATGTAACACCCTCAAATTCATTACCATGCATTGCATACATTTTTCATGTAGAGAAGCATTTGAAAAGAAGTAGAAATGGAGAAAGAACCCTAGAAAAGGAGAAAGAACCCTAGAAATGGAGAAAGAACCATAGAAATGGAGTAGGGAATAGAGAAATGAAGAAAGGAATATAGAAATAGAGAGGGGAATATAGAAATGGGAAAAGGGACATAGAAATGGAGATAAATGGAAATAAGATAGCTGAAATGAGCCATTCCCAAATTTCCCTAAATTTCTCCCAAAATTTCCAAATTCCCCAATTCCCCAAAAGGGGAATTTTTCCCACATTTGGGGGAAATTTATCCCCAATGCTGCCGTAGCCTAAAGGGGGAAAAATCCCTAGGACTCTTTGGTTAAGTTTCAAATTGACTATGACTCTTGGTTGAGATCTAATTGGAGTAGGACTCCTCTTTTCTCCTCCTTATAAATACAACCCCAAGCCCCCCCCCCCTTGGACGCAGCCCCTCCCCCTCCTAAGTCACCGAGTTGGAGCCCCCCCCCCCCCCCGCTCCAAGTCGCAGAGTTGGCCGCCCCCTTGCCGGAGTTTATTCGCCTGTGAGCTCCGCCGGTGAGCCCCGCCGACGAGCCCCATCGTCGAGCCCCACCGACGAGCCCCACCGTCGAGCCCCGACATCGAGCCCCATCATCGGGCCACGCCGTCGAGACCCGCCGACGAGCCCCGTCACGCCTCGCCGTCGCCGGAGAAGAAGCCCGACGATCTGCCCTACCATAATTTCCCATAGAAAAATACCCCTGCTACTGCCGTTGCTAAGGAAAAGTCCCTGCCACAAGGAGTAAGTGAGGTAGGTCTTCATTACCCATCTTACGACGTCATCGCCGTTTTTACGCATCCGTTTTCTTCGCCCCCTTCGAGCAGAAACTTTTGCATGTGGACAAATTGTGTTTTGATCGATTTTTAACGGTGGAATTGATCTAGATCTCGAGTCAAGATCATCACCACGTCCAAACTTGATCCCTACACACTCGTTCATCATAAAATCTCATGAAAGCCCATTAAAACATGCAAGAACACGTACAAACTGGTTTAATAAAACTGCACTATAGGATTTGCATTCATCTACCCCATTGCATCTTGAGTAAAGTTTGTGCATGATGATTGATTGCTGTGAATTTTGTATGTGCATGGTCGTGAGTAGAAGGACAAGCTCAAGAGGCCGTCTACGAGGAACTACAACACCAAGACTTCGAGACGCTTGAGCAACACGAGCCATGGGAGCAAGGCAAGTGCCCCTTGATCATATTGATCCCATGTTTTGAAACTGTTTTGTTTGCAAAAACGTGTACGCTTGAGTCAACTTGATGGGACACCCTTTTATAGGAATTTACAAGTTTTGTTAACCATCCTTGTCGCCGGGAAAGTTGATGAGTCGGGTATGGTCGTTTTTCCTTTTTGCTTCTCTTAACTTACGGGATACGGGAAGCTGAGATAAAACATGGTTAGCTACTGCACTCATATGAATAATGATGATGATAACTTGATGATGTTAATGAGCATGGAATAGGGGAGACCTAGGCAAGCTTGGTTCGTGGATGTTGCTGAATGATATGGTGGTTTACTTGCCGTAGATCTAAGGACCGGTTCATGCAAGCACATGCCAGGAAAACAGTGCCACCACAAGGACAAATATGGGTGCGGCTTTGCTGACTAATCAGGTGTGTTGCTAGCTTGTTATGGACCGTTGGATGGCACGGAGAATGGGAGTCGAGGAGGACTGCCTTGGGAATTGCATGGCATAAGAGGGGGCCCGTGGGTGGGAGAATGAAGATTCGAGCCTGCCGGTGAAACCTCAGTGGGTCCGTACATCCTAGTAGCCCCTTTGTAAAGGCTATTTTATGATCTCTTGGCCATACACCTAATGATTGTGTATTGGTATAATGGAGGTTCTTTCTAGTCGCCGACGGGTGACGAAATCACAAACTTATGGATAAAGTGGTGCCACCTCTGCAGAGTGTAAAACTATCATGATAGCTGTGCTTCCGGTCACAAGCACCTGACCAACTTCCATGATTAGAGGCAAAAACTTGGGATGTTTATTAGGGATGGTTGTGGTATGGTCATTTGGATTGGTTTTGGGACTGTTTTGAGTCATGACAATGAGTTTGGTTTCGGTTATATGAATATGAGATGGTTATGAATATTTATGAATATGAGATGAACTTGAGAAAGATTAATGGCTGGTTGAGACAAGATAGATGGTGAATTATGATGAAGGAATGTTGATGATTGAAATAAAATTTGCTTGCTGCAATGAGCCTTTTTATTGCCTGCCTTGTTGTAAGCTACATGTCATACTTTTCCTGCACTTGCTGACTACGACATGTACTCACCCTTGCATTCCCACATATACATCAGCTACAGGAGAAGAGTACTTCGAGTAACATGTGGAGTACTAGGCGTGCGCACTACCGTCAACATGCTTATGGAGTTGAAGTTGGAGCCTGCTATTTTAGTCATTTTTCCGCTGTCGTTTAGAGTCTTCCGCTGCAAGAATAAGATAGACATTCATGAGTGAGACAATGAGTCATTGTAATAAAGTACTTAAACACTATTTATTTGTGGTTATATTCTGAATTCAGTTTGTGGATTACATGTGTATGTGTGATGAACATCCTGGGCACACATATGTATTCACTTAGTTCTATTTTTAGAACCGGGTGTCACACGCAATCTCCCAAGAAGGGCCAAAAACACCGACTCGTCTAACCCTTTGCGCGGCTCGACGCGTGAGCGCACGGGGTTATCCGACCTACGAAGGATCCCCGAGGCTCATAGAAGAGCCAGGGAAGAGGCGGCGGAGAAACACCCCAAGCGCTGACGTCAGCCACGAAGGGGCAGGCGTAGCGACGGCGGTGGGGACTGAAGACCAAGCCCCGACACTCCTAGGCCCCGAGACTTTGAGGGGAAGATATGCAACACACACTTCCCGCTACGTTTCCGAGCCCCGGCCAACATCACCAAATACGATGGAGAGTCAAACCCTGGTGTGTACCTAGAATCCTACCATTTGACATGTAGAGCTGGTGGGGCGACGGACGACCACTTCATCATCCAATACCTCCCCATCTACTTGGCAGAGTCTGCCTGGGCTTGGCTAGAATACCTCCCGATGGTCAGTATCCGAAGCTAGGCAGAGCTAAAAGATATTTTATCGGCAACCACCAGGGCACCTACATGCACCCTGGGAACTCATGGGACCTCAAGGCATGCCGACAAAAGCCTGGCGAAACCTTGAGACAATACATCGGGCGCTTCTTTCAGAAGTGCAACAAGCTCCCGACGTCGTTGATGCGGACGTCGTCAGAGCCTTCCTCCCCGGGATGACTTGCAAATCCCTGGTGCACAAAATCGGTTGCATAAAGCCAAGGACCACTAAGGAAATACTTGATGCCGCCACCAACCATGCCTCGGGAGAAGAGGCGGTCAGAGTGATCTTTAAACAGGGGGCACCAGGGACGACAGGCGCAAGGAGGGATGCAATGCCTCATCAGAAGGATGATAGGAAAAAAGGGTCGACGCAGACAAACGACAACATCAAATGGAGGCAGAAGCGGACCTGGTTGTGACAACCGAATGTCGCGAAGGCAAAAGACCGGCCGAGACGCAGGACGATCACTTTGAGAAACTGCCCAGTCACGCCTTCCCAGTCAGGCACGCCCTCAAAGATTGTGCCCTCCTCAAACGCTTTTTGGGAAGGGAGCCGGGTCTCCCGTACAACAAAGGAAGAAAGCCCATGCAGGCAACCGCCGAGCCTGAGGAGAAGCACGCCTTCCCCGAGCCGACCGTCTGCCTCGTGATCTTTGGCAGCCCGACACTCATCGACTGAGAACTCCAAGAATATGAGAGCTCTCCCACTAGACTCAAGCCCACGAGTGTCACCTCGCCACATAGGCCAGAGCTCCCGATCGCGAGCAGCTGAGGCTCGGACGAACCATGTGACTCAAGTACCACATGGCACGCCGACTAGCTCGGACGTGCCACTTGGGGGCTACTCACCCACCAATGGCGGAATAACCGAGACCTTTAAAGCACCTATAAAGACCTTTCCGAACCTCTCCTCCACGCTTCCGAGTTAAGGTGCGTTAATTGCTATCAGACCAAAGCACAACGCAAGGAAGAAAAATAAATGCACATATAGCGGAAGTTTATTTTTTATAGAAAGTGGTCGCAAAGGGCTAGAACATTGACACAACTAAAAAGGGGAGATACGAGGGGCCTAGCTTCTGTCAACATGCGCTAAAACGGAATCCGGCATAACCACCTCGGCTAAGGAGAGGGCGACAGGCTCGACCTGGGTGTCAATGGCCCGGAGGTCCTCTTCGGAACGGCCAGCGGCGAAGCCCTCCCCGATGGCCGAAGGATCGACTCCATCGTAGTGGGAGACAACCACGACTAGGGCCAACTGCGCCCCAAGATGAGCCCCGGCGGATGCCACCCGGTCCAAGCGTTTGCTCAACCGCTCTGGAAGATGTGTCAGCTGCATGTCTAGTGGGGCAGCCAAGCTCCCCGGCACCGCATCGTTGGCGACTTGGCCTGCGGCACGGTTGTCTTCAAGCTCCTTTCTGAGGGTTCCCAGGACCTTGAAGGTGTCCCCAAGACAGGATGTCACCACTTCGAGGCCTCCAGTAAGGCTTCGCAGACCTCCACACCGGCCTTCTCAAGCTTCACGAGTTTAGCTTCCCAAGCGGCGACCTGATCCTTTGCCGTTAGAAGAGAGCGCTTCACCTCTGCAAGTAAGATGAAAAATGGAGGGCTTATAGTTGGAGAAGAGACAAGTGTGGCAAAAGCCCGACAAAGGGACTCACAATCAAGCTCCTTGGCGAGGGCATCTTTAGCAGCCAGGATGGTACCATCCACCCGAGCCTTGACATTCTCATTTTCCTCCGTGTAGGCTCTTGCTGCGGCACGCGCTTCGGCGACCTCCCCGGCTGAAAGTGCATCTAGGTAGTCCCCGTGGGTTTTGGTTGATTTATGACGACAATTAAGATACTAATGAGCTTTAATGAGTATGAGCACATGTCTTTGAGATAAGAATGAATGTGGAGTCCCTCAAAAAGCAAAAAGAAAAAGAAGAAGACTTGCAAGAGTAGAAAATAGGATTTTATTCTTGAGTTTCACATTTTCTAGTTGTGTAGATGGTCTTCTCTTTTAGAGTGCTTGAGAATCATTAGAGAGCTCAAACTTTTAGTTAGAATTTTGGTGAGGGAATAGTCCTAGGCATAGCTTAGAATGTAGACTGGACTTGTCCGGACTTGGGGCCGGACTAGTCCGATCGAAACGGACTATTCTTTTTCGGACTGGACTAAATGTCTCTGAGTGAGTTCGGACTTGTCTGTTTTATGCCGGACTAGTCTGTTCTTTTGTAAGTCTGAGCCTTTCTAAGACCAAGTCCCAGAAGGCCGGACTAGTCCGCCCATGGGGCCAGACTAGTCCACCTGTTCAGACTAAGCCGCTTAGGTCCGGAGGAAATCCCTTTGAGTGACCTCGGACTAGTCCGTTGTTGACAGACTAGTCCATTTGTGTGAGGCAAGTGCAGCCACTGGGTTAAGTCTCAGAAGGTCGGACTAGTCCGTTCAGTTGGCCGGACTAGTCCGGTTTAGAACGGAACAATTGTTCCTGTGTGAGCTCGGACTAGTTCAGACATGGCCAGAGTAGTCCATAATGTGAGATTAGAGAGTTTTGGGACTAAGTCTGGTAAGGCCAGACTAGACCGCCTGTGTGGCCGGACTAGTCCGCTACTAGCCAAACTAGTCCGTTCTCACCCGGAGCAAAGGCTCTTGTGTGAGATCGGACTAGTCCGTTTTTCAACAGACTAGTCCGGGGTTCAAATGACTGTTTGAATTCAAAGGTGGCAAGGACTTTAGTTGTTAGCCTTGGTGACGTAGGTGGTCCCCCAAGGCCGGACTAGTCCGGACTTTAGCAGGTGTAACGGTTAGATGTCGGGATCACTATAAAAAGGGACCCCCCCCGGCTTCAAATGGATAACTCTGCAACCCTAGCGCCGAAAACTCTTTCCTTGAGCTCTTCTAAGCCTCTTTCCTCACCTTCTTGACACCTAAGATTGGATCTTGAGGGGTTTGGGGATTTGTCAGAGGAGAGACGCGGTGATCAACGTTTGAGCTCTCGGTTTGAATCTCTTGCACTCTAATCGTTGATTTGAGTTTATGTATGTTGTATTTTGTTTCCTAGAATTGCTAGGTTGTTGTAGGGAGCTTCAAGTTGTGAGTAGCCCCTAGAATCTTGTATTCACCCTTTGATTGATAGTGAAGAACCTGGTCTTGATCTTGGTGATCGCTGTAAAAGCCCAAGAAAAGGGAATTGCAAAAACTTTTCTTCACCTCACAACACCACAGTTTTTGTTGTGGATATCTTAGGAAATATTGTGAAGAGCAAGTAACCTCCATCAAAAGAGGGATTAGAGGGGAAAGCCTTCACTTTCACAAAGTAGGATTTCTACACATGAACATGAGAGGTTGAGCTCACCCCAAGAACTTAAAAAGTCTTGGGAAGGTTCAGGCCAAGTTTCATGTAAATCCAACACTTTTTGAGGCACTTTTGGAGGTATTTGATAAAGAAGCCAATTTCAATTTACATTCAAATTGCAGCAACTTTCATCACTCAAATTCAAAAGTTAGCTTCATATTCAAACTCAGCACACTTTTCTGAGTAAGCCCACCAATTGTCACCCCCATTGGAGTTCGTTTTGTCAAGAGCTAAATTTGCAAGAATTCAAAACTGAATTTGAATATCAGTTCAAACAGGAGGCAAATTCAGCCAAACAAAAATTCAAATGGGAGAACTCAAATTCAAACAAAAACTTGGGAGCTAAGTCTCACATTAAATTGTGAGTAGCTGGGGGGATATTCAGCAAAAACAGAAAAGAAAAATTGGAAAAAAAGTATTAAAGGGGAGGCCCACATGTCAGCTGCACATACGAGTGTTTCAGTCGGTTGCTGCAGCCGGCCTCTGTTTCACGCGCAAGGCACGGGAGAGGCGGCGAGCCACCGAGGCATCGAACGGCCACCTCACGGTGCCAAAGTCACGGCTGAAAGGCCAGCGCACACCCCACACCGCCCTTCCTCCTGTTTCTCGAACGAGAACGACCACCAACCGAGCTCTTTCTTCGGTTCCGCGCAAGAACAGAGCGCCGACCTCCGTTGATCCCCGGCGTCCGAGAGCTAGAGCCCGTCTCGCGCCCGGCGAGCTATACGAAAAAGGTCCGCTACAAGGTGCGTGACACGCTAGTGCCGACCGTTCCTCCTCTCGTATGTCGTCGGGGTAGTATTTGGCCGTTTACCCATTCGGTGTTCAAAATACCGAAGGTTGCAAAACGAGGAAATTCGGAGTAGATAGTTCACCACCAGGGATTCCGAGCTACACACACGTTCTGCACTGGTACACGACCACCTAGGATCAAAAACCAGCAAGAACCATGGGCTAGGGTTACGGTTTTTTGAAGTTTTCTGAGCACAGCCGTTATCCGGCCTAGGTCGCCGCTGAGGTCGTAGTTGCAGCCGTTTTCACGGGGATCGGTGCCCATGTCCGCGATCAGCAGGTGTCAGCGGAGCTCCCCGAGCAATCCGCTTCGAATAAGGTGCAGGGGATGCCGAGTTCGACGTCGCCGGTGAGCTCCCGGCCGCTGTTACCGGCGGGAGCACTGTTCCGGCCGTTGTCAAGCTCTGGTGAGGGCACCACCGTGTTCCCCAGGCCGAGATAGGCACAGGAGGCGAGTTTCGTCGGAGGTCAGGCAGCAGAACGCCCGACGGCGAGTATTCCGGTGAGGTGGGTGGCGGGGAGCCGCGGGAGCGCGAGGTTGAAGAAGCCTTGCGGGCCCCGCGTGTTGGTCTCTGCTGAGAGCACTCGGGATTTGCTGCGGCACGGGATCCTGTGCGGCTGCGCGGGTGATGCTGTGGGCTCCGGTGTGGGTTAGCTGGGAGGCTGACACGTAGCCCGAGGGACCCCACCCGACAGTTTAAACTTTATTCGAATTCCCAGTTTTAGTCAAACTTCAAATGAATAGAACTTTGGCTAGGAAACTCCAAATTTGATGAACCAAATTTTGCTGAACTCATAATTCTGAGTACTTTCCAGCAATACCAAATTCAGATCATGAAAGTGAATAGATTTCCAGAATTAAATCCCTAAAGTTTAAACTGTTGGGAATTTTATATGGAGAACTACTTTATGAAAAATTCTGAAGTTTTACTGAGAGGTTCATTGGAAAATCCCTGAATCCCAGTAAAATTTTCAGACCCATCCAGGTTCATTTAGTTACCCTAATGGGGTGATTAAGAGAACTGCACTGAGAAAATAGAAAAATGTACAGAAATATTTTCCAGATTTTCTCAAATCTTATTTAGGCCATGACTTTCAGTAGAATTTTTCAATGACATGAAACCAATTCCATTAGAACCATCCTAAATTCTAGTTTCCAGAAAGTATTGGTTGAAGCCATGAAAACCCCTGGAATTACTTAGAGACTCAAATATTGACCAAATGGGCTTTTATTTGTACAAGGTTCAAATGAACTTTGTTTCAAATGAAACTTGGTCAAGACTCTGGTTAGGACCCTACCAAGCCACCATAAAAATTTCGGAACCAAAGGGGAGGGCTAGTTAGAGTTATTAGTAATAAAGTATTCAAGTTCAAACGTTGCATTTAAAATGACATGTAGTATTTCATTAACGTGTAGTCGCCGAAGGCGAAGAGACTCCGAAAGTGCTGGACTTCCTCCTTCCGGATGAAGACTTAACCTCTGACCAACAGCAACAAGGCAAGCCCTGGTTTGCATTAACCCTTTTTATAAGTTTTACTTTGTTTATATGTGTCGTATGAAGTATGAATGTGCATTAGGTATAGGATGGATGGAACCCCACTTGCATAACCAAAAAGTTTTTGTTAAGAGTGAGGGTAGTGTCTAAGACCTCGAGTAGACAGGCTATGCTTAATGTTTCATAGAACTTCAGTACAAGTCGAGTAGTTGGAATCTACTCGTGAGATAGGCTTGGGACACACGGGTTCGGTTGAGTGATGTGAGATCACTTTAGTAATGAAAATGAGACTAGGCAGGGGCTAGGGCGCAACAAGAGGAAGTCTTGTGTGCGCGGCCCTGTCCGTGTCGATTGAGGACCGATCCGTGTGCGGCCCACGCTGATCAAGTTTGAACGTACCGAAGGCATATCGGATATATGGGCCCCGATAAACCGATGTAGCCTAAACCTCCGGGCGTCGAGGCATATCGCACCGATTTATAGGTGTAGGCTGAGTGCAGCAAGGTGGAAATCTGCCAACAGGCATAGAGAGATTCTCTGTGTGGGGAACCTCCTGCTCGTTTCGGTGCGACCGGTTCGACGTTTGGGCTGTTGGGTGAAAGGTTGTCCCATACGGCATCGAGTGAGCGTGCTGTGCAGCTCCACGGGTGGGCGTACGTGACGTGCTCTTTGGGTGTCCCTGCAGGTGTATATCGACTCGATTCGCCGTCCCTCGCGGTGAAGAGTACCACTTGGTCACTGAGTCGTGACGTAGGCTAATGTATGAAATATGATGATTCAATATTGCTGATTTATATAATTGTATTGCTACATGTGTGCCACCAAATATTGCTTACTAAATTTCAGCTTCCCGAACTATTAACTTGTGGCTAAAAGATGAACTACGGATGAACTTGTAGGCGTGTCCATTTGTGGCAATATTACTATCCTAGGTTCATTGTACACCTCATGTAGAGTTCCATGCCTAGGTGAGTCGGTTAAGTCTTGTTGAGCCCACGTGCTCACGGTTGCTGCTTAAGTGTTTTTCAGGTGAGGAGCCACCCACGGACTCGGAGTACGAGTCCACCGGCGAGGGTTACCCTCCGTCACGGACCACGACTGAGGTGGAGCCGTACACGCCGCGCTGAGCTGAGGAGTGCAGCTAGTGTTGGTTTCCCTAGGGCTGGGCAACCGACTTTTGCTAGGTAGGCGGGCGTGAGTTGTAGAATAGTAGACTTCCGCTGTGTAATAAAGACAATAGTTTGTAACTGAGTAGTGTACCATTTGTACAGTTCAGTTGTTTTTGTTTTTCCCATGTAATATATTGTGTTCTTATGACGTGTGCTGTCGGGTGTCGCATCGTGCAGCACCACCCTCTGCGATCCTGGATGGGCGGATCCCGGTCCGTCACAGCCTGGTATCAGAGCTGCTTTGGGGATAGCACAGTACTTAAGGACTATATTACAGGAAGACTTAGGTTTACGGTGAGGATTCAGTATTTGCCCAAGTAAGGACTATATTAGCATAGTTACTTAAAGTGGCAAAGACTAAACTATGTGTTATAATTCTTAATTTTAGTTATGTAACGACGCACCTACGCTCTGGTAAGATTGGTAAGGAACACTACCGAAAGCGGTTCAATTTCGGTTAGCTCCCCTGACGAGGAACGTGGTTCAGGGATAGGTCTCACAGCCTGGTGTGAGACATCAATATGAAACTCTTGGACTCTTCATGTTCCTGAGTTCATGATCCCTAGCGTGCATTAGGCAAGTAAGTGGAGACCCCATCGCGTGGTCAGTAACGCGAGAGTGTGTTCGTCTGGAAGTAGCCCAGGGGGACATACCTAGCGCTTGCCATCGGCGTGCCCTGTAGGGCAGTAGGTGGTATGTGTTGGGTTGATAACATTCCCAACCGTGACGACCCGTTCATGACATACTCGGGTTCCCCGTCGTGTGGTGTCGAAACACGATCACGTACCTTGAGACGTGACCTAACTCAAGGACGGCCGTATGACAATGATACGGGCGTTTGTATTTACTTTTAAATATGATCCTGCCTGAAATGAAAACAACCATTGAGTGCACCATTATTGTGTGTTCTTCTGCAGGTACTAACCACGTATGTATCCGTGTAGTAAACGTGTGCGAGAGACCGTTTAGTGCCACATTTGAGACGTATATGCCGGTATAATCCGATTAGGATTTTCTTTTGTGAGGAACGTAGTACCGAGATATTGTAGGCATATGCATGAAAATAATGATAACAAGGAATTAAAATCATTAGGTTCAACATTTAGGACCCTGGTTGGGTAGACAAATTGGTTAGTGATGAGTGTAGTTTCAAAAAGACTGAAAAACAGAGTGCTCTGTTTTGGGCAGCAAGTTTGCTGAACTTCAACAGAGCACAACTCACAGGTATTTTAGTCGAGGAAGGTGTGGTATATTGTTCTGGAAAGGTATTTTAGTACTCTACAATTTTGTTGTAGACTTCCAGAGCTGAAACTCACCTTAAGATGGCTTAAATCTCAGAGGAATGTAAATGGTCCAGAACTAGGACAGAGTGAAATATTCTCTGGACTGTTCTGTTTTTCAAACCTAACTCCCAGCAGAAAAATCTAAAATTTTCATATGATACATCCTTAGAAAGGGTAGAAGATGGGTTACATCTTTGCAATTCAAAGTTTCTGAAATTTCAGCACAGAATTAAGGGGAAATCAGAGTTGAAAACAGCAACTTCCCAAAGGAGGTGCTGTTAAAATTCTTCCAGAAATTCTGCTGACTTTGAATTACCATAACTTTTTAACCAGAGCTGATCTGAGGGCAAATAAGTACTCGTTGGAAATATACTGGAGTTAAATTTAACTTTGGTATTCAGCTTGAGTCATGAAAACGCCCAGAACCAGATCAAAATCTCGGATATGTAGAAACTTGTCATTCTGACAGAGGAATGACAGTTGAACTCATTTGAGAGATTGTTGTACCCTAGAGGTGGTTTAAGTACTTCCAATGGGTAGAACATACTCATGAGAGGTTATATTCAACTAGTGAAAGATTTGAGTATAGGTCTTACTCAAGTTCTTTTACTAGAGACCATGTTTGTGTCGTATTGAAGATAAAGGGGTAGTATACGTGATGACAAAGCAATAGTAACGTCTCATGGTGACCAAACCTAGTTGTGGTGAGCTTCCAAAGAGGAGGTTCATCAAGTTGGATTAAACTAGCTTGTATTTGTTCTGGTAATGGTGTAGTTTGTGCAAAGTTATTACATTATCTACACACGAGATGTATCGCATGTTTATTGTCATTATGTTTTTACGCCTATTTTTATTGGACTGCATGCAATATGTTGCGGGGCTGATGTTTATTGTCATATGGTTGCAGATGGTTCGTACTAGGACCACGTACGAGGTTGGTGGCTCTAGCCAACAGGGGGGTGATGACTCCCAGCCACCGGCCCACGACAGCACCCCGCAGCAGCAGCCACCACCGCCGCCTCCGCTTACTCTAGCGGATGTGATAGCGACACTGGTGGGTGGTCGTGAGGAGCAGGACGACCTGCTCCGCACGATCGTGCAGAATACGTCCCAGGCGGGGGGGGGGGGGGGGGGGCGTCAAGACAGAGGGCCTCGTGAGCCCCGTGAGGTGTCGTACTCGGATTTCATGAGTACGCACCCTCTAGTGTTCACCAAAGCTGAAGAACCACTGGAGGCAGACAACTGGCTGCGGACCATTGAGTCCAAGTTCGGGCTGCTCCAATGTACGGAGCGGCAGAAGACTCTGTTCGCAGCGCAGCAACTCCACGGTGCCGCTGGTGCATGGTGGGCGAACTATGTCGCCTCACGTCCGGCTGGCCATGCCGTGGAATGGGAAGAGTTCCGGGAGGCATTCCGCGCCTATCATATTCCTCCCGGGATAATGAAGAGGAAGTTCCAAGAATTCTTGGAGCTGAAGCAGGGCGGGAGGAGTGCCCATGACTACTCCCGTGCCTTCAACCATCTGACGCAATATGCGTCAGACTACATCTCCACTGAAGAAAAGAAGCGGGAACATTTCTATCAGGGGTTACACCCCGAAATGAAGACACATCTCGCTCAGTGGAATCGTGGCACCTTCAATGACCTAGTCAATGCCGCGATCATGCAAGAGGACGCTCAGCGGGAGTTGGCAGCTGAGCAGCGGAAGCGCAGCGCTCCACCCAGCAGTGGGGGTGGCGCTCCCCAGAAGTACCGCATGGTGTATCGGACACCATCCGGGCAGCAGTGGCACCCACCGGCGCGACCTCAACGGTTCGGGGGACGATCCTTTCAGTCACCTCCGTTCCGACCACCGATGCCACCACCAAGACAGCAGCAGCAGCAGCAGCAGACGGAACCCCGGGCGTTTCCACCGCCACAACGCGCCCCGGGTTTCCGTCCACCGATCAGCGGGGACCGCCCCGGTTCACTTGCTTCACGTGTGGCCAGGCGGGCCACTTCGCGAAGGACTGTCCCCAGGGGCAGCAGATCAGCGGGCAAGCCCAGTTCCAGGGCGGTGCTCGAGGCCGACCTCCGGTCAAGAAGGTTGGTCAGTGGACTGGGGGCGTTCGCCACCTCGACAATGAGGACGCCCCGGAGGGAGACAACATGCTGGCGGGTACGTTCACTCTCAACCATCAAGCCATCATCGTACTTTTTGATTCTGGTGCAACCCACAACTTCATAAGTGCATCATATGTGGTTAAGCATCAGCTGGAAGCCTTTCCAACCGAGTGTTCTTATATGATCTGCTCACCGGGAGGAAAGATTTCAGCAACGATGATGGTTCCGAAAGCACCACTGTGCTTAGATGGGAAGATATATCCCACCACTATGATTATCCTTGAGGGGCAGAAGATTGATGCAATCTTGGGAATGTCATGGCTAAGCTACCATGGCGCTGTCCTGGAAACCCTATCACGGATGGTTCAACTCAACTCCCCATTACACCGTCCGCAGTCCCTCTTATTAGATAATCGAGTCCGGGAGGTTTCAGCGATCAACAATACTGAAGCTCTCAAGTTGGAGGACATCCCCGTAGTCCGGGAGTACCCCGACGTGTTCCCGGATGATCTTCCAGGCATGCCACCTGAGTGGGATGTCAAGTTCAAGATCGAGCTTGCACCCGGGACTACGCCCATATCACGGAGACCCTATAAAATGGCTCCAAATGAGCTGGCTGAACCGAAAGAACAGTTCAATGATCTGTTGAGCAAGGGTTTCATTAGGCCGAGTTCTTCGCCTTGGGGATGCTCGGCGCTGTTCGTAAAGAAGAAGGATGAAACCTTGAGGCTGTGTGTGGACTACCGGCCGCTCAACGCCATCACCATCAAGAATAAGTACCCACTGCCCCACATCGACATATTGTTTGGTCAACTTGTGGGTGCAAGTGTGTTCTCCAAGATGGACCTTCACTCTGGATATCATCAGATAAAGATCCGGGCAGAGGATATTCCGAAGACAGCCTTCTCGACGAGATACGGATTATATGAATATCTCGTCATGTCCTTTGGTCTCACAAACGCTCCAGCCCATTTCATGTATGTCATGAACTCGGTGTTCATGCCGGAGCTGGACAAGTTCGTGGTAGTGTTCATCGATGATATCTTGGTTTACTCCAAGACAGAAGCCGAACATGCCGAACACTTGAGGATCGTTCTTTAACGATTGCGAGACCACAAGCTCTACGCCAAGTTCAGTAAATGCGAGTTTTGGATCAGCCAAGTGCCATTCTTGGGACATATCATCTCAGCGGAAGGCATTGCGGTTGACCCAAGCAAGATAGAGTAAGTACTGAAATGGAAAGCTCCCACTTCAGTTCATGAAGTCAGAAGCTTCCTCGGGTTAGCGGGATACTATCGGAGATTTATTCCAAGTTTCTCCAAGCTCGCTAAGCCGATGACAGAATTGCTGAAGAAGGGAACGAAATATGTTTGGAACACAGCGTGTGAAGGAGCGTTCCAAGCATTGGTAAAGCATCTCACCACAGCCCCGGTCTTAGCTCAGCCGGATACAACAAAGCCCTTCGACGTGTATTGTGACGCGTCCGGTATTGGGCTCGGCTGCGTGTTGATGCAGGAAGGACATGTGGTCGCCTATGGCTCACGCCAACTAAGGAACCATGAGCAGCACTATCCGACTCATGATCTTGAGCTTGCTGCAGTGGTGTTGGCGCTGAAAATGTGGAGGCACTATCTCCTGGGGAATTTGGTGCACCTCTACAACGACCACAAGAGCTTGAAATACGTTTTCACCTAGAAGGAGCTGAACATGAGGCAAAGGAGGTGGTTAGAACTGATCAAAGATTATGAAATTGATATTCATTACCACCCCGGCAAGGCGAATGTGGTTGCCGACACGCTGGGTCGGAAATCACATGTCCATCACCTCACCATTACACCGGTGGAGGAGGAAGAGCCGAGTTTATACTTGGTTCCTTATGGATCGCTGTACAACCTTGCCCTCATCCCTACTATTAGGGAGGACATCATGGCAGCTCAGAAGACTGATAAAGGCATGGCACATCTCCGGAGACGGATAGACAATGGGGAGATCAAATGTTTCCGGAAGGATGATGAGGGGACGCTATGGTTCAATGACCGCATAGTCGTACCCCGGGATATGGAGTTGAAGAAAAAGATCCTCGATGAAGCACACTTGTCTAAGTACTCCATTCATCCGGGCAGCAACAAAATGTACCAAGATTTGAAAAAGAAATTTTGGTGGACACGGATGAAGCGGGAGGTAGCTAAGTACGTATCCAAGTGCGATACGTGTAGACGAGTGAAAGCTGATCACATGAAGAAATCAGGGCTGCTACAACCCCTGAAGATCCCGGCATGGAAATGGGAAGATGTGAGCATGGATTTCATTGTAGGATTACCCCTAACTGCCAACAAACATGATTCCATTTGGGTAATCGTTGATCGGTTAACCAAGACGGATCACTTCATTCTGGTGAATACACGTTACAATGCCGGCAAATATGCGGAGCTGTACATAGCAAAGATCCTATGCTTATATGGGGTACCCAAGACCATCGTCTCAGATCAAAGTGCATTATTTGTATCTCGCTTTTGGGAGCAATTACACGCTGCTTTGGGTACTAAGCTGATTAGGAGCTTCGCCTACCACCCTCAGACCGATGGGCAAACAGAGAGGGTGAACCAAGTACTAGAAGACATGTTGAGAGCATGTGCCATCCACCACGGTAGGAACTGGGATGATCACCTACCGTTGGCGGAATTCTTGTACAACAACGGCTATCAGGCGAGTATCAAGATGGCACCCTACGAAGCTCTCTACGGTCGCAAATGCCGCACCCCATTAAACTGGTGCGAGTCCGGTGAAAGGGTCACATTCGGGGTTGATGTGGTGAACGACGCCGAAGAGCGCATTCGGACGATTCAAGCTAACTTGAAGGCCGCTCAATCCTGGCAAAAGAGCTACGCTGATAAGAGGCGTAGACCGTTGCACTTTGACATTGGGGAACACGTGTACCTCCGCGTGTCTCCGATGAAAGGCGTGCACCAGTTCGGTGTGAAGGGGAAACTCACTCCCCGTTTCATTGGACCCTATGCTATCACCGAGAAGTGTGGACCAGCGGCGTATAGACTGGAGTTACCGGCATCCCTTGCTGGTGTCCATGACGTTTTCCATGTTTCACAACTGAGAAAATGTCTGAAGTATACCGCTGCTGTCCCTACCGAAGACATCGGCGAGCTGCAACCGGATTTAACGTATGATGAATATCCGGTGGCAATTATTGATGAGAAAGCCCGAACCACGCGTAGCCGAACATCGTGGTTCTACAAGACATTCTGGAGCAACAACACCGCCGAAGAAGCGACGTGGGAGAGCGAGGAATTCCTTCGCTCAAATTACCCGGAGTTCATGGCATCTCAGCACGGGTAAGTCCCTATCACATCACTATCTCTTCTTTTGTAATCTCGGGATGAGATTCTTTTAAGGGGGGAGGGATGTAAAAGCCCAAGAAAAGGGACTTGCAAAAACTTTTCTTCACCTCACAACACCACAGTTTTTGTTGTGGATATCTTAGGAAATATTGTGAAGAGCAAGTAACCTCCATCAAAAGAGGGATTAGAGGGGAAAGCCTTCACTTTCACAAAGTAGGATTTCTACACATGAACATGAGAGGTTGAGCTCACCCCTAGAACTTAAAAAGTCTTGGGAAGGTTCAGGCCAAGTTTCATGTAAATCCAACACTTTTTGAGGCACTTTTGGAGGTATTTGATAAAGAGGCCAATTTGAATGTAAATTCAAATTGCAGCAACTTTCATCAATCAAATTCAAAAGTTAGCTTCATATTCAAACTCAGCACACTTTTCTGAGTAAGCCCACCAATTTTCACCCCCATTGGAGTTCATTTTGTCAAGAGCTAAATTTGCAAGAATTCAAAACTGAATTTGAATTTCAGTACAAACAGGAGGCAAATTCAGCCAAACAAAAATTCAAATGGGAGAACTCAAATTCAAACAAAAACTTGGGGGCTAAGTCTCACATTAAATTGTGAGTAGCTGGGGGGATATTCAGCAAAAACAGAAAAGAAAAATTGGAAAAAAAGGATTAAAGGGGAGGCCCACATGTCAGCTGCACATACGAGTGTTTCAGTCGGTTGCTGCAGCCGGCCTCTGCTTCGCGCGCAAGGCACGGGAGAGGCGGCGAACCACCAAGGCATCGAACGGCCACCTCACGGTGCCAAAGTCGCGACTCAAAGGCCAGCGCACACCCCACGCCGCCCTTCCTCCTGTTTCTCGAACGAGAACGACCACCAACCGAGCTCTTTCTTCGGTTCCGCGCAAGAACAGAGCGCCGACCTCCGTTGATCCCCGGCGTCCGAGAGCTAGAGCCCGTCTCGCGCCCGGCGAGCTATACGAAAAAGGTCCGCTACAAGGTGCGTGACACGCTAGTGCCGACCGTTCCTTCTCTCGTACGTCGTCGGGGTAGTATTTGGCCGTTTACCTATTCGGTGTTCAAAATACCGAAGGTTGCAAAACGAGGAAATTCGGAGTAGATAGTTCACCACCAGGGATTCCGAGTTACACACACGTTCTGCACTGGTACACGACCACCTAGGATCAAAAACCAGCAAGAACCATGGGCTAGGGTTACGGTTTTTCAAAGTTTTCTGAGCACAGCCGATATCCGGCCTAGATCGCTGGTGAGGTCATAGTTGCAGACGTTTTTTCACGGGGATCGGTGCACATGTCCGCAATCAGCAGGTGTCAGTGGAGTTCCCCGAGCAAACCGCTTCGAATAAGGTGCAGGGGATGCCGAGTTCGACGTCGCCGGTGAGCTCCCAGCCGCTGTTACCGGCGGGAGCACTGTTCCGGCCGTTGTCAAGCTCTGGTGAGGGCACCACCGTGTTCCCCAGGCCGAGATAGGCACAGGCGGCGAGTTTCGTCGGAGGTCGGGCAGCAGAACGCCCGGCAGCGAGTATTCCGGCGAGGTGGGCGGCGGGGAGCCGCGGGAGCGCGAGGTTGAAGAAGCATTGCGGGCCCCGCGTGTCGGTCTCTGCTGAGAGCACTCGGGATTTGCTGCGGCACTGGGATCCCATGCGGCTGCACGGGTGATTCTGCGGGCTCCGGTGTGGGTTAGCTGGGAGGCTGACACGTAGCCCGGGGGACCCCACCTGACAGTTTAAACTTTATTCGAATTTCCAATTTTAGTCAAACTTCAAATGAATAGAACTTTGGCTAGGAAACTCCAAATTCGATGAACCAAATTTTGCTGAACTCAGAATTCTAAGTACTTTCCAGCAATACCAAATTCAGCTCATGAAAGTGAATAATTTTCCAGAATTAAATCCCTAAAATTTGAACTGTTGGGAATTTTATATGGAGAACTACTTTATGAAAAATTTTGAAATTTGACTGAGAGGTTCATTGGAAAATACCTGAATCCCAGTAAAATTTTCAGACCCATCCAAGTTCATTTATTTACCCTAATGGGGTGATTAAGAGAACTGCACTGAGAAAATAGAAAAATGTACAGAAACATTTTTCAGATTTTCTCAAATCTTATTTAGGCCATGACTTTCAGTAGAATTCTTCAAATGACATGAAACCAATTCCATTAGAACCATCCTAAGTTTTAGTTTCCAGAAAGTATTGGTTGAAGCCATGAAAACCCCTGGAATTACTTAGAGGCTCAAATATTGACCAAATGGGCTTTTATTTGTACAAGGTTCAAATGAACTTTGTTTCAAATGAAACTTGGTCAAGACTCTGGTTAGGACCCTACCAAGTCACCATAAACATTTCGGAAAGGGGAGGGCTAGCTAGAGTTATTAGTAATGAAGTATTCAAGTTCACACGTTGCATTTAAAATGACATGTAGTATTTCATTAACGTGTAGTCGCTGAAGGCGAAGAGACTCCGGAAGTGCTGGACTTCCTCCTTCCGGACGAAGACTTAACCTCTGACCAGCAGCAACAAGGCAAGCCCCGGTTTGCATTAACCCTTTTTATAAGTTTTACTTTGTTTATATGTGTCGTATGATGTATGAATGTGTATTAGGTATAGGATGGATGGAACCCCACTTGCATAACCAAAAAGTTTCCAATAAGAGTGAGGGTAGTGTCTAAGACCTCAAGTAGACAGGCTATGCTTAATGTTTCATAGAACTTCGGTACAAGTCGAGTAGTTGGAATCTACTCGCGAGATAGGCTTGGGACACACGTGTTCGGTTGAGTGATGTGAGATCACTTTAGTAATGAAAATGAGACTAGGCAGGAGCTAGGGCGCAACAAGAGGAAGTCTTGTGTGCGCGGCCCTGTCTGTGTCGATTGAGGACCGATCCGTGTGTGGCCCACACTAATCAAGTTTGAACGCACCGAAGGCATATCGGATATATGGGCCCCGATAAACCAATGTAGCCTAAACCTCCGGGCGTCGAGGCATAACACACCAATTTATAGGTGTAGGCTGAGGGCAGCAAGGTGGAAATATGCCAACGGGCATAGAGAGATGCTCCGTGTGGGGAACCTCCTGCTCGTTTCGGTTCGACCGGTTTGACGTTTGGGCTGTTGGGTGAAAGGTTGTCCCGTACGGCATCGAGTGAGCGTGCTGTGCAGCTCCACGGGTGGGCGTACGTGACGTGCTCTTTGGGTTTCCTGCAGGTGTATATCGAGTCGATTCGCCGTCCCTCACGGTGAAGAGTACCACTTGGTCACTGAGTCGTGACGTAGGCTAATGTATGAAATATGATGATTCAATATTGCTGATTGATATAATTGTATTGCTACATATGTGCCACCAAATATTGCTTACTAAATTTCAGCTTCCCGAACTATTAACTTGTGGCTAAAAGATGAACTAAGGATGAACTCGTAGGCATGTCCATTTGTTGCAATATTACTATCCTAGGTTCATTGTACACCTCATGTAGAGTTCCATGCCTAGGTGAGTCGGTTAAGTCTTGTTGAGCCCACGTGCTCACGGTTGCTGCTTAAGTGTTTTTCAGGTGAGGAGCCACCCCACGGACTCGGAGTAGGAGTCCACCGGCGAGGGTTACCCTCCGTCGGGGACCACGGCTGAGTGGGAGCCGTACACGCCGCGCTGAGCTGAGGAGTGCAGCTAGTGTGGGTTGCCCTAGGGCTGGGCAACCGACTTTTGCTAGGTAGGCGGGCGTGAGTTGTAGAATAGTAGACTTCTGCTGTGTAATAAAGACAATAGTTTGTAACTGAGTAGTGTACCGTTTGTACAATTCAGTTGTTTTTCCCATGTAATATATTATGTTCTTATGACGTGTGCTGTCAGGTGTCGCATCGTGCGGCACCACCCTCTGCTATCCTGGATGGGCGGATCCCGGTCCACCACAATCGCTCGGTGAGGGTAGGGTTGGAAGAGACCCGGTCCTTTGTGGACTCCTCAACAGGGACATAGATTCTTGTGTGGAATCGAACCTCGGGATAAATCGAGTCTATTGATTCCTTTACTTTCTCGCTTAATCACTAGAATTGCTTGTTAGGATTTGCTTCACTCAAAACTTGTTAATTGCCTTATTGTTGTGAATCTTGCAATCCAATCAGTTTCTCTTTAACAAACTAGTTGATTAGATTGTTAGATAACCCACGTATCTTCCGCTTGAACAAACTTGAAAAGAAATCTATAAAAACGCAACCTTTACCTGATTTCTATACCTAGACCGGACTAGTTCGCCCCCTGACTGGACTAATCTGGCCCTTCTGGTTTAATCCGGTTGTTTTCAGTAGTTCAGGTTTTAGTAGCCTATTCACCCCCCTCTAGGCAACTTTCAATTGGTATCAGACCCTAACTCTCCACAAAAGCTTAAAGCTTGGAGAGGAGATGGGGGACAAGACCGGTAGCCAAGTTATCTCACCAAGGGAAATGGAGAAAATCTGAACAACTTCAAAGAGCAAGGTTCAAACCCACTTCCAGATGTTACTCCTCCACAAGATGTCTCAAGCTCAGAAGAAGATGAAGAAGTTCTTCATCTCATGGCTCTTCTCAAGAAGAAGAAGGAGGAAGCTAAGAAGAAAAAGAAGGAGAAGTTGGAGAAGAAGCTCAAGAGTAGTCAACAAGACTACTCGCGATATTCTTTTCACTATGAGCGTCTAAATTCACGTTCTAGTTACTTGTCAATTCCCTTGGCAAACCACCTCACTTTGATGGAACTAACTATACCATGTGGAAGCACGACATGAAGTTGCATCTAATCTCCTTAAACCCAAGTCTTTGGCATGTTGTTTGTACAGGTATAGATATCCCCAAAGATGAGGATGAACTCACCCAATAGCAAGAACAATAAATCCACCGCAATGCACAAGCGGAGGCCGTGCTCAACTCATCCCTAAGCCTCAAAGAATTCAACAAGGTGGATGGGTTAGAGCCCGCCAAAGACATTTGGGACACCCTCAAGATTGCACATGAAGGAAACCGATCTGTGAGAGAAGCCAAGATCGAGATGATCGAAGGAGAGCTTCGAAGGTTTGCCATGGGAGAAGGCAAAACACCTCAAGAGATGTACAACCGACTCAAGACTCTCACCAACAAGAGTCGGGCGTACGGATGCAAGAAATGGAATGATCATGAGGTGGTCAAGAGGATGATAAGAGCCTTCATGCCTCGCAATATGACCCTATGCACCTTGATCCGGGAAAGTCCAAACTTCCACAAGATGACTCCGGATGAAGTGCTAGGGAAGATCATCAACCACGAGATGATGGAGAAGGAAGCCCAACACGTCAACAACCTAGCAAAGGTCACCTCATCCAAGAAGAAGGGCATAGCTCTCAAGGCCACATCCAAGTCCAAGGGAAAAGAAGTACAAATCACAAGTGATGATGAGAGCACGGACATGGATGATGAAGAAATGGCCTTCTTCATCAAAAGATTCAAGAGGATGATGAGAACAAGAAGAAGCCACCACTATGAGAACAAGAGCAAGGACAAGGGCAAGTCAAGAACAAAGAAGACTTGCTACAACTGTGGCGAATACGGGCATTTCATTGTGAATTGCCCCCATAGCAAGGAAGATGACAAGAGGAAGAAGAAGGATGGGAAGCCTCAAGACAAGAAGATCTTCAAGAAGAAGAAGGCTTATGGTCAAGCTCACATTGGAGAAGTGTGGGACTCAAACGAAGAGTCCTCTTCCGAAGATGAAGAAAACGGGGCAACCGTCGCCATCAAGAGACCAACCATGAAGAAATCACTCTTGCCAAACAAGGGTGATTGGAAGAGCCCAAGCCACTCATTCCTCATGGCAAAGCAAGGAAAGCGTAAGGTAACATCTAAACCTTCCAAGTTACATATTGTTGATGATGATGACTTTGATAGTAGTAGTGAAAATGAATTCATGTTTAAGGGTTTAAACAAAAATGCTATAGCTAAAATGCAAATACTATCGGATAAAATATTTGAACAGGAAGAGCTTCTCAATCAACAAGAAGAATTGCTTATCCTTGAAATGGAAAGAAACCTTGAGATTGAGAAGCTCCTTGAACTTGAGAGAGAGAAGAGTAGAGCACTTGAAAGTGAACTTGCCTTGAGCAAGAAAACTTGTGTTGAACTTAAGAGTACGAATGTAGTACTTCAAGATGAACTTGTGAGTTTGACCAAAACTCACAAGAATATTGAAGCACAATTCAACTCACTTAAGTCAAGTGTCTCATCTACTTCATCCTCCAAGAACTCCTCCTCAACTAATATGGAGTCTAACACTAAAACTTGCAAATGCCCTAATCCTGTTCTAAACTTGAAAAATGAGATCAAAGAGGCACAAAGCAAAATACACACAAAAGTGGCATCTCTGATAAGGAGAAGATTAAATATGCACGTAGTGCATACTCGATCACAAGATCTCCTCGTATCAAAGATGGACTTGGTTATACTAGGGGGGAGCAAAATACTACAATACTCAAGAATAACAACAAGTGTGTAGCTTTTATCAAAGAGAACTCAACTCAAGTCAAGAACAACAACCTTGCATCTACCTCACATGAGATTGCCAAAAATAAAAACTCTACCCTATTTTATAACTTTGATGCATCTTATGTTCTTATGAAGAGCAAGTATGGTCGAGTATATGCTAAATATGTTGGGCCACTCCACAAGATTCCAAAAACTTGTGCGTAGGTGCCCAAATGCCTTGTGACTAACCTCAAAGGACCCAACCTAGTTTGGGTACCTAAAACCAAAGCCTAAATTATTTTGTAGGCCTACCCCTCCTGTGGCACTAAATGGGTGATAGATAGTGGGTGCACTAATCATATGATCGGAGAGAGGAAGATGTTCGTTGAGTATGAAGAAAATGATGATCCAAGTGAAGGCATCTACTTTGGCGACAACAGTCAAGGAAGGGTGCTCGGTGTCGGTAAAATTGCAATCTCTTCTCAACACTCCTTTCTCATGTTCTACATGTTGAATCACTTGGTTATAACCTATTGTCGATATCTCAACTATGTGAGAAAGGTTATAATTGCTTGTTTACTAATGAGGGTGTGACCGTCTCTAGAAGAAGTGATAACTCAATTGCTTTTAAGGGTGTATTGAAGGGAAAGCTTTATTTAGTGGATTTTTCCACGGTTAAAGCTCAACTTGACACATGCTTAATAGCAAAAACCAACATGGGATGGTTGTGGCATAGGAGACTAGCCCATGTCGGTATGAGGAACTTACAAAAACTTCTAAAGGGGGATCACATCCGTGGACTAAAGAATGTTATCTTTGAGAAAGATAGGCCTTGTAGCGCGTGTCAAGCCGGAAAGAAAATTGGAGCAGCTCATCCCGCCAAGAATGTGATGACGAAAACAAGACAATTGGAGATGCTCCACATGGACCTCTTCGGTCCCGTCACCTACATAAGCATTGGTGGTAACAAAAATAGTTTAGTAATTGTTGATGACTATTCTCGCTTCACTTGGGTATTTTTCTTGCATGATAAGGGAGAAACTCAAGGTGTCCTCAAGAAGTTCTTGAGGAGAGCTCAAAACGAGTTCTCCTTAAGAATCAAGAAGATAAGGAGTGACAACGGCTCCGAATTCATGAACACCCAAGTAGAAGAATACTTGGATGAAGAGGGCATCAATCATGAGTTTTCGGCCCCCTACTCCCCTGAACAAAATGGGGTGGCCGAAAGGAAGAACCGCACGCTCATAGAGATGGTAAAACCATGCTTGATGAGTACAAGACTTCGGATCGGTTTTGGGCAGAAGAGGTCAACACCGCTTGCCACGCCACAAACCGCCTCTACCTCCATCGACTTTTGAAGAAAACTCTATACGAGCTCCTAACCGGTAACAAACCCAACATCTCTTACTTTCGTGTTTTCAGGAGTAAATGCTATATTCTCAACAAGAAGCCTAGGACTTCCAAGTTCGCTTTGAAATCCAATGAAGGTTTCTTACTTGGTTATGACTCAAACATCTACGCCTATCGTGTTTTCAACAAAACCTCCGGTTGTGTTGAAATTGCACGTGACGTGGTGTTTGATGAAACAAATGGCTCCCAAGTGGAGCAAGTTGATCAATGTGTGCTAGATGGAGAAGAAGCACCATGTGTAGCACTAAGAAGAATGGGGCTTGGTGATGTCCGTCCTCAAGAAGATGTGGGCCAAGATGCTCCAAGTTCATCACAATCAACGCCTCTCACACAAGATCAAACTCAAGAACCCCAAGATCAAGACGGTCAAGTTCAAGAAGGAGAAGATCAAGACCATGACATTGATCAAGGGAGAGACGAAGAAGAAGAAGACCACTCAAGAACTCAAGTGCCTCACCTAAGGGTTCATCAAAGCATTCAACGGGATCACCCCGTTGACAACATCCTTGGAAATATCACAAAAGGGGTAACAACACGATCTCGAATGGTTAACTTTTGTGTGCATTACTCTTTTGTGTCCTCCTTGGAACCATTTAGGGTGGAAGAAGTACTAAAGGATCCGGATTTGGTGGTGGCCATGTAAGAAGAGTTGAACAACTTCACAAGAAACCAAGTGTGGGAGTTGGTGAAGAGACCAAACACATATGTGGTAGGCACCAAGTGGGTGCTCCGCAACAAGCAAGACAAACATGGAGTGGTGACAAGGAACAAGGCACGACTTTTGGCAAAGGGATATACTCAAGTTGAAGGTTTGGACTTCGATGAAACCTTTGCTCCCGTAGCTAGGCTTGAGTCAATTCGTATTCTGTTGGCCTATGCTACTCACCATGATTTCAAGCTTTATCAAATGGATGTGAAAAGTGCCTTCTATGAGACCTATGTGTGCTGAATACATTGTACATTAGGATAAAAGTTAGCGTTAACATTCAAAGTTTTGAATATTGCAAAAACATTCTTCTGTGGCAAGGTCCGACAAGTTCTTTGTTAGGTCCGCCAAGTGTTGGCAAGGTCCGGAGAGCTCCTGCAAGGTCCGGAGAGCTTCTGTGAGGTCCGGAGCTTGTTTTTAGGGAGCTCCCGTGAAGTTCAACTCGTAGAACTGCAGCGTCTTGTTTTTGCTTTTAACTCACAATGTTTCAAACTTGCTTTATGGGAATGTTTGCTTAGTATTAATTTGCTAAGTTTTTGGTGTGTTTTGGTGGTTATGGCTGTTACCATTTGATATGGTTTGCAACATGCTTATGTGACGTGCTCATGTAAGGTGTTGTGGTTTTCGAACTAACGTGAGTCAAGTCGAGGACTTGTGCTCGGAAGAATTGGTTGTTTATTCATGTGCAGGTGTTTCTTGAGTTCAAGACATGGCTGGTGATGGGATCCTTGGACTAGTCTCAAGGAGGATATGAGGTTCCAACAACCATGTTCGGAAGGAGCTGTGGTTGAGTTGATCGGGAGGTCGCGCAACATGTTTGGATCAAGGGCAGTGCATATGAAGGTTGCGTGTACGTCGTTGGAAGGTGTTTGCACGTGTGCAAGGAGTGCATGGACGTGGCAACATTGTTCCATGGCGTGATGAAGAGAAGTGGACGTAAAGAATTGGTCGGAAAGATCCAACCGACTAGGTTATGGACTCAGGCTGCGGCTGAGTCGTGTTTGACTCAAATATGGAAAGTTTTGAGTTGGTTATGATAGGATTTCGTGTGGGTCACGAATTTGAGTTGTTTTAGAAATGTTTGGGACGTTCCTACCATGTTTGGAAGTCTTAAGATTGCTTCTATCTGCATATAGAAGAGTCTTGAGCAGTATTGGAAAGTTACAGTTTGAATCCAAGTAGGAGTAGGAGCCCTAGTTTGAATTGGATTGACCATAGAGCTGTTTATATAAGCAAGGGAGGCCAGAGCTCTCGTGGGTAGAGAACTTTGGGCTGTTCCTTTTGTGTTTCTATTGAATAAAGTTCATAGTTTCGAGGAGCTTTTGTGCCTTGTTCGTCCGACTTGTTTTTTGTCAAGTCTTTCTCGCCGAGTTTCTGGACAGACCGACGTTGCTTCGGTGTTTCGTTCATAACTCGAGTTTTACAGATCCGATTGATGTTATTCTTTTTGGGTTGTCTTCACAACTCAATTATCTATCATCTGTGAAATTTTGACGAGCTTCGGATCTGTAGTTTTTGAGATACACGAGTTTCTTTGCAGTGTTGCAGATCTGTTTTATATCGGGTAGAACAGATTGATCTTCGTTTAATGTTTTGATCGTATCTCAAGTTTTACTTCGTGTTTTCAAGTGATTCTTGTTGCATTAGATCCGTGACTTGATTCTCTACCTCTCTACTTGATTTGTCATGGTTGAACAAGTTTGAAAACACTTGCACACACGGTTTCTTTAACCGATTGATTTTTTGCTGAGGGGTTTTTGTTGTTTCCGCTGCGAAAAGTTTTAATCTACCATTCACCCCCCCTCTGGTAGATTTTCACGTGCTCTTCGATCCTACAATTGGTATCAGAGCCAAGGTGCTCTAATCTTTGTGATTTGCACGTGTTTTGACTAACCATCATGGAGAAGTACTCCGCAAAACCTTGTGTGTTCAATGGCATCGATTTTCAGGTTTGGAAGGCGCGGATGGAGGCCTACATACAGGCGCAAGGCTTCGCCATATGGGAAAAGGTCTACCGGAACTTCAATGTACCACCCAACGATCAAGTCACAGCTGCGAACATGAGAGATGTTGACAACAACAACAAGGCTCGCAACTTGATCATCCAAGGATTGACTCAAAGCGACTTCGACCGTGTTGCACACCTACGATCTGCATATGATGTTTGGAAAGCTCTTTGTGACTACCATGAAGGATCCAATACGATCAAGGAGGTAAGGCAAGATATGTTCAAGAAAGAATACATGCGTTTTGAGATGCAACCTAGTGAGTCAATTGACGACCTTTTTGCTCGCTTTAATAAAATTCTCAGCAACTTGCGTAGTATCAATGTTAACTTTTCAGATGCTGAAAATGCTAGACCTTAGGAGCATTAGATATGTCAATTTGGGAGATGAAAGTTACATCTATTCGTGAATCTACTGTCATGAGTTCTCTTACTTTAGACGTGCTTTATTCTAAATTGAAAACTCATGAAATTGACATCATCTCACGTAAAAACCCCAACAAGTCTATTGCATTTGTTTCGTAACATGACATGTCTAGTTCTAGTCAATCATCATCTAGTGGTGCACTCTCTTTGCTGTCCTCTCTAACCCTTGAACAGATTGAAGAGTTTCCAGAGGAGGAGCTTGCACTCATCTCTACTCGGTTCTCAAAAGCATTGCAAAATGTGAGAACTAGAAGGAGAGGAAGCTCCGGACCTCAACGATGTTTTGAATGTGGTAAGACAGGACATTTTCGTACGGAGTGCCCTAACCTTTCAGGTCCGACTTCACGTAAAGAAAAGCAAACAAGGCCGAAGAAATCGTTTGCAAAGAATAAGAAGAAGAAAGATTTATCAATGCGCAACATAGTGCATAGTATGATCTCTGCACTTCAAGATTTCGGCTCAAGTGATGTGGACACCGGTAGTGATGAAGATGAAGAAGCTATGACAAATATGTGCTGCATGGCGAGCAAGTCAAGTTCAAGCTCCGAGGAGGCAAAACACAACAGCGACGATGAAGAGGTATGTCCTACTTGCGAAGAAATGTGTGATGCTATTTCTCGTGCCACTGTTATATTAAAGAAAAAGGATAAAAAACTTAGGAACAATGCTGTTAAAATTGAATTACTAGAATCTGAAATTAATCATTTAAAAACTTTGATTCCTAGTGATGATTCTTGTTCCTCATGTGATTTAATTTATGAACAATTATCCTCTTTAAGAAGTGCACACGCATCTACACTTGATAAACTTGAACTTGAAATTGAAAAGAACAAAGAGCTTGCTGCACTTAATGATAAAAATTTGAAAGATGCTTGTTGTTCTACAATTGATTTGTATTGTTCTTCATGTGATGATCTGAATAAGAAACTAAATGATGCTATGAATGAGATTTCTATTTTGAACAATGCTTTACGTGTGCATGAAGTTAAATATTGTTCAAATTGCAAACTAAAAGGAAAAACTTCATGTGAAAACTGCTTTGATCTGTCCAATAAACTTGATGACATGCATAGGACACTAGATCGGTTTTCTAATGCAAATAAGAACCTAAACTTGCTGCTGAATTCTTCCAAGTCTTGTAATGATAAAACTGGTTTAGGTTTTAATTCTCATGCTCATGCTAAGGCACACCCACCTAAAGTTGTAAAGTCATTAGGAAGTGGTTTGATTCAAACAGCTCCTAGACAAAAAGAGGTGATTTTCAAATCTGCAGGAGTACTGTCCCATTCGGGTTCTAATAAACGTGTTGCTTGCTCATCTAGACATGATAATAAGGTTATTTCTCATTGTACCTACTGTGGTAGAGATGGTCATGTCATGGATTTTTGTTATAGACTAGCAAAACACGATAAGAAACAAAGAATACTTGCTAGATCACATAACAACCAAGCAAAATCTGCTAGACCGAATGTTCGGAGCTTGCAACCTGCTGTAATGAGTCAAAAACTTGCTCCCGGACCTACTGTTTTTTGTGCTACATATAACACATCTTCTAAGTCAGTAGCTGGGAACAAAAATTTTCGACGTTTGGCTCATAAACCTGCTGTACCTTCTCAGCTTTCGCATGTTATTCCCGCTGAACGTCGTGTGACTCAGTACTGGATTCCTAAAAGTCTTTTAACTAACCCCAGTATTGAGTCATCGACGTATTGTGCTGCTGTGTAGGTTTCACGTTTGAGGAAGGAGAACATTTGGATTGTGGATTCAGGTTGCTCACGCCACATGACCGGTAACAAAGAATGGTTCTCCTCTCTCTCTTTTGTGTCACGTGTAGAAAATGTTACTTTTGCCGATAACTCTTCTACTCCCATAATTGCTAAAGGTTCAGTTATAGTAAACAATCTCTACACTTTGAAAGATGTGGCACTTGTTAAAAATTTGAAATACAACTTGCTTTCGGTTTCACAATTGCTAGATGAAAATCTAGAGGTTAGCTTTGCTAAAAATTGCTGCAAGGTTGTAGATTCAAAAGGTGAGCTTTTGTTTAAAATGTCTAGGTTTGGAAGAGTTTTTAAAGCTGATTTTGATTTGTCAACTTCTAAGCATCGGTGTCTAGTTGCTAATGATACAAAGGATCTATATTTTTGGCATCGTAGACTTGGTCACATAGGCTTTGATCATCTCACTCGTGTTAGTGCTCTCGATCGCATACATGGGCTGCAGAAGCTTAGAAAGGACAATGATATTGTGTGCTCTTCTTGTAGACATGCTAAGTTTGTTGCAGGTTCACATGCTCCTCTCACAATGATCATGACAGCTGAACCGGGACAACTTTTACATCTTGACACAGTAGGTCCGGCACGTGTTCAATCCTTCGGAGGTAAATGGTATGTGCTTGTGATTGTTGATGATTATTCCAGATATTCTTGGGTTTATTTTATGGCATCTAAGAATGAAGCTTTTAGTCATTTTAGAACTTTATTTCTTAGATTATCTATTGATCACCCAGGATCATTAAAAGCAATTAGAAGTGATAACGGAACTGAATTTAAAAACCAATTCTTTGATCACTTTTGTGCTGAAAATGGAATAGATCATCAATACTCTTCACCCTATGTACCACAACAAAATGGTGTCATAGAAAGAAAGAACAGGACCTTAGTTGAGATGGCTAGGACTATGCTTGATGAATATCAAACTCCTAGGAAATTTTGGGCTGATGCAATTGCAACCACTTGTTATGTCTCAAATCGTGTTTTCTTGCGTGCTAAGCTTGGAAAAACCCCATATGAGCTCCGGTTTGGACATAGGCCTAGTGTTACACACTTTAGGGTTTTTGGTTGCAAATGCTTTGTTAAGAAACATGGTAATCTTGATAAATTTGAAGCTAGATCTGTTGATGGCATGTTTCTTGGTTATCCATCTCATACTAGAGGCTACCGTGTGCTTTTACTTGACACTAACAAAATTGTGGAGACTTGCGAGGTTTCTTTTGATGAAGCTAGCCCAAGTACTAGCTCCGATATTGCAAGTCCGGATCCATATCCGCAGGGGGAGAGTATTTTTATTGAAGAAGATGAAGAAGTGGTGCTGCTGCCCGAAAACTCGGAAGTAAATAACGATCAAGCTACTGATTTTGCACCACAACCAGCACCAACAGTCACTACTGCTGGTTCGGACCTTCCTCAATCAACAAGATCTCCTAATCAAAGGTCCGAACATGAAGAAGAAGGTGCTTGTGAAGTGTCTACTCCCCTCCGAGTAATCAAAAGTCATCCTCCACAACAAATCATTGGAAGCTTGCATGAACGAGTCACTCTGTTCAGGTTTTGCGATCCAAACTCTCATGCTCATTCTACTTTTGTTGCTTCTTTTGAACCCAAGGATATATCACACGCACTCACTAATGAATCTTGGATTAATGCCATGCAAGAAGAGTTAGAAAATTTTGAAAGAAATAATGTTTGGAAACTTGTACCTCCACCTCAAGGTCACACATTAATTGGAAGTAAATGGGTATTTAAAAATAAGTAAAGTGAGGATGGGGTTGTGGTTAGGAATAAAGCTAGGTTGGTTGCTCAAGGTTTCACTCAAATTGAAGGTCTAGATTTTGATGAAACATTTGCTCCTGTTGCTAGATTAGAAGCTATAAGAATTTTATTAGCATTTGCTGCATCTAAAGGTTTCAAGTTATATCAAATGGATGTCAAAAGTGCTTTTCTTAATGGCTACATAGAGGAGGAGGTTTATGTTAAGCAGCCACCGGGTTTTGAAAATCCAAATTTTCCTAATCATGTTTACAAACTGTCCAAAGCCTTGTACGGTCTAAAACAAGCCCCTAGAGCATGGTATGATAGGTTAAAAACATTCTTACTTAAAAAGGGGTTTACCATGGGCAAGGTTGATAAAACTCTTTTTGTACTTAAGCATGGCAATGACTCATTATTCGTTCAAGTGTATGTGGATGATATTATCTTTGGTTGTGCTTCTCATGATCTCGTGTCCAAGTTTTCAGCTATGATGAGTTCAGAATTTGAGATGAGTATGATGGGAGAACTCACATACTTTTCGGGGCTGCAAATCAAGCAAACAAAAGAAGGAACTTTTGTGCATCAAACTAAGTATACAAAGGACCTTCTTAAGCGCTTCAACATGGACAAATGCAAGCCTCTTCGGACACCAATGGGAACAGCAACAACACTTGAACTTGACGAAGATGGTGACCCGGTCGATAAAAAGGAATACAGAAGTATGATTGGATCACTTTTGTATCTCACGGCGTCAAGACCGGACATACAATTCAGCGTATGTCTTTGTGCACGTTTTCAAGCTTCTCCACGTGCTTCACATCGCCAAGCCATCAAAAGAATTCTCAGGTACCTACATGGAACTCAATAATTTGGCATTTTTCTTCCTTCTTCCTCAACCGTTTCTTTGAAAGCTTTTTCGGATGCTGATTTTGGGGGTTGTAGGATTGATAGGAAAAGTACTTCGGGTGCTTGTCATTTTCTTGGTAATTCACTTGTTGCTTGGTCCTCTAGAAAACAAAGTTCAGTTGCACAATCCACGGCCGAATCTGAATATGTAGCTGCGGCTAGCGCTTGCTCACAAATTCTTTGGATTGTTCAAACACTTAAGGACTATGGGGTTGATTTAGATAGTGTTCCACTGTTTTGTGATAACACTAGTGCATTTTGTATTGCTAAAAACCCCGTGAAACACTCTAGAACTAAGCACATTGACATTAGGTATCACTTTCTTCGTGATAATGTTGAAAAAGGAAACATTGTGCTTCACCATGTCGATACCGAACAACAATTGGCTGATATTTTTACAAAACCTTTGGATTTCACTCGTTTTTGTTTCATTCGTAGTGAAATAGGGGTTATGCATCCTCATGGCTTAAATTGAGGGGGAGTTTTTGAAACTTTGAAAGTCTATGTGTGAATCTGAAACTAAAATAATATGAGCATAGTATTTCATACATATATGACTTTGTGATTCCTTTTACAGGCTGAAAGTTCTTACTACATTACTCATGTTATACATTTTGTAGTTTTTGCCATGACTAGTAATTGGAATAATTACTTACACTAAATCTGGTCATGATCGAACTTTCTTGCTGTTTTGAACTTGTTGCGTGCTCACAAGTGCTTTTAATCATAAAAAATTAATCAAGTGATCAGCTCACATGTTGAGTTTTCAAATAAAAAATTGAGAAAAGATCAAGAGAATATGCATGCATCACACTTCTTCTTTTGAGATTGCTTATCATTGCACTAAGATATGAACTTGGAAGGAATTGTGTATGACTAAAACCATGTCCTTAAGCTTCTTATTGTCAAATGACATAGGCTTGGCTTGCTTGGTTAGAATAAGGCTGATGCGGCATATAATCTCTTGCAAATATCATATGATCAACTTTGTGCCTTAAATGATTATGAATAATAAAAATGCAGCAACAAGTGTCATGTTTTCAGGTTTGGAAATAGTTGAGTAAGGGAGATCATGACTTGCTTAAACTGAAAAATACATTTGATCTCTAGCATGGCTTACACTACTTTATGTATCTCATTGATGTGATAGTGTAAGTAACCTGATAGTATGACTTGGATGAGCTTTGTTTTGTATGTATATGTTATAATATGCTCATAACGTTTAAAAATTTCTCCATTGAACCTTGCTGAATACATTGTCAAAGGGGGAGAAATATGTATAAGGAGAGATTTTTTTACACTTTGCATATGTTATACACTTTCTTCCTTCTCTGATTTTAAAAAATGGGGAGAAATTAATAAAGGGGGAGAAATGAGTTTTCAAAGCTTTTCAAAACTTTTCATAAGGCAATGTTCAGATTTTAATTGGTGTTGCCAATGCATTCATCAAGGGGGAGATTGTGAGACCTATGTGTGCTGAATACATTGGCAATTAGGATAAAAGTTAGCATTAACATTCAAAGTTTTGAATATTGCCAAAACATTCTTCTGTGGCAAGGTCCGACAAGTTCTTTGTTAGGTCCGCCAAGTATTGGCAAGGTCCGGAGAGCTCCTGCAAGGTCCGGAGAGCTTCTGTGAGGTCCGGCGCTTGTTTTTAGGGAGCTCCCGTGAAGTTCAACTCGTAGAACTGCAGCGTCTTGTTTTTGCTTTTAACTCGCAATGTTTCAAACTTGCTTTATGGGAAGGTTTGCTTAGTATTAATTTTCTAAGTTTTTTGTGTGTTTTGGTGGTTATGGCTGTTATCATTTGATATGGTTTGCAACATGCTTATGTGACGTGCTCATGTAAGGTGTTGTGGTTTTCGAACTAACGTGAGTCAAGTCAAGGACTTGTGCTCGGAAGAATTGGTTGTTTATTCATGTGCAGGTGTTGCTTGAGTTCAAGACATGGCTGGTGACGGGATCCTTGGACTAGTCTCAGGGAGGAGATGAGGTTCCAACAACCAAGTTCGGGAGGAGCTGTGGTTGAGTTGATCGGGAGGTCGCGCAGCATGTTTGGATCAAGGGCAGTGCATATGAAGATTGCGTGTACGTTGTTGGAAGGTGTTTGCACGTGTGCAAGGAGTGCATGGACGTGGCAACATTGTTCTAAGGCGTGATGAAGAGAAGTGGATGTAAAGAATTGGTCGGAAAGGTCCAACCGACTAGGTTATGGACTCAGGCTGCGGCTGAGTCGTGTTTGACTCAAATATGGAAAGTTTTGAGTTGGTTATGATAGGATTTCGTGTGGGTCACGAATTTGAGTTGTTTTAGGAATGTTTGGGAAGTTCCTAAGTTGTTTGGAAGTCTTAATATTGCTTCTATCTGCATATAGAAGAGTCTTGAGCAGTATTGGAAAGTTACAGTTTGAATCCAAGTAGGAGTAGGAGTTCTAGTTTGAATTGGATTGGCCATAGAGCTGGTTATATAAGCAAGGGAGGCCAGAGCTCTCATGGGCAGAGAACTTTGGGCTGTTCCTCTTGTGTTTCTATTGAATAAAGTTCATAGTTTCGAGGAGCTTTTGTGCCTTGTTCGTCCGACTTGTTTTTCATCAAGTCTTTCTCGCCGAGTTTCTGGACAGACCGATGTTGCTTCGGTGTTTCGTTCATAACTCGAGTTTTACAGATCTGATTGACGTGATTCTTTTTGGGTTGTCTTCACAACTCAATTATCTATCATCTATGAAATTTTCACGAGCTTCGGATCTGTAGTTTTTGAGATACACGAGTTTCTTTGCAGCGTTGCAGATCTGTTTTATATCGGGTAGAACAGATTGATCTTCGTTTAATGTTTTGATCGTATCTCAAGTTTTACTTCGTGTTTTCAAGTGATTCTTGTTGCATTAGATCCGTGACTTGATTCTCTACCTCTCTACTTGATTTTTCATGGTTGAACAAGTTTGAAAACACTTGCACACACGGTTTCTTTAACCAATTGATTTTTTGCTGAGGGGTTTTTGTTGTTTCCACTGCGAAAAGTTTTAATCTACCATTCACCCCCTCTGGTAGCTTTTCACGTGCTCTTCGATCCTACAACTTCCTCAATGGTCCAATAAAGGAGGAGGTGTACGTGGAGCAACCACCCGGGTTTGAATATCAAGAATATCCTAATCATGTGTTTAAATTGCATAAAGCTTTCTATGGCCTCAAACAAGCTCCTAGAGCTTGGTATGAGTGTCTTAGAGACTTTATTATTGACAATGGTTTTAGGATAGGCAAAGCGGATTACACTCTTTCCACAAAAATTGTGGATGATGATCTATTTGTGTGCCAAATATATGTCGATGACATTATATTTGGCTCAACTAACAAATCTTTTTGTAATGAGATTAGTAAGATAATGACGGATAGGTTTGAGATGTCCATGATGGGGGAGTTGAATTTCTTTCTAGGATTTCAAGTCAAGCAACTCAAGGAAGGCACGTTCATCAGTCAAACGAAGTACACACAAGACATACTCAAGAAGTTTGACATGGACAAGGCCAAACCCATCAAGACACCAATGGCAACGAACGAGCACCTCGACCTCAATGAAGATGGATCAAGCATGGATCAAAAAGTATATCGCTCTATGATTGGTTCATTGCTTTATCTTTGTGCATCTAGGCCCAATATCATGCTCAGTGTATGCTTGTGTGCAAGGTTTCAAGCCTCTCCTAAAGAATGTCACTTAATTGCCGTTAAAAGAATCTTAAGATATTTAGTTCACACACCAAACCTAGGGTTGTGGTATCCAAAGGGGTCTAAGGTTAATCTCATCGGATATTCCGATGCGGATTACGCGGATGTAAAGTAGATATAAAAAGCACCTCCATGACTTGCCAATTCTTGGGTAGGTCCCTAGTATCATGGTCATCCAAGAAAAAAAATTCCATTGCCCTTCCACAGCAGAAGCGGAGTATGTTGCAGCCGGAAGTTGTTGTGCTCAACTTCTTTGGATGCGACAAACTCTAAGGGATTATGGTTACAATATGAAACACATTCCACTCCTATGCGACAATGAGAGTGCCATTAAGATTGCCCATAACCCCGTTGAACACTCTAGGACCAAACACATAGAAATCCGGCACCACTTCTTCAGAGACCATTGAGACGGCCCGACGCCGCCCGTTCAGTCACAGGGACGGGGCACTCGCCCGAGAATCGCATTGGGTGGTGCCGTGTTGTGCGGCACCCAACAACACACATACAAGGAACAATGTATTACATAAAACAATAGCAGAAGCTTACAAGCTTTTCTTTGTAAATAATTTACATCAAGTAGCTACAGCAGAAGTCTATAACAACTCACGTCGAATAACTAAAGAGCACTCGAGATGAAGTCCAGCCCGTGGACTCCTCTCGCTAGCAACACGAAGACAACAGCAGCGGCTGGGTTCTCCATGTGTTACACAACTCGGAAGTCTCCGAGTCTCACAAGACAACCTTCTTCTTAGCATCGATGTTAACCTGCAAAACCACTCATATAGCAAGCGTGAGCACATAGGCTCAGCAAGACTGACCCGTCTCTCCTAGACAGGAAACTCTACATGCACGACGGTTGCAATTGGGTTGGCTATATTTGCATAAAGGACTCGCCTAAAGTTGATCCTTAACTTTCAGATTTTAAGCCTCATTGTGCAGACCTTGAGCCGAACAGCATCGCAACTCCACAATCAAAGAAGAAACACTTTGTTGCGATGCTCCTTGCACAAGGTGAAAGTAAAGTTTAATAAGACTATCTCCAATTCAATCATGGTTACAATACAAGCTACATCACAGCCTTATCAAGTTCAAAAGAAAACTGTTTCAATTGTTACTACGTCAAGGCGCAGTGGGCAAGTATGCTCATATAACCGCGAGCAACAGTGATTCGAATCAGTACACGCCCAGACTACACGACACGTACACCCGTACTCCGAGTTGCCGGCAGCAACCTCGACTGACGTTGTGCGCGGCCACATTTCCCAAGATCTTCCACACAGGACGCAGTCTAACTGCCCCAAGTCTGCAAGCTCCCTCAAGGTACATATCTGCAGTGGTATGTTCTTGAGCGAGTTACCTCCTGCTACCCTGACGCCGAAAGCCTAAGGAAGTTAGAAAAGTTCCAATGTGGATCTCCCAAGGTACATCGGTTTCCTGGGTCCCATATAGCCAGTATTTGCCCGGTACACAACTCAAACTTGTCCAACAGGGCCAAGCACGAATGGGCCTTAACCGACACAGGCAGGGCTATGCACGCACGGTCCGCAGCCTGCTGCATCTAAACCTCCCTGCCGGTCTCCATTTCTTAATTGTGAACTTTTCCCATTGTTCTATTTTAAACCCGTTCCGAGTAAACCAACCCTAAACTCGCGAGTAGCTTCCAACTACTTGACTTCTGTCGGACCTTTCCTACTAACATTTAGCATAGCCAAAACCACTCGAGGTGCTATTCTACCCTTTCTCTCTTAGGTATTTCTGATCATGCAGTTGGGGTTTTCAATATCAACTAGACGTAATGCAATCAAATGTTTCAAAGCTATGATCTCTAGAAATGGAAATGCTTTATAAACTATTCAAATGCAAACCGGGGCTTGCCTGTTTTGCAGGTGACTAAGATTACAATCAGTCAGTGAAGATCACTTGGAGCTTGATAACTCACTTTCCTCCCTCCTTGATCTTCACTTCAAGTCATTCTCACGTTCTTCATGTAGATGCTACACAATATGAATATGCATATGTATTTAATTGAAAAGCTTTTGCTAATAAGGTCTAACGACAGTTTAAAAATTTGAACTCTGTTTAAGAATTTAAAATGACACTGGTGCTAGTGGTTTTGGGTTGGGTTTAAACACTAAGATCTAGTGTTGAGTGCTATTCATGACTTGTGTGTTGATCACCTAAAGAGGTTACACAGGACAGTGGTGATCCACAGCTCCAATGGAGCTGAAAATTTTCATGTGAGTTCCTTGTCACAAGAAAGTCATCTACACCAAAAATTAGCACTTTTCAATGAGTGGTTTATTCAGAACAATTTGCTAAGCAATTAAGCAAAGAGGAATTAATTCTGATGTAACACCCATGTTCATGTCAAACTTAGTGAACTAAAATTTCAATTATAGTTCATAGAGCCTGCATGAATTTTCCTAGGATTTTTGGAGCTAATAATTGCCCAGAACTGAATTTCCAAGTTTTGGAAATTCTCTGAAAATGTTTCTGTATTCATTTCAACACAGCAACTTACAATCTGAATTCTCCTGATAAAATCAACTCCAAATGAGCTGAAACTTTTACAAGAGTTCAATAACACCCTAAAGGATATTCTGGCAAAATTTGAGGATTTTTAGATAAACCAAACTCCCTCTAAAGTCTTTTGCTGAAAAGCTTTAAGGAATTTTCCAGAATTAAATAATGACTTTCATGCAAATTGGGTTGCATATTTGGATAGAGTTTGTCAATCTGAATCTAACCCAATTTGAATAACTAAATTTGTAGTTTCCTAGCAAAAGTTATGCTCTTCTACAGTTTGGGGAAAATCTGGAATTTAAATTAATCGAAGAAAAGTTTAAATCTGACTGTGGGTCCGAGGACACGTGTCTGGTGTCGGGATAGTGCCACACGGGGCCACAGGACTATTTACCGCGCTGTCACAGTTGATCCGGCGTTACAGAGGATCCGTCCTTCACCCTCAGAGCCACTGACACGCGGGCCCGGCGAGATCGTCTTCAACCTCGCGCTCCCGCGCGCCGGCGCCGCCGGAGTTCGACGGAGATTCTCTGAAATCGGTCGTCCGGCCATCTCCAACACTCAAACTCGCCGCTAGCCCCTAAATCAACGTGAGGAGCACGCTGGTGCGGTCCTCCCGAGCCGACAGAGCCCCCAAAGTAGCTCGCGACGGCGCGACGACTCGGTGGAACTCCGGTGATGTCGCCCCGACGCCCTAAGGCTTCCAATCTTCGGTTTCCAAGCTCTAAAGCACCAGCGGATGCTAGGGAACGTCGACATGGGAACGAAATGGATCGGAAATGGCTCTAAACTAGGGTTCATTGTGCACCCAAGCCTTCCCGCCGTAGCCGCCGTCGGAAATACCGGAAATACGCCGTGCACGTGTGTTTCATGCTAGATTTCCAAAGGGAAATTGTTGCTAAGCTCGTCTAGGTCATGTGAGTGCAATTTGCAGAGCTCTAAACCATTACAGCGCGAGAATTTAACAGATTCTTACCCGCACCTCGGTTTGAACCGGCCGGAGGAAAATCCCGAAATTCGTCGGCGATGAGCAAAGGCTAAAGCTGAGCTTCGGATGGAAGCTGCATGGACGTCGTGCATACCCAGAGGTGGCCTAGCTCGGCCGTGACAAGTCTCGGTTGTGGCTGTCCACGAGAGCACTTTCTCTCAGTTCTGCGGTGACCGCCGCAGAAGCTGATGTATCTCGGTGTAGGGAACACGAGCTCACTCGGTGATGGCGCGAGGAGGTCGTGGATGGTATTGTGGTGCGGTTTTGCTTCTCAGCCGTGATTTGCACATGAAGGAAAAGATCTCCCGATCGACCGAGGTGAGGCGGCGGTGGAAACGCTCGGTTCAGCCCGTGCATGAGAGGGAGTGGGAGGCTGAGCAAATCTTCAGTGTTGTGAGGTGTACACCCCCGGTGGAAGCTGATGAGGGCGAGGGAAAAACGCCAGCAGATGCTAAGACGCTGTTGCCGGCTGCCTCGGTGTCGCCCGGTGAAAAGTCTCTGTGGCTCGGTCGCTTCGCGTGGAGGAGGTAAACAGAGACCACTCACTGCACAAATGAAGATCTTTTGCAATTTTAACTCCTCAATGACATGTGGGCCCCAGCCCCTTCTTATCCCTCTCCAAAATATCTCCCAAAGTTTTAATATAATAGAATTCAATGGTGGGAATTCAAATCTAATGTGCATTTGGACAATTTGGGCAAGTTTCATCCAAATTCAAATGGGTGTTTGGATTCTTTGCAATTTAAAGTCCATTTTGAAAATTGAGTTGCAAAACATTTCAAAAAATCATGAAACTTTGCATACCCACTAATTTGGACATAGGGAATCCAAATATGAAATCTGATTTTTAATTTGGCTGCTGCAAATGAGATTTTTAGCACAACAGTTTTGAAATTCATTGTGTTGCTCTCATTTGAATTTTGAGTTTGAACAAATTTGTTCCAAATCTGACTTTAGCTTTATCACACATATGGGGACTTCCCATCTTGGTTTTTGACCCCTCTTGGGTTCCAAGTTTTCAAACAATTATTTGAACTTGTGTGAAGAGAGCTCTCATGTGGGTTATCACATGTGGAAAAGGTTTTAACAAGTCCCAAATTTCATACATATGAAACCAACTTTTGCAAACAAGAGTTTCTTTGTATTCACATTTTTGGGACCTTTACAACCATTCTATAAAGGGGGACATAGTTATCTCACATGTTAGAACCGAAAAGCAACTAGCCGACATTTTCACCAAGCCACTAGATGAAAAACGTTTTGTGAACTTCAAAATGAGCTGAACATCCTAGACTCTAGGAATGTGGGTTGAAATGTTGCACATCTGAATGCTAGTAGTTTGGAATCTTTAGGAATTTTCACAAACTTCAGAAATATGCATGATTGTGAAAACTTGTTCCCCTTCTAAGTTTCTCTCACATTATGTTACCTAATTATATTTAGATATATTGTGGTAATCATCTAATTGTGTGCTTTGATATATTGACCATATTTATCTAATAGAAGGTGAAAGTAAATTTACCTTAATCACTCTTGGCGAAATTCTAATAAATAGGAATTTCTCAGCCTTCAAGGACCGGACTAGTCCGCCCTATAGGCTGGACAAGTCCGGATAACTTGAATAGTCCGGGATACAGCAGACAAGTCCACAATGGACTAGTCCGAACTGCAAACGACAAGGCCGTACTGCAGACTAGTCCGGACCTAGTCCGACATACCTGACTAGTCCGGCCCCTGGAGACTTAACCTCCAAGGGTCGGGCCCAACTCCTCTCACTCCCTCATTCACCTCTACACTTCTCTTCTCCTCCAAAACTCGCCCCCATTGGCGATTTTGGAGCTCTCCCTCAAATCCCTCGAAGGAATCCTCGATTCAAGGCTTGTGGAGTGCGGGGAACCCTTCCCCGACCATCTCCGCTCCTTCGATCCGTGGATTTCATCAAATTTCTTCGTTCTAAGGTACTTTTTGACCTAACTTCCATTTTTTGCAAATCTCTTGTTTCTCGGTCATATTTCTAGTGCCTTAGGCCTTCCCTGATGTCCTTATGCCATATTGTTGCATTCCTTGTAGTATTGCATCTAGTTTTTGTGAATTTGTGCTCAAATCACTTGAGTTAGGGTTTAAAACTGTAGAGTCTGGACTAGTTCAGACTCAGGCCGGACAAGTCCGGCTGGTATAGTTTTAGCCCCTAACTTTGTGAATGTACACTAATTCAAATGCAATGCTTTCGTGTCTAATCTTTCCCTTTTATCTATCACCAAATCATGTCGGGATCCGGAGATAGTCCTCTCCCCAACCCTATTGCCAAGGCGGCTCGCCAAGCTGCCTATTGTGCAGCAGCCGAGGCCGAAGCGGCTAGGGCTTCTGAGGCTGCAGCTAGAAAGGCTCAGATAAAGAAACGTGCTGACAGGAAAGCACAAGCGTCCCAGTCCGTTGATCCTCCAAGAAGGAAGAGGCTAGTCACCTTAAAGGAAAAGCAACAAGCTCAGTCACAGGGAACTGCTCAAGACAAAGGTAAAGCAGCGGATCCTCAGAGGAAAAAGGCTTTGGCCAATAGGGGTCTTGTCATTCGTGACAACCCTAGGCGTGGGGGGGGGGGGGGGAATCCCCCACAAGGACCAGTTGGGCCGCTTGAGAGAGCACCTCCCATGCACAATCCAAACCGCCAACCTGACTTGGCTAGTGCAACATTCAACGGCATGGGAGCTGAGAAAGCTAGAAGGCTAAGAGAGGAAGAAGTTTACAAGTTTGAGAAGGCCACATCAAACCCTCGCTTCTGGTGTGACTTTCATTGTGACTATTACCAGCATGTCTATATCTAAATGAAGACACCGATAGTCGATGCTTAGTGGGTGGATTGGTCCTATATGGTGAACAAGAATCATCAAGCCTTTGATGCAGTGATTCAAGCTGTAGAACTCCATAAGATCAAGGACTTGATGGGATTTCAATACGATTGTAATATTGAAGTCATAGTCCAATTCTACACCACCTGCTACTTCCACACATATGGAGACAGGAAGATCACTTGTATGACTAATGGTGTGGTGTACTCGGTGCTATATGATGAGTTTGCAAGGATCCTCGGGCTTGAAGAGCATTTGAACTATGAGATCATAGTTCACAATGAAAGGACCTTGGGAAAGGATGACTTGGATTTTATGTACCCATCATACCTCACCTATGAGCCATCCTCAACTCACAATATCAAGCCTTTCTTTGGAGTGCTCAACCGAGTTTTGAGGAAGACTCTAGCACCCAAGGATGGAGATGCGGGGATGATACAAGGGTATCTAAGGAACTTAATGAAGCTAATCAATGAAGAGGATAAGTTCAATGTCTTCGACTACATTTACAACGACATCTTCAACATCTCCTACACTCCAAACAGGTCTTGTTGCTATGCACCATACATTATGTGCATGATCGAGAAAGTCACCATCGTGGAATTTGCCAAGGACATGAAGCATAGGAAGTTGCATCCACAAATGCGGACTCCTCTTCCTCACCCTCCTGTGTCCTTGGGTAGAAGCTCCTCTGCACTTCCATCTTCCTCAGCCGGGCCGTCTCCTCCTCGGTCGTCGAGTGGCTCCTCTAGTGGGCTACTCAAAATCTTCAAGGAGATCTTCTCTTCATGCCGGAAGGTGGAAGTTCGCACACAAAGGATGAAGCAACGCCAAGAGAAGTACCTCGAAGCAATGTGCGACAAGATGGAGATACCTATGTCTCCACCGTCATCGGAAGATGAAGGAGTAACTGAGTTTCCAACTCTCACCGAGGACGAGCTTGCCTTCTTCGGTGAAGGTGGTTCCTCCTCTGCTGCTCCTCCTACTTCCCACACTCAACATGTGGATGACGATGAAGACACTCAAAGCGGACAAGGCGAAGATCAAGATGAAGACGATAGTGATTAGGCCCTTCTCTCTTTTCTTTTCCTTTTTGGTGCTTTGATGCCAAAGGTGGAGAGAAAGAGGGGGAGTAGTCTAGTTTAGCTTTTTAAAATCCTTGTCTTGCTTTGTAATGTCTATGCCACATTATGTCTCATTATGCTTTCATACTATGTTATGTTGAGATGATCTTGTCAATTGATATCATTTATGTTCCCTTCAATGCATTTTACACTCTTTTTATAACATCACACTTAGGCACCCCAACATAACACATGTGTGTATGAAATACCCATAGAACTCATTCATGTGCATATTTTTCTTGATAAACTCTTATGCACACATTTAGGGGGAGTACATCATACATATATGTGTTTTGAAAACAAACTCTTATATCTGTTCATCGAGAGTCTTGATGTGTTGTCATCAATCACCAAAATTGGGGAGATTGAAAGTGCATCTAGGTAGTCCCCGTGGGTTTTGTATGATTGATGACGACAATTAAGATACTAATGAGCTTTAATGAGTATGAGCACAAGTCTTTGAGATGAGAATGAATGTGGAGTCCCTCAAAAAGCAAAAAGAAAACGAAGAAGACTTGCAAGAGCAGAAAATAGGATTTTATTCTTGAGTTTCACATGTTCTAGTTGTGTAGAGAGTCTTCTCTTTTAGAGTGCTTGAGAATCATTAGAGAGCTCAAACTTTTAGTTAGAATTTTGGTGAGGGAATAGTTCTAGGCATAGCTTAGAATGTAGACCAAACTTGTCCGGACTTGGGGTCGAACTAGTCCGATCCAACCAGACTATTGTAAAGGTCCCAAAAATATGAATACAAGGAAACTCTTGCTTGTGCAAAGTTGGTTTCTGATGTATGAAAAATGGGACTTGTTTAAACTTTTTCACATGTGATAATACACATGAGAGTTTTCTTCACACAAGTTCAAATAGTTGTTTGAAGACTTGGAACTCAAGTGGGATTTAACACCAAGTTGGGAAGTTCCCATATGTGTGAGAAAGGCTAAAGTCAGATTTTGGAACAATTTGTTCCACTCAAAAATCTAAATGAGAGTAACACAATGGTTTTCAAACTGTTGTATCAAAAATCTCATTTGCAGCAGCCAAATCAATGATCAGAGTTCATATTTGAATTCCTTAGGTCCAAATTAGGGGGTAGGCAAAGTCTCATGAATTTTTGAAGATGTTTGCTAACCATTTTCCAAATGGACTTAAATTTGCAATGAATTCAAAATATACATTTGAATTTGGATGAAACTTGTCCAAATGTCCACAAACATTTCAGATTTGAATTCTCACCATTTAATTTCCAGCATTTTCCAAAGTGTGGAGATATTTGTGAGAAGAATGAGAGGGGATAAGAAGGGGCAGTGGGACCCACATGTCATAGGGCTAGACTTACACACTGAGTCTCCTCTCTGTCTTTCACTCAACCGAGGCTTTGCTCCCGGACGACACCGAGCTGTTCGCGCCACCTCCCGAAAGCCACCTCCTGCTCCTCACTGCGCTCTGGCACCAGGGTGTGAGTTTTCCCTCGATGTTATCCTCCCTCCCAGACCGAAGCAAACACAGTTTTCCTTCTCCTCGCTCACAAAACGCAGAGAATGGAGCTACCACGTCTCCAGCCCTCGGTTGATCGCTGCTGAGCGGTTCCCACCAGTTGGGCGCCTGGCTGAGAAGCTCAGAGGCTGCGCCGACGAGTCCCTGACGTCCTCAACGTGTCTCAGCTCGTCCCCGGCCGTTCCCCGCTGCTTCAGAGCCAGTTTTCTTCCGTTACAACAGAGCCACGGCACCTCCACGTCTCCACGTCGCCCGGCCATCTCCAAGCCTCCCCGACGTGCTCCAAAGCTCACAGAGGTGCGCCAAGCAGTCTAGGTACTCATCCCGTCGTCCCCCTGCTCTTCCCTGCCGCCGGTTAGCCGGATTTCGCATTTTACCGCCGGAACACGTGATGAACCGGCGCTGTCCAATTCTCCAAATTAGCTCGAACCGCTGGATCATCCCTCCTACAATTCAAGCCACAGCAACTAGATTCCCTAGCGCCCTCCCACGCCGAGAACCAAAGAAAACCGATCATCACAGGCCCCGGGCGACGAGAATTCGTCGCCGGCGGCAAAACGGGTCGGGTCTCCGGTGACCGCCCTATTCCCGCCAATTGCTGCACGAACTGAGGTGCGTTCCATGCTCCACGAGCTCTGTTGATGCTGTAGGGCAAGGTAGCTCGCCGGGAGAAGCTTCGGACACGCCAGAACGCGTTGATGCCGAGCCCCCGAGCCGCCCCACCGGTGCCGACCTGTTTTCGGCCGTTTTCATGCGCGAAAACCTTGCCCGGCAGCTGCGCCATGTTCCAAGGATCATGTAGGGCGAAACCGGAGCTCATTTGGTGGAGAAATGAGAGAGAACGAGCCATGCCACGCTTTCTGCCGGTGTGCACCGCGGGCTCTGGCAGGAGGTTGAAGAAGCACCTGACCCGTGGGCCCCACGTGTGACTGTTCTGTTTAAAATCAAACAGAGAGCTGTTCAAACTTGGAAAATACATAACTCCGTTTAGAAAGCTACAAAAATAGTGAGATAAATTTTGTTGGATTCCTCTCAAATAGTACTATCCAGGGGTACAGCCCAATATTTATGAAAATCCCTGGTTTTGGCTCATTAATTCATAGAAGGAAGATTTTTGGGAATTTTTCCAGGAGCTCTGTGTATTGGAAAATTCCCAAATTTGGGCAGGAGATTTCTCCAAAAATACCTGAACTCCAGTAAAATTGTCAGAAGCATTGGACCTCATTTGCTTGGCCAAATGTGGTGTTAATTCCTTATGTCTCTGAAAATTGGAAAATAAACAGAGTTCAATTTCAGAATTTTTCCCCAAACTTTAGAACCTCATAACTCTTGCTAGGAAGCCCCAAATTTAGTGATTCAAATTGGGTTGGATTCATATTGAATATATATATCCAAATCTACAACCCAATTTGCATGAAACTCATTATTTAATTCTGGAAAATTCATTAAAGCTTTTCAGCAAAAGAATTTGCGAGGGAGTTTGGCTCATCCAAAGATCCTCAAATTTTTCCAGAATACTATTTGGGATGTTAGTGAACTTCTGTAAAACTTTCAGCTCATTTGGAGTTTGTTTGGTTATGGGAATTTAGATTTGAAGTTGCTGTGTTCAAATGACTACACAAACTATTTCAGAGAATTTCCAAAAACTTGGAAATTCAGTTCTGGGAAATTATTAGCTCCAAAAATGCTAGGAAAATTCATGCAAACTCTATGAGCTATAATTGAAATTGTAGTTCACTAAGTTTGGCATGAACATGGGTGTTATCTCAGAATTAATTCTTCTTTGCTTAGTTGCTTAGAAAATTGTTCTGAACAAACCACTCAATGAAAAGTGCTAATTTTTGGTCCATAGGACTTTCTTTTGATAAGTAACTCACATGAAGATTCTCAGCTCCATTGGAGCTTTGGATCACCCCTGTTCTGTTTAACCTCTTAAGGTGATCAATATAGAAGGGGGGGGAACCACTTAGCACTAATCATGTGCTTAGATCCAAACCCAAACCACTAGCACCAGTGTAATTTTAAATTCTTGAACAGAGTTCCAGTTTTGAAACTTGTTGTTAGAACTTGTAGCAAAGTTTTACAATTAAACATATATGCTTATTCATCACGTGTAGTATCTACGTGGAGGAGTTGAAGTCATCGGAGTAGAGATCAAGGAAGGAGGAAAGTAGTTGACCAAGCACCAAGTGGTCTTCACTAACTGAACTTCATATATATATAAGTCACCTGAAAAACAAAGGCAAGCCCCGGTTTGCATCAAATTTACAAGTTTTTATTTGTATTCACTTCATACGTCTAGCATTTTATTTATTGCATTACGTCTAGATGGTATGAAACTCCAAATGCATGACCAAGAAAACCCTGGAGTTTAATGTAGGATATGTTATCAATTAATTATCACTGCTGATCTCAACAAGTGGATTAAAAGAGGCATAACTCGAGTGGGCAGGTTCCTACTCGTGAAACGGGGTTAAGGGGGATCAATCGGAAGAGTTGGGAATTGATCCTCATAGTTGGGAATGGAGACCGGGCAGCGGATGGAAGGGTCAAGGACGTGGTCCTGTGAACCTAGTCTATGTCTGAGTCGATTAAGGCCCGTTCTCGTGTGCGGCCCGTTGGACAAGTTTGAGTTGTGTACCGGATGCATACTGGCTATATGGGACCCAGGAAACCGATGTAACATGTTAACCTGGGTGTCGAGGCATACCTCACCGTCTGATGCCGATGCTGAAAGGATAGAGAAGTCGGCTCTACGAGGGTTTGCCGTAGAGAGACTTAATCCCAGTCGGTGGGACCGGTTCGACATTTGGGTGTCATGTGAAAGGTAGCCACGTACGACGTCAGTGACGGTTGCTGTGTGCAACGTCGAGCACAGGCGTACGTGTCGTGTCAGCCGGGTGTTTTTGATTGCAATCACCGTCGCTCGCGGAATGGACCGAGCATACTTGTTCTCTGCGTCGTGACGTAGTAATAAGCTGGGAAGCGTTTAAAATGCTTTGTGAGTAATCCTCATAACGGAGATGAGGAACGATGAACACTTCACCAAATTTAATTTCCACCTTGGGCTACTAGCGTCGAGGCAAAGCGTTCCTTGTTTGATTGTGGAGTCTCGACGTTGATGGCGCAAGGTCAGTATGAGTCTAGGATAGCTCACTAAAGTTACTTTCACCTCGGGCAAGTGACATCGAGATGAAGCGCTTCTTGTTTGATTGTGGAGTCTCGATGTAAGTTGTGCGAGGGTTATAAAAGTTGCTTAAAACTTGAAGTAAGGACTCTCCTCTAGCTCAAGTTCATTGTTTGTGCAAACTTCTATAATCAGCCCTCTATTTTCATCATGTAGAGTTTCATGACTAAGGTGACGGGTCAGTCTTGCTGAGCTTCGTGCTCACAAATACTGCATAAGTTGTTTTGCAGGTATTAACTGTACGCTGCTAAGTACGGGTGTCTGATGAGACTCGGAGCTCTCCGAGTGGTGAACTCATTACAACCCCTGCCGCTGCTACTGTGATAGTGTTGCCAGTGAGAAGGGTCCGCGGGCTGGACACCTTCTCTGTTGCTTAGCATAGGTATGAGATGTGAGTTGTAATAGTTTTCCGCTGTAGCATATTTTTGAGAAGTATTTGTAAAATCAACACTTTGTAAGCTTCCACTTGTTTTATGTAATATGATGCTTTATTATGTGTGCTGTTGGGTGCCGCACCGCACGGCACCACCCAATGCGATTCCCGGGTGAGGTGCCCGTCCCTGTGAGTGATCGGGACGGCAGGGCCCCACAGTGCAGGGTCACATAAGTGTGGTTGGGAAGGGGAGCAAACTAAAGTTTACATTTCTAAAGATGAGACCGGGCAGAGGGGTTAGACAGCGACAAGACGAGGTCTTGATCGAGTAGCTCTGCCTGTGTCGGTCAAGGACCGAAGCGTATGCGGCCCTGGAAGCAAGTATTGAGTTGTGTACCGGATGCTTACTTATATATGGGAACCAGGAAACCGATGTACCAGGTTCACTGGATTGTAGAGGCATACCACATCGTCTCATTAGACCTATGAGCCCGAGACGGCGCGATCGGTTCTACAGTTTAGTGGACTGAGAAAGGTTGCCACATACGACGTAATGAAGGACGCCAGAGTGGGGTCTTCAGAGGCAGGCGTATGTGTCGAGTTATCCGGGTAGTGTTTAATTCGAATCACCGTCCCTCGCGGTTATGAGTACCGCTTGCTCACTGCGCTGTGAGGTAGTAATCAAGTTGTGTGGGAATAGTTTGCAAAGTTTTAAATGCTGTTATGCTAATTATAAATTGCATGAAAACCATGTTTGAAGTAGAGATAGAGCAAACTAAAGTTATTTTCCACCTTGGGACAAGTAAAATTGGAATGAAGTGTTTCTTGTTTGATTGTGGAGTTCCAATGTTGCTGGGCGCAAGGTCACTACTATTATGGCTAAAATCTGAAAGTTAAGGATAAACTCGTAGGCGAGTCTTTTGCAACTTATATGATTAGGTCTTAAGTTACCCTCATGTAGAGTTGCATGCTTTAGGAGAGACAGTTAAGCCTTGCTGAGCCTTTGTGCTCACTCTTGCTATATAAGTGGTTTTGCAGGTAAACCTCGACGCTATAAAGAAGGTTGTCCGGTGAGACTCGGGAACTTCTGAGTTATGTCACCCTTGGAGAACCTAGCCGCTGCCATGTCTTCGTGTTGCTAGCGAGAGGAGTCCGTGGGCTGGACCTCTTTTCGAGTGCTTCTTAGATATTCAACGTGAGCTGTTTATAGACTTCTGCTGTATCTATTTTATGTAAATTATCTACAAAGAACAATTGTAAGCTTCCGCTTTTGATTTATGTAATACCTTGTTCCTTTTATGTGTGCTGTTGGGTGCCGCATAACATGGCACCACCCAATGCGATCCCCGGGCGAGGCGGCACGGCCACGTGATCGAGGTCAGGCCCTCTCAGCGTGGTATCGGAGCCGCATTGGTAACAGCACACGTAATAAGGATCGTATTACGACAAAAACTTAGGATACGGTGAGGAAACGGTATTAGGCCCACATAAGGACTATAGTAGTATAGTTAATTAAAGTGGCAGAACTAACTTACGTGTTATAATTCTGAATTTTGATTATGTAACGACGCACCTACGCTCTGGTAAGCATGGTAAGGAACGTCACCGAAAGCGGTTCAATTTCGGTTAGCTCCCCTGACGAGGAAAGTGGTTCAGGGCTAGATCTCACAACTTGGTGTGAGATGATAATATGAAACTCTTGGACTCTTCATGTTCCTGAGTTCATATGAAACGCTGATCCCTAGCGTGCATTAGGCAAGTAATTGGAGACCCCATCGTGTGGTCAGTAACGCGATAGTGTGTTCGTCTGGAAATAGCCCAGGAGGACGTACGCAGCGCTTGCCATCGGCGTGCCCTGCAGGGCAGTAGGTGGTATCCGTTGGGTTGATAACATTCCCAACCGTGACTACCCGTTCATGATCTACTCGGGTTCCCCATCGTGTGGTGTTGAAACATGATCACGTGCCTTGAGACGTGGCTTAACTCAAGGACGGCCGTATGACAATGATACGGGCGTTTGTATTTACTTTCAAATATGGAACTGCCTGAAATGAAACAACCTTTGAGTGCACCACTATTGAGTGTCTTCTGCAGGTATTAACCACGTACGTATCCCGTGTAGTACACGTGTGCAAGAGACCGTCTTAGTGCCACTGATAATACGTATATACCGGTAAAATCCGGGTAGGATTTCCTTTTGGTGAGGTAACGTAGTACCGACATACTTCTTACGGTGCGTCGACACCGTACTAAACATATAATCCTCTTCCCTAAGAAGAAATGAGTCATGAACTAACTTTCAACTAAAAATGGAAGTTTGAAACAAGTATTATTTACTGAACTCTTATTTTGAGCTAAGATTCAAATGAGAGTATGACTAGGTGTCAAAGTTTTCAAAAACAGAGTGCTCTGTTTCTGGCAGGAATTCTTGCTGGACTTTCACAGGGCATAACTCTGAGTATCTTTAACCGATTAAGGTGTATGATACAGTTCTGGAAATATTTTCAAGTTCTCTACAATTTCTTTGTAGACCTCCAGAGCAAAATCACACGTTAAGTTGGTGAAAAGTGCAGTTGAAGGCAAACTGTTTAGAACCAGGACAGTAGCAAAACCTCTCTGGACCTTTCTGTTTTAAGCCATAACTTCCTGTAGAAAAATCCTTAAGGAGCCCATGATACACCGTTGGAAAGATACTGAAGTTTACTACAACTTTGATATTGAACTAGTCAAGAATCTGTAGTTAACTTGAGTAAAATTTGGAGTTTGTGTGAACTGGTCAGGGTAGTCCAGCTGATTAGTTTAGCATACTTAAGATTTGTTTAAACATGAATGTGGTTATGCTTTCATAAAGTTCATGACATGTTTATGTTTTACTTATCTTTACTTACTACTGAGATGGAATTTTGATTGACTCAAAATTTTGTTTCGTGCAGTATGGTACGCGCACACTCTCAAATGGAGGTTGGAGGTTCAAGTCGAGGTGGGAATGACTCGACTTCATCACAAGAGCCATCGCCAACCGGATTGGCGGAAATCATGGCAAGGATGAATGAAACTCTCCAAACTCTAGTTCAGCAAGGAATGAATAGAGAAGCTCAGCATCACACCCCGAGCACGTATCTGGATTTCTTGGCGACACAACCGCCAGTATTCTCTGAGGCGGCTGACCATTGTGAAGCAAATCACTAGTTACGTGTCATTGAGTCCAAGTTTGGGTTGATCCAATGTGATGAATTCTCGAAGACTCTATTTGCCGCTCAGCAGCTTCACGGCTTTGCTGGAGCATGGTAGGTAGAGTACCTTGCTGTCCAACCAGCAGGGCATCGTGTCACATGGGCGGAGTTCCAGGCTGCATTTCGTGCTCGTTTCATCCCTGCGGGCATAATGCAAACAAGCCACGATGAATTCTGGAACCTAAAGCAAGGTGACATGAGTATTATTGAGTATGCGAAGGAATTCAATCGCTTATCTCAATATGTCCCTGACTATGTGAAGTCACCAGCCATGAAGGGTTATCACTTTTACCGAGGGCTGACCGCTAGGCTGCGATGTGAATTGGCTCAAGTTAGCCAAGAGAATTTTGATGAGTTTGTGAGCTGTGCTATCACTCAGGAATATTATTCCAACCTCTACCTTAAAGAGAAGAGGTAGAGGGACTCATCACAGGATTAATGCAATCATCTACCTCAGAAATATCGGTGGGTAATCCGTTCACCTTCCGGTCGAGAGGTTCCACAAAGAGTGCAGCCATTCTTGGAGTATGACGACTCGTATACTCCACAGAGGTCTTATTCACCTCCACCGCAGCAGCAACTTATTTCTTATGCACCTCAGTATCAACAAGGTACACCAGAATATTATTGCCCTCAAGAGGTTGAAGATGAACAAGGTGATTTCTCAGCTGAACCAAGTGCTGTCCCACTTCATGTTTACAATGAACTCAACGTCAATGAAGCAACTGAACCGAGCAGCAACGTTATGTCTGCGGGTCCAGTTCTACAAAGTGATCTTGGGCAGCAAAGAAAAGCTATGTCCAAGGTGGGGACAGTTAATTTTGTGTCAGTCGATGATCTGCCAGAGGGAGGACCTGTTCTTGCCGGCAGGTTCACCTTAAATGACAAGCCGGTTTTCATTTTATTCAACTCTGGTGCAACGCATAACTTCATTAGTAGGGCGACGGTGATCCAGGATCAGATCTCCACAACTGTCACAAAAGGTTCTTACCTTATTCATCCGCCAGGTGGTGACATCTCAACTAATGAAGTCGTTTCTCGAGCACCACTTTGTTTGGGTGGAAAAATTTATCCTACCACCCTTATTATTCTCGAAGACCAAGGAATCAATGCCATATTGGGAATATCATGGTTGACCTTGCATAAGGCTGTTCTGGACATCGAGAACAGGAGTGTTCACTTGGACTCTCCACTTCACGGGCGTCAAACATTGTACCTCGGCAGAGTGGTTTCCAAAGACCCCGAAGTATGTAATGCCGAGGCTTGCAAGTTTGAAGACATTCCAGTAGTCCGTGAATATCTGGACGTGTTTCCCGAAGATCTTACAGGCTTACCACCTGAGCGCGAGGTGGAATTCAAAATAGAGTTGATACCGGGAACCACGCCAATCTCTCGGAGACCATACAAAATGGCTCCGAATGAATTAGCCGAGCTGAAGGAGCAACTCAAAGATCTGATGGACAAGGGGTTTATTTGTCCAAGTTCATCACCATGGGGTTGCTCAGCTTTGTTTGTGAAAAAGAAGGATGAGACGCTGAGGCTATGCATCGATTATCATCCTTTAAATGCTGTGACCATAAAGAACAAGTATCCACTACCAAGAATTGATATCCTCTTCGATCAGCTAGTGGGTGCTAAAGTCTTCTCCAAGATGGACTTAAGGTCGGGATATCATCAAATCAAGATTCGAGCGGAAGATATCCCGAAAACAGCATTCTCGACAAGATATGGACTCTATGAATATCTTGTCATGTCATTTGGGTTGACCAATGCTCCGGCCCACTTTATGTACCTTATGAACTCGGTGTTCATGCCGGAGCTGGATCAGTTCGTTGTGGTATTCATCGACGACATCTTGGTCTATTCCAAATCTGAAGAGGAACACGCTAAACATTTGCATATTGTGCTCCAATGACTGAGAGATCACAAGCTCTATGCAAAGTTTAGTAAATGTGAATTCTGGATCAACCAAGTGCCATTTCTTGGACATATTATTTCAGCGGAAGGCATTGCTGTTGATCCAAGCAAGATTGAACAAGTGCTGAAGTGGAAGTCTCCAACATCAGTCCATGAAGTTTGTAGCTTCTTGGGTTTGGCGAGATATTACCGGAGGTTCATCCTGGGCTTCTCAAAAATCTCCAAACCTATGGCTGAGCTACTGAAAAAGGGCATCAAATATGATTGGAGCAAGCCATGTGAGGAAGCTTTTCAAGCGTTGGTGAAACACTTCACAACAGCCCCGGTTCTAGCTCAACCGGATACAACCAAGCCCTTTGATGTTTATTGTGATGCATCTGGCATCGGACTTGGTTGTGTACTCATGCAAGGAGGACGTGTGGTCGCATATGGATCACGGAAGTTACGGAATCATGAGCAACATTATCCAACTCATGATCTCGATCTTGCTGCCGTGGTGTTAGCTTTGAAGATGTGGAGACATTACCTATTGGGAAATCTGGTTCACCTCTACACCGACCACAAAAGTTTGAAGTACATATTCACTCAGAAAGAGTTGAATATGTGGCAACGGCGATGGTTGGAGCTGATCAAGGACTATGAGATTGAAATTCATTATCATCCGGGCAAGACAAATGTGGTTGCCGATGCACTCAGCCGGAAGTCTCATATTCATAATCTAACCATTACGCCAATAGAAGAGGAAGAACCAAGTCTCTACTTGGTTCCATATGGAGCTCTACGTAATCTGGCTCTCATACCCACAATAAGAGAGGAGGTCATGGAAGCTCAAAAGAGAGACAAGGGCATGGCTCATATCAGAAGGAGATTAAAGAACGGGGAGATGAAATGTTTCCGGTTAGATGATGAAGACACCCTATGGTTCAAGGACCGGATAGTCGTACCCTGTGATATGAGGCTGCGGAAGAAAATTTTGGATGAGGCTCACTTATCCAAATTTACTATTCATCCGGGCAGCAACAAGATGTACCAAGAATTGAGGACTAAATTCTGGTGGACCCGGATGAAGAGAGAGGTTGCTAAATACGTATCAAAATGTGATACGTGTCGGCGAGTTAAAGCCGACCACATGAAGAAAGTGGGAACCTTACAACCGTTAAGCGTTCCGGCATGGAAGTGGGAGGATATTAGTATGGACTTCATTGTTGGGCTACCTCTCACGGCTAACAAGCATGATTCGATTTGGGTAATCGTGGATCGGTTAACCAAATCAGCACGCCTCATCCCGGTGCGTACAAAATACAGCGCCAAAAAGTATGCGGAGTTGTACATAGCATGAATCTTTTGCTTGTATGGGGTTCCCCGTACCATTGTCTCCGACAGAGGATCGCTGTTTGTGTCCCGCTTCTGGGAACAGCTACACGCATCCTTGGGAACTAAATTGATTCGAAGCTCCGCGTATCACCCTCAAACCAATTGGGAAACTGAGAGGGTGAATCAAATCCATGAAGATATGCTAAGGGCGTGTGCCATTCACCACGGTAAGAGCTGGGATGATCACTTACCGTTGGCAGAGCTCTCGTATAACAATGATTATCAAACGAGCATAAAAATGGCACCTTATGAGGCTCTCTACGGCCGGAAGTGCCACACACCCTTGAACTGGTGTGAATCTGGCGAGAGAGTGATTTATGGGGTTTATCTCATAAATGAAGCTGAAGAGCGGGTAAGGCTTATTCAAGAAAATCTGAAAGCCGCTCAGTCCAGACAAAAGAGCTATGCGGATAAGAGACGTCGTCCTCTGGACTTCCATGTTGGGGACCACGTATACCTCCGCGTATCGCCTATGAAGGGCATTCACCGGTTCGGAGTGAAGGGAAAATTAGCTCCGCGTTTTATTGGTCCCTTCATCATCAGTGAAAAGTGCGGACCCGTGGCATACCGTTTGGAACTACCGGTAGCTTTAACCAGAGTTCATAACGTCTTCCACATATCTCAGTTGCGGAAGTGTTTGAAAGTTCCAACGGAGATTCTCACGGAAGGCATGGAAGATTTGAAGCCAGACCTCACTTATGTTGAGCGACCAACCCGGATAATTGATGAGAAGACTCGCGAAACAAGAAATCGGACGTTGCGATTTTTCAAAGTGCTATGGGAAAATCACACATCCGAGGAAGCTACATGGGAAAGCGAGGATTATTTGCAACGCAATCATCCGGAGTTTTTAGAGGCTTATGTTGACTAGTCGTCCTCTCCACATTGTCCTTAATCATGAATCTCGGGACGAGATTCTTTTTAAGGGGGGAGGAATGTAAAAGTCCCAAAACTTGTAAATAGAAAACTTGAGCTATGAATAAAGTTGAGTTTAAATACGAGAAATGGGACTTGCAAAAACTTTTGTTTACTCATGAAAGTGTTGGCATGTGCAATCAAACTTTAAATTCAGTTTGAACTAAGAGGGCCATTTTCAAAAAGGAAAATTCAAACTGTTGTTCAAAAGGTGGTATTTGCAGTGACCAACTCAAAGATCAGACGACATATTTGAATTCCTCAAATCCAAATTATGAGGGAGACAAATTTTGAGAAAATTTGGAGGTGCTTTGATATGTATATCAAGGGGACTTGTAAATTTCCTCTAAATTTGAATTCAAATTTGAAACTGAGGTACAACTTTTCAAATTGCCAAATGACTTTTGAATCTGAGTACCTCATGGCTGAATTTGCATGTGCCAAAAATTTGGAGATCTTTTGGGGGCAGAGAGGAGCTGTGGGACCCACATGTCATGGACTGAAAATGGAGGAGACTTTCAACCGAAGCAAACCTGTTGCTCTGTTCAGACCGAGCCCGAAGCCGACATGCTGCAGCGCGCCACCGAGCTGCCGTTGCCTCCACCTCCTGCTCTTCACAACACGTTGGCAGCAGTGGGTGGGATTTCCCTCGGTGTGATCCCCGTCTCCACAGCCAAGCCACTCGTGCTTTTCTTCCTCCTCACCAACATCACCCGAGAACAGCAACCTTAGCTCCCGCCTTCTCTGCCTCACAGCCGTGCTGCGTCCAGCAGGTTTGGCGCCCTGTGGAGCCAACAAACAGCGGTGCCGGAGCCTCCTATACCTCCCCGACCCATCTGCAGCTCACCCCCGGCCTCCTCCAAGCGGTGCTGACCATTTCTTTCATCAGCAAGACAGAGCTAGCAGGCTTTCACTGACCCTCGTCGTCCGGCCTGTACGAAGCCTCTCCGTCATGTTCAAAAGATCACAGAGGTGCGCCACCACGTCTAGCTACTCCTCCCGTGGTCCTCTTGCCCTTCCCCGACGCCGGCTAGCCAGAATTTGATTTTTGGCGCTGGCTCACGTAAAGGACCAACCTCAGCAAATTTCAGAAATTAGTTCCAATCGCTTGATGTTTCGTTCTACAATTCAAACCACAGCTACTAGGGTTCCTAGCGCCCTTCCACGCTGAATCACGAAGCAAACCGACCCTCCTATGCCCCGGGCGACGAGAAATCACCGCCGGCGGCCAAAACTGCCACGGTCCATGGTGACGACTAGTTTGCAGCCATTTTCTGCACGATTTGATCTCCGTTCCACGTTCCTCGACCAATAGGGATGCTGTAGGGCATCGTAGCTCGCCGGGAGAAGCCTTGGACACGCCGGAACGCGTCCATGCCGAGCTCCCGAGCCGTCCCGCCGGTGCCGACCCACCTACAGCCGTTTTCATGCGGGAAAACCTTGCCCGGCTGCTAGGCCACGGTGTGAGGAGCGTGTAGGGCAAAACCGGAGCTAATTTGGTGGAGAAATGAGGGAGAATGAGCCACGCCACTCTTTCTGCCGTTGTGCACCCGCGGGCTCTGGCGAGAGGTTGAAGAAGCACCTGACCCGTGGGCCCCATGTTTGACTGTTCTGTTTAAAAATCAAACAGAGAGTTGTTCAAACTTGGAAAATGCATAACTCTGTGCCCGCGACGGTAATGAGGAAATGCACCGGGGCGCATGGACGCATCCACTCCAAGGTAACGCTGCCCGCTTGCGAGATAAACGCACACCTCCCAAGAATTTCAGGGACGTGATGCCCTTCATAACTTTGCCTGGACGGACCCAACTTTTCGATATCCTGATGATTTGGAGGGTCGCGCACTGCTTCTCTTTCTCCCAACGGCCTCATCACCTCACCTACCTTCTACCCAACATAGACGGACCGCACGAACCGAAGGCCCAGGTAAGTAGTTAAGTTTTTACGGCCCACTTTCGGGGCTCGATCAAAGTTCTGGGTTGTAAGGTATACCTAACATTTTAGGTCGAAAGGACCGCCTGGAACGAACCAGAGTGAGGGACAAGCGGTGCGAGATGGCCATCAATGGCGCACTCGGGGGCTTCGGCGCCCTCGACATCTCTAAGTCTGATATCCGAGTCTTATCTTGGTGACTCCCCGGTAGCGCCCCCCCCCCCCCCCGAAACGGTCGGCATGGATCCGCCCGGGCCTCCGAAGGGCCCAGGATTCGCGTGAGTGTGCCAAGTGGGATTTTAAGGAACGAGGACATTGAGTCTCAATCAGATCAACCTGATTCCCCCGTCCCTTAAGGAAAGGCAGTGGGGTTCCACTTGGATTAACCTGTTAGGCAGCTCACCGAGCCCAAGAACTCGACCACAGAGGTAATTTCCAGTCTGTCTCAACCCCTCCAAGCCTACGAACGGTTTGCGTATGGGTAGCGAAGCGGATTCGCTAAATGAAACAAGCCCAATCTGCGGAGGGGGGCTCGAGGGATATTTGATGACTCAAAGTCACGAATGGCTCGGCGCCTGAGGTTTTGAGCTCGGACGTAGCCACAAACCAAAATGAATCAAGGATCTCATACGCGGAGATATGCCTCCGACTGAGACGAGAGCTCGGCCGAAGGCCCGAGGGCTACTGACCGGGTAACATACCCCTGGTACCCAAGAAGCATTTGAACGACCAACCGCACGAGGACATGTGGCTCCACGGGCCATGACCAGGGGCGCACGCTTTGGGAGATGCCATCGAATACCGACCCCCGAGACGGGAGCGACGACAGGGCCGGGGGATACAAGCAATTCGGGCTAGAGCCCGGACCGGGAGCAGGCGAAAGACTTAAATTCTGATGTGACGGAACGACAGAAGGGATTTAAGACGAAGTGGGAAGCCACGCGTGACAAGACAAGCACGACGTCGGTCCATCATCATCACTCGTCCCATCCCGCTCGACGCGGGTGTATAGGGACGGAAAGTAGACGTAGACCGTAGAATAGATGGGGGCGGGTGTACGGTGTACTCATCCCCCTGCCCCGCTTTTGGGCTACCTCAAGCGCCGACACACCATGTAAACCCCCGCCCCATTTATGAGGAGTCGGCGGTTAGGTATTTGCGTCCGGGCTATAGAACGGGAGGCTCGGAACCTCCCCTTGCATGGTGAACACAACTCACACACACACTCGACAATTAGCTCCCCCTTCATTCTTGCATGCAGGACAGCCTCGCTTATAACCGCGGTTCCTCGATCCACTTCAGCTAATACAAGGCAGACGAACACCTCACAGCCGACATAGGACACGTTGTCCGAACCAGTATAAATCTTTATATTTGTTAGCTAGCCATCCAGACATAAAATGTGAAGCATTCGATTACTAGACTGTGGTAAAAGCACCGACACATACCTTGTCAAATTAGATTTTCTAAATGGTATGACCATAGAATAGACTTTTCAAACAAATAGCAAATAGAAGGATGATGAATAGACTTCATGAATATATAATTCATTCCAGTCCCTCAAGTTCACAATAGAAAATTATTGGTGAAAAGGTTATTTAATTTTAAGGTCGCATGTGATTCTTTAAATTTCTTGTTATTTTAAATGATTATTGAATGGTTATACTTAATTTACTAGTATCCACAATTTATTTTGGACAACTATCACTTGCATTATGCTCTAGAGATCGAATATTATTTTTAGAGATTTTCTATAATTTTTTGTATACGATTATTTTATTTTGAGGTTGCATGTGAATTTTTTATTTCTTGTTATTTAAATCATTATTGAATGGTTATAGTTAATTTACTAGTATCCACAATTTATTTTGAAGAATTACCACTTGCATTATGCTCTAGAGATCAAATATTATTTTTAGAGATTTTTCTATAATTTTATGTATTTAAGAAATCTATTTTAAAATATTTCATGTGCAATTTTTGTGTGTACATAGCAATTTTCTGAGTATATGGGCTGAGGCCCATGGACTGCATTCTATTCGTATCTTAACCGGATCAAATTCGGATATATCCGAATAAATATGGATGTCCGACTATTTGGTCGGATATTGATCCATACCGTTTCCGATCCAATATTCGAAATTGAATATATGAATTCAAATTCGAAAAATATCTGGCAAAAATAGATATGGATCGGGTATATGAAATGATCCAGAAAATATCTAATCCGTTTTCCTCCCTAATGTGGAGATTGACCCATATATGAAATAGGCTCATCGACACTATTCTATCTTATCTTTGTTAATGGACACTACTCCTATGTGGAAATAGGCTACTGCATATAAAATGTCTAGATTTTACTCTCTACGTTTATTTATATTTGACGCTAACCAAGTCAAATAAAAAGAAACGGAGTGATTAGCAAATCTAAAAGATATTTATATTTAGAAGTGGCTGATATAATCCCTAATAGAATTTGTTATCGCAAAGTAGCTCTATGACTTGTATTTCCTTGACTGATTGACGTTGATACGTGTTTCGATTCTGGTTCTTAATGTTCTATATAACTTCGTACACAAATTTTAGTTGATTTGAAATTGTAAAATGTGAATACAGACAGTGGTGGGTGTCAGGTTTTCTTCCATCAGCGAGTTTTTCAAACATTGATCACGTCGTCGACCTTTCTCCGTTCATGAAGGATGTGTTTAGTTTGAAGTCAGACCTGGATTGGATAGGACCATCCATATTTTTCTGTACTGGATCATCCAAGATGATGTTTGATTGGATGGATCGGATGATCCAGTTTTTTGTTTGGTAGGTTGGATGAAAGATGGATGGATTGGACCATCTAAATTGATGTTTTCACATGATACTAGCTATTATATACTAATTATCATATTACTAGTACATATTAATATTAATATCATAATAATAATTACTAATAAATAATAAAAATAGACTAATTATCACTAAGTATGATACTAACAGGTATACTTAGACAGGATGGATGAGCTCATCCAGCAAATATTTGTGGACCACTCCATCTAGCATCTGTAGGGAATATTCCCCGAAGTTGAATAACTCTGTCTAGTTGACCGTGAAACAAACACTAGACTGGATCATCGAATCCAGTCCAATCCAATTCAATACAGACAATCAAACACATCCTAAGGGCTCGTTTGGTAACAAGGGGTGTAAATCCCACGGAAAGAAACCCCCGGAGGGACATTTCCCTTTCATTTCTATTTCCTGCCACCTAGAGGTTATATTCCCTATTGTCATTTGGGAGTCCAGGGCTAAAAATCCCAGAAGACAAAAACAATCACAAAGAAATGAGAAAAAATTAAGAAAAAGTGGGGAATTATAAAAATGAAAAATTCTTGTAAAATTAGTAGAACTTCAAAATATGCATGCTAACATAAAACATCATCGATACATTAACACCATGGTCATCTCCACCTAATTCTTATAAATCAGGACAACCATAATTTATACAAAAATAACATATGATTCTCACTTTCAACAAATGCATCACAGCTAAATCTAATTCTCTCACAAATCAGAACATATCAGATTGTCATGAAGGGTACATTGACTCTAACCATGTGTATTGCTCTAAGCACTAAATCGATACACCCATGTTAAGTTCTAGTGATGCACAACTCAAGATAATAAGAACTACCAAATGCATATGCGACTGCATAAATGCTCTCCATTCTTCGAACCATGATTCGTGGCAGCTTCATGGCCATCAGAGATTCTTTACCTCTGCAAATGATTGTGGTTAATAACATAAGTATTTATTTGACAAATAACTAAAGCAACTAGAAAGAATAAAACAGGTAGCTTATGCCTCTGCTATAGTTATGAAGAAAAGAAAGAAAGACGACTTGTGGACTGCTGTAGAAGGCTACAGAAAAAAGAGAGAAAGAAAAGTAGCAGAAAGGAGAGGAAAGAAAGTAGCAGGAAAGAGGAGAAATTAAAGTAGCATGAAGAAAACTAATGTTCATCTACAGAAATAGCCAAGCCAGAGAAACTACAATTCACTTAAGACAGAATAATCGACTCAGGGAAAATGGAAACTACATCTAAACAAATCTTATAGGGTAGTTGGGCACCTCACATGGCAGCTAACATATAGGTGCAAGTGCAAAGGTAAAATCAAGAGCACTATAGTCATGATGACTGATGAAACAAAGCAATGCGGCCGTGAAAACAAAATATATGTAACATCCCTAACTTTTGTAAAGTTTGATGTCAACTCATGAAACAAAGTTAAGGCGATAAAAGACTATAATTGTGTCACATGAAATGATGAACACACAAATGGACATGTGAGGGAGTTAAAAAATTTATCTAGCCCATGCTCAACACATGTTAACCTAGGGGAAATAATTACAGTCCCAAAACTCTAACTCATGTGCACCTTCTCTAGGAGGAGAGTGGAGGAAATTTAAACACCATTTTGAATCTTTTGAAAGGATTCCTATTCAGATTGTCCAAAGGCCTATATGTGAGATCATATATGCATTTCTCATGCATTCAAGAGCCTAAGTTTCAAATTTGGAGAATTTTTAGTCTCATATACTATTTATTCCGAGGATTAAATGAGGGCACGTTCAAATTCAAATTTGAATTTGAATTTTGAACAAAACCAAATCAATTTCAAAATCTGATTTCAGATTTGAGTTCCTCATAGTTATTTTGACGTATCCTCCAAGTTTGATCAAATTCGGAGCTCGTTTGCTATTTTAAATTGAAATGGGGGATAAGAGGGAGAATTGTGGCTGTGGACCCCACCGGTCAGTCTCATAAAAATGCAAACCGACTCCAGCGACTGTTGAACGCGCGCCACCTCCGACGTCCGGCGCCCCAAACCGACTCGGTAGCGCCAGCTCCTGCTTCCCTCGTTTCTGCTCGGTCTGATCTTCCCCACAGCGAGTGCAACAGAGCTACTTTGCTTCCTCCCCGTGCTGCCTCACTCCCGTGCTTTTGCTCCCGAGAAGAAACCATCGTCCGCTCGGTTTTCTCCCGACCGCACAGAAAGCACCGGAGCTCGGTTGCTCACGCCTTCCACAGCAAAGATCATCACACACTCATGCTCTAGCCGGCTATCACCTTTGCTCTGCTGTTCTGTGCTTGCTTGCGCCTAGAAACGGCTTAATTGCTGCTGCTCCCGAGTTCAAACTGAAGAAACCGAACTGGTCACCGTGGCCAGCCCAAACCAGGAGTGATCACGCCCAAGCAAGCCACCCCATCGGTGCACCTACAAGCCTAGTTGCTCACCTCCGAAGCTCAACCCTAGCCATTGATCACAGAGAGAGAATTTCAAGATTTTCTCCCAGGCGGCAGAAACTGACCTTGAGGTAAGGAATTGCAAAATTCGTCCCCAAATCGTGTTTGTTGTGTTTCAAACTTCACACACAGGATCTTAACTGCCTATCACACCTCCTCCATCGATTTTAGACCGAGAAATTGAGTTTAGAGCGAGAAATCCGAGTTCTTTTCGAGGGTATACCACTGGACCATGTCGGGTGCACGGTGCCGATAGGTTTGGAGCGCTCCCAGGCTTATTTAGACCTCATGTCGGTCTTCTACACGACCCCCTGGTGCTTTAGAGCCCAAGAACCGATCGTTTGGTGAAGAAATGAGCCACGCCGCAACCTTGCCGGAGCCTTAGGGCTTGCTGTTGCCGGTGCGCCCTGTTTTCCGGCGAGTTTCAGCCGCCGCCGACCTCACCAACAGGTTCAGCGTGGAGGAAAATGGGGGGGGGGGGCAGCCAGCAGGGGGACTGCAGGTGGCCGGGAAGTGCCTTTCCGGTGACCCTCGCCGGAGGGAGCCGCCACTGCCCTGTTTGGCGCGAGGCTGAAGGTTAGGGATGACAGGTGGGACCCACGGGCAGGTTTTAAACATCTCCAGAATTTCCCATTTTAGTTCAAACTTTGGAGAGCCATAACTTTGTGTAGGGGTGTCCAAAAATTGTGAAACAAATTTTGTTGGATTCCTCTCAGAGAGTACTATCCATGGGTGCAGCCCAATGTTTATGAAAATCTCTGGATTTGTCTCATTAATTCATTTAAAGAAAATTTTGTATGAATTTTTACAGGAGTTCGGTTTATTGGAAAATTCCCAAATTTTGACAGGAAGTTCTTCCAAAATTTCTTGAACTACAGTAAAAATTTAAGAGGCATTGAACCCCATTTGCTTGGTCAAATGATGTGTTCATTTCTTATGTCTCTGAAAAATGGGAAAAATGAACAGAGACATTTTCAGCTTTTCCCCAATCTTTGTAAAATTCGTAGCTCCATGTAGGAAACTCCAAAAATGGTAAAACCAATTCCTATGGGCTCAGGACATTTTGTACTTCACAAAAAGTCTACCTTTCAGCATATAAAAGCTTAATACCTAGGGGGTAAAGGCGAATTAGTGAAAATCACATAAGGAATTATTGTGATCACCTTGAGCCATTTCATGAGCTCAAATTCTGCACACTGCCTAAATACCTTCCATAGAATCTGTGGTTAAATTTTCAGCTTCATTGGACCTCTGGAACTTGATCTACCATCTTTTAGGTTTAAGTGTTCATATAATGGACTTTATCACATGGTGATTACTAGTATCCCTTTTCACCTAGCATTCTTCTTCTCTAAGGTTTAGATCCAACAACAGAAACCTTGCTGTTGTTTATCTCTCTTATGTGTGAGTTAACTTGTACAACAGCTTTGAATAATTTTCTAAATTGCTTTTGAATACGTGTGCATAAATCATCTTAATAGCATGTGACGTCGACGTTCAACGAGGACTCAACTCCGCAGCGAGGATCTCCATCTCGTGACGAGTTTGGAGGATTCTCCGGAGGAAGACTAACTCCTAGCTTCTAACAAAACTATTGAGCAAGGCAAGCCCCGGTTTGCATATCGTTACCGTTTTAAATTTTGCTTTACACCTCATGTTTATTAGACGTGATATTGTGCATTATGTCTAGGATGATTGAAACCCACTTGCATGGATATTACATCCCTGAGTAGAAGGTTTAGTGTAGGCTTTGCCTCGTGGTAGATGCTAGGCTAATGTTGTAGCTAGCTCGGTAGAAGTCGAGTAGTAAAAAGCTACTCGCGGGAAAGTTCGAGTAATGGAGTTACTCGTGAGAGGTTGATGATAAGAGCACCCTCATGAAAATGAGATGGGGACGGGGATGTTCCTGTAGGATAGAGCGCTCAAGGTTGGTCTCGACCTGCGATGGGTGTGATAATGCTTGAGACAACATTTGGCCTGGACCGGGATGGTAAGGCAAATGTGGAGGTTGGTTGTAGCCCCGTCCATGTCGGTTAAGGACCGTATGTATGCGGCCCTGTTGGAAAAGATTGAGCTGTACCGGATATATAGTGGGGTATGGGACCCATGAAACCGATGTAACTCGATGGACCATGATATAGAAACTCATCCCTCGCGTGGGAATGGCGTTGAGAAGGCGGGAGGTGTAAATCCTTTAGCGGGCAACTTCGACGTGTCCGCGTAGAGGACCATCCTGCTCGGCGCGAAATGTTTTTCTATGTCAGGGTGTTGTGTGAAAGGTTGCTGCATACAACGTAAGAAAGAGCTCTTGAGAGAGTCTTTCGAGGCGGGTGTATGTGTCGTGTATTCTGGGTTGTTATTGATTCGAATCACCGTCGCTCGCGGAAGATGATTGAGCATACTTGCCCACTGCACCGTGACATAGTTAGAAGAGGAACTAAGTCTCTTAACATGCTGTTTATGGATTAATCTTTGTATTGGAACCTTGACTGAATTAGAGATAGTGCCAACTAAAGTTCATTTCCACCTTAGGCTAGCAACATCGGGATAAGCGTTTCTTGTTTGATTGTGGACTTCTGGTGTTGTGAGGTGTGAGGACCACTAAAATGAAGGCTATAAGAATCTGAATATAAGAATCAAGTTTAGTCAAGCTGCATTTTGCATATTCATGTTCCTACTACCTTACTACCCATGCATGTAGAGTTACATGTTTAGGTTTGACGGTTAAGACTTGCTGTGCCTTAGTGCTCACGGTTGCTTCTGAGTTGTTTTTGCAGGTAGCAGGATGCCTGCTATGAAGAGGTTGTTCGGTGAGACGACGAACCGCACGATTCGTTCCAATCATCGGAAACCTAGCCGCTGCCTTTCTTGGTGGAGCTAGTAGGAAGCGTTCATGGGCTGAACGACTTCTCTTCGGTGTAGTTAGGGTCGAGAGTGAGTAGTTGTCCAGTTTAGATTTTAATTCCGCTGCGTGTGTACATTATATTGTAAAAGAACTTATGTTGAATAACGAAATGGTTTCATTATGTTCTTACCGTCTCTTTTCTTGCATGCTGTTGGGTGCCGCATCGCACGACACCACCCACTGTGATTCCTGGGCTGGGCTCCTCACAATATAATCTCTAGCTAACTGTCATGCAGAATCTAAGAGTGGAGAACATATGGTGTAGCAGGAAAACCTGGTAAATCAAGTATGAGCATGCAATTTTATCTTCTCTCCGAACGAACACAAGGAAGCAAATTAATATAAACTTATTAACAATGTTTCTGCTCAACATACAACACAACAAAGCTTGCATGGTGCTGTCTATGACCTGTTCCGGTTGAAAGATAAGCTGAAGTGCTTGTACCCATGAGCAAGGCAATAGAACAGGTCAAAAGAGCTTAATGATCGCCAACTAATTAGCCAACGCATGCAACTGACCCAAGTAAACTGACATTTATGTTACCAGGAATTTGAAGTAAACTGACCAAGTAAACTAGTTCAGTTTTCTTCTAATTACCAGGAAATTCAAGACATTGCCGGAAATTGAATTCAACTTACCAGGAAAGTGAAGAAAGCATTAAACACCACTCATAGTCATGGAGATAAGATCTGAAATTGCAGAAATTAATTATTACAAAAATGATCATCAAGAAATTTAGTGTTGCAGAAATTGAGTGATTTATAAAATACCTTTTTGTCTATCTGTCCCCTAAGCCACAACAACCAAACATGTGGCTTCTTGGTACTAAAAAATATCTCTCTATTTATCTCATACTTAAAACATCTAATGCTTTTGCCATTTCCTCTTTAGTTAACTCTTCCATTGACTCTAAAACATAACACACTTTCTAACAGAATATTCATCCTTGTTACCCTCTTTTGCTTGCTGATTTAGCTCATTAAGAAATTTATTACTTTGTTCTTTTTTAAATTCTAAATACTCCTCAAGAACTCCAGCAATTTCATTTTGCTTACGTTTTCTTCTATGACTATCCTATCTATGGTCTCTATGGTCTGAAGAAGATGTCGGTGTGTGTTCATTTCCACCAATATGAGTATAACTACTCGAAACTTCCTATCCTTCAAGATTTGAAGCAAATGGGTTTAAACCAGGATCAATCTCAGGTTCATCATTTCTAGAAGAGCTTACAGCTTCATCTTGATTATGTGTTTGTTGCTGAATTGATGTAAAATTTAAATCTCCAGTGGAACATCTACATTCATATAGTACTGCCAATTGGTTAAAGAGGGGGAATGACTTTCATTGAAATTTCTTCACCTTTGGATGGTTCTATTATTGCAACAAAAAGATAAATATAAGATCAGTAAAAAGATAAAGCTAATAACTAGCAAGAGAAAATATCTTACTTTAATTATTTTTTCCCATATTGGTGGCTCGGCAACTATCATATCAAGTGATTTGTTCCATCTAGCACCACTTTGCTTGCGAGCTTCCTTTATGACCTTGTAGTTTGATTTACGTTCCTTTTCTTTCTATTGAATGTTGTGCCTTTGAAAAATTAGTCAATGGAAACCTTTCATTGAACATTTGAGTTATACTTTGCCACCCTTCAGGTATCCAACCATTCTGCCCCCTAAATCTCGGACTATTGTGTTCATGAAGGATGCCTACTAGAGTCTTCTTATAATTCATATTCCACGAAGCCGTTGTCATGGCTACGTAATATAAAATACTAACGATTACAATAGTCATTCCACATCTGCATAGCAATTTGATCTCTAAGAATGTTTCCAGCATTTGACTGAACAACATGTTGATAATTGTTATCTCCCTATGGTAATTTAATAAACTGATTTGGATTGATGGTATTTGGGTGTGATCCAACCATCCATATTCACCATTTAGACCTCTAATAATATTGTGAAACGAAACTGCTGCTGCTACAATTGAAGTCTGAGATTTTATAGGATAAAATATGCCCACTTTTAGGATAGGAAACCGCTTCTTCAAGACACCGATGGCTCTTTCGATGTGGTTGCAAAGGAGTGCATGAGAATGGTTAAACAACTTTTTATTATAAGCATATTCAACTCTCGATCCTTGCCTCCAATATTCACAACTCCTCGATACGGGGCAATAAAAGAAGGTGTGTTTGCATATCCTCCATCTACAAGGTAGAATTTACCGTCCGACACTTGAAAACCCTTTCTTAGAGCAGATTGAAGGACCCCTGCATCTGATGCAGACCCTTCCTACCCACAAGAGATAAATGTGAAGTTGAGATCAAAGTCACACGCTTACGTTACACTTTGGGAGAGAGTTTCTCTTTGATTTCTACATGGAGGGACTTTCTAACTGATAGTTATGGGAATGTGTGTACCATCAATTGCACCAATGCAATTCTGAGAATATGGTCAAAACCTAGGATTCGACACAATTTTCACATGGGGTTGATCTAGACTTGGGAGCTTCACAAATCTCTGAGTTAGGGTAGGAATTATATGAAAAAACTCATTTATCATCCTGTGGATTGTTTCACCACTGTGCTGGAATTCTTTTTGTAAGATCCCATTGCTAGCATTTTGAGATATCATATACATGAAAATTCCAAGTTGCTCCCCAATGCTAATTTTGAAGTTTCATGCAATAGTTGTTCCCTTCTAAGATAACTTGCTATGGCTATAAAGATCTCTGGCTCCATTCGAAACTCAACTTTACACCAACTCTCATGTCCATCCAAAACTTCCCTAACTTTTTATACACCACTACGACAAGAAGTGTGCAACGGCCTTTTTTTTGGTATAAGGCCATGAACATAAAGTTGGAACTAACACAAAAAACAACTCATCATCCTCTTCCTCCATAAATTTCCTTCTTAAATCATCTGTAGAACCCATTGTATATTATCCCTACAACATAGTAATATCTAGTTTTAACTAATCTACAAGATGAGACAAAATGCAAAAGGAAAAAATAATGTTATATGACTTACTTGTAGTATCTAGGTATCCAAAAGTTCAGTCTGGGACCACTTGGTTTCAGATTTGTAGAGCAATCAACCTGCAACACCATGATCTAGGAAGAAAATATTGAATAAAATATCATGATCTAGGGAAGTGTATGAGAAAAAATGAGGGGCAAGCTCTAAAACAAGGATAGTGATTCCAGTTTTATTCAGATGTCATTCTTAATCACTTGCATCTTACTAATATCTGATGAATAGCGAAAAACATGTCATATAGTTCAGCTCATTCCCTAATACATGCTAATGTTCAAAATAGTGAGCACATAAACAACATCACAACCATGTCAATTTTCTAGTAGCCTAAAGCAAACTCCACAATCTTGAAAGTCCCAAAACTTATAAATGGAAAACTTTAGTGGTGAATAAAGTTGAGTTTAAATTCAAGAAATTAGACTTGCAAAAACTTTTCTAAATATGTAATTGTTGTCATGTGCAAGAGGACTTAAAAATTCAGTTTGAACTAAATGGTTCACTTCAAGGAAAAGGAGGCCATTTCCAAAATGGAAATTCAAACTGTTGGTTAAAAATTTGTATTTGCAATGGCCAACTCAAAGATCAGAGGGCAGATTCAAATTCTTCAGGTTTGAATTAGTGAGAATGCAAATTTTGAGAAAGTTTGGAGTTGCTTTGATATGTATATCAAAGGGGCTTATGAATTTCCTTGAAATTTGAATTCAAATTTAAAACTGAGGTAAAACTTGGTCAATCGGCCAAATGGTTTTCAAATTTAAGCCCTCATGATTGAAGTTTGCACTGTGCCAAAAATTGGAGATATTTGGAGAAGAAAAAATGGTGGGCCCATTTGTCATTGAGAGGGGCAGACTTGCTTCTGAAGTCATCGAGTAATTCTCTATTTCTCACCCAAACCGACTGAAACCGCTGAGAGAGCGCCGGTGCAAATCCTCTCCCGAGTCCTCTGGCACCACCTCCTGATTTTCCCTCGAGGCTACTCGTTCTGATCGCTCCACGCGAGTGCAACAGAGTGACTTCGTTTCCCCCAGCTCATTCTTGCGCCTCGGTTGTTTTCCTCGCGCAGAACACCGCCGTTCAGTTTCTCCCGATCAACCACAGCAACCCGAGCTCGGTTGCTCGAGCTCCCTACAGCAAAAAGCTGTGCCAACGAGTGCTATAGCCAGCAAGCCCTTTTCCTCCCCTGTCCCGAGCTTGTTTGCACCGGAAAACATCAAAGGTTCTGCAGCTCTCGAGTAAACACCGAAGAACCAAGTTTTGTCGCCGTGGACAGCTCAACCCGAGCAAGTTCAAGCCCAAACGAGCTTACTCATAGGTGCACCCACAACTGGAGCTACTCCTCTCCGAAGCTCAGCCCTAGCCATTGATCACAGAGGGAGAATTTCAAGATTTTCTCCCAGGCGGCAGAAACTGACCTTGAGGTAAGGAATTGCAAAATTCGTCCTCAAATCGTGTTTGTTGTGTTTCAAACTTCACACACTACAGGAATCCGGACAATAGACGACGGCCAGAAACCGTCATCAATAAGAACGTTACCGGCGTCAATAACTTATTGACGACGGTAAAACTTTATAGACGATGGTTTACGGCTGTCATCAATTATTAGTCGTCAATAATCTTATTGACGACGGTTACCGTCGTCAATAAGCTTATTGACGACAGCTAAATTTAGCTGTCGTCAATAAGCTAGCTTATTGACGACAGCTAGGATTTGAACCGTCGTCAGTAACGATGGCTTATTGACGACGGTTTGTGGTACTGGCCGTCGTCAATAATGCTTATTGACGACAGCTAAATCAGGCTGTCGTCAATAAGCTAGAGCAGAGTATTGACGACGGCCAGGATTTGAACCGTCGTTAGTAACCATGGCTTATTGACGATGGTTTCTACTTGGCCATCGTCAATAACAATGGCTTATTGATGACGGCCAAGTACCAGAAACCGTCGTCAATAAGCTTTCCATTTTTTTTAAAACAGAAAATCCTGCCCTGGCTTCGAGGCCAGCCCTGGCTCGACGGCCAGATCATAGGCAATCAAATACATCACAGGCAGGCACAAAAACACTATACGCACGCCACACTACCCTACGCTACCCCGACCGCTGCCACCGGAATCCAGGAAGTCGTTGTGCGCTCGTCCAAACGTTGGTTGCTGAGGGGATGGAGTTTCCTAAGCCCGCGTCGCCGATCCCTATGATGTACATGTATAGTTAGACAAATTAGAAGTTCACAAATGTGTATATGATTAAATAAACTCATTACAAGTTAGAATTGAGCAAGTTAGCTAGATTTGGCTATGTTTGAGTAAGTTTGCTCATATTTTACTAAGTTTGAAAAGTATGGACTGTAGTGTTTGTGTTTGAGCTAATTCAAATAGTTTTGGCTATGTTTGAGTAAGTTTGGTCATATTTGACTATAGTTGAGTAAGTTGTACCATATTTTACTCAGTTTGAGGATGTTTAACTAGTTTTCCCTAAGTTTGAGTAAGTTTGATCAAATTTAACTAAATTTGAGCAAGTTTAACTAGTTGCAGCTATTATGAGAAATTTTGTACATGTGCTCCTCACGTCGGCCCCTGTGGTAGCTGTATCGGTGGCAGCGCCCACTGAGGAAAGACAACAGGCTGTCCTGTGGCCATAGCCTGCAAATATGAAGTAAATTATTATATATGTCATTTATATATTAGAAACGTTGAGTACAACGATCTGAACTTACCTGCATGGCAGCTTGCAGCTGTAGCATGTAGGAGTGTTGATACTCATCCCTAGCCCGGGGCTCGGCTGCCTGCCTCTCGTTCGTGAGCCTCAGCGCTTCCTGCGTCCTCTAGAGCTCCTCTTGGACACTCTGGAGCTCCAGATCATGGCTGCCACGCCTGCTGATCCACCCTGCGATGAAGAGGCCCTCGAGTAAGACCGCGCTTCCCTCGAGTCGACTACTCCATCGAAGATGGCCAAACTACACAACGAAGTAAGAGTATTAAAGTTTCGTGTCTCGAAGTTCATGAAAGTAAATGAAAAACAACAGAACTCGCCGGCCGTGAGGTTTACCGCCACCGCTTGCATAGGCGGCTTCAGGTACGATAGGCGAGTTCTGCCAATCGTAATCGTCGCCTCAAAGCCTCCGCACCTCCTCCCCATACTTTTCCTGAAAATACAGAAAATCAAAGTCATCAGAAGTTTTAAAGATAATACAATTAAGTCAACTAAAGAACTCACCAACGTCTCCATCGCTGTCTGAGAAGACAGCTGATCAGGCTGCGAGGGGTCACTTCCCATGTGACCCCTCCTCTACACCTGGATAGCGGTCGGCCCCTGACCGATCTCATGCTCCTATCGATACGTGTTAGCACAATGATAGCGATAGAAATTAACTAGAATATAATTCGAGTATCACTTACCATCCGTTTAGCAAGGCGTACGTAGCCGTCCCCGCCAAGACGATGTTTCTCGTCCGTCCCTCGACTCTGTCGGCAGGTCATCGACACGCCTTGGAAGCCCTGGCTCGCCCAACGAGCACACAGGGAACTTTAGGCGTCCGGACATGACTCAAGCCACGGTACATCTTGTGCATCTCCAACTAATTCATCGAGTCGTAGACCAGGCTCAACGACAAAAGAATCCGGCAACTCTTCTTCTTGGTAAACAACATCAGCCTCATCAATGTAACCAGTATTGTCCGGTGTATATAACCGCTCACGAGGATTCACATTTTGTACAACCTACCATGCACTAAGCTTTTCGCATGGATATTGTAGATAGTACACTTGTTCTACTTGGTGTGCAAGGACAAAGGTGTCGTAGCCTCGTAGTCGGTCCTTGTGTTTGACTTCTACCATGCCAAATTGGTTTTGTCGAGTTCCATTGTTATTATCAAACCAATCGCAGTCAAAGAAAACTACTATAAGGTCTTTACTCCCGGTAAAACTAAATTCTAGGATTTTGTTTATGATCCCATAGAAATTAGTTTCACGTCGTTCAGCATCGGCGGCCCTCGTCACAACTCCGGTGTTTAATGTTGCCCTTAGAGAACGTTGAGCTTCAAATTGAGTTGAACGAAATTGGAACCCATTGACATCATATTGACCAAAGAGTTTAACTTTAATGTATCTGTTGGACAGTTGTCGTAAATCTTCATGACACCGGCTTGTGTCTTGCACTGTCCAACATATGAAGTAAGAAGACTATTTTATGCTATGAACATAATTATTAAGAGGAACAAGACAAGGAAAATGTTACATGATTTCGAAACCAGGTTTGGAAGTTAGGTCCTCCATTTACTCCATAATGTCGCATTGTTTGTATTTGCTTGCTAGTAGGTTGCTGCTTAGACTTCTAATTTTGTCGATCAAACTCATTAAATAAGGACAAAACAGAATTATTAGCATAGATGTATAACACACCACGCAAATTAGTATAGATGTTGAACAACCACTTACTGAAAAAAATTGTCCATCCCATCTATGTTAGCATACATGTATAACAAAGCAGCTGTCTTTTCATCTGTTGAAGCATCATAGCTCATGCCACTACCAACAGTAGTGCCTCTCGTTTGAAAAAGTGAGAGTTCGCTACAAGAGGTTGCTTCAGCCATATTGTACCGCAACATCGATGCATTAAACTTGTGTTCTTCTGCAAAGTAGACACTTGAAAAGTATCCTATCTCCTGAAGTGTAAATGCTTCGACGATGCATCCTTCAACCCTTGCCCTATTACGAACCATCGGTTTCAGACATCTGAGTGCTCTTTCAATGTGGTACATCCACCAATATTGAACAGGGCCGCCTACTTTAGCTTCATATGGAAGATGGATTAGAAGGTGTTGCTTTGGATTGAAGAACTCTGGAGGAAATACTTTTTCCATCTTACATAAAAGCACGGTATACAAAAGCATCTGTCTTGGCGAACCACTCGTCCGAGTGACCACCAGAACTATTCTTCCAACCGGTATACATCCAACTACGATTCTCATCCATGTTTGAATCTGCAGTTTAATGTCAAGGAAATTATAGTTACTTTATAATTTATTTATGTCACGGCCCTACATCTATTGGAAAGGATAGGTCCTAAACCCACCCAAGAGTGACCGAGCGGAGCGTGCTCATGACGAGACGCGTGGTATGGATCCGAACAAAATTTCGGCAGCATAACACCGCTGTTCTCCACTGCACGCCCGAAAATGGTGCAGCAGAGAACAATAGGGTTATGCCATCGAAATCTCGTCTAGATCTAAACCCGTGTCTCATCACATGCCACGCCCCCTCGGTCACTCCCAGGCTGTCCAAAAAGGGACAATTCCGAACGTACACGCCTCACATGCGTAACACATGTGAGACGGGCCCGTTCAAAACGGGTGACACATGTTGTATAGGTTACATCAATCTTTCGTTTTTGAGTCATTTAAAAGAGAGAGAGAGGAAAGAACGAGATAGAAGGAAAGAACGAGAGACAAAGAAGTGGGTCAGCCGTCCTAAGTTATGCCCCGTTGGGGCCTGCCATTATATTACGACGCCTAGGGTTAGCCGTCGTACGTTATGCCCCGTCGTAAGTGGGTCAAAGATGAAACCGCACCGTCGGGGCCCGCCGTCCAAGCGCGGGAGCTTGCCGTCCTCCGTGCCTCTCTCGACTAATACATTACCAATAAATGGGACGTGGCAGACCCTAAATGGGTCGTGTCAGGCCGGACCGGGCCGAAACCCATTTATTTACATATAGTAACTAATCACACAATCAATCAAAGTATTATTTAAACAATAATCAATTACAATACTAATTAAACAATTAATCAACTAAGGTCGGGCGGCGCGGCAGGGCGGGGCTTGGGGCGGGGCCGGGCGGCACAGCAGGGCGGGGCTCGGGGCGGGGCGCGACAATTGAGACAAGGCTCCAAATCAGTTGATGACAATATTTTTGCATGGTCTCAATAATGAATTTTTTGATTGGTGAGATGTTTTCATATCATGATCACAAAGTCTTCTGGATCATGCTATGTGCATTGAGAGAAAAATTCAGCAAGAAGGACGTTGTCGATCCTATGATGGTCAATCTATCTCACTTTCTTAGAACCGGCAGCAATCTAGTACCTCTTTTGCTGGGGTAGGTCTCAAGATGGTGCAGCTAAGCGTTCTCCATTCATTGGTGATGTGCAGTAATTAGTTCCTATTGTCTCTTCACCTACAATTATACTATGCACTTGATTAGCTTGTTCTACAATGAATGATTCAAATGAGTTTTTACATCAAGTCCACAATAATCTCCAAATAGAGACACTCCCTATCAGGCTCGAGTTGATAGACACAGGGAGTTAACCACATTAGAGACGGGTATGAAACCCATCACTAATAATCTCCAAATAATGGATGATCTGATGGTGCCCCTTTTATGCAAAAAGGGGCTAAGTCTACTATCTGGTTAGAGGTTGTATAAGGGGCTTCTCTCGTCTGAAACAAGACTATTGACCATTGATTAAGTATATATATTAGGGAGGGGCATTTCATAAGGAGAGGAGCATTGAGCAAGAACGGAAGCAGTAGGAAAATGATTAGATATTATGAGTGCTTCGGAGAGTAACATATACGCTTTATCAACAAAGTGCTGACAACTTGATAAAGAATAATTGGCCAGCAAACCCCCTCTGCCCCCTGTGCTCAACACAGCCGGAAACGAATAAACATCAACTAAGTGAGGGTACTTTTGCCAAAGAAATATGGGGGATGCTTACCACTAAACTACGGCTCGAGGCTCCTCTCTCCTCCATCCTAGGAGGTGGCACTAACCAATGCCTCTCAGGTCTGAAAATTACAGGTACTAAGCAGCAAATGAGAACCCAATGCCATGTTATTTGTACTCTTGTATAAGAACGATTTTATTTCCACTAATAAACGAGAACACTACAGGGCGGGGAGCGGGGGGAGGGGCCGGGCCGGAGGGGGATGGGGGAGGGGCCGGACGGGGGGAGGACGGCGAGGCCGGCCGGCCGGTGGCCGGCGGCGCGGAACAAAATAGTCTGTAGCATTCCACAGGCCAGAAAAGAGTAAGCTCTCAGAAAAGAAATTCATACTTACATCTCTGAAAATGCCATGAATGTGATCAGATATTTTGCAGGATCCTCTAATGCACACCAGAAGGTAGTTCGGTATGAGATATCATTTTTAGTTGAGGTCCCCAAAAGCGTTGTTATTGGGTGGGCGGCCAAAGGCTCGGTGCTGGGGGGCGGCCGGTGCAGGCTCGGCGCAGGGGAGGCCGAAGCTGCCGGGCTCTATGCAGGACGGCGACCGTGGGGCGGGCTCGGTGCAGGGGCGGCCGGGCTCTTTGTAGGGGAGGCGACCAAACAGAGCGCCCGAAGGCTCGGTGTAGTGGGCGGCCGACGCGGGCTCGGCACAGGGGCGGTCAAAGGAGCGGCGGCGCGGTGCAGGTGAGGCCGGGCGACGGTGAGGCTCGGTGCAGGGGGCGAGGAAAGCGGGGGAGAGGCCGGAGGGGAGGGGGACTTACCTTGGGCCAGAGACGGGCGGCGGCGGGGACGGGCAGCGGCGACGGGGACGGCCGGCGGCGACGGGATCAAATTCGGATATATACGAATAAATATGGATATCCGACTATTCAGTCGGATATTGATCCAATCCGTTTTTTATGCGATATCCAAAATTGAATATCCAAATCCGACTCCGAAAAATATCCGACAAAAACAGATATGGATCGGATATTTTTGGAAAACAGAAACAAATGGTCCGGAAAATAGCTGATCTGTTTTCACACCTATTTAGAACCATTCTTTCTAGTAACAGTTTCTTCACCAAGGACTACTAAAGCCTGTGGTCTAATTTACAAATTTATATAATTAAAATAGAATTTATCAGTCAAGTTAACAGTAATATAGCCAGCAGTTCTGAAACCTGCCACTGATCTAGGACTGATTCGATGAGATAGGGTGTATTCCGTGGACCAGTGGTTGTTGTTGCAACACCTCAGCACATCGCGGGGGCCGGGGGGAGTGCCGGAGGGGGAGGGGTGGGGCGGGGCGGCCGGCGGGGCCGTACGGCCGGCGACGGCCGGCGGGCCATCGGTGGCCAGCGCGCGGTGGAGGAGGGGAGGGGGGAGGGAGGTGGCGTACTCTTTTGTCGGCGGCGACAGCAAGGTCGGCGACCGGCGGCGGCGTGGGGACCGGCGGCAGCGGCGACCGGCGGTAGCGGGGACCGGCGGGGAGGGTGGCGGCGACGAGACTGATCGGCGCGAGTCGGGAGGCGGCACTGTGGCCGCCTCCCGGCTCGCGTACGGGTTATATGTCCGGTTATCTAGCCGTCGTCAATAGCATTAAAGACGACAGCCCCGTCGACAATAAATTTGGCCGTTGTCAATGATCGTTTTTCCTGTAGTGACACACAGGATCTTAAATGCCTAGCACACTTCCTCCATCGATTTTAGACCGAGAAATTGAGTGTAGTGCGAGGAATCCGAGTTCTTTTCGAGGGTATACCGCTGGACCATGTCGGGTGCACGGTGCCGATAGGTTTGGAGCGCTCCCCAGCTTGTTTAGACCTCATGTCGGTCTTCTACACGATCCCCTGGTGCTTTAGAGCCTAATAACCGATCTTTTGGTGAAGAAATGAGCCGCCACAAACTCGCCGGAGCCCTAGGGTTTGCTGTTGCCGGTGCGCCCTATTTTCCGACGAGTTTCAGCCGCCGGCAACCTCACCAACAGGTTCAGTGTGGGGGAAAATAGGGGGGGGGCAGCAGGGGGACTGGAGGTGGCCGGGAAGGTCCTTTCAGGTGACCCTTGCCGGAGGGAGCCGCCACTCCCCTGTTTGGTGCGAGGCTGAAGGTTAGGGATGACAGGTGGGACCCATGGCAGTGTTTAAACTTTTCTAGATTTTCCTAATTCGGTTCAAACTTTGGAGAGCCATAACTTTGTGTAGGAACCTCCAAAAATTGTGAAATAAATTTTGTTGGATTCCTCGCAAAGAGTTCTATCCAGGAGTGCAGCCCAATAGTTATGAAAATATTTGGATTTGGCTCATTAATTCATTTAAGGAAATCTTGTAGGAATTGTTACAGGAGTTCTGTTTATTGGAAAATTCCAAAATATGGGCAGGACACTGTCCAAATATCCTTGAACTCCGGTAAAATTTTGAGAGGCATTGGACTTCATTTGCATGGCCAAATGTTAATTCAATCTTGTATGTCTCTGAAAATTAGGAAAAAACAGAAAGATTTTCCAGCTTTTAGCTCCAACTTATAAAATCCATATCTCTTTGTAGGGAGCTCTAAAAATGGCGAAACCAAGTCCTATGGACTTATGAGACTCTCATGTTTCTGAAAAACCAAATTTGGAGCATGACAAGACACTATAATTGCCATAGGAATTCAGAGAAGCCAAATAGTAAGAAAATTCCCTAGGCCACATCATACATCAACATTGTCTGAAATTTTGCAAGCCATACCTATGTATGATCTGTGGACCACTGTAAAATTTCAGAGCAAGTTGAGATAATCTTCTCCAGTTTTCTGCTGGGTTTTTCCAATATCTTTCTTATGTTCCTTATATGTCACTTTTCGAACTTTACTCCAACCAACATCTACTGCCCAGCTAAAGTTCTCTGTTTTTGTCCATAACAGAGATCTTCACTCACTTTAGAGTTGGTCTAAATCATTCTTAGTTCTTAAAACACTTCTGTTTATAATGTCTTTACTTGTAACATAAAACTGTGCATATTCATGTCGGTAGGAAATACGCCGAAGGAGTTCAACGAAAAATTCGACTCAGAACAGCAAGTGAGGCTTAACTCGTCGCCAATCTACTGACCTAAAAGTAGAAATAAACCTGCAGCAGCATAAGGCAAGCCCCGGTTTGCATTTAACAGCTTTTTAGTTACATTTTACTTTGTATCACTTTTATGGGTCTAGTATGTATTGTGCATTAGGTCAAGGTGATTGATACTCCAAATGCATGAACCACAAAACCTTGAAGTTAAAGGGTAGAACAGGTTACCTTTGTGTAGCTTTGGCTAGGTTTAAGTTGTATAGGATCCGGTACAAGTCGGGTAGTTGGAATCTACTCGCGAGTTTAGGATGTTGGTTCAGCGGGGTATGATTCTAGAGAATGAAGGTTCTGGAATGGAAAATGAGACCGAGCAGAGAGTAGGAGCAGCAGGACGTTAGGCCTGTGTGGCTGTAGCTCTGTTCGTGTCGGTTAAGGACCGATGCGTATGCCGCCCTGCTGAGCAAGTTGGAACAGTACCGGATGCATACTGGAATTATGGGGTCCAGGGAACTGATGTAACTCGGGTACTCTCGTGTCGAAACTTATACGACCGTCCTTTGGGGGTTGGTGTCAGAGGGGTAAACCCGCTAGCGGAGCAACTTCGACGTGTTCCATGTAGTGGCCCTTCTGATGGGTCGGTGGAACTGGTTCGGCATTGGAGTGACGGGTTAAAGGTTGTTGCATATAACATAAGAAAGAGCTCTAGTGTGAGTCTTTCGAGGCGGGTGTATGTGTCGTGTATTCCGGTTGTGTACTGATTGCAATCACCGTCCCTCACGGTTATATGAGTACCACTTGTTCACTGAGTTGTGACGTAGTAATTATTTCCAGATAAAGTGAGACGAATCATTGCTGTTGTGAAGTTCTTAAGCTCATTGTATTTCCAACCATGTATGCTATGGTGTAGAGCTCACTAAGTTTATATTCCACTTTGGGCATCACCACATCGGAGGAAAGCGTTTCTCGTTTGATTGTGGACTTCCGATGTGAGGGCTGCCTAAGGCATAATAATCTGCTGCTATTAAACTGAAAGTAAGGATTAACATGTAGGCGTCTTGTTATTGCATTATACTTTTCCTATGTTAGTAATCCCTGCATGTAGAGTTTCATTGTTTAGGAGGGTCGGTTAAGTCTTGCTGAGCAATCGTGCTCACGGTTGCATTATTAGTATTTTGCAGGTTATAAAATTTGGTATGAAGATGGTTGTTCGGTGAGCCATCAGCGACTCACCGGAAACCCTGCCGCTGCACTCATCTTTGTGGAAGTTAGTAAGAAGCGTCCGCAGGCTGGACGTCTTCTCTTTTTCATAGTTAGTACCGAGAGTAAGTGTGTATGTATATTCCGCTGCGTGTACCTTCATGGTACCTTATTTTGTAAATGACACTATCTTGAGAAATAAAAGACTTTGTACTTTATGGTTCTTTTCGTGTATGCTGTTGGGTGCCGCATCGCACGACACCACCCAATGTGTATCCTGGAGTGTGGATCCCGGAAGGGGTTCCCCACAAGTCTCAAGAAGCAAAGCTCATTCCATAATACATGCTAATATTCAGATTAATGAGCACATAAACACCAGCACAACCATATAAAATTTCTGGTAGGGTAATGAGCAACTACTACCTAGTAGCAGGATTTAAACAAAGAAAGCAGAAAGTAGACCTGGCCCTAGGTCCAGTCTAGCGAGGGGGTGTGGGGAACTCCTTTACCGCACACTCCAGGATCGAATTATGTGGTGCCGTGTTATGTGACACCGAACAACACACACAGAAATGAATTCAAGACATTCACAAATGTGTATTAATCAACCGATGTGTTTTTACAAATAATAATGTACAATCTAATGTACAACAGCGGAATATACAATCGAAGTTGCAGCGGAAATACAATTGTGATCACTCTCACGAACCTAGCTAAACAGCAAAGGAATTATCCTGCTCTGAGGATAAATCTTTCTAGCAGCATGAAGTGGAATCGGCGGCGAGCAGGGTTTCTTGTGACCACGCAGCCAAGAATGGTGTTGTCCTACTTAACCCTTTAAGATATACGATGGATTTACCTGCAAAACAACAACTCTGCAAGAGTGAGCACGAAGGCTCAATAAGACTTAACCTTCTCTCCTAATTCATGCAACTCTACATGAAGGTAACTTAAGACATTGAAAGTGCATCTAGGCTATTTCCCCATGGGTTTTGATGATTAATGACAACACTTAAGGGAATAATGAGCTTTACAAGTGTAAGTACAGGTGATCAAGAGATTTACGAAGATGGATACACTCAAAAAGGAAAAGAGGATAAAAAGGCAAATGCACAAGAAGAATAGAGTTTAGGGTTTTTAATTCTTTTGTGTTGAGTTTAGCCTTTGAGTATGAGTGTGATCATAAAGTAAAGTGCTGAGAATCGTCTAAGAGCTCATAGTCCGAGTTTAGATTGAGTGGAGTGAAGATTTAGGATAAGCACTAGGAATAGGGCCGGACTTGTCCGGGCAGGGGGGCGGACTAGTCGCACATCGGACTGATCCGATGCAGAACAGAACAAGTGGTTCTGTGTGAGTTCGGACTTGTCCGGGGTGGACGGCCGGACTAGTCCGAAGTATCGGACTAATACGATATAGAATGAAACAAGAGTTTCTGTGTGAGTTCGGACTTGTCCGTCTGGGGACGGACTAGTCCGTTGAGAGAGTGTCTAAGGCCTTCAAGAGCTAAGTGCTGGTTGACCGGACTAATCCGCTCTTTAAGGCCAGACTAGTCCGTAGGTTCAGACTTGTCCGTTTCAAACCAAAAAAGGGGTTTCTATGTGAGATCGGACTAGTCCTGTGTGTGTCAGACTAGTCCATTTGGAACTAGGAAGTAGCTACAGGGACTAAGTCTTGGATGACCGGACTTGTCCGACCATGGAGGCCGGACTAGTCCGGTGGACCAGACTTGTCCGTTCTCAACCGAAACAATGGTTTCTGTGTGAGATCAGACTAGTCTGTTATGGACCGGACTAGTCTGTGGTATGTGATCATTTAGTTGGTGGAATCTGACCGTTTAATTGGTAGAATCCGACCATTTAGTAGGTGACGAATGATGTCATCGGTCCCCGCAGGCCGAACTAGCCAGGGGTTAGAGGGCGGACTAGTCCGGGGTTTGGCAATTGGCAACAGCTAGTTCCCAGGACCTCTATAAAAAAGGGTTGCCCGAGCCTCAAAGGAAAAAACAAGCACCCTAACGACGAAATAGCCTTCCTAGAGCTTTTCTAGTCCCCTCTCTTCAAGTTCTTGGAACCCTAAGTGTGATTCTTGAGGGTTTGTGAGTTTTGGGAAGAGGAGAAGAAGGGGAGTGTGCACCATAGAGCTCTTGGTTGATTCTCTAACACTGAGTGAGAAGTGTTCTATTCAAGAGAATTGATTTGTAAGTGCTTTGAGCTGAGTTCTCGTGGGAGCCTCAAGTTGTGAGTAGCCCCACGATACATTGTGAAGCATTTGTGATATAGTGAAAAACAAGCCGACCTTGGTGGTGGCTTGGTGAGGAAAAGGTTGAGAGTAACCTAGTACTTGGTGGACTCCTCAACATGGACGTAGTCTTATTTATGGAGCTATACCACGGGATAAACATTGTGTCCTTGTCTTGTTGAGCTAAAAACCTCTGTGACCGGACTAGTCCACCCTCTGGATCGGACTAGTCCGGACTCTGTGAACTAATCGTTTTTATTAAGCCGTATTTCAGATTTTCCGCCTATTCACCCCCCTCTAAGCAACTTTCAATTGGTATCAGAGCCTAACTCTTCTAAAAGCTTAACCGCTTGGAGAGGAGATGGGGGAAAACGACAAGAAGGACATGCCGCCCATTGGCACCACCGGCGACGGTGAGAACAGCAGCCACAGCGGTGAAGGGCTCAAGTTCTCACCTCACAAGGGTGTCAACCCAATCAAGGACATACCAAGGCTCCCTCCCTTTGACTTGGAGACTGACGACGAAGATGAAGAAGTGAGGCGTCTTGCCGATCTTCTTCAAAAGGCAAAAGATGAAGCTAGAAGAAGGAGGAGGCTTGAGAAAGAAAAGAAACTCAAGAAGCATGAAGAAGACTACACTCGATATCCTTTTAACTATGAGTGTTTAAATTTGCACACAAATTACTTATCTATTCCCTTGGGGAAACCTCCACACTTTGATGGCACAAACTATACAATGTGGAAACACAATATGAAGTTGCACCTTATTTCTCTCAACCCCACACTTTGGCACATTGTTTGCACAGGTGTAGATATCCCCATGGATGATGAAGAACTTACACCGGAGCAAGAGCAACTCATCCACCGTAATGCTCAAGAAGCAGCGGTACTCAACTCCTCTTTAAGCCAAGAAGAATTAAACATGGTAGATGGGTTGGAACAAGCCAAAGAAATATGGGATACACTCAAAATTGCACATGAAGGCAACCGCTCTGTCCGAGAAGCAAAGATTGAAATGATTGAGGGGGATCTTGGGCGATTTGCCAAGGAAGATAACGAGACCCCTCAAGAGATGTACAACCGACTCAATACTCTTATAAACAAGAGTCAAGCATATGGTTGCAAGAAGTGGACAGACCACGAGGTAGTCAAAAGGGTGATAAGAGCCTTCATGCCTCGCAATGTGACGCTTTGCACACTCATCCGAGAGAGTCCAAACTTCCACCAAATGACTCCGGATGAGGTGCTTGGCAAGATCATCAATCATGAGATGATGGAAATGGAAGCACGCTATGTCAACGATCTTGCCAAGGTTACATCCAACAAGAAAAGGGGGATTGCTCTCAAAGCATCACCCAAAGCCAATAACAAAGAGGTACAAATCTCAAGTGATGATGAGGAAAGTGAAGAAGAGAGCACCGATATGGATGATGAGGAGTTAGCCTTCTTCATCAAGAAATTCAGAAGGATGATGAAGAGAAGAAGAGGACCATGATATGATAGCAGAAGCAAGGATAAAGGCAAGTCAAGAAGAAAGAAAGCTTGCTACAATTGCGGCAAGTATGGGCATTACATTGTTAATTGCCCATATGAAAGGGAAGACGACAAGAAGAAGAGGAATAAGGATGAAATGTCACAAGAGGAGGATATTCAAGAAGAATAAGGCACATGGGCACACTCGTGTTGGCAAAGAATGGGACTCCAATGATGAATCCTCCTCCGATGAAGAAGAAGAAGTGGCACTCATCGCCATCAAGAAGCCAACAATGAAGAAGACTCTCCTGCCCAATAAGGGTGAATGCAAAAACTCAAACCACACGTGTCTCATGGCAAAGGAGGGAAAGCGAAAGGTAAAAACTAAACTCTCCTTGCACTCTATTAAGGATGAAGACTTTTATAGTGATAGTGAAAATGAATATTTATTCAAAGGATTAAGTAAAAATGCACTAGCTAAAATGAAAAAACTATTTGATGAAATCTTAGATAAGGAGGAGCTTCTTGAGAGACAAGAGGATTTGCTTATCGAGGAGAAGCAAAAGAATCTTGACCTTGAGAAGCTTCTCGAGCTTGAGAAGGAGAAAAATATGACACTTGAACTTGAACTTGCGGAATGCAAGGAGACCTCCTCAAGTCTCAAGAGTTTGAATGTTGTGCTCCAAGATGAGCTTGTGAGTTTGAACAAAGCTCACATGAACCTTGAAGCACAATTCGCAACTCTCAAGTCAAGTATTATCTATCTCCCCTCAACAAGCTCAAACTTGTCTAGTTTAGAGTTAAACACTAAAAACTGAAAATGTGCAAAACCTGAACCTAATTTTAAAAAGGAACATAACATAGACAAGAGTGCACCTAAGAGTAGCATCTTTGACAAGGAGAAGATTAAATATGCACGTAGTGCATACTCAATTGCAAGGTCTCCTTTGATCAAAGATTATCTTGTATATTCAAGAAAAGCAACACAAAATACAAACATATCTAAGAGTGACAAGATGCATATAGCCTTTGTGAAAGAAGGATCATACAAAACTATGAATGAATGCCATACTTCTACTAAAATGACAAATTTTGATAAATATACTAAAGATGCTAAGAATAACAACCCAACACTATTCTATGATTTCAATGCATCTTATGTACTAATGAAAAGAAAATTTGGGTATGTTTATGCAAAATATGTTGGGCCACTCCGCAAGAGCCCAAAGCCTTGTGTATGGGTACCCAAAACTCTTGTCACTAACCTTAAAGGACCCAACCAAGCTTGGGTACCTAAAATCAAAGCCTTAACTTGTTTTGTAGGCATACTCCTCTGGCGGCACAAAGTGGGTGTTAGATAGTGGCTGCACCATCCACATGACCGGAGCGAGAAAAATGTTCGTAGAGTATGAAGAAACTAATGATCCAAGTGAAGTTATTTATTTCGGTGACAATAGCCTAGGAAGGGTACTAGGTATGGGTAAAATCTCCATTTCTCCACAACACACCATTTCAAATGTCATGCATGTGGAGTCACTAGATTATAATCTTTTATCCATATCTCAATTATGTGTCATGGGTTTTAATTGCCTATTCACTAACAAAGGCGTGATTGTCACTAGAAGAGTATAATTGCCTTCAAAGATGTGCTCAAAGGAAAGCTTTATCTTGTAGACTTTTCTACAGATAAACTCAACTTGACACATGTTTGATGGCAAATACTAACATGGGTTGGCTGTGGCATCGTAGGCTAGCCCATGTTGGTATGAGAAATCTCCAAAAACTTCTAAAAGGTAATCACGTCCGAGGTCTTAATAATGTCATTTTTGAAAAGATAGACCTTGTATTGCATGCCAAGCCGGGAAGCAAATTGGAGTAGCTCACCCCGCCAAGAATGTGATGACAACAACAAGACCGCTAGAGATGCTTCACATGGACCTCTTTGGTTCCATTGCTTACATAAGCATTGGCGGTAATAAATATGGTCTAGTAATTGTCGATAACTTTTCTCGCTTCACATGGGTGTTTTTCTTGCATGATAAGGGCAAAACTCAAGGTGTCCTCAAGAGTTTCTTAAGGAGAGATAGTCATGCTTTTTGACTCCGGTGCCACCCATAATTTCATATGTCAATCTTATGTTATTAAATACCAAATACCTATCATTCCCACATAAAGTTCATATTTTATTTGCTCTCCGGGTGGGAAAATAACAACTGATCGGATGGTCTATAGAGCACCATTGCAAATGGGTGGGAATCTCTATCCGACTTCTCTAATTATATTATAAAGTCAAACACTCGATGTCATTTTAGGTATTTCATGGCTACACCGCCATGGTGCTGTTCTTGACATCGTTCCTCGAGTGGTTCATTTCATCTCTCCACTTCATGAACCACATACTCTCATTCTCGACCATTTGGTCCAAGAGACTCCAGCCACATATAACACGGAAGGCACAAAACTTAAGGATATTCGTGTGGTCCGTGAATACCCGGACGGGTTTCCAGATGATCTCCCTGGCATGCCACCCGAACGGGATGTCGAGTTCAAGATCGAACTTACCCCCGGGACAACACCAATCTCACGGAGACCGTACAAGATGGCTCCCAATGAGCTGGCTGAATTGAAGGAACAACTCAATGATTTGTTGAGTGAGGGTTTCATTAGACCGTGTTCCTCTCCATGGGAATGCTCGGCGCTGTTCGTGAAGAAGAAGGATGAAACCTTGAGGTTGTGTGTGGATTACCGACCTCTCAACACCGTCACCATTAAAACAAATTTCCACTGCCCCACATCGATATTCTATTCGATAACCTTGTGGGTGCGAGTGTATTTTCGAAGATGGATCTTCGCTCCAGATATCACCAAATAAAGATCCGAGCAGAGGATATTCTGAAGACGGCCTTCTCGAAGAGATATGGATTATATGAATATATCGTCATATTCTTTGGTCTCACCAACACCCAGGCACATTTCATGTACCTCATGAACTTGGTGTTCATGCCGGAGTTGGATAAGTTCGTGGTGGTGTTCATAGACGACATCTTGGTTTATTCCAAGTCTTAAGAAGAACATGCTGAACACTTGCATATCGTGCTTCAACGATTGAGACCATAAAGCTTTATGCTAAGTTTAGAAAATGCGAGTTTGGATCAACCAAGTGCCATTTCTTGGTTATATTATCTCCACGGAAGGCATTGCGGTTGATCCAAGCAAGATTGAGCAAGTGCTGAAATAGAAGTCCCCCACATCTGTCCATGAGGTCAGAAGCTTCCTTGGTTTAGCGGGATATTATCGGACGTTCATTCCGAGCTTCTCCAAGCTTACTAAACCAATGACTGAATTGTTGATGAAGGGGGTTAAATATGTTTGGAGCTCAGCATGTGAAGGAGATTTCCAAGCATTCGTGAAGCATCTCACAACAGCCCCGGTCTTAGCTCAAACGGACATGACCAAGCCCTTCGACGTGTATTGTCATGCGTCCGGTATCGGGCTTGGCTGTGTATTGATGCAAGAAGGACGAGTGGTCACCTATGGCTCACGTCAACTTCGTAACCACGAGCAGAACTATCCGACTCATGATCTTGAGCTTGCTGCTGTGGTATTGGTGTTGAAAATGTGGAGGCACTATCTACTTGGAAACTTAGTGCATCTCTAAACCGACCAAAAGAGTTTGAAATATATATTCACTCAAAAAGAGTTGAATATGCGAAAATGGAGATGGTTAGAGCTGATCAAAGATTATGAGATTGAGATCCACTACCATCCCGGCAAGGCAAACGTGGTTGCCGACACGCTAAGCCCCAAATCTCACGTCAACAATCTGTCCATCACTCCAAGGGAAGAGGAGGAGCCGAGTTTATACTTGGTTCCATATGGAGCACTATATAATCTTGCTCTCGTCCCTACCATACGAGAGGAGATTATGGAAGCTTAGAAGAAAGACGTGGAAATGTCACACATTCGGAGGAGGATGAATAATGGAGCGAAGAAATGCTTCCGAAGGGATGAACACGGTACTCTCTGGTTTAAAGACCATATAGTGGTACCCCGTGATATGGAACTTCAGAAGAAAATCTTGGACGAAGCTCACTTGTCCAAGTACTCTATTCATCCGGGTAGCAACAAGATGTATTAAGATCTGAAGACCAGATTTTTATGGACACAAATGAAAAGAGAAATTGCAAAATACGTATCCAAATGTGATACGTGTCTGCAGATGAAAGCCGACCATATGCGCAAAGCCGGACAGCTGCAACCATTGAATATTCCGGCGTGGAAGTGGGAGGATATCAGTATGGATTTCATAGTTGGATTACCTCTCATGTCCCACAAGCATGATTCGATTTGGGTGATAGTCAATCGACTAACCAAATCGGCGCATTTTAACCCCGTAGATACAAAGTATGTTGCCAAGCAATATGCGGAGTTGTATATTGCAAGGATCATGTGCTCGCACGGTGTTCCCTGCACGATTATTTCAGATCGCGGTACGCTGTTTGTTGTTTGGTTTTGGGAGCAGCTTCACGTGTCATTGGGGACCAAACTGATCCGAAGATCCGCATATCACCCGCAGACAGATGGTCAAACTGAGCGGGTGAATCAAGTGCTTGAAGATATACTACGTGCTTGTGCCATCCACCACGGTGAAAACTGGGACGATCAGTTACCATTGGAGGAATTCTCATATAATGGCTATCAAGCTAACATCAAGATGGCACCGTATGAAGCTCTCTACAGCCGGAAATGTCGCACACCACTCAATTGGTATGAGCTTGTGAATGAGGCCGAGGAACGAGTACGAGTAATACAGGCCAATCTTAAGGCTGCTCAATCTCGTCAAAAGAGCTATGCGGATAAGAGCTCTCCACTCCAACCTCGGAGACCATGTTTATGTCCGTGTGTCTACAATGAAAGGGGTTCATTGTTTCGGAGTGAAGGGAAAGCTTGCTCCACGGTTCATCGATCCGTTCGCCTTCATTGAAAAATACGGACCCATGGCCTATCGCTTGGAGCTACCGGCGTCACTCGCGGGAATTCATATTGTCTTTCAAATTTCTCCGCTGAGAAAATGCCTCAAGTCCCCAGCTGAAATCTGCACTGAAGACATCAAAGATCTCCAACTAGACGTCACATATTTGGAGTATCCAATCCGGATTATCGATGAAAAGACTCGCGGAACAAGAAACCGGAATTTATGGTTTTATAAAGTCTTGTGAGTAATCATACCGCTGAGGAGGCGACATGGGAAAGAGAGGCCTACCTACAAGCGAATTATTCAGACTTGCTATCATCTTATATCCGGTAAAATCTCCCCATTTTGCTTTTCTTTTGGAATCTCGGGACGAGATTCTTTTTGAAGGGGGAGGGATGTGAAATCCCCAAAAATGCTAGCAAGTGGATCAGCCAAATCACACTTAAAAATGAGGGGGAATTAAAACTTTGGAATATAGAGGTGCGAGTTCAAAGTTCTGACTCATACTTGCCAAAAACTTCCAAACATGGAGAGCTAAATCCACAATTTGGTTCCCCATAATTCAATTAATAACCCTGCCAAATTTCAGCTCATTTGGAGAGGGTTTACCATTCATTTGGAATTAAGTGAGGAAGCAACTCAAATTTGAATTCAAACTTCAGTTTCAAATTTGAACTTCATCAAATTGCAAATTAGGTATCACAAATGTGTTCATCACAGCTGAAATAGCATCCCGGCCAAAATTCATTAAATTTGGGCTTGGTTTGCTATGCATTTAAATCAATGGAAGAGGGAGGATTCAAATCCAAATTCAAATGTAAATATCCAAATGAAATTCAAACTTCTCAACCGATATAGAATTCAGTGGAATCCAAATTCAAGCACAAGACTTTAAGATGAAGCAAATCTGTTAATTTGAGGGAAATCAGCTGAAATTAGGTGAGGTGGGGACCCAATTGTCAGCCACACTCAAATGCAACCGCCTCTGTTCTCTCCTGCCGATCACCAAGCGACTGCCAGCGCCGGGTCGAACCCCCTTCCGATGAATCACCCGCGCCACCTCCTGCTCGGTCGACCAGAATGATGAGTGAGATATTCACCGCCTCCCCCACCCACGTGAACGTCACCTCACTCGCTCGCTCGACCCTGTGCTCCGCTTGAGCTGCTGTTACCACTGCTCGGTTGCGCCACGCAGCTCCACCATCGCCCGAGACAAAGCGGCTTGGTCATGCCTGGCTGAGTCCGTAGGAAGGCGCGCACAAATCTCTTCTTCCTCTCCGACACCAGCCAACGACGTTCTTCTGAGCCGAGCACGAGAACCGAGCATAAGTTGTCTTCCGGTGCTCCACTTTGCCGCCACAACGCCGTATCGTTGACCACCCCCCTCCGACAGTTTCACGCTCGACCAACAGGCATCCTAGGTTTGTCGTTAAACCCTGTTTCTGTACTCCAAGTTTGGAGATAGGTCCTAGCCTAGGTTGGCCAAAATCTGAAGTTTGTCTCTGGTGGTTTCTTTGAACTGAGGTGAGGGAAACGAGAAATTCATCGTCCATGTGTAGTTAGGGTCCACGAGGGTCTAGGCATAGCTTCTCCGAGTCACTGTGATCCTCCTCAATCAAATGGCAAGCAAAACCGTTGAGGATCAGGAGAGTTTCCCGAGTTTTCCTCACGGCGGCGCGAAAACACCTCGGTCGCACGGTGTGCTCCTACTTGCAGCCATTTCCAGCAAGATTGGGGTCTTGATCTGTGTTACCTGGGTCATGGCGGTGCTGTAGGACCAAGCCGTGGAGGTTTTCAGCGCTCACCGAGTATGTTCATGATTGCCGGAGTCGCCGATGTCACTGCCACCATTGCATGCCCATCTCCAGCCATCGTCGGGGAGGGTTAAGACCGGCAGCATATTCCCCGTGTGGAAATATGTAGTGGCGGCGAATTTAGTGAAGCTTGGAGCACGGTAACTCAGTCCCGGTGAGCTCTCCGGGGAGGGTAGCCGCGGGGAAGCGCGGGGGCGTGAGGAGGAAAAAGACTGGGTGGGGCCCGGCTGTCAGTGAGTGGGAGAACCTGGAAGGATCCGGTGTGGTGTGGGGATTTTCTGTGACAACGCGGAAATAACCCTGCAGCCTCGGTGTTGCCGCCATCTGAGTGGATAGCGCCGCGGGTGGGGCCCATGTCAGAGATTTAATCTTTTCCCCGAATTTCAGATTTAGGCTGAACTTCAAACCTTCATAACTTTCAGTAGGAGTGTCCAAAATTTTTGAAACAATTTTTTTTGGATTCATCCCAAACAGTACTTTGCAGAAATGTAAAGAACTTGGTATGAAAATCCCTGGAACTTCCTACAAAAATTCCTCAAAATTAAATTTTTGGGAATTAATTCCAAGAGATCCCTGTAATGAAATTTTCTCAATTTTGGTCAGAAGATCCTTCATAACTATAGTGATCTCCTGTAAAAATTTGAGCATTATTTGACTCCATTCACTAGGACAAACTGTGTTCCAAGTTTCAGCCATCATTGAAAATTCCAACTTAAGCAGAAACTTTTTCAGCATTTTCTACCAACTTCAAAAATCAATTTCTCCCTGTAGACAACTCAAAAAATTATGAATTTTTTTACTAGAACCAGGGAGACCTTATCTAATTAGATCTTCCACTGTTAGCTATGTCAAAGCTTCAGATTTGAGATCACAATACAGAGAAGCCAATTACTTGTTGGAGGGTTAGAACCAACAAACTTCTATGGAACTCTCTCTATTTTGGCTCAGACCCTCCTCATGACTTCTAGCCTCCACTGGAAAAGTCCTAAAGACAATTAAGAATAATTAGGAGCAGTAACTGTAAAAAGAAGTTTGCTTCTTATAAATTAAACATCACTCTTATACATATTTTGTTGCATATCATATAGTGACCGAGATCGAAGACGCTCCGGAGGCTTTGGAGATCCTACCTCCAAAAGCTAACTTTCCATTTGACTCACAACCAGGCAAGCCCCGGTTTGCATTTAATTAATTTTGCAAAGTTTTGCTTTGTATCACTTATGTCTAGGATGAAATGTGTGCATTAGAGTTAGGATGACTGAAACTCCACTTGCATGACCTCCAAATCCTATAGAGTATTGGGTAGCTACAGCTCGATGAGTAGAAAATGTCATGCTAATGTTCTTAGGATCTCGGTAGAAGTCGAGTAGCTGGAATCTACTCATGAGATAGGATTTTATCACACAGGATAGGATGAATCAAAGAATGGGTTAAGAATATGAAATTGAGACCCAGAAGGGGATAGAATACAACGAGGCGAGGTCTCACGTGCGTAGCCTTGTTGGTGTCGGTTGAGGACCGAGCCGTGTGCGGCCTTGCTGGACAAGTTTGAACAGTACCAGATGCATATTGGCCATATGAGAAATAGGAAACCGATGTAATTAGTTAACCTGGGTGCTGAGTCTTACCCAACCATTTTATAGCAGTGGGTTGAGGGTAGCTAGCTGTAAATTTGCTGGCGGGCACAGACACGCTCTGTGCGGGGACCTCCTGCCTGTTACAGATGAACCGGTTTGGCATTTGGGTTTCCTTTGAAAGGTTGCTGCATACAACAGAGTAGGAAGGTGTGATGCACCACACTTATGAAATGGGTGTATGTGACGTGTTATCCGGGTGTCTATTGATTGCAATCATCGTCCCTCGCGGTTATTTGAGTACTGCTTGTTCGCTACACTGTGACGTAGTAATTACAGAAAGAGGCTAGAAGAATATGATGCATTGAATTATCATTTTATTGCAACAATGTATGCTATAGATGTGGAGCTCACTAAATTTATATTCCACTTTGGGCAAAACCACATCGGGAGGAAGCATTTCTTGTTTGATTGCGGAATTCCGATGCGAGGGCTTCTCATGGCATATGAATTGCTGCTGTAAAAACTGAAAGTAAGGATTAACATATAGGCAAGTTCTTTATTGAAAGGTCACTTCCTATGTTAAGAATCCCTGCATGTAGAGTTTCATATTTAGGAGTGATGGATAAGTCCTGCTGAGCCATCGTTCTCACGGTTGCTATAATTGAGATGTTACTGGTGAGACATATGAGGAAGGGTCCGAGGATGAGGCGATGCCTCCGTCAGGGTAACGGCCGAGTTGGAGCCCTGCACGCCGCCGTGATCTCCGTATGTATGCTGCTAGTGTGCAGCGTCCCCGGGCTGGACAGCTACACTTTTCACGTAGCTAGGCTGAGAGTTTAGCTATGAGTAAAGACTTCCACTGTACATTAAGTTTGTAAAAGACTTCCTCTGTTTATGTAAATAAAAGTCTGTATATTTCTCGTATTCTTTTCATGTGTGCTGTTGGGTGCCGCATCGCACGGTACCACTCTCTGCGATCCTGGAGTGGGAGGACCCCCGGGTCCCCCACACGTCCCTAAAGGTGACAGGGAGGTCGACCTCTCCGAGCGCCATCACCTGCCCGCCAGGAATGATGCCGTATAAGGGCGCTTGAGCCGGCAGAAGGTGGGAGTGTCGTATCCCTATTGTTGGGAAATAGGCGATGCGCTACTCTAGCAATTCCACCGTATCACCCAGGAAACATGCGAGTAAGAAGGTCACGGATCGTTACCACTAGACGCGCAGTGCAGTGGATCGTAGATGCACGTCGGTGTAGGAGAAGTAGACGATCACGTTCGTCTCCTCCTGACTCCTCGTCACAGGAACGTCGTCACGTCACCGTAACCGATCAGCGTAGCAGTAACAGCAGCGTCCCACGGAGTCCACACGTACAGGGAGGAACGCCATGCGTCGGTGTGCTAGCACCACTCGCGCGATAGGGGTTTCAGCGTGTGGCCTGTGAGGGGCGGCGGCTAGGGCTGTTATGTGGTGGAGTATCTGCCCCTAACCCTACCCCTCATATTTATAGGCGCGCTAATGGGCTTTTAGGTCACAGGCCCATTAGTACCCTAATTTCTTATGGATCAAATATCCATCAGGCCTTTATCCGAATTGTTATGATTGCCTCTTAGGCATATCACCAACAATCTCCCACTTGCACTAGAGACAATCATATAGCCAAGTTTTTCAATATTCCATCCCCTTAAGTGTGTGAACCGTTAGGTTCATGTATATTCGGTTATGAATGAAAACCGTTTTCAAACAAAAGTCAGTAGAGGTACCTAGCAGGACATACTGACTCCCGAATGTACATAAAGATCATATCGGCTGAACCTAGATACATTCACATGCTAATTCCTTTGCCACACGATACCAGTCAAGCTCAAGGCGAGATACGTGCCATCCTTGTGATAGCTCGACCATTCACTCAATCAAATAGTGGATTCAATCTATGACTAACTTTTAGTCATAATGATTAACTCCTTAATCACTTTGGCATGGCCATGCACTTTCCAATCCAACTATCTCAAGGGGCCCAGAGATATCTCTCCTGTTATTTACGAGGGAAAATCCGATCTTGATCCGCACACATCTCATTCCATACTTCATCATGTACCTGAAGACTATTTTTATGACCACCCAGTTACGGAGTAGCGTTTGATAGTTTCAAAGTGCACAACTACACATAGTGAGAAACAATGGCGACCTTAGGTCTAAGAATCTAGCAGGTGTATCACTCAAGACCAACTGATGGCACATATGTAAATAACAATCCCAACAGTGTCTCGTAATGGGTCTACCCAACACTATGTTCACTAACATGTGTTCACATTATTAATTTGATATCTCCATATCTATGATATAGGAAACGTGATCATCAATTAATACATGTGCTAGTCTGCGTACTATCATTATCTCATATAATGATGTAGACTAGGGATCATTTTGAGTAACATTATAATTAACAAAGAGTCTCACGAACAAGTCACATACTTGATGATCAATGTGAATAATAGTTACTCAAATAGTACATAAACATAGCTATGACACAAGTCTCCCACGTACACACTAGGATCACTGATGTAAGTATCTAATACCCATAGATCTCGTGTGCGCCTCATGCTTTGATTGTGGAAGAGGCTTTGTCAACGGATCTTCCACATTCAAATCCGTATGGACCTTGCATATATTCACATCACCTCGGTCGATAATCTCTCGAATGAGGTGATAGCGTCATAGTATATGTTTGGATCTTTTGTGTGATCTAGACTCCTTTGCCTGTATAATGGCTCCATTATTGTCGCAATAGAGATCCACAGGTCCGGACGCACTAGGAACAACACCCAACTCAGAAACAAATTTTCTGATCTAAACAGCTTCCTTTGCAGCTTTAGAAGCTGCAATATACTCCGCCTCCGTCGTTGAATCTACTACTGTGTTTGCTTGGAACTTTTCCAGCTCACTGCCCCTCTATTGAGGCAGAACACAAAACCGGATTGCGATCTAGAGTCATCCTTGTCTGCTTGGAAGCTAGCATCGGCGTAACCTCTTACAACGAGCTCTTCTTCACCTCCAAACACTAGGAACACATCCTTAGTTCTTCTCAAGTACTTCAGAATATTTTTGACAACTGTCCAATGAGCCTCACCATAATATGATTGATACCTGCTCGTAACACTTAGAGCATAGGATACATCTGGGCGTGTACACAACATGGCATACATGATAGGTCCAATAGCCGAAGCATAAGGAATCGCTCTCATCCTCTTTTGCTCATCAGGCGTCGAAGGACATTGACTTTTGCTTAGAGTGATGCCATGTGACATTGGCAAGAAACCTTTCTTAGAATCTTGCATATTGAACCAATTCAATATCTTGTCAATATATGTGTCTTGGCTTAATCCAATTAGCCTTTTAGATCTATCTCTATAGATCTTTATGCCCAAAATGTACGCTGCCTCCCCTAAATCCTTCATTGAGAAACTTTTCCTTAATGAGGATTTAACAACATCGAGTACTGGAATGTCATTTCCGATCAACAATATGTCATCTACATATAGGACCAGAAATATAAGTGTGCTCCCACTAACCTTCTTGTAAATACAAGGTTCTTCTACGTTCTTGATGAATCCAAACCCTTTGACCACTTCATCAAAACGTAGATTCCAACTCCGAGATGCCTTCTTCAATCCATAGATGGACTTTTGAAGTTTGCATATTTTTCTAGCATTTTTAGGATCGACAAAACCCTCAGGTTGTGTCATGTACACATCCTCAGTCAGACTCCCATTAAGAAAGTCTGTTTTGACATCCATCTGCCATATTTCATAATCAAAATATGCAACAATTGCTAGGAGAATCCGAACAGACTTTAGCATAGCGACGGGCGAAAATGTTTCATCATAATCAACACCTTGACTTTGTTTGAAACCTTTCGCCACCAATCGTGCTTTATAGATGTGAACTTTTCCATCCATATCAGTCTTTTTTCAAAATCTATTTGCAATCGATTGTCTCACACCATCGATTGGATCAACCAAGTTCCAAACTTGATTCTCATGCATGGATTCTATTTCAGATTCCATGGCTCCAAGACATTTCTCAGAGTCGGGTCCCATTATTGCTTCAGTGTAGGTCACAGGCTCATTATTGTCCAACAATACCATGTCCTGTTGTTCCGTGGTTAGGAGTGTCAACTTTTCATTTGCACGACATACCCTTGTAGACCTTCGTGGGGCTGGTGTTTCATCAAGTGGTTGTACAACATCTTGTACATCCTGTGTAGGATTAGAGAGTGCCGAAACATTTTCAAGTATTTCTTGAATTTCTTCAAGATGCACCTTGCTCCCACTAACTCCTTTTGAGAGAAACTCTTTCTCCAAGAAGACACCATTGCGAGCAGTAAACACTTTACCCTCCGTTTTATTATAAAAAATAATATCCTTTGGTTTCCCTAGGATATCCCACAAAGAAGCATTTGTCTGATTTGGGAGTAAGTTTGTCTGACGTCAAACGTTTGACATAAGCATCACATCCTCAAACTTTGAGGAAAGACAATCCGGGACGTTTCCCGGTCCACATCTCATATGGTGTCTTCTCAACAGACTTAGTTGGGACTCTGTTAAGTGTAAACGCAGCATTTTCAAGAGCATAACCCCAAAAGGATAGTGGAAGATCAGTCTGGCTCATCATCGACCTAACCATTTCTAACAAGGTTCGGTTCCTCCGCTCGGACACCCCATTCCATTGAGGCGTTCCAGGTGGAGTCAACTGTGGAACAATTCCACATTGTTTTAAATGATCATAAAATTCATGGCTCAAATATTCACCCCCACGATAAGATCGTAGAAGTTTAATTGTCTTGCCCAACTGATTTTGTACTTCATTCTAAAATTCTTTGAACTTTTCAAAAGATTCAGACTTGTGCCTCACTAGATAGACATATACATATCTACAAAAGTCATCGGTAAAAGTAATGAAATACTGAAAACCACCTCTAGCTACCGAACTCATTGGTCCACATACATCAGTATGTATAAGTCCCAACAAGTCACTTGCCCTCTCACTTTGACCAGTGAAGGGTGCTTTGGTCATCTTCCCAAGCAAACAAGACTCGCATGTGTCAAGTGATTCAAAATCAAATGAACTTAACAAACCATCTTTGTGGAGTTTCTCAATGCGTTTCTCATTTATATGACCTAAGCGACAATGCCAAATAAAAGTGGGATTTAGATCATTTCGTCGAACCCTTTTTGTATTAATGTTATAGACTGTTTTATCCTCAAGATCAAGAACATATAATCCATTTACTAATGGACATTGAGCATAGAAAATATTATTATAATAAATAGAACAACATTTGTTCTTTATTATAATCTCATAACCATTAACTTCTTCCAAACATGAACAAGATATAATGTTCTTGCTCAAAGAAGGAATGCAGTAACAATTATTTAATTCCAAAACTAATCCTGAGGGTAATGACAAGTGATAAGTTCCGACGGCTATGACAACAACCTTTGCTCCATTGCCGACCCGAACATCCAACTCGCCTTTTGCAAATCTTCTAGTCTCACTTAGACCCTGCAACGATTTGCAAGTGTAAATCATTGATCTGGTATCAAATACCCATGATTCACTAGAAGATGTAGCAATATTGATTTCTATAACATTTATACCTGAAGTGGAAGTCTCACTCCCTTTCTTCTTCTTATCCTCCAAGTACTTCTTGCAGTTCCTAGACCAATGCCTCTTAGCATGACAGTGGAAGCATTCATCATTACGAGAAGGGCCTGATTTACCCTTTGGCTTTGTGCTTGAAGGCTCATTGGGAACCTTTCTCTTGCCTTTAGGATGCGTCACACGTTTCCTCTTTTTATTCTCCTTTTGTACCATCATCACATGAGTGGTGTTTTTCTTAATGCTTTCCTCGGCTGTTTTAAACATCTCATGCAATTCAGCCAACGTTTTCTCCATTCCATTCATTTGATAATTCAATATAAATGGCTCATAGTTCGGTGGGAGTGACTGGAGAATAACGTCAATAGCCAGGTCATCCTTGAGTTCAGAAGCAAGTTTGTCCAAAGTCTCAATGTAACCAATCATCTTGATTACATGGGGACTGACCGGGCTACCTTCTGCCAGCTTGAATGAGAACAAGGACTTTGAGATGTTGTACCTCTCAGCCCTTGCTTGGTTCTCAAACATTCCACGTAGTCCCTGAATCATAGAATAAGCATCTGTATGCTCATACTGTTTCTGTAGATCAGTGGACATTGTGGCAAGCATGAGGCAGCTTGCATTAAGCGCATCATCGCAGTGCTTCTCATAAGTCCTGCGAGTTGTGGCATTCGCATCATCGGGGAGGTCATTGGGGTATGGTTGCTCAAGAACATACTCAGTTTTCTCTTGCCTGAGAACAATTCCCAGGTTGCGGTACCAATCAATAAAGTTAGCTCCATTGAGCTTTTCTTTCTCAAGCACAGATCACAAATTGAAACCGGAATTGTTACTAGCAGACAAGATCTACAATAGAAAATAAATATGCAAGGTTTTAGCACTATGTTATGTACCAATCTTTTATTAACAGTTTAATAAAAGACACCACCACTATATGAGCATCATTCCTCCCTCTAACGACATATGGTGGTCCAAGATCCATATTCACTAATTTCTAGTGAGCTTTGGCTTCACTGCTAGAAAATTAGTGACATAGGTAAACAACCATTGTTAATCATATCTCTATATGATTCTTGTTTGTTGGGTGACATCCAATGCCCCGACCCCCAACACTATGCCATAAAGCCCGAAACCATTTTGATAGCTTTGTTGAGTAAACCAATACTATGCATGTGAATGTCCAACATTCACCCTATTCATTATGATAGATGACGGTATTTTGCTTTGGCAAACCTACCATACAACGATCAAAACAACATAGGTGCAGCTATAGGTAAACGGCATCAAATACTCAACTTTTCCGAGGGAAGCTATTCCACCATGACAAAACATCCACCATATGAAAAGCATGAAAATAATAGTAAAACATCACAGGCATACGATCATATCATATCTGTGAATAGTATGGCCTTTAGGATCATAGTGGTCTCCATTATGATCTACACCGCCATGTCTCCCTTCTTATGGTGACCACCATCGCCATCATGCTTGAGATTTCTCAATGAATATAAAAGAATCTAATACATCTAATATCTATCAAATAAATTACATGAGAGATCAGGCAGCACAGGGCGACACACAGGTCGTTATACAATTATGTGACAACCTCAACCCGGTTGTGTTAAATTTGCAACACGCAGGCTCCACAAATTTTACACACAGATCATCACATCACATTTAGGCCATACCATTCACATCATTCCCTGCAAAAACAAGTTAAACGTAGAACGATTTCTATCGCGAAACAACTTAATGATGTCACTATAGCAGACAGCAACGGCGGTCCCACTAGCCGGTTAGCAGGCGGGGGGTCGAGGGGGAAGCCACCCCCCGCGGGTTTCAGGGCAGCGCCCTGAACACCAAACGGAATTACATAGATTGCATCTATGAAATCACTATGAAAATCTCATTGAATTGATCAAATCAACCCGAATCTGAGCCATTCAGAATGCCCCAATTTTCATTGTGACTGGTTATCCACGAGAAGATCGCGACACATGACCATAATCTGTTGGCTCAACCTATTAGCTATGTACACTATTAGTCCCGATGGTGATTCTAGCCGGTAGGGATAGGTTGCACACACAGCAGAGAAGGAGCACGAACTAATCCTTTAGTCATATGATGGCAATCTACTCTAACCAATTCCAAACCCCAAAAGCCGAACAATAAAAAATTATCATATGAACTTGTCTGCAGTAGATCGCATCTAAGATCTAGACCAAAAACTATGCAGGTCGGCTCTGATACCACTGTTGGGGAATAGACGATGCGCTACTCTAGCAATTCAACCATATCACCTAGGAAACATGCGAGTAAGAAGGTCATGGATCGTTACCACTAGACGCACAGCGCAGCAGATCGTAGATGCATGTCGGTGTAGGAGAAGTAGACAATCACGTTCTTCTCCTCCTGACTCCTCGTCACAGGAACGTCATCACGTCACCGTAGCCGATCAGCGCAGCAGTAACAGCAGCGCCTCCACAGAGTCCACACGCACAGGGAGGAACGCCGTGCGTCGGTGTGCTAGCACCGCGCGCGCAACATGGGTTTCGGCGTGTGGCCTGTGAGGGGCGGCGGCTAGGGCTGTTATGCGGTGGAGTAATCTGCCTCTAACCCTAGCCCTCATATTTATAGGCGCGCTAATAGGATTTTAGGTCGCAGGCCCATTAGTACCCTAATTTCTTATGGATCAAATATCCATGAGGCCTTTATCCGAATTGTTATGATTGCCTCTTGGGCATATAACCAACACCTATATCATTGAAGGTCTTGACATACAAGATATTGAGGCTGCGTCCGCCGTCCATTATTACCTTGGTCAGCCGTTTGGTGCCGACTATCGGGTCCACTATTAGGGGCGCCCAGCTTGCGGGAGATGGGCGTGTTGGTCGATCCAATCGAAAGTGATCCTCGTCCCAGACCAATGAAGGGGTAGTGCAGCGGCTGCTACAGCAATGTCGACTTCCTAGACGTCGTGGGGAGGTGATGGAACAGGCCCGACCGTTCCTTCGCAGGAAGGCGGGCACCTATCGATGGTGCTTTCTCTGGAATGACGGTTCAGTCCGCTTGTTGGGGGCGAAGCGACCCATAGCCCACCGGGGACCTGAGGGATGATTGCGCCGTGGACAAATGGATCCCGGCTTCTCGGTCGTGCGGTCCGGCTATAGGGGCAGGTAGGAGCTATTCCAAAAGGCCGCCATCATCGGCGATGAAGTCGAGGTCACCGAAGGATATATTTACACCGGGTGGGAAGGTCGATCGGAGTGGAGCTAGCAAGGCGATGAAGAACGGAACGCTCGGCAGTTCCCCCTACATGGCGCGCCAACTGCCAGTGTTCGGATACCCGACTAGTAACTAATGTATCACGCGTTCTTCCTCGAGGTGGCCTAGCTAAGATCATAAAAGAATTATCATGGTTCGGGTTAGGTGCCCTACGTCTAGCATGGAGTGTCTCGCTGTTCTTTTTCAAGAATGGGGGGTGGTTATTACAAGTGCGAGAGCCTGTCCTCAGGGGATCGACCGGTCTCTCTCTTTATTCCCTCTCTCATCCTATCTTGTATTATAAGGTGGGCGACGATCATGGGAACGGGGAACGCTTGTCCCATCGTACGTTCGGCTGGGTACTTGATGGGGTCGTTGTATCCTTCGTCTGCCGCTGCGCTTGCTCCTGTCTTGTCATCGGGATAGACCATATGAGGGCGCACGCGTGCCCTGCATAATACTCCTCTTTGGTTCCATCGGAGGTGATGGGTATTTAATACAGTGGTCTGGGATGGCACCCGAGTACCTCCCCACCTGGCCTGTACGGCGCCTGCTCCATATTGAAGGCCACCTGCTATTGACTATTCAAGGTCGGGCTTGAGCCTTCCCCGTGGGGCTTTCCTTTCGTCTGTGCCCTAAGAGCGAGGCTCGTGGCTCGCCCTAGGATCAGGTCCGAGCTCTCTGCTTCGTCTTCCCCGAGCTCGGGCTTGGGCTTGCACCTTCGTTGCCCCTCGATGGGAGGCCTCCCGCTTCTAAGGGGTATATGAATCGGGGACCCCGTCAAGCACTCCTACAGGAGCTCACTGCTGAAAAGGTTTTCACGGTGTACTCCAACAGCCCTTTCATGCTTGGCTAGAGCCACATCTCTGAACGAGTTGCTCCTCTAGTCGTTGGCAGTAGGCTCCTAGTTTATCTTTGAAAGTACAACCCACTATTTTTGTTAATCCCGTGATGGGGTAGTGGTCATTTCGATTGTGTTCTAGGAATGAAGATCTATACTTCTCTTATCTCCTTCTATCCTGCATGTTGAGAGAAAAAAGGATCAGAAGTTGACTCAGTTGGCCATTATTTGCCATAACTAAGATCCACCCCTAAGTTGAGGTTGACAGGTTCTTGAGTCTTTCTAATGCCTAATCCTACCGTGATCTACGGGATGGGGCGAAAACAATTCGGATTAGAAGGACTAAGGGGGTTACGGAATGAGATTAGAGGTGTACCTTCAGAATTGGAGAATGAGATTAGAGAGCTCAGTGCAAAGGCGACCGTGATCGGTGAGGATGGAGTCAACATAGATTGTAGCCGTTGGCGGTGATGTGGTCAACACAGAGACGGTGGTGAGGGTTATTCCCCTCACTTCCAGATTGTAGCCGTTGGCGGTGATGTGGTCAACACAGAGATGGTGGTGAGGGTTATTCCCCTCACTTCCGCGTCTAAAAGATACAGATCAAGATTGTTTGGTCTGTTGAGACACTTGTGGTCAACATGAACATTGGTTCTCGTGCCCCACTTTTATGTCCCGTCCGATGAGAGAAGGGCACAGTCATAACAGACTGGCGCACCTGATCAGGGCGCTTGGTGAGAGTTGGAATCAGTGATTTGACCAATTCTGTTACAGATCAAACTCCAACTTAAGTGTAGGTACAATACAAACCCTCTATCTTAAGGTTCTAGGCTTCCAGCGCTCCAACTTGAATTTGAGTGCTTTCTTCTTCTTAATGAAGAATCACATTGTTCATCCTTGTTTAATCTCTTACTTTTTTATCATCGTTTGGACTTTGGAGCAGTTCCACGATTTCCAAAACATGCGCGTGGCCTTGGGGAATGAGGAACTAGGTGTGCTTGGGACCCGGTTCATACTGAAACATCACAACCCCTGCGTCTTTGATGGTATTCAGCGTCAGATGTTAGTGCTGCTCCATGAAATTGATGAGGCGAAGCTCTGTACAATGGCAGGAGCATCGAGGCTAGGCGAATGTTAGGGTCCTAGTCGGACTACTGTTAGCGTTGAACCAGAGCTGCCCGCCACTGCGGAGGAGCCGAGGAGCCACTCGGCCACAGAAGCCACGCCCTTGGTGACCACGACCGGGCCTAGGAGCCCCTACTGGTGGCTGCGCCGCCGCGGCCTTTGGTGCAACCAGGGGCCGCCGCGCCAGGAAGGGACGAGAGAGAGGGGTTGACAGTAAACACTAGGAGGGAGAAGAGTGCTCCTAAATCTTCTCCTATGTGCACTGTTGGGCAGACCTTTATTTTTTTAGGCGCTATCTGTTATAGGCAAACCTAGTAGCCCCAGCTACAGCTGCCATAAAGTTACTGTTGACGCACGCACTCGTGTGCGTTCGGCTGCCAACATATTTGAGGAGAAGATTGTTGAGTTTAATCTTGTTTATGCATTTAGTGTGTGGGTGTGCCTTTGTTAGTGCATGTGTGTGGAGTAAAAAAAAGAATTCAGGTGGATGGACCGGGCTAGCTGCATGCATGCATGTGTGAGTGAGCTAGCTGGTGTGCGTGCGTGTCAGTTGGAGTGACCGAATCCTATGTTTGAGTAGTGCAACGCCCGGTCCTAGGGATCATGGAATGAAGATCTAAGTGGAGCCGGTTGTGCTGCAGCACATGAAGCTTACCTGTTCGTACGGGGCATCCTGCATGGAGCTAGTGGCTGTAGTGTATATCTATGAGTTAGTTGTCATCTTGTGTGGTTAGTGGCCGCTTCATGGGCTGAGCGGAGTGGCGCTCTGCAGTGTTGCCGATGGCTTATAAAACCATATACTAGTTTAGTGGCTATGTAGTGTTGCCGATGGCCTATAAAACCATATACTAGTTCAGTGCCTCTGCAGTGTTGCCGATGGCCTATAAAACCATATGCTAGTTCAGTGGCTTAGCAGCATTACCGATGGTTCTCTATGTATATCAAAAACTATTCCAGGCCGGGATATGGCTTTGTAATTGGACCATGGCTTCTTCTTACTACAACGATGTGCGCTTCTGCATGTTCAAGAAAGTATGATATCCTAATAGCAGAATAGTCAATTTGTCCTTTAACTTTGGTGAGAGGTTCCACTACTACTACAAAAACCATTATCACAGACGCCTCGTTTTTCAGATTCAGACGGTCCGTAAAAAAATACGTCTATGATGTCAAATAAAATAATAGCCGCCTGTGATGAATGAACATCAAAGATGACTCGCAAAGGCAAATCGCATGTGTAAACATATAAATTTTCACAAACGAACCGTGAAGTAGGAGCCGCCTGCAATATTGGCCATTAAAACACGCAGCTGAAGCGACCGGCGTGCGTGACCTTTGTGGTTACCGAGGGGAACGCGCCTTTGAATTTAATTTGAAGCCACCAAACGTCGCGGCCCGGTATACATCAACCATATTTAGCATCAAATGAAAAGACAACAAACAATCAATAATCAATAACAAACATTCATCATGAAACAAACATTCATTAAAAATAAAAATTTTACAAACAACAAAAGAAAACAACAGACGATCGCCTAGTCCTCCGGTGGCGGAGGAACCCCAAACTTGTCGGCGACCGCCTCCACTAACTTCCTCCTGCCTTCCATCCCAAGCATCTCACTCACCGTCTCCCGCATCGCGTCAAGACGACCGGCCACTGCGCTTAACCCAAAGAGGTAGTGGCCTATGGTGTCCATTCCAGTACATACCAGAAGGCGACCAAGACCCAGAAGCTCCATGTCATCAAATGTACTGTTAAATACATCCTTCATCATCTGCCGGCGTAATGGTGATAGTTTGTTTGCATCTGCCCTGAGGGCAACCAAACTCTGCTCTAGGAAAGCTACTTTCCTAAGCAGGTACACTCTCTCTCTCACTACTACAACATGCTTCATCTCAGGCGGCTCTAAACGTTTTAGCACACACGGTTTTCAAAACCGCATGAAACAAAGAGTCTGTGATAATCAAAAATCTTTATAGGCGGAAACTTAAACCGCCTGTGAAAAAGTTATCACAGGCGGTCTTAACCTTCAGGAATCCGCCTTGAAGACCCTTTATCATAGGCGGTTTGTAACGTAAGAGCATCTGCCTGTGATAACTCCATTATCGCAGGCGGTTCTATATCTACGACAAGCCTCTTGTGAAGAATCTTTATCACAGACGGTTTGTAAGTAAGAGTATCCGCCTGTGATAACTCCATTATCGCAGGTGGTTCTTTACCTATGACTACCCGTCTGTGAAGAATGTTTATCACAGACAGATTATAACGTAAGATTATTCGCTTATGTAACTCTATTATCGCACACGGTTCTTTACCTACGACTAGCCGCCTATGTAACTCTATTATCGCAGGCGGTTCTTTACCTACGACTAGCCGCCTATGAAACTATATCACAAGCGTGTTACCTACGATAAGTCGTTTGTGAAATTATATTATCACAGGCGGTTTGTTAGGTACTATATACTGTTATTTCTAATTTCCAGGTCAATTTCATATTCACATTCACACAGTAGAAACAATATATTTCGAAAAGTATCATTGATACAATATCACCAAAAAGTCATCTCATATACATATATGTAAGTACAATATATCTCAATTCCTAGTTTACAAGTTTTTCACTAAAAACCAAATTGATGCTCAGTATAATGACAAAGTTCTAGCACATCAGCCATTACACATGCGTCATCGAAGAACTGCACTTTCCGGTGGAAAATTTCATGACGCATGAAGTGACACAATTCACTCGCAATCTTCTCGGCTCCTCCACTAGGCATATCTCTAGAAACCGGCCATTCTTCGTCCACATTCTTCATGTGCTGCAATGAAATACATAACAAGGTTTAGAATGTGTTGGTGACAACTATAACATAATATTATTAAAATAAGCTAGTTACAACGAAAATGAAACTCAAAAGTAAGAAAAATACAATATTGACTTTAAGGATAACTTACATCCTCATGATTCGCTCTCTATTTGCAGGCGGTCCAAGGATGCTCGCATACATAATACACGCATAAGACGCTCTCAGAAGGCTGCTTGGACAAGGATAATATGTTGATATATGCAATGCATCCTTATTAGGAGGTCTCTGACCGTAAAGTTTTTTCGCGTAAAACCGCCAAGCGCTGTCATACAAGAAATGTCATATAAGAGTTGCCAACCACTATATATACGTGTATATTAAAAGTATCGAATAACCGTACCTTCTCAAAATGTCAAGGAAATCATTGTATCTTGTGAATAATCGACTGAGTCCAAGACCGTTGCCAAACCTTATGTTGGCTTGATGATGACCATTATGTAGTGTTTACTGCACACGACATACACACGTGTTAAGTTAAAAATTAGCAATAATTGCTATTTCCATGCCATGTGTCAAACTTACTCGAAGCGGTACAGATCCTTTACGAGATCCTTGCCATCTCTGACAAAGTTAAACATGACATGTCCTATGTAGGCTGCAACCTTTGTATTTTTATCCTTTTTTTGGGTTGCGATTGATTTTTGAAATTGTTTTTTTGTCATGCGCTTGTACTGTTCTGAGTCCCGTTGCACCTGAAAGTAGAAATTCGACTTTGGAATCACTGTAGGGTCAAGGATACCTTTCTTGGAGTTCAACTTTTCATTATCCATGTATTGCATCCTATTAAATAAGTCTAAAATTGTTATAATATCATGACATGTGTATGTGTGTAGTAAGAAAAGCAAATACGAAATATTAGAGGCACTTACAAGCACTAGATGAGTAGCAGGTTGATTTTGAGCAAGCCTCGATAGAAAAGGCTCCGCAGGTCTTCAAAGAGAATGGCTCGTTTATCTCCTCCAATGCTCCAGAATGCTTCTTTTTGGCCCACAAAATGTGACGTAACGAATGTCGCATTTTGTGCTGGAACCGATGTACCACTCGTGCATTCTTCTGAGCGAGAAAGGTTGTTTGCTAAGTTGTGCCGATGTCACGAACAACTTCCCATTCTCATATTCAGGAGGAATATCCTGAGTCTTGCGTACCGGAACTCCTGGTTTAACGAAAGCCGTCTCCCGAGTATATTTCACACCGTCTTCTTCCCACTCCTCAATATTTTTAATGTTGGCTCATGTGAAGCACGAGATGCATTAGATTTTTTGTAATATTTTTCTTTATTTTTCCAAATATTTTGGGACTTCTTTAGAAGGTTCCTTATTTTCGTAAGAGCTAACTTTCACAAGCACTGACCAAGGAGTAGTCTCGGAAGTTGGACATTGGCCTATTGTTGAACCTATTGTTCGACTGATTGCTCTTTACTACCAGCAGCTTGCTCTTGTACTGCTTCAAGTTGTTGTTCAACTGGTTGCTCTTGGTTATCTTTACTAGCAAGGTTATTATCATCCTTGCTGGGACATAGCGGGAGTGAATCTTCCTAGACTTTCGGCGAAGAAGACGGGGCTGCAGTCTTTCGAGATGTGACGGGGCTAGACCTCGGCTCATCGTCCAACGACACGATATCACGTCAGTGCCAAAGGATTAACTTGTTGACGGCCTGCCCAAATGTCATGATCCCCTCATGTGTGATGTGGTCTATTTCATAATCTTCATAATCATTATCAATAATATGAAGAACTTGCACCACGGCATAACACAACGGAAGTGAATTGCCATTGAAGACAAGATTCGGCTTTGCCATAGCAGTGGCAACCTATTTTGTTTTGTTTCCTGCCCTTCCGATCGGGACAAGTAGACAACAAAATGTGTCCTTAACAATATCATCGACAGGGAACTTATGGATTGACCCTGAGCCTGGCACAGAACCTACGCTGCTAGGGTAGGAAGTTAGAGATACCAAATGCTACTTTGCCACAGGAACCATCACTCTATCCTATGGCGTTAGTTGTCCCAATTTTATAATTTCATCTATTCTTTCTTTCACAGATTCCTTGACCTTTTGATCAATCGTATCTTCAATTGTCTTCTTGAACTTGTCACGTCTTCTATATAAATCTTTATCGTTTGAAAAACCATCTCTTTCGGACATCTGAGAAGAGATTGCTTGAACTCGTCCACCGTGTTCAGGGTTGCCTAGGATAGTGGTAAGTTGTTCATTCTCCCTCTTCGGCTTGAAGAGACCCTTCTGTTGCTTTTCAATTACTTCTTTCATTTTTTGCTCTACTTGGTTCACAGAGTCGGGCTTTTCAAGTTTTCCCACGCTGGTCAAACCTGACCGAGCTAAGACCCACCACTTAGTTCTCTCATCGTAGCCTTGTATCGGGTCAGGATTGCCCTTACTCACAGTTTCCTATAATATTTTATTCTATTTCTCAACTTTGGGGGCATATCCGGCAGACCCCAAGCGATGATGGTATTTGTTCTTTTTGGCAAGCTCTGACCTAGATTCACTTAGGGGTTTAGCCTTAGGTGTGGTCTTTTGACGAACAAATTCTTGCCACTGAGCTTGTGTGATTTTTCCCATCTTCTTTGGGCTAGGGACCTTATTGTCCTTAACATAAGCATTTATTTCACTCTTCGAGCCATGAAACTTCTTGCCGTAGGAGACCAATGTTGCTTTCTTTACAGCTTCTTCCGTGCCTTTTGGGAACTTGAATTGTTTCTTTAACTTCTCCCACACCTCATTCTTATCCGCCTCAGGGAATTTTCTCCAATTCTTGGTTGTGATCGCTGCGAGATCTCTAACAAGACAACCACATGCATTCCAGTACTTTGTAACTGAATCCAGTGGTTCTTGGGGAATCCCACTTGGACCAACACTTGTTATGTATATGATGCCATTCAATGGACCCTTATTGGGACCTCGTTGCACTCGTTTTGCTTGACTGAATTTGAGGATTCAACCATTGGAGAACCTTATGCGGTTTTAGGAGCCGAAGTCACCTTGTTGTCTTGGCAATTAAGCTAGGTAGAAAAGAATTATAAGGCTTCATATACTTGACAACCAACATTAACTTAAACTGTTGGAGTTAAGATTTGTGATCCATACCTCGCCGGCAGGATCATATTCTAGGTGGAGATCTTCTGAAGTCTTTTTAATATCATATTTGGAAAAGGATCCGATGGACTGTGATACAAGCCTGAAGTGCTGGAGTCACTAAACTCCACATTGTCGGCTGCATTGTTACTACCAGCACCAGTCTTCTTAGGGTTGTCCATGTTAGAACTTGAAAAGCAACAGAAGGGGTTTCTTGTTATAGTACTCAGTGATTACAAAGACATCCTAATATGTAAAATCACATCCTAATATATAAAATAGAGTGAACTTGGTGGATTTACATAGACAACATGTATCCCTGTTATTGTGAGACCAATGTGTGCTGAATACATTGGCTATGACGATAAAAGTTTGAATTCTGCCAAAACACTCTTTTTGTTAAGGTCCAACTCTAGGTCCGAGCTCCGACAAGATCCGACGTAAGGTCCGACATGCTATGGCTAGGTCTGACATGTGTTTGGTTAGCTCCGGCGGTAGGTCCGACTAGCTTTGGTAAGTTCCGGTGATATGTTCTGCTAGGTTTGGTAAGCTCCCGCTCAAGCTCCGATTAGCTTTGGCAAGGTCCGTAGCTAAATTGCAATGGTTCTGTTTTTACCATGCAAATGTTTTGAACTTGTTTTACATATATAGAAAGTTTTCTTAGTATTCTTTTATTAAGTTTTTTAAGTGTTATGGCTGTTTACGATGGTTAACATTTTGCTATGGTTTGCAATATGCTTATGTGAGGTGTTCACGTAAGGTGTTGTGGTTTTCAAAATTAACGTGAGTCAAGTCACGGACTTGTGCTCGAAAGTATTGGTTGTTTATTCATGTGCAGGTGTTGCTTGAGTTCAAGATATATCTGGCGACGGGATCCATTGAACTAGTCATAGGGATAAGATTAGATTCAACAACCAAGTTTGGGAGGAATTGTGGTTGAGTTGATCGGGAGGTCGCGCAACATGTTTGGATCAAGAATAATGCATATGAAGGTATCGTGGACATCGTTGGAAGGTGGTTGCACGTGTGCAAGGAGTGCATGGACGTGCCAACATGGTTCCAAGGCGTAATGACGAGATGTGGATGTAAAGAATTGGTCGGAAAGGTCCAACCGACTGGATTATGGACTTAGGGTGCGGCTGAGTCGGTTATGGCTCATTTATGGAAAGTTTCTAGTTGGTTATAATAGGATTTCATGTTAGGCATGAAGTAGAGTTGTTTTAGGAATGTTTGGGACGTTCCTAAGGTGTTTGGAAGTCTTAAGATTGCTTCTATCGCGTATAGAAGAGTCTTGAGCAGTATTGGAAAGTTACAGTTTGAATCCAAGTAGGAGTAGAAGTCCTAGTTTGAATTGGGTTGGCCTTAGGGCTAGTTATATAAGGAAAGGAGGACAAGGCTCGTGGTGAGCACAACTTTGGGCTGTTCCTCTTATGTTTTGATCAATAAAATTTGTAATTTAGCGGAGCTTTTGTACCTTGTTCGTCCGACTTGTTTTTGTCAAGTCTTTCTCGTCGAGTTTCTGGACAGCACGACAGTGCTTCGGTGTTTTGATCATAACTCGAGTTTTAAAGATCCAATTGACGTGATTCTTTTTTGGTCGTCTTCAAAACTTGATTATCTATCATCTTTGAAAATTTCACGGTTATTGGATTTGTAGTTTCTGATCTACATGAGTTTCTTTGCAGTGTTGCAGAAATGGTTTTTACTCGAGTAGAACAAATTGACCCTCATTTGATCTTTTGATCATAACTTGAGTGTTTTTGACGGATTTACGTGATTATTGTTGTCGTGTCTTCGTGACTTGATTCTCTATAATATATACCACTTTTGTCACGGTTGAACACAATTAGATCAGTCGTATACACGGTTTCTTTAACAGATCGATTTCTTGCCGAGGGGGTTTTTGTTGCTTCCGCTAAAAAGTTTAAATCTACCATTCACCCCCCTCTGGTAGCTTTTCACGTGCTCTTCAATACTACAATTGGTATAAGAGCCACAGTGCTCTAATCTTTATGATTTGCACGTGTTTTAACTAATTGTCATGGAGAAATACTCCACAAAACCTTGTGTGTTTAGTGGCATTGATTTTCAGGTTTGGAAGGCACGTATGGAGGCTTTCTTCTAGGCGCAAGGCTTCGCAATATGGGAAAAGGTGTACAATCCTTATGACATGCTGCCAAACGATCAAGTCGTGGCTACAAACATGAGAGATGTCGACAACAACAACAAAGCATGGAACTTGATCATACAAGGATTAACTCAAAGTGATTTTGACCGTGTTGCACACCTCCGATCTGCATACGATGTGTGGAAAGCACTTTGTGACTACCATGAAGGATCCAACATGATCAAGAAGGTAAGACAAGATATGTTCACGAAAGAACACATGCGCTTCGAGATGCAACATGATGAGTCAATCGATGACCTCTTTGCTCGCTTCAATAAAATTCTCAGCAACTTGCGTAGTGTCAACGTTAATTTTTCAGATGCTGAAAATGCTAGGCAATTACTAAGTGCATTAGACATGTCAATTTGGGAGATGAAAGTTACATCTATTCATGAATCTACTGTCATGAGTACACTTACATGTGTTATATTCTAAGTTAAAAACTCATAAATTGACATAATATCACATAAGAACCCCAACAAGTCTCTTGCATTTGTTTCACAATGTGACATGCCTAGCTCTAGTCTATCTTCATCTTGTGGTACACTTTCTTTGTTGTCCCCTCTAACCCTTGAACAAATTGAAGAGTTTATAGAGGAAGAACTTGCACTCATCTCTACTCGGTTCTCAAAAACATTGCAAAATGTTAGAACTAGAAGGACAGGAAGTGTCGGACCTCAACGATGCTTCAAATGTGGTAAGACAGGAAATTTTCGTATGGATTGCCATAACCTTTCAGGTCCTACTTCCCGTGTTGAAAAGCAAACTAGGACGAAGCACTCCTCTACAAACGATAAGAAAAAGAAGAAGGGTTCTATAGGACGCCAATTGGTAAATAGTTTTATCTCCGCACTTCAAGAACTTGGCTCGAGCGATGTGGACATCGGAAGTGACGAAGATGAAGATGATTTGGCAAACTTATGCTTCATGGCGGGCAAGTTAATTTCAAGTATGGAGGAGGCAGAACACAACAGCGACAATGAAGAGGTACGCCCTACTTGCGAAGAAATGTCTGATGCTATTTCATTCCACTGTTATAGTTAAGAAAAAAGGACAAAAAGCTTAGGGACAATGCTGTTAAAATTGAGTCACTAGAATCTGAAATTAATCATCTGAAATCTTTGATTCCTAGTGATGATTCTTGTTCCTCATGTGATTTAATATATGAATAATTGTCCTCTCTAAGAAGTGCACATACCTCCACACTTGATAAACTTGAGTTAGAGATTGAAAAGAACAGAGAGCATGCTGCACTTAATGATAAAAACTTGAAAGATGCTTGTTGTTCTACAATTGATTTGTGTTGTTCTACTTGTGATGATCTTAATAAGAAACTACAAGATGCTATGAATGAAATTTCTATATTGAACAATGCTTTACGTTCTTATGAAGTTAAGTATTATTCCAATTGCAAACTAAAAGGAAAAACTTCATGTCAAAACTGCCTAGACTTGTCTAAGAAACTTGATGACATGAATAGGACACTAGAGCGGTTTTATAATGAGAATAAGAATCTGAACTTGCTGTTGAATTCTTCTAAATCTTGCAATGATAAAACTGGTTTAGGTTTTGATTCCCATGCTCATGCTAAATCACATCCAACTAAAATTGTAAAGTCATTAGGAAGTGGTTTGATTAAAACAGTTCCTAAACAAAAAGAAGTGGTTTTTAAATCTGCAGGAGTGTTGTCTCATTCGGTTTAGTAAACATGTTGTCTTCTCATCTAGACATGAACATAAAGTTAAATTTCATTGTACCTACTGTGGTAGAGATGGTCATGTCATAGATTCTTGTTATATACTAGCTAAGCAACAGAAAAAGAAAAGAATGATGGCTAGATCACATAACAACTATGCAAAACCTGTTGCGTGTGCTGAACCAGATGTTAGGAATATGCAACCTGCTGTAATGAGTCAAAAACATGCAAAGTTTGTTTCCGGACGTACTGTTTTTAGTGCTACTCATGTAACACCTTGTAGGTCAGTAGTTGGGTACAAAAATCCTAAAACTTTGGCTCATAAACCTGTTGTTTTATCTCAGCCTTTGCGTATTACTTCTGCTGGACGTCGTGTGACTCAGTACTGGATTCCTAAATGCCTTTTGACTAACCCCAGTATTGAGTCATCGACGTATTGTACTTCTATGTAGGTTACATGCTTGAGGAAGGAGAACATTTGGATTGTGGATTCAGGATACTCACGCCACATGACCGGTAACAAAGAATGGTTCTCCTCCTTCTCTTTTGTGTCACATGTAGAAAATGTTACTTTTGCCGATAATTCTTCAACTCCTATAATTGCTAAGGGTTCGGTTAGAGTAAATAATCACTACACTTTAAAAGATGTGGCACTTAATAAAAATTTGAAATACAACTTTCTTTCCGTTTCACAATTGCTAGATGAGAATCTGGAAATTATTTTCACTAAAAATTGTTGCAAGGTTGTAGATTCAAATAGTGAGCTCATTTTTAATATGTCCCGGTTTGGAAGAGTTTTTAAAGCTGATTTTGATATGTCATCCTCTAAGCATAGATGTATAGTTGCTAATGATTCAAAAGACTTATATTTTTGGTATCGTAGACTTGGTCACATAGGCTTTGATCATCTCACACGTGTTAGTGCTCTTGATCGCATACGTGGGCTGCCTAACTTTAAAGGAGACAAAGAAATTGTGTGCTCTTCTTGTAGACATGCTAAGATGGTTGCAGGTTCACGTGCTCCTCTCACAATAACCATGACAACTGAACTGGGTCAAGTTTTGCACCTTGATACCGTAGGACCTTCACGTGTTCAATCCTTCGGAGCTAAATAGTATGTTCTTGTGATTGTTGATGACTATTCTAGATACTCTTGGGTTTATTTTATGGCATCTAAGAATTAAACTTTTAGTCACTTTAGAACCTTATTTCTTAGATTATCAATTGATCACCCAGGATTTTTAAAAGCAATTAGAAGTGATAACGGAACCGAATTTAAAAATCAATTGTTTAATCACTTTTGTGCTGAAAATGGAATAGATCATCAATTTTCTTCACCATATGTACCTCAACAAAATGGTGTTGTAGAGAGAAATAACATAACCTTAGTTGGGATGGCTAGGACTATGCTTGATGAATATCAAACTCATAGAAAATTTTGGGCTGATGCAATTGCAACTGCTTGTTATGTCTCAAATCATGTTTTCTTGCGTGCTAAGCTAGGTAAAACACCATATGAACTTCGGTTTGGACATAGGCCTAGTGTCACACACTTTCGGGTTTTTGGTTGCAAATGCTTTGTTAAGAAACATGGTAATCTTGATAAATTTGAAACTAGATCCGTTGATGGCATGTTTCTTGGTTACCCATCTCATACTAGAGGCTACCGTGTGCTTTTACATGACACTAACAAAATTGTGGAGACTTGTGAGGTTTCTTTTAATGAAGCTAGCACAGGTACTAGCTCTAATATTGCAGGACCAGACCCATATCCGCAGGGGGAGAGTATTTTCATCAAAAAAGATGAAGAAGTGATGCTGCTGCCCGAAAATTCAGGAGCTAATGACACTGTTCAAGATCCTGATTTTGATTCACAACCAGCAGCGACGACCACCATTGCTGGTCCAGATCGTCCTCAAGTCACAAGTTCTTCAATTTGTGATGAACATAAAGAAGAAGGAGCTTGTGAATTGTCTACTCCCTTCTAGGTCCTCAAAAGTCATCCTTCACAACAAATGATTGGAAGCTTGCACGAACGAGTCACACGGTCCAGGTTTTGTGATCCAAACTCTCACCCTCATTCTGAATTTGTTCTTCTTTTGAACCCAAATATATATCACACACACTCACTAATGAATCTTGGATTATTGCCATGCAAGAAGATTTAGAAAATTTTGAAAGAAATAATGTTTGGAAACTTGTACCTCCACCTCAAGGTCACACTCTAATCGGAACTAAATGGGTGTTTAAAGATAAACAAAGTGAGGATGGGGTTGTGGTTAGGAATACGGCTAGGTTGGTTGCTCAAGGTTTCACACAAGTTGAAGGACTAGATTTTGATGAAACTTTTGCTCCTGTTGCTAGATTAGAAGCCATAAGAATTTTGTTAACATTTGCTGCATCTAAAGGTTTCAAGTTGTATCAAATGGATGTTAAAAGTGCTTTTCTTAATGGCTACATAGATGAGGAGATTTATGTCAAGCAACCACCGGGTTTTGAAAATCCAAATTTTCCTAATCATGTTTACAAACTGTCCAAAGTCTTGTATGGTCTTAAACAAGCCCCTAGAGCATGGTATGATAGGTTAAAAATATTCTTACTTGAAAAGGGGTTTACCATGGGCAAGGTTGATAAAACACTTTTTGTGCTTAAGCATGGCAATGACTCATTATTCGTTCAAGTGTATGTGGATGATATTATCTTTGATTGTGCTTCTCATGATCTTGTGTCCAAGTTTTCAGCTATGATGAGTTCAGAATTTGAGATGAGTATGATGCGAGAACTCACGTACTTTTTGGGGCTGCAAATCAAGCAAACCAAGGAGGGTACTTTTGTGCATCAAACAAAGTATACAAGAGACCTTCTTAAGCGCTTCAACATGGACAAAAGCAAGTCTCTTCGGACACCAATGGGTACAGCAACGACACTTAAACTTGATGAAGATGGTGAACCCGTTGATCAAGAAGAATATAGAAGTATGATTGGATCACTTTTGTGCCTCACGGCATCAAGACCGGACATACAATTCAGCGTATGTCTTTGTGCACGATTTCAAGCTTCCCCACGTTCTTCACATCGTCAAGCTGTCAAAAGAATTCTCAGGTACTTACATGGAACTCAAGAATTTGGGATTTTTCTTCCTTCTTCCTCAACCGTTACTTTGAAAGCTTTTTCGGATGCTGATTTTGGGGGTTGTAGAATTGATAGGAAAAGTACGTCGGATGCTTGTCATTTTCTTGGTAATTCACTTGTTGCTTGGTCCTCTAGAAAACAAAATTCAGTTGCACAATCCACAACCGAATCTGAATATGTAGCTGCTGCTAGTGCTTGCTCACAAATTCTTTGGATTGTTCAAACACTTAAGGACTATGGGGTTGATCTAGATAGTGTTCCACTATTTTGTGATAACACTAGTGCCATTTGCATTGCTAAAAACCCCGTGCAACATTCGAGAACAAAGCACATTGACATTAGGTATCACTTTCTCCATGATAATGTTGAAAAAGGAAACATTGTGCTTCACCATGTAGATATCAAACAACAATTGGCTGACATTTTTACAAAACCTTTGGATTTAACTCGTTTTTGTTTCATTCGTAGTGAAATAGGGGTTATGCATCCTCATGACTTAAATTTAGGGGGATTTTTGAAACTTGGGAAGTCTATGTGTGAATCTGAATTTAAAATAATATGAGTATAGTATTTCATACATATATGACTTTGTGATTCCTTTTATATGCTGAAAGTTCTTACTATATTACTCATGTTATATATTTTGTAGTTTTTGCCATGACTAGTAATTGGAATAATTATTTACACTAAATCTGGTCATGATCGAACTTTCTTGCTGTTTTAAACTTGTTGCATGCTCACAAGTGCTTTTAATAATGAAAAAATAATCAATCAACTATTCACATGTTGAGCTTTTATGTTCAAATGAAAAATTGAGAAAAGGATCAAGAAAATATGCATGTATCACACTTCTTGTTTTGAGATGGATTATCATTGCACTTAGATATGAACTTGGAAGAAGTTGTGTATGACTAAAACCATGTCCTTAAGCTTCTGATTGTCAAATGACATAGGCTTGGCTTGGTTTGTTAGAATAAGGCTGATGCGGCATATAATCTCTTGCGAATGTCATACAATCTGAATTTGTGCTTTGAAAAATAATTAAAATGCAGCAACAAGTGTCATGCTTTCTGGTCTTGACATAGTTAAGTTTGTGAGATCATGACTTGCTTAAATTGAAAATTACACTTGATCTCTAGCATGGCTTACACTACTTTATGTATCTCAATGATATGATAGTATAAGTTACTTGATAGTATGGCTTGGATGACCTTTGTTTTATATGTATATGTTATAATTATGGGCATAACAATTAAAATTTCTTTTTTGAACCTTGCTGAATACATTGTCAAAGGGGGAGAAATTGATCACACATTGCACGATTCACAAGTGTTTTGGCACGATTCTTCTCAGGGGGAGAATTTTTGTTTCATTTGATTGTTTTCAAAACTTTTCATGTGAATAAGCCAATGTTCGTATTTTAAGTGGTGTTGCCAATACATTCATCAAGGGGGAGATTGTGAGACCTATGTGTGCTGAATACATTGACTATGATGATAAAAGTTTTGAATTCTGCCAAAACACTCTTTTTGTCAATGTCCGACTCTAGGTCCGAGCTTCGACAAGATCCGACGTAAGGTCCGACTTGCTATGGCTAGGTACGACATGTGTTTGGTTAGCTGCGGCGGTAGGTCCGACTTGCTTTGGTAAGTTCCGGTACTAGGTTCTGCTAGGTTTGGTAAGCTCCGGCTCAAGGTACGGTTAGCTTTGGCAAGATCCGGAGCGAGATCGCAATGGTTCTGTTTTTACCATGCAAATGTTTTGAACTTTCTTTACATCTATGGAAGTTTGCTTAGTATTCTTTTACTAAGTTTTTGAAGTGTTATGGCTGTTTACGGTGGTTAACATTTTGCTATGGTGTGCAACATGCTTATGTGAGGTGTTCACGTAAGGTGTTGTGGTTTTCAGAACTAACGGGAGTCAAGTCACGGACTTGTGCTTGAAAGTATTGGTTGTTTATTCATGTGCAGGTGTTGCTTGAGTTCAAGATATAGCTGGTGACGGGATCCATTGAACTAGTCTTAGGGAGAAGATGAGTTTCAACAACCAAGTTTGGGAGGAATTGTGGTTGAGTTGATCGGGAGGTCGCGTAGCATGTCTGGATCAAGAACAATACATATGAAGGTATCGTGGACGTCATTGGAAGGTGGTTGCACGTGTGCAAGGAGTGCATGGACGTGGCAACATGGTTCCAAGGCGTGATGAAGAAATGTGGACGTAAAGAATTGGTCGGAAAGGTCCAACCGGCTGGATTATGGACTCAGGCTGCGGCTGAGTCGGTTATGGCTCATTTATGGAAAGTTTCTAGTTGGTTATAATAGGATTTCTTGTTAGACATGAAGTAGAGTTGTTTTAGGAATGTTTGGGACGTCCGTAAGGTGTTTGGAAGTCTTAAGATTGATTCTATCTGCGTATAGAAGAGTATTGAATCCAAGTAGGAGTAGGAGTCCTAGTTTGAATTGGGTTGGACTTAGGGCTGGTTATATAAGAAAGGGAGGCCAAGACTCGTGGTGAGCACGACTTTGGGCTGTTCCTCTTATGTTTTGATCAATAAAATTCGTAATTTACTGTAAAAGTCCCAAAGATGTAAATGAATAAAACTGAGGTTTAAATTCATTTGTGTGGCAAAGGCATGAAAAATGGGACTTGCTAAAACTTTTCTTCATGCAAAGTGATACATGGATGATCATCCAAAAATGAGACTCACATTCTTATTTGAAAATGTTGAACCAATAAGGATTTAAATACCTCTTTGCATGTGAGTTTAAAAATCAGATTTTAAATTCAAGGTTCACACAGGCCAAAAACTTTGAATAAACATGCAGCCATATAGTTGGAAATTGTGGAAAATGTTTGATGACAAACTTTTCATTATTAGGGTGGGCTCCAAAAAAGAATTATGGAAACATTTTCAAAACTCCAACCAAATTCAAATTGCTATGCAAATTTAAACTGAATTTGGAGAATTCAAATTCTAGCCCACCTTTCAAACTCAGAGTTCTGGAATTTGGGAGAATTAACTTGAGAAGATCATTTGGAGAGGAGAGAAGTGGGGGACCCACATGTCATTGAGCTGAGGAGCTAAACTTGCACATGAAGCAAACAAATGACTCTGTCTCTGTTTTGCTCGAACCAACCGAGGGCTGCACCGGGTGCCACCGAGTGGCTGCTGCGCCACCTCCTGCTCCCCTCTCCCAAGCGCTGGCGCACAGAGGCGGTTCCCTCGGCGTGATCACTTCCCCTCAGTCCGAGCAAAGACTCAGTTGCTTTCTTTTCCTCGCGAGCGCACGAGCAGAACTGCTTCTCCCCTCCGCTCCTCGGCATGATCGGGAAAACCGGCAGAAACTCGCGCTCCTCTCCCCCCAGAGCGGCTAGACAGCACCACGAGCTCAGCTTCCACTTCCCCGACACCCAGATAGCTGAGCTCCGGCCTTCCTTGCCCTAGAACAGTCGACACAGCGGCGACCCACAGAAGAGCGGCGATCGGCTTCACGTGGACAGCCCTCCACAGGGGTTTTCATGGCCGAACGATCACGGCTACGGGAGCGCGCTAGTACGGTGCTGCTCTCCTCCAAATATTGGAGCAAGCCGTGGATCATTGCCGGCCAATTTGAAGATTTTGTCCTGGCGGCTTCACACCGAACGTCCGGTATGAATTCTGCAAATTCCCGCTCTCTGATCATCCATAGGTCATCAAACTTTGCACGTAGAAGCTGGACTAGCTGGCGATCAATTCTCCTTTAGCTACCCTAGCATGAAATCACCTCGGAGCAGAGGATTTCGAGGTCTACCGAGGGTGATCACGGCGGGACCGATCGGGCGCACGGTGCCGACCCATTTACCGCCGTTTCCAACCTAATTCATGGACTTGCCGAGCCTTGCGATCACCTACTGGTGCTGTTGAGCTAGTTGGTCGACGTTTTGGCGGGTTAGAACCCACGGACGACGGCGCCGAACTCCAACCGAGGCTGCCGCACGTAGCCGGGGTGTTTCCGGTCGCCGGCAGCCTAAACTGATCCCGCAGCCGTGTTCCTCGACGTCGATAACACTCTGGCAGCGAGTTCCAGCTCCGGTGATAACCGGAAACGGCGATCCGGCGAGTGGCAGTTAGCTCCGGCGAGGTGGAGTCGGCGCGCGCGCGAAACAGAAGCGAGAGGAAGAAGAAGGGGCCGGGCCCGGCTGTCAGCGGTGGAAAATTTCAAATCCTGATCGGCTGTGGCGTGGATCCGGTGTGCTGGTGCGCTGGAGACCTGTGAACCCGTTGTGGCTTCAATCCTATTGGCTGAGGTTTAAACACGTGGGTCCATCAGACTTTTCACTAGAAAAACAATTCCAGAGTGGCTTCCAACTTTGGAAAATCATAGCTCTTTGTAGAAACCTCCAAATTGAGTGATTCCAATTGGGTTGGATTCATTTTTCAGAGGTCTATACAAATATGAACTCAGAGTTGTATGAAATTCAATATATAATTCTGGAAAATTCTTTGAAGTTTTTCTGAAAAAGAATTATTAAGGGAGTTTGGTTTATCCAAAAATCCTCTAATTTTGCCAGGATATTCTTTAGCATATTATTGACCTTCTAGAAAATGTTCAGCTCATTTTAAGAAAATTTGTGTAGGAATTTGCTAAATACAATCTGCTGTGTTCATAAGAGTCCAGAAACATTTTCAGAAAATGTTTTCCACTTATAAAATCTATTCTAGGCAATCCATAGCTCCAAAAATCATAGGAAAATTTAGGAAAGCTCGCTAAGACATACTTGAAATTGTGGTTCACTAAATTGGGCATGAAAATACACAGTACTCCAGGATTAATTCTTTTGAGTAGAAATGCTTAAAGAATTGTTCTGGGAGAACTACTCAAGTAAAAGGGCTGCATTTTGGACCAATTGACTCTCATGTGACCAGGAACTCACATGTAAATTATCAGCTCAAGTTGTGCCCTAGAGCTCTCTGTGCTTATTCTCCATGCTTATGTATGTGGAAAAATACATAAAGACTCTTGGTTGAATTATGGAGAGCACAATTGTATTCCACATTAGCTGCAATTAGGAAAGCTAAATCCCTAGGTAGTATAGAACCTGCTGTAAAAGTTTTGAAGCCATTGGAGTTCTTATTCTTCAGTTGCATTCTATTCTTTTCAGCTCATCTATTATGTTCATTAGGGAAAGTAGTTAGTGCACAGCTAAAACATTAAGGCCAAGTTAGTCATTCCTGTTTCTTTGCACAAAGAGGAAAACCAAGCCATTCTCGGCTTTTCTACACAACCTCTGTTCCTAAGAAATCCATTCTATAATTCTTTCCATTGCATTCTATAAAACCTGTGCATATACATTTCAATAGGAATCACGACGAAGGGGAGTCAAAGGAGCGATTCATTGAAGTGGATCAAGCTCCGGAGAATCAAGGGTTGATCAACCAAGACCACTAACTGATTATATACGACTACCCTGCAAAACAGGCAAGCTCTGGTTTGCATTTAACAGCTGTTAAGTTTTTATTTTGTATTCACTTTCGGTTAAGATATGAATTGTGCATTAGGTCTAGTGTTTGATACTCCTCTTGCATAACCAAATGAACCCATGGAGTATTGGGTAGGTGTCTTTCACCGTGTAGAACTGCCATGCTTAAGTAAGGTTCGGTAGAAGTCGAGTGGTGAGATGCTACTCGCATGTTCAGGAACAACAGGAGCATACGGGATTGGTTCAAAAATGAATTAGCAAGTTAAAGTTGAGACCGGAAGGTTGTAGGGACAGCAGGACATAGGGGCCTGGGTGCTATAGACCTGTCCGTGTCAGTCAAGGACCGATCCGTATGTGGCCCTGTTGAACAAGTTTGAGTTGTGTACCGGACTCATGCTGGATATATGGGACCTAGTAAACCGATGTACCTGGGGAAGCTGTCGTTGAGCCTTTTCGGGTCGCCTCAGGTGAGACGGCCGGTGTGCAGTATGTGGGTAACATTCTCATGACATCCCATGTCGGTAGGTGCACCATGAGAGTGGCTACTGTATGGGGTGACTTGATTGATTCAACGAGGGTGAAACGGGAGAAAGACTGCCACATACGACGTCAGTGATGGTTGCTGTAGGCAACGTCGAGTATGGGCGTACGTGTCGTGTAGTCCGGGTGTTATTGATTCGAATCACCGTCACTCGCGGGATGGACCGAGCATACTTGTTCTCACAGTCGTGACATAGTAAGAACTTGCATGAGAAAGGAACTGATCACATTGGTTGAAGTTTATACTATCTTTGTGATGCATCTTTGATGAATAGTAGTGCAAACTCGATTCTTTTATGCCGTGAGCAAATTACATCAGGGGAAAGCGTTTCTTGTTTGATTGTGGACTCCTGATGTGGCGTGCCCAAGGTTACTATAAATTGCTGCAAATAATACCTGAAAGTAAGGATTCACTTTTAGGCGAGTTTATTATGCATTATTCCATCCTACTTTAGGTTCATAACCTCACATAGACTTTCATGACTAGGGTGACGGTTAAGTCTTGCTGAGTGTTGTCCTCACGGATGCTATCCGAGTTGTTTTGCAGGATTGACTTCATGCTTATGAGAAGGGATGCCAATGAGACTTGGGAACCTCCGAGTGGTTACTCAGGAGCATCCTCGCCGCTGCGATGTGTCTTCGTGTTGCTAGTAAGAAACGTCTGCGGGCTGGACTATTTCTTTGTTGCTAAGTTAGAAATGAGTCGTGAGAGTTATAGTCTTCTGCTGTAGCTTATTTTGAGATAAGTATTTGTAAAACACTTTTGTACGCTTCCGCAAATGATTTATGTAATGTAATGTGTTTAATCGACCCGTGTGCTGTTGGGTGCCACATATCACGGCACCACCCGACGAGGTCCTGGCGGGGCGTCGCTCAGCGGCGGGTCCCCAGCAGAGTGGCATCAGAGCTACGTTGGGAATAGCGCATGGATTGAGCATCATATTACATTAAAAACTTAGGATACAGTGAGGTAACGGTATTAGGCTCACATAAGGACTACTATATTAGCATATTATGAAGGTGGCAAGCTAACCTATTTGTTATGTCGGAAAATCGTGCATCTCGGGATGTTTTATGTCTTGGGGGTGCATGTAAGCGCTGTCCACCAGTGTGCACAAGCTGAAGGGTGGAGCCCCACGGGTGGCAGGTAACCCGACCTGCTTTAGTATCCTCTATGACTCCTCATGTCGTTTGGGGTATTCGAGCAACGCCCGTCCCTGGTGTGCTTTGGACAAGTTTGGGAGACCCCTTCATGTGGTCAGTAACATGAACACGTAGCTCAAGGCACATTTGGCTTGAGAACACATGTGCGAGTGATGACGGATGAGTGTACCAACTGTATTGGTACCGGTTTCAGTGTACAGCCGAACCTGATGATTGAGTGTGCTTTATGTAGGTAATAACCATGGAAACCTTAGTGCGTGTAGAACATGTTTGCGAGTGACCGTTTTAGTGCCACCTAAGGATACGTATATGCCTGTATAATCGGTTAGGTTTTTCTTTTGTGAGGCAACGTAGTACCGTCATATGTCTTACGGTGCATCACCACTGTACTACACTTGATAGTCTTCTTTCCTATGAAGAAATCATTCATGATTAACTTTCAAACTAAAAATGGATGTTGGAAAGCACATATTAGTTACTGAGCTCTTCGTTTGAACTAAGTTTCAAAGAAGAGAATTGCTAGGCTTCTTTTGATCTCAAAAACAGAGTGCTCTGTTCTAGCAGAAAGTTTTGCTGGATTTTGACAGAGCACAACTATGAGTAGCTTGACCAAATAGAGGTGTATGATACAGTTCTTGAAAGGTTTGTAAGTGCTCTACAACTTTTCTGTAGACATCGAGAGCAAAATCAGACGCCAACTTGGTTGAATATCCAGATGAATGCAAACTGTTTGGAAGACAGAACAGCTGCAACCTTCTCTGGATGTTTGTGTAAATTAGCCATAACATTCTGTATAAAAATCCCTAAGGGTCCTATGTTACACCGTTGGAAAGGTTATGAAAATTTCAACAATTTTGGTTTTTCAAAGATTGTTCAGAATTCTATTGTATTTTTATGTACAACTGTGATGAAAACAGCCACATACAAAGGAGATGCTGGCGAATTTTATCCAGAAATTCTGTCAACTTTGAATAATCACAACTTATGATCCAGAAATGATCCAGAGGCATGTGAGTATTCGTTGGAAAGCCATTGAAGTTAACTTTAACTTTGGTATTCAACTTGAGTTATGAAAATGCTGGTAACTGGATCAAAATCTAGGTTATGTACAGATAGGTCGGTTCTGTACAGAATAGGGGATTGATTATGTTGGCTTTAGGAAGATGTGTAAACATGAATTTTTGTTATGCTTCCATAAGTTTTAGCATGTTCATGTTTTACATACTTTCAAATACTGCTGAGATCATGTTTTGACTCCCCTCAAAATTATTCTTTTGCAGTATGGTGCGTACTCATTCTCTGAGTAGGGCTGAAGGTTCTCGCCGAGATGGTGATGACTCAACTCCACCACGGGCACCGCCATCAACGGTATGGATGGATGTCATGGCTCAGATAGTCGTAGTCAAGTCAAGAGAACACAAGACTACTCCAAGCCTTGGTACAACAGGGCTTACTCCAACAAACACAACAGGTCGTTCCACCTCGGAACGCCTATTTGGACTTCTTGGAGATACAACCATGAATTTTCACGGAAGTCAACGAACCAGTGGAAGCGGATCAGTGGCTTCGGGTTATGGAGTCCAAGTTTGGAGTGTTTGAGTGTGATGAATATCAGAAGACATTATTTGCAGCTCAACATCCCCATGGAGCCGCCGGCAAATGGTGGTTCGCTTATCTCGCCACCGTTCCGGAAGGCCATCAAGTGGAATGGACGGAATTTCGTGAAGCATTCCATGCTCGTCACATTCCTATGGGTTTTATCAAGACCCAGCAGCAAGAATTTAGGAACTTGAAGCAGGGGAACATGAGTGTTCTCGATTATGTCAAACGGTTCAACCTTTTGGCACAATATGCTCCTGCTTATGCGACAGGCGAAGCTGCAAGGTGTGACTACTTTTTGTATGGCCTGAGTGCCGTATTAAAAGATAAACTAGCTTTGTTCAATCAAGGCAATTACACCGAGTTGATCAGTGCTGCTATGATGCAAGAACAAGCGACACTTGAGTGTCAAGCAGAGAAGAGGGACCGGGATAATGTGCAAGAAGACACATCAGTTGTTCTTCATAAATACCGTGTGGTGTATCACACACCACCCGATGAACTATGGAAAGCGCCAGTAAGATCAACTCAGTATAGATTTCCTGCTCAAGAATCATGTCTTGAAGCAACATCGTTGCCGCAGCAACAAATGATACCTGTTGCATCATTGCTGCAGCCATGTACATCAACTTCTCAACCACAAGTCAACGAAGAACCGGGAAAACACCTGTGTTCTTATTGCCACAGTTCTGGGCATTTTAGGCAAGAATGCCGGGATAAGTTGTTGAACACCATACAACCATCGTCATCAGGTGGTATGCCGCCACCTGTTCAAGTCAATATAACAGCATTGCAATCTGGGAGTGTGCAACATCTTGCTATTGAGGATGTACCGGAGGGAGCACCGGTGTTAGCGGGCATGTTTACTCTCAAAGACGTGCTCGTGCTTATACTTTTTGATTCCGGCGCAACCCACAATTTTATCAGTAAAACATGTGTGGATCAGCACCAATTATCCACCAATACTCCCACAACGAGTTATCTTATCCGTTCACCAGGAGGAAATATCTCTGCTAATCAGATTGTGTCCCGAGCAGCCTTGTGTTTGGGCGGAAAAATATACCCAACATCGCCGATTATGTTGGATAGACAGAAGATAGACATAATATTGGGGATATCTTGGTTAAATCGTCACGGTGCCGTTCTCAATATCGGTAACCGGACGGTCCAGATTGACTCACCGATTCACAGACAGCACACGCTGTTCTTAGACAGCGAAGAACCAGATATGGTAGAGGCCTACCACACGGAAGCGCTTAAACTTGAAGATATTCCGGTGGTACGTGATTATCCCGACGTGTTTCCCGATGACTTATTGGGCATGCCGCCCGAACGGGATGTCGAGTCCAAGATTGAACTGGCACAGGGAACAACACCTATCTCACGAATGCCTTACAAGATGGCACCTAACGGGCTAGCGGAGTTGAAGGAGCAACTAAATGAACTCATGAGCAAGGGTTTCATACGACCAAGTTCTTCACCTTGGGGTTGCCCTGCACTGTTTGTTAAGAAGAAGGACGAAAAACTGCAGCTATGCATTGATTACCGTCCTCTAAATGCTGCCACGACAAAGAACAAGTATCCTTTGCCCAACATCGACATCTTGTTCGATCGACTTGTGGGTGCAAAGGTATTTTCGAAGATGGATCTTCGGTCGGGCTATCATCAAATCAAGATCCGATCGGACGACATACCGAAGACAGCTTTATCGACGAGATACGAACTCTATGAGTACCTCGTCATGTCATTTGGGTTAACCAACGCTCCGGAACACTTCATGTACCTGATGAATTTGGTGTTCATGCCGGAGTTAGACAAGTTCGTCGTGGTATTCATCGACGACATATTGGTTTACTCCAAATCTGAAGCAGAGCACGCTGAACATCTGCGTATCGTGCTACAACGGCCGAGGGAGCACAAATTATATGCCAAGTTCAGCAATTGCGAGTTCTGGATTGATCAAGTGCCTTTCCTAGGCCATATTATTTCAGCAGAGGGCATTGCCGTGGACCCCAGCAAAATTGAACAAGTGCTGAAGTGGGAATCCCCCAAGTCAGTCCACGAGGTCCGAAGTTTCCTAGGTTTAGCGGGGTATTATCGGAGATTTATTCCGAGCTTCTCAAAAATTGCTAAACCAATGACGGAGCTGCTGAAGAAGGGCACGGAATACATGTGGAATGCAGCATGTGAAGCCGCACTGGAAACTCTGGTGAAACATCTCACCACAGCTCCCGTCCTTGCACAGCCGGACACGACGAAACCATTTGATGTATATTGTGATGCATCCGGCATCGGTCTCAGCTGTGTTCTTATGCAAGAAGGGCGTGTAGTCGCCAATGGGTCTCGTCAACTGCGAAACCACAAGCAGCATTATCTAACCCACGATCTCGGGCTTGCTGCAGTGGTGTTGGCGTTAAAGATGTGGAGGCATTATCTACTGGGTAATCTTGTTCACCTCTACACCGACCATAAAAGCTTGAAGTATATCTTCGCGCAGAAGGAGCTGAATATGAGACAACGGAGGTGGTTGGATCTCATCAAAGATTATGAAATTGAGATCCACTACCATCCGGGCAAAGAAAACGTGGTTGCCGACGTGCTTAGTCGGAAAGCTCACGTTCACAACTTGGCGATTGCTGAGTTGGAAGATGAAGAACCAAGTCTCCGTGTCATTCCGTATGGCGCGCTTTATAATCTCGTGCTCATTGCAACGATCCTTGATGAGATTGTTGAGGCTCAAAGAAGAGACAGAGGTATGTCTCACATACGGAGAAGACGAGACAACGGAGAAGTGAAATGTTTCTGGAAGGATGAGAACGGTACAATATGGTTCAACGACCGTATGGTGGTACCGCATAATATGAAACTCCGGAAGAAGATCTTGGATGAATCCCACCTGTCGAAGTTTTCCATTCATCCCAGAAGTAACAAGACGTACAAAGATTTGAAACAGAAATTTTGGTGGACGCGGATGAAGAGGGAGATTGCTAAATACGTATTCGAATGTGATACGTGTAGACGGGTCAAGGCTGATCACATGCGGAAAGCCGGACCGCTACAACCTCTGAAGATACCGGCATGGAAATGGGAGGATGTGACTATGGATTTCATTGTCGGATTACCGCTCACATCTCGGAAGCATGACTCGATATGGGTGATATTGACGAAATCAGCTCATTTCATACCGATAAACACTCATTATCGAGCCAAGCAATATGCGGAGTTATACATCTCCAGAATCATATGCTCACATGGTGTCCCGGAGACCATCGTTTCAGATCGAGGTGCGCTGTTCGTTTCTCGGTTTTGGGAGCAGCTGCACGCCTCGTTGGACACCAAGCTGATTAGAAGCTCCGCATATCACCCTGAAACCGATGGACAAACTGAAAGGGTGAACCAGGTGCTGGAAGATATGTTGAGAGCGTGTGGCATCCACCACGGTAGGAATTGGGATGATCACCTACCGTTGGCGGAGTTTTCATACAACAACGGGTATCAAGCGAGTTTTAAAATGGCACCGTATGAAGCTCTCTACGGACGGAAATGTCGCACACCGCTGAATTGGTGTGAGTCCGGCGAAAGAGTTCTGTTTGGGGTTGATCTTGTCAATGAAGCCGAAGACCGAGTTCGGTTGATACAAGAGAACTTGAAGGCTGCACAATCTCGACAGAAGAGCTACACTGATCAAAGGCGTAGGCCATTGCATTTTGACGTTGGAAAGCACGTCTATCTTCGTGTGTAACACCCTCAAATTCATTTCTATGCATTGCATACATTTTTCATGTAGAGAAACATTATAAAAGAAGTAGAAATGGAGAAAGAACTATAGAAATGGAAAAAGAACCATAGAAATGGAGAAAGAACCATAGAGATGGAGAAAAGAACTATAGAAATGGAGAAAGAACTATAGAAATGGAGAAGGGCATACATAAATGGAGAAATGGGACATATAAATGGAGAGGGGGATGTAGAAATGGAGAGTGGGACATGGAAATGGAGCGGGGAATGTAGAAATGGAGTAAGTGACATAGAAATGGTGACGAATGGGAAAAAGATAGCTGAAATGAGCCAATTCCAATTTCCCCAAATTTCCCCCCCAAATCTCCAAATTCCCCAATTCCCCAAAAAATGGGAATTTCCCCCACATTGCAGCCGCACCAAATTAATTGGGGAAAAGTTTGTTAGGATTTTGCTCCAATTGGATTAGGATTCTCCCCCTCCCCCCTTACAAATAGAACCCAAACCCCCCTTGGCCGCAGCCCCCCCCCTCTCTCCCCCTCCGAAGTCAGCGACATGGAGGCCCTAGCCCCCAACTCGCCGAGTAGGACCCCCCTCGCCGGAGTTCAGCCGCCGGTGAGCCCCTCCATCGAGCCCCATCGTCGAGCCCCGCTGGTGAGCCCCGTCGTCGAGAACCGCCGACGAGCCCCGTCACGCCTCGCCGTCGCCGTGAAAGAGCCGACGATCTGTCCTGCCCTAATCTTCCATAGAAAAATTCCCCGCTGCCGTCATTACTAGGAGGAAGGCCCTGCCATCAAAGGGAAGTGAGGTAGGTCTTCGCTACCCATCTTACGACGTCGCCGCTGTTTCTACACATCCGTTTTCTTCGCCCCCTTCAAACAGAAACTTTTTTGTGTGGACAGACCATGTTTTGATCGGTTTTTGATGGTGGAATTGATCTAGATCTTGAGTCAAGATCATCACCACGTCCACACTTCATCCCAGTACCCTTGTTAATCATAAAACCCCATGAAAGCCCATTAAAACATGCAAGAACACATACAAACTGGTTTAATAAAACTGCACCATAGTATTTGCATTCATCTACCCCATTGCATCTTGAGTAAAGTTTGTGCATGATGTTTGATTGCTGTAAATTTTGTATGTGCGTGATCATGAGAAGAAGAACAAGCTCAAGAGGCCATCTACGAGGAACTACAGCACCAAGACTTCGAGACGCTTGAACAACAAGAACCACGGGAGCAAGGCAAGTGCCCCTTGACCATATTGATCCCATGTTTTGAAACTGTTTTGTTTGCGAAAACTCGTACGCTTGAGTCAACTTGATGGGACACCCTTTTATAGGAGTTTACTAGCTTTCTTAACCATCCTTGTCACCGGAAAAGTTGATGAGTCGGGTATGGTCGTTTTTCCTTTTTGCTTCGCTTAATCTATGGGATACGGGAAGCTGAAATAAAATATGTCTAGCTACTGCACTCATATGAATAATGATGATGAGAAGTTGATGATGTTAATGAGCATGGAATCGGGGAGATCTAGGCAAGCTTAGTTCGTGGATGTTGCTGAATGAGATGGTGGTTTACTTGCCATAGATCTAAGGACCGGTTCATGCAAGAATATGCCAGGAAAACAGTGACACCACAAGGCCAAGTATAGGTGCGGCTTAGCTGATTAATTAGGTGTGTTGCTAGCTTGTTATGGACCGTGGATGGCGCGGGCAATGGGAGTCGAGAGAGGACTTCCCTGGGAACTGCATGGCACAAGAGGGGGCCCGTGGGTGGGAGAATGGTAATTCGAGCCTGCCGGTGAAACCTCAGTGAGTCCATACATTTAGTAGCCCCTTTGTAAAGGCTATTTTGTGATCTCTTGGCCATGCACCAACGGTTATGTACTGGTATAATGGAGGTTCTGCAGTCGCCGACGGGTGACGAAATCACGAACTTGTGGGTAAAGTGGTGCCACCTCTGCAGAGTGTAAAACTATTATGATAGCCATGCTTCCGGTCACAAGAACCTGGCCAACTTCCATGATTAGAGGGAAAACATGGGATGGTTATTCGGTATGGTTATGGTATGGTCATTGGGATTGGTTTTGGGACTATTTTGAGTCATGACAATGATTTTGGTTTCGGTTATATGAATATGAGATGGTTATGAATATTTATGAGCATGAGATGAACTTGAGAAAGATTAATGGCTAGATGAGACTTGATAAATGGTTAATTATGATGAAAGAATGTTGCTGCTTTACTTGGTTATATTGGGATTAATTCATCTAGGAATAGTTTATGTTTTTACCATGTTTGTGAAATAAAATTTGCTTGCTGCAATGAGCCTTTTTATTCCATACCTTGTTATAAGCTACATGTCATACTTTTCCCGCACTTGCTGAGTACGACATGTACTCACCCTTGCATTATCACATAAACATCAGCAACAGGAGAAGAGTACTTCGAGGACCATGTGGAGTACTAGGCGTGTGAACTACCGTCAACATGCCTGTGAAGTTGAAGATGGAGCCTGCTGCTATTTAGTTGTTTCCGCTGTCGTTTAGAGACTTCCGCTGCAAGAATAAAATAGACAATCATGAGTGAGACAACTAGTCGATGTAATAAAGTACTGGATTACATGTGTATGTGTGATGAACATCCTGGGCATACATATGCATTAACTTGGTTCTGTTTTCGGAACCGTGTGTCACATCGTGTGTCTCCGATGAAGGGAATTCACCGGTTTGGTGTAAAGGAGAAACTCGCTCCCCATTTTATAGGTCCTTTTTTATTACGGAGAAGTGCGGACCCGTAGCCTATCGGCTAGAATTACCGGCAAGTCTAGCGGGTGTTCATGATGTATTTCATGTGTCACAGCTGTGGAAGTGCCTCAAATATACCGCTGCTGTCCGCACCGAGGAAATCGACGAGTTGAAACCGGACCTTACCTATACCGAGCGACCGGTTCAGATTTTGGATGAAAAGACCCGGGTAACCCGGAACCGGACGATCAGATTTTACAAGGTGCTGTGGAGTAATCATACCGTGGAAGAGGCGACGTGGGAAAGTGAAGATTATCTCCGTACCAATTATCCGGAACTTTTAGCTTTGTACAGTTTGTAAACTACCTCTTCCGTCTCATTCTTCTTTTGTAATCTCGGGACGAGATTCTTTTAAGGGGGGAGGAATGTAAAAGTCCCAAAGATGTAAATAAATAAAACCGAGGTTTAAATTCATTCGTGTGGCAAAGGCATGAATGTTGGGATTTGCTAAAACTTTTCTTCATGCAAAGTGATACATGGATGATCATCAAATAATGATGCTCACATTCTTATTTGAAAATGTTGAACCAATAAGGATTTAAATACCTCTTTGCATGTGAGTTTAAAAATCAGGTTTTAAATTCAAGGTTCACACAAATGGTGGCCAAAAACTTTGAATAAACATGCAGCCATATAGTTGGCAATTGTGGAAAAAGTTTGATGACAAACTTTTCATTCTTAGGGTGGGCTCCAAAAAGGAATTATGGAAACATTTTCGAAACTCCAACCAAATTCAAATTGATATGCAAATTCAAACTGAATTTGGCGAATTCAAATTCTAGCCCACCTTTCAAACTCAGAGTTCTGGAATTTGGGAGGATTAACTTGAGAAGATCTTTTGGAGAGGAGAGAAGTTGGGGACCCACATGTCATTTAGCTGAGGAGCTAAACTTGAACATGAAGCAAACAAATGACTCTGTCTCTGTTTTGCTCGAACCAACCGAGGGCTGCACCAGGTGCCACTGAGTGGCTGCTGCACCACCTCCTGCTCCCCTCTCCCAAGCGTTGGCGCACAGAGGCGGTTCCCTTGGCGTGATCACTTCCCCTCGGTCCGAGCAAAGACTCAGTTGCTTTCTTCTCCTCACGAGCGCACGAGCAGAACTGCTTCTCCCCTCCGCTCCTCGGCGTGATCGGGAAAACTGGCAGAAACTCGCGCCCCTCTCCTCCCCGAGCGGCTAGACAGCATCACGAGCTCAGCTTCCACTTCCCGTACACCCAGATAGCTGAGCTCCGGCCTTCCTTGCGCTAGAACAGTCAACACAGCGGCGACCCACAGAAGAGCGGCGACCGGCTTCACGTGGACAGCCCTCCACAGGGGTTTTCACGGCCGAGCGATCACGGCTACGGGAGCGCGCTACTGTGGTGCTGCTCTCCTCCAAATCTTGGAGCAAACCGTGGATCATTGCCGGCCAATTTGAAGATTTTGTCCCTGTGGCTTCACACCAAACGTCCGGTACAAATTCTGCAAATTCCCGCTCTCTGGTTCTCCATAGGTCATCAGAATTTGCACGTAGAAGCTGGACTAGCCGGCGATCAATTCCCCTTTAGCTACCCTAGCATGAAATCACCTTGGAGCAGAGGATTTCGAGGTCCACCGAGGGTGATCACGGCGGGACCGATCGGGCGCACGGTGCCGACCCATTTACCGTCGTTTCCAACCTAATTCATGGCCTTGCCAAGCCTTGTGATCACCTACTGGAGCTGTTGAGCTAGTTGGTCGATGTTTTGGCGGGTTAGAACCCACGGACGACGGCACCGAACTCCAACCGAGGCCGCCGCACGTCGCCGGGGTGTTTCCTGTCGCCAGCAGCCTAAACTGATCCCGCAGCCGTGTTCCTCGACATCGATAACGCTCTGGCAGGGAGTTCCAGCTCCGGTGATGACCGAAACGGCGATCCAGCGAGTGGCAGTTAGCTCCGGCGAGGTGGAGTCGGCACGCGCGCGAAACTGAAGCGAGAGGAAGAAGAAGGGGCCGGGCCCGGCTGTCAGCGGCGGAAAATTTCAAACCCTGATCGGCTGTGGCCCGGATCTGGTGTGCTGATGCTCTGGAGACCTGTGAACCCGGTGTGGCTTCAATCCTATTGGCTGAGGTTTAAACACGTGGGTCCAACACACTTTTCAGTAGAAAACAATTCCAGAGTGGCTTCCAACTTTGGAAAATCATAGCTCTTTGTAGAAACCTCCAAATTGAGAGATTCCAACTGGGTTGGATTCATTTTTCATAGGTCTATCAAAATATGAACTCAGAGTTGTATGAAATTCAAAATATAATTCTAGAAAATTCATTGAAATTTTTCTGAAAAAGAATTATTAAGTGAGTTTGGTATATCCAAAAATCCTCCAATTTTTCCAGGATATTATGTAGCATATTGATGACCTTCTAACAAATTTTCAGATCATTTGAAGACCATTTGTGTAGGAATTTGCTAAATACAATCTGCTGTGTTCATAAGAGTCTAGAAACATTTTCAGAAAATGTTTCTCACTTATAAAATCTATTCTGGGCAATCCATAGCTCCAAAAATCATAGGAATATTTAGGCAAGCTCTATGAGACATACTTGAAATTGTGATTCACTAAATTGGGCATGAAAATGCACAGTACTCCAGGATTAATTCTTTTGAGTAGAAATGCTTAAAGAATTGTTCTGGGAGAAATACTCAAGTAAAAGGGCTGAATTTTGGACCAACTGACTCTCATGTGACCAGGAACTCACATGTAAACTATCAGCTCAAGTTGATCCCTAGAGCTCTCTGTGCTTATTCTCCATGCTTATGTATGTGGGAAAATACATAAAGACACTTGGGAGAATTATGGAGAGCACAATTGTATTCCACATTAGCTACAATTTGGCAAGCTAAATCCCTAGGTAGTATAGAACCTGCTGTAAAAGTTTTGAGGCCATTGGACTTCGTATTCTTCAGTTGCATTCCATTCTTTTCAGCTCATCTATTATGTTCATTAGGGAAAGTATTTAGTGCATAGCTAAAACATTAAGGCCAAGTTAGTCATTCCTGTTTCTTTGCACAACAGAGGCAAACCAAGCCATTCTCGGCTTTTCCACACAACCTCTGTTCCTAAGAAATCCATTCTATAATTCTTTCCATTGCATTCTATAAAACCTGTGCATATACATTTCAATAGGAATCACGACGAAGGGGATTCAAAGGAGTGATTCATTGAAGTGGATCAAGCTCCGTAGAATCAAGGGTTGATCAACCAAGATCACTAACTGATTATATACGACTACCCTGCAAAACATGCAAGCTCCAATTTGCATTTAACAGCTGTTAAGTTTTTATTTTGTGTTCACTTTCGGTTTAGATGTGAATTGTGCATTAGGTCTAGTGTTTGATACTCCTCTTGCATAACCAAATGAACTCATGGAGTATTGGGTAGGTGTCTTTCACCGTGTAGAACTGCCATGCTTAAGTAAGGTTCGGTAGAAGTCGAGTGGTGAGATGCTACTCGCATGTTCAGGAACAGCAGGGGCATACAGGATTGGTTCAAAAATGAATTAGCAAGTTAAAGTTGAGACCAGAAGGATGTAGGGGCAGCAGGACATAGGGACCTGGGTGCTATAGACCTGTCCGTGTCGGTCAAGGACCGATCCATATGCGGCCCTGTTGAACAAGTTTGAGTTGTGTACCGGACTCATGCTGGATATATGGGACCCAGTAAACCGATGTACCTCGGGAAGCTGCCGTTGAGCCTTTTCGCGTCGCCTCAGGCGAGACGGCCGGTCTGCAGTATGTGGGTAACATTCTCATGACATCTCATGTTGGTAGGTGCACTATGAGAGTGGATACTGTACGGGGCGACTTGATCGATTCAACGGGGGTGAAACGGGAGAAAGGCTGCCACGTACGACGTCAGTGATAGTTGCTGTAGGCAACGTCGAGTACGGTCGTATGTATCGTGTAGTCCGGGTGTTATTGATTCGAATCACCGTCGCTCGCGGGATGGACCGAGCATACTTGTTCTCACAGTCGTGACGTAGTAAAAACTTGCATGAGAAAGGAACTAATCACATTGGTTGAAGTTATACTATCTTTGTGATGCATCTTTGATGAATAGTAGTGCAAACTCGATTCTTTTATGCCTTGAGCAAATTACATCGGGGGAAAGCGTTTCTTGTTTGATCGTGGACTCCCGATGTGGCGTGCCCAAGGTTACTTTAAATTGCTGCAAATAATACCTGAAAGTAAGGATTCACTTTTAGGCGAGTTTATTATGCATTATGCCATCCTACTTTAGGTTCATAACCTCACTAGAGTTTCATGACTAGGGTGACGGTTAAGTCTTGCTGAGTGTTATGCTCACGGATGCTATCCGAGTTGTTTTGCAGGATTGACTTCATGCTTATGAGAAGGGATGCCAATGAGACTTGGGAACCTCCGAGTGGTTACTCAGGAGCATCCTCGCCGCTGCGATTTGTCAAGTCTTTCTCGTCTAGTTTCTGGACAGCACAATGGTGCTTCGGTGTTTTGACCATAACTCGAGTTTTACAGATCCAATTGGCGTGATTATTTTTGGGTTGTCTTCACAACTTGATTATCTATCATCTATTGAAATTTCACGGTCATTGGATTTGTAGTTTATGATCTAGACGAGTTTCTTTGCAGTGTTGCAGAACTGGTTTTTACTCGAGTAGAACAGATTGACCCTCATTTGATCTTTCGATCGTAACTTGAGTGTTTTTTGAAGGATTTTCGTGATTCTTGTTGTCGTTTCTTCGTGACATGATTCTCTATAATATATACCACTTTTGTCACTGTTGAAAATGTTTAGATCAGTCGCATACACGGTTTCTTTAACAGACTGATTTTCTGCTGAGGGGGTTTTTGTTGCTTCCGCTAAAAGTTTAAATCTACCATTCACCTCCTCTGGTAGCTTTTCACGTGCTCTTTGATCCTACAGTTATAGTACTCAATGATTACAATGACAACATGGACTACCTGTTAGCAAAACAAGACTATCTCCTTAACACAACTATTCCAAACAACTAATTTGTGCCGGTATGAACACACACATAAAATGTAGAAGAAACTATTGAGCTAAATTCACTTTGCTTTCTGATGTAAAAATTAATTTGGTCTCTAAAAAATTTGCTCTCTTTTCCACCTTCAAACAAAATCTAAAAAATTAATCTAAGCAATTGTCAAGGTCTCTAAACAAGTAATCTAAACAATCTAAAGGGGGGCTCGGCGCGGTGGGAGAGCGCCGGCTGTGCGGGACGGGGGGGGGGGGGAAGGAGGCAGCGCACGGTGGGGGTAGATGCCGGGAAGGAGGAGGCGGCGCGGGAAGGATTAGGGTACGGGGGTGCGGCGGCGATGGTGCCGGAGGGGGACCGAAAAGGGAGGAGGGAGGCGACGGCAAGGGCGAGGACGACACTCGGCCGACGTCGATGGCGATTAGGGAGGAGGCACGGGGAGTGGGGAGAGATGGAGGCGGCGAGGGGGACAGAGAAGGGAGGAGGGAGAGAAGGGAGGATAGAGGCGGACATACATAGATGGCAATGGCGATGGCGACGAAGCTCAGCAGCATGGACGGAGAGGATGAAGCTTGGCGGCGAGGATGGAGAGGACGAATCTCGGCGGTGACGGTTTTGGCGGCGAGGGTTTTGGCAGCAAAGGAAAATTTTGGCAGCCTGACGGCATCTAAGTGAAATCTCCAGCGTTGGGTTTTTTTGGGGAGACCGAGCGGCCTTATATAGGTGCAGATTTTCATAGGCGGCTCTTCATTAAACACCGCCTTTGAAGATGTATTAGTGCAGGCGGTTTGTAAATTGTAATTTAGAACTGCCTGAGCGGCCTTATATAGGCGCAAATTTCACAGGCGGCTCTTAATTAAACACAGCTTGTGAAAAATGTTTAAATCATGTTCTTTCTAGTATATTTGTCCATTGCCACTTTGGGCACAGAGATAAATTGTAATTTAGAACCGCCTAATCGGCCTTATATAGGAGCATGTTTCACAGGCGCCTCTTAGTTAAACACCGCATGTGAAACATGTTTAAATTATGTTCTTTCTAGTATATTTGTCAGTTGCCACTTCACGCGTAGAGATAATAAATGTGCATCGTTGCCATAATGAACATATAGAACCGCAATCACATTGCAATTTAGATATAAACATTTGCAACTCAATGAACATTTCATAGGTTATACACAGTGTGTGCCCTCTAAACTATACATTTTAGACTTGTATTCCTATGAAGCTCTCATCGATCGATCTAAACTGTACCGTCGAGCTTGCTCCCAAACACGTCTCTTATATTCCTCTGGATCCTTAAAATAACATTGACATTGTTTAAATTGACAAATGTCGAATGAGGAATGATATATAACCTAAGTTGCTCACTAACACAAAGTTACTAACCTTGATAAGTAGATTATAGCAATCATTTTCAACATCGGGCGCATTTGGCTGATGAAGCAAACGCTTCAAGTAATAAAATTCTGATATTAATACTAGGACACCACCTCTACGAAATATCAATTTAAGAAACATAAGAAACCACTTCAAATAAGTTCGGCAACAATTACTAATTACTTGAGCAAAATAAGTCTATCTTACAATCTCTTGATCTAGAACCCCAAGGCAAAGAATTCCTGAGCGATGGACATTCGGGTGGAAGAAACTAGGTGGAAAGGCGCATCTCGGAGGTACCATGGGATAGTCCTCCGAGAAGGAGATTGTCAGTGGGTAGTAACCACCTTCTGAGTCAGTCTACAAAGGAAATTCACTAATAAGGGGACGATGGTTATACTGGATTGTGCTTATTCTTCTTGACTTACCCCTTCTTTACCGGGGACAATGCACTGCCACCTCATTAAGTCTCCCGACTCAGGCTTCGCATAGAAACCCTACACAGAGAAATTGGACAACAAGTGACACGAATGGCGAGCCATGAAATTTAAAATACCAAAATCAAACAAGACGGAAAAACAAAACTACAGAGCGACCGGTGTGCCATATGTACATACATGGGGGTGGTTCTTGCGCCACGCCAGGCGCTCCTCCTTGAGTCGGCCACGCGCCAAGTCGTTAACAAAGTTCCCAGCCATGAATGACGATGACGATGTAGAATAGGAGGGAGTACTGTTGGCGACGACGATGACGGCGATGGTGAAAAGTGGACGACAGGCGGCGGTCGCACTTGAGTTGGTCAATCGCTAAGGGTTCGAAGAGAGAGAGAGCGGCTGGAGTTGGACGAAAGGGAAACGTGTGGCCCGAGGAGGAGACGGTGTGGAGAACTTAATTGTGGCCTGTGGTGAAGAGGCGGGCGAGATAAAAGCGCAACCACTACAGGAATCGCGATAATAGACGGCGGCCATAAACCATCGTCTATAAGGCCCAAACCATCGTCTATAGCTTATTGACGAAGGTATACGCTTATAGACGACGGTTTACGGCCGTCTACATTTTTTTTCATCTATAACGTTATTGGCGACGGTAACCGTCGTCCATAAACTTTTTGACGACGGCCAAAATTAGCTGTCGTCGATAAGTGACTTCCTCCACGTGGAAGCGGGGGAAGCTTATCGTCGACGGTGACAGGGACACCATCGACGGTGACAGGGACACCGTCGATGATAAGTTACAGTATCATCGACGGTAAAAGGACACTATCGTCGATACTGGACACTTATCGTCGATGGTGTCCTTGTCACCGTCGATGATAACTTGCCAGTATCGTCGACGGCCGCTAGAGAACCATCATCGATAATTTTTGCATTTTTTTAAAAACAGGAAATGATGACCTGGCTTCAAGGCCAGCCCTGGCTCGATGAACAGATCACAGAGACAGAAAAACATGACACAAACATGCATGTATATCACATGGCACCACAAAATAAATCACACAATATATTATTGCACAATTCTTCATACAAGCCTCACACCGCACATAGTCCACATCACACAACCCAAGTTTGAGAGAGGAGGGAACTCAGGTCACAAGTATGAGGCTCGGCTGACCTGACTAAGAGACGCTACCCTGTCCGCTGCCACCGGAGTTCGGAGAGTCGTCCTCCTGCAGTCGTCCAAGCATTTGAGGCAACGAGTTTGAGCCTCCGTTCCCGACACTTGTGAAGTGCAAGTATGGTTAGACATGTTACAAGTAAGAAAATGCATATTTTACTAAATTTGAACAAGTTTAACTAGTGCAAGTGTGATTTATTAAGTTTGTACCTGCGCTACCCTCATCGGCACCGGCAGCAGCTGTATCACTGGCGGCGCCCATTGTGGAAAGACAACCGCCTGTCCTGCACTCATAGCCTGCAAACACAAAACAAATCATTATACATGTCATTTATATGTAAAAAATGTTAAGTACAACATCTAGAATGGATTACCTACATGGCAGCTTGCATCTGTGACATGAACGAGTTTTGATACTCGTCCCTAGCCCTTTGCGCCTCGTCCCAAGCCCTGATCTCAGCTGCCCGCGCCTTGTCCCTAGCCCTGAGCGCTTCTTGCGTCCTCTGGAGCTCCTCTCGCGGACTCTAGAGCTCCAGATCTCGACTAGCGCGGCTGCTGCTGGACCCGCCCTGAAGCGATGAAGAGGCTCTCGAGGAAGCTCGCGCCTGTCTCGAGTCGACCACTTCATCGAAGATGGCTAACCTGCACAAATGATGTAAGATTATTAAATTTTGTATCTTGAAGTTCGTAACAGTAAATGAAAAATTACAAAGCTCACCGTCCGTGAGGTTTACCACCACCGCTTGCATACGCGGCTTCGGGGACGATTGGCGCACTCTGCCAATCGAACTCTTCGCCTCGAAGCCTCAGCGCCTCCTCCCCGTACTTTGCCTGTAAAAACTAGAAAAATAATGTCATTAGTACTATTAAAGAGATTTCAATTAAGTTGAAAAAATTAACTCACCAAAGTCTCTATCGCCGTCTGAAAAGACATCTGGTCAGGCTGCGACGGGTCACTTCCCAAGTGACCCCTCTTCCACACCTCGATAGGTGCTGGCTGCTGACCGCTCTCGTGCCTCTATCGATACATGTTAGCACAATGAAGATTATAAAATTACTTAATAGAATGCTTATAGCACTTACCATCCGTTTAGCGAGGCGTATGTAGCTGTCCCCACCCAAACGATGTTTCCTGCCTGTCCCTCTACTCTCTCGACGGGTTTTAGAAACTGACTTGAAGCCCTCCCTCGCCCAAAGAGCACACAGGGCATGGTACGAGTCCGTACGGCTCTCAAGCCACGCTACGCCGACCTGCACACATTTATTATTGAATGAAAACATTGATCATGATCAGATAATGAAGCAAAGTAAACTAAAAACTTTACCTCTGCTTACTGCTCTTCCGTCAAGTACGTGTCGCCTGATTCCTTCCCCGAATTACCCTCGTCTGGATGTAACTTGAAGTACGCGTTTGTAGCTTGAATGCGAGCCGTAGATAGTGACTGTGTCACGACCTTCCTAGCGCAGTTATGGAAGACGAGACGAGCGTGTTCCATCTGCTCGGCCTCGTCCTCCAAACGATACCGTGCCTAAAAAAAGAAATATACAACTAAATGTATGTAACTTATAATAAATTCGTATTACACAAGTATTGTTCATACTTACCATAAAGTCGTGTCAAACAGCCTCCTAGTGGTTGCTGTGAAGAACGTCCTGGGCCCTATAGTAGTTGTCCCAAGACATGGCAGCGCGTCCGTTCACTACACCAGGGTAATGCAAACGGACAAGACGGCCCAAGACACCGTTCACCAGCGTGTGGCGTCTCTGGCCCGTGAACGAAGCATCCTCCCGTTCCGCTGTAGCCGTTTTCGTTTTTGTTTTCGCATCTCACTAATCTCTATATCTTCTGCATCTCTAACTAAGTCATCGAGTCCTAAATCAGGCTCGACGACAAAAGAGTCCGGCAACTGTGTCCTCAGACGTAGAGTCATCCTAACAATTTTAAAGATTCATATTATATAATAAAGAATTACTTATATCATTTATGTATTAAATGTTCTTTACCTGTCATGACCGCTGTACAGAGCCAGGTGACGACTCCGGTAGATGGCTCAACAACTGAGCCCGTATACCCCCGCTAAGTTGAGTCTGGTGGAAGACCTCGTCTGCTCTCGTGGGTGTCGGTGATAGAAAGCTCCGCGCCCCTGAACGTCGTCGTCTGCTGCTGCTCGACGACATCTTGTTTAAAGGAAAATTTGCTAACGAATGAAATAGGAAGTATAGAAAAGAAAAGAAGAGATGAAAGAAACGTTACTTGTACTCAGTTTTAAAATCCATCAACATCACGATGTACTCTAGTACGTAAACGAGACCATCGGTCTTCTTTCGTAGTAGTTAGCCGTTTTCGTTTTCGCATCTCACTAGTCTCTATATCTTCTGCATCTCCAACTAAGTCATCGAGTCATAAATCAGACTCGACGACAGAAGAGTCCGGCAACTCTTGTTCTTGGTAAATAACATCAATCTCATCATCAATGTATCCAATATTGTATGGTGTATATAACCGCTCACGAGGATTCACCTTGTGTACAACCCACCAAGCTTTAAGCTTTTCCCATGGATAATGTAGATAATAAACTTGCTTGACTTGGTGTGCAAGGACGAAGGTGTCGCAACCTCGTAGACGGTCCTTATGTTTCACTTCTACCATGCCAAATTGGTTTTCTCGAGTTCCATTGTTAGGATCAAACCAATCACAGTCAAAGAAGACTACATTAAGGACCCTATTCCCCGCAAAACTGAATTCAAGGATATTTTTAATGATCCCATAATAATTACTTTCACGTCCTTGTGCGTCAACTGCTCTATTCATAACTCCGGTGTTACATGTTGCTCTGAAAGGACGTTGAGATTCAAATACAGTTGAACAAAATCGAAACCCATTGACATCGTATCGACCGTAGCTTTTAATTTTAATGGAGCCGTAGCACAGTTGTCGCAATTCTTCATGGACGCCAGCTTGATTTTTGCACTGTTCAACATATGAATTTAGAAGACTATTTTAGGTTATACACATAATTACTAAGAGAAAAGAGACATGAACATGTTGCATGTGCATGAAACCAGGATAGGAAGTTAGGCCCTCCATTTACTCCATAATATTGCATCGATTGTATTTGTCTGCTTGTAGGTTGCTGCTTAGATTTCCAATTTTGTTGATCGAACTCACTATATAGATAAAACAGAATGATTAGTATAGATGTATAACACAACACGCTAATTATAACACAAACACTTACTGAAAATGTTCATGCATCCCCTCTATATTAGTGTACATGTATATCAAAGCAGACGTCTTTTTATCTGTTTCAAGATTGTAGCTCGTGCCACTACCAACAGTGGTGCCTCTCATTTGAAAAATGGAGAGGCTGCTACAAGGGGGTCCTTCATCAATATTGTACCACAACATGGAAACATTAACATTGTGTTCTTCTGCAAAATAGTCGCTTGAAAAGTATCAAATCTCCTAAATTGCTTATGCTTCGGCGATGCATCCATCAACCCTTGCCCAATTGCGAACCGTTGGTTTAAGACTCCTGAGTGCTCTTTCGATGTGATACATCCACATATATTGCACAGGGCTGCCCACTTTGGCTTCATATGGAAGATGGATTAGGAGATGTTGCATTGGATTGAAGAACCTTGGAGGGAAAACTTTTTCCATCTTACATAAAAGCACTGGTATCTCCCTTTCCAACTTCTCCATCATCTCGGTTGTGATTTCTTTAGCACAAAGATGTCTATAAAAGTAGCTAAGTTCGGCTAACACCTTCCACACCTTATCGTCAAGGTAGCCCCGAAACATAACCGGTAGAAGTCTTTCTATAATTATGTGATAATCATGACTTTTCAACCCTGTGGGATTTCCAGTCTTAACATTCCTGGCTCGTCTCAAGCTAGCAGCATAACCGTATGGGAATTTCAACGTTTTCAACCATTCGAAGACTCCTTTCCTTTCTTTTGGTTGAAGACAGAAAGAAGGACGTAGTTTGCTACCAGCTTCAGTTAGCTCAAGAGTTGGACGTTTACAAACCTCCGCCAAATCCTTATGAGCCTTTATATTGTCTTTTGTTCTGCCCGTCAGATCAAAGCGTGTGCTTATGATGCATTCGCCCATGTTACGTTCCTGGTGCATGACATCAATATTATGCATTAGGATTAAGGACTTCACATACGGTAGCTCCCATAGTGCACATATATGAGTCCAATTGTGGTCTTCTTCGTAACCAACAAAATATCCAGAAAGACCTTCATCTGCCACTAAGTTGTTCAACTGTTCAGCAATATGCGACCCGTTGAGACGTTGCGGTGGTCCTTTTTTGACAACGGTGTCCTTCCTGAAGGCATTCTTCTGTTGCCTAAATATGTGATTAGGCGGTAATCAACGTCTGTGGCAATCAAAGTAGCAAATCTTGCCACCATGATTTAAACGAAAACATTCTGTGTCCGAAGCACATATGGACATGTCAAACGACCATGAGTGCACCAGCCAGAAACCATGCCGTAAGCTGGAAAATCATGGACAGACCATACGTATGCAGCTCGAAGGTTGAATTTCTGTTTTTTGTAACAGTCATACGCTTCGATTCCTGTCGATAACATTTTCAACTCTTCAATCAACGGCTTCAACATCACGTTCAAACTTGAACCGGGATGATCCAGTCCAGGTACAATAAGGCAAAGGAACATGAACTCGTACTTCATACAAAGAGATGGTGGTAAGTTGTACGGAATAGCGAACACGGGCCAGCAAGAGTACGGTGTTGCATTTGTACTGAACGGTGAGAATCCATCTGTCGCCAACCCAATGCGAATATTTCTAGCGTCATTGGCGAAATCTGGATCAAAGTGGTCAAATGTTTTCCATGACTGGTGCACCATCATTCTGTCATTCTCACGTAGATCTTCTTTGTGCCACCTCATGTGTCTGGCAGTTTTTTTCAAGAGAAACAAGCGCTTCAACCTAGGTGTCACAGGCAAGTAGCGAAGCTGTTTCTGTGCGACTTCAGTCATTACTTTTGTACCGTCGTCATTGTCACACCCGGTTTCTCCAAAGAACAACCGAGTGAATATCACATGTATGCCAGGATCATTTTCTCATACATGTGACGACAAATAGTGAAGCATCATCATATTACAAGCTAGGTGTTCGAATATAAATAAGTCTTACATAGCATACGTCTCGATGGACGATAATAAGTTCATAACATGTAAATAAAACAGCAGCGGAATATAAGTCTTGTGAGCTCCGTCACAGGCGTTGCCCGGGGGACTCCGTGAACCTAGAAACCTTCATCGGGTCCAAAGTCTTGGTCATTGAACACCACATCATCCCTTTGACCTGAGCAGCAATTTAAACCAACATAAAAGCAAGTTTGAGTACCGTGGGTACTCAGCAAGTGTGGGAATGTTATGTCATGCATGGCTAGAGCAAGGAGAGGTTGAACTCATGGTTTAAGCACTACGCAATTAATACCTATCACCTTAGCTTATTAAGCACCTACATTACTACACAGGTGAAGTGGTCCCAATCCCTCAACCCATCATCAATATCAAGTGAACATAGTCTCATCTTCAATGTAAAGCTTCCCGCTTAACATCTTCAACTTCCAATCTTCAATGTAAAGCTCCCCGCTTAACATCCTCAACTTCCAAATTCATCATCCTCTAATAATGAATAAGTCCAAGCCGCTCTTGACAGTGAGCACTGCTGTCATGACAGTTTTGACTCTGCAGAGTTTGCACCACTGTACCCACATGTAGTGATTTCATCCCCCGTTGCCGGGTGGACTAAAAGAACCTCCATTATGCCAGTGGCCGCGAACCACATTCACACTTCCCAGGTGTGTAGCCAGGAGATCACTACGTGGCCTTTACAAAGGGATTCCCGACGAGGGTGGCCCCACTGAGGTTTCACCCCTAACAGCATACAAGAGGCTCCAACCCCGCTGCAGTGGCCCCCTCTTGAGCCTTGCGGTTTATATGGTAGTCCAGCTGACACCTATTCCCCGCACCATCCAAAACACCCATACTATGCCGGGGATTCACCTAATTAATTGGCCAAGCTGCCCCATCTCAGCATGTGGTTGGCATGGTAAAGCGAGGTTACATGCTCCATGAACGGGTCCTTAGGATCTAGGCAAGTACTAAACACAAACCCGAGTCTCGTGCACACAGCACCAACCAAATCATCCAACTTGCCTCGATCCCTACCTCTACATAACTCATAATATCTCATTCAAGAGTAAGGTAAATAAGTTGATGATCTCATATCCCACTTATTTCATTCTAAGCATGGCTAAGCATAAGTAATATGAATGAATGACATGATAAAATAAATCCCAACCCAGGCTACAAGGAAACAAGATAATGAAAATCTAGGGAAACTTTCTAGCTTGGCTATCATATTCCAAATTGACAATGCAAATTAATTCTAACTACACATCCTAGTATAGGATCAAAGTGGTCAAGGACACTTGCCTTCTTCCTGCTGCTCTGGGAATGGAAAGTCTTGGTCTTGGAAGGAGAGAACTTGCTCTGGGGCAGGTTCTACTCATGCCAATACACATAGCAAAAGAAAACAACAATCCATAAGCCATAGTTCACACTTTCACTCATGCAAATGTAACACCCCAAAATCTGCAAAAGGAGGGAATTTAAATTTTTTTGGACATATTGCATGTGGTGCAGAAATTCAAATTCAAAATGGAATTTAAATTCAAATCAGAACAGAAAAGAAAAGGAAAAAGAAAAAGAAAAAACCCCAACCGGCCAGTGGGCCGAAACCCGCCAGCCGGCCCACTATTCCCCCCCCCCCCCCGCGCCAGCCCACGACCGCGCGCCCTCTCTTCCCCTCACTGACACGCGGGGCCCGCGTGTTATCTCCTACCTCCCCGACCGACCCGGACTTTTCCTCCCCGCGCCCGATCGCAACGAAGATCGTCGCCATTGAAGCTCGCCGCCGACCGACTTCCAGGACCTCCGAGTGCTGGAAAACCCCTCGGTGAGCGTCCCCTACCCCTCCACAGCCGATCCATGCAAAAGATGTGAGTTCTAACGTGTCACGGCAAAAGCCGAGGCTGCGCCGGCGAGATCACCACCCCCGGCCGTCGCGCGCGCGGGCTGGCTCCGGCCAGGGCGACGTGGCCCCTTGAGGGCCGTGTATTTTAAATCGCACGGTAGAATTAAAACCCGCGCGTACCGGTTCTGCGATCTAATCTGAGCCGTCTATTTTAAATCGGACGGTCCACATCAGCTCCGCGTTATAAAGGCTGGGATTCTTACGCGCTACCCCCTAGGGATCTCGGAAAACATGAGCTAGCCCCAGAAACTTCTGATCTAGCCCCTGGAACTTCAGAAATTCGTGTAAATTCATTTAAAAATCAGTTTTAACCCGCGGACTTAATAAAAATTAGGAAAACCCCTCTGTTATGTGTATTTAGACTTCTGGAAATTTATGAAATCATAAATTAGACCCTGCAGTAGTGTGGATTTACCTTTTTGACCCTATATATAATTAAATTTAGAAATATGAATATGTGACTAGGATTTAAATTTAAAAGGTAAGGCAAACACATGTAAAAATTCAAAATTTAGACTCTCCTAGCACTTGGAAAACATCAAAATGAGTTAAAAATAGATTTTTAGGCTGAAATGAATCTGTCTAATTGATTGTTCACATTTATTAGTTATAGGAACACATTTTTAGGTTAGGAAATAATTCTGAAAATTGGTAAAATAAATTTAAATTAGTTCACATTAGAGGAGAAGTTCAAAAAAATATATTATTTAATATTTTAGATCAGAACCTATTCTGTTTAGATGATATGCCCTACTATTTAATATTAAAATTCACTTTTAGGCATAGAAAATAAATCTGAAAAATATAGGAAAATAGGTATGCATAATTAGAAAATGATAAATGAAGTTCTCCAAATCCAAAAACTTCAATTTAGGATTTGGTAGAAGATCTGAAAACCTATTTGGAGTAGGAAAATAACTTTTATACAAACTTTGTGGCTAAGAAGTGTAATAATTAAATATAAAGAATTTGTTCAAATTGAAAATTCATATATAGTGTGCAAACAGAAATCTGAATACAAAAGTTAGAAATCATATACATATGTTTAAAAGTGCATGTAGGCTAAAAATCAACACATCTAGAGTAACCACAACACTTAGAAATGTGAATGACTATCATATGTATGTATGTGTGGTTTGTATGAAGTGAAAGTGTGAACTATGTCTTATGGATTGTTGTTTTCTTTTGCTATGTGCATTGGCATGAGTAGAACCTGCCCCAGAGCAAGTTCTCCCCTTCCAAGACCAAGACTTTCCATTCTCAGAGCAGCAGGAAGAAGGCAAGTGTCCTTGACCACTTTGATCCTATGCTAGGATGTGTAGATAGAAGTATTTGCATTGTCAATTGAAATATGAAACCCATGCTAGGAAGTTTCCCTAGAATTGCATTATCTTGTTTCCTTGTAGCTTCGGGTTGGGATTTATTTTATCATATCATTTGTTTACATGCTATGCTTAGCCATGCTTAGAATGGGATAATTGGGATATGAGATCATCAATTTATTTACCTTACTCTTGAATGAGATATTATAAGTTATGTAGAGGTAGGGATCGAGGCAAGTTGGATGATTTGGTTGGTGCTGTGTGCACGAGACTCGGGTTTGTGTTTAGTACTTGCCTGGATCCTAAGGACCGGTTCATGGAGCATGTAACCTGGCTTTACCGTGCCAACCACATGCTGAGATGGGGCAGCTTGGCCAATTAATTAGGTGTATCCCCGGCGTAGTATGGGTGTGTTGGATGGTGTGTGGAATAGGTGTCAGCTGGACTACCATATGAACCGCAAGGCTCAAGAGGGGGCCACTGCAGCGGGGTTGGAGCCTCTTGTATGCTGTTAGGGGTGAAACCTCAGTGGGCCCACGCTCGTCGAGAATCCCTTTGTAAAGGCTTCGTAGTGATCTCCTGGCTACACACCTGGGAAGTGTGAATGTGGTTCGCGGCCACTGGCATAATGGAGGTTCTTTTAGTCCACCCGGCAACGGAGGATGAAATCACTACATGTGGGTACAGTGGTGCAAACTCTGCAGAGTCAAAACTGTCATGACAGCCTTGCTCACAGTCAAGAGCGGCTTGGACTTATTCATGATTAGAGGATGATGGATTTGGATGTTGAGGATGTTAAGCGGGGAGCTTGACATTGGATATGATGATTATGGTTACTTGATTTTGATGATGGGTAGGGAGATTGGGACCATTTCACCTGTGTAGTAATGTAGGTGCTTAATAAGCTAAGGTGATAGGTAATTATTGCATAGTGCTTTAACCATGAGTTCAACCTCTCCTTGCTCTAGCCATGCATGACATAACTTTCCCACACTTGCTGAGTACCAACAGTACTCAAACTTGCTTTTCTGTTGGCTTATACTGCTGCTCAGGTCAAGAGAATGATGTGGTGTTTAATGACCAAGACTTTGGTCTCGAGGATGGATTCTAGGTTCACGGAGTCCCCCGGGCAACGCCTGTGACTGGACCCACAAGATTTATATTCCGCTGTTGTTTTATTTATATGTCATGAACTTATTATCGTCCATCGAGACGTATACTATGTAAGACTTATTTATATTCGACACCTGGCTTGTAATAAATGATGCTTCACTATTTGTCATCACATGTATGAGAAAATGATCCTGGCATACATGTGATATTCACTCGGTTGTTCTTCAGAGAAACCGGGTGTGACAGCAAACCACACATACATACATATTAAAGTCATTCACATTTCTAAGTGTTGTGGTTCCTCTAGATGTGTTGATTTTTGGCTTACATGCACTTTTAAATATATATATATATATATATATATATTATGTCTAACTTTTGTATTCAGATTTCTATTTGCACATTATATATGAATTTCCAATTTGAACAAATTCTTTATATTTAATTAATACACTTCTTAGCCACAAAGTTTGCATGAAAGGTAATTCCCTACTCCAAATAGGTTTTCAGATCTTCTACAAAATCCTAAATTGAAGTTTTTGTATTTGGAGACCTCATTTATCATTTTCTAATTATGCATACCTATTTTCCTATATTTTCAGATTTATTTTCTATGCCTAAAAGTGAACTTTACTATTAAAATAGGTAGACATATCATCTAAACATAATAGATTCTGATCTAAAATGTTCAATAACATATTGTTGAACTTCCTCTCCGATGTGAACCAATTTAAATTTATTTTACCAGTTTTTAGAATTATTTCCTAGCCCAAAATATGTTTCTAGAAACAATAAAAATGAGAAACACTTAGGCAGACCTCATTTCAGCCTAAAATAAATTCTTAACTCATTCTAAAGGTTTTCCAAGTGCTAAGAGAGTTTAAATTTGAATTTGCACATGTGTTTGCCTCACCTTTTAAATTTAAATCCTAGTCACATATTCAAATTTCTGAATTTAATATCCTATAGGGTCTAAAAGGCAAACCCACCCTACTGCAGGGTTTAATTTACTATTTCCTAAATTTTCAGCGGCCTAATTACACCTAACATAGGGGTTTTTCCTAATTTTTATTAAGTCCAGGGGCTAAAACTGAGTTTTAAATGAATTTACATAAATTTCTGAAGGTCCAGGGGCTAGACCAGAAGTTTCCGAGGCTAGCTCGTGTTTTCCGACATCCCCAGGGGGTAGCGTGTAAGAATCCCGGCCTTTATAATGCGGGGCTGACGTGGGCCGTTGGATTTAAAACGGACGGCTCAGATTAGATTGCCGAAGGGGTATGCGTTGGTTTTATTTCTACCGTGCGATTTAAAATAAACGGCCCTCAAGGGGCCACGTCGCCCTGGCCGGAGCCAGCCCGCGCGCGCGGCGGCGGGGGTGGCGATCTCGCCGGCGCAGCCTCGGTTTTTGCCGCTACACGCTAGAACTCGCATCTTTTTGCACGGATCGGCTACGGAGGGTTAGGGGATGCTCACCGAGGGGTTTTCCAGCACTCGGAGGCCCTGGAAGTCGGTCGGCGGCGAGCTTCAACGGCGATGGTCTTCGGTGCACGTCGAAGTGGCAGTTGGGGCGCAAGACACGTCGTTTCCTTCACCTGCAGTGCTCCCCAGCGGCGTTGGAACGTGATCAGCACGTTAGATCAGGCAATTTGAGCGAGGATCGAAGGAAATCGACGGTAGAAGCTTCGGTTCTCACCGGAGAGAAAAATGGCCGATCGGGGAGGAAAAAGGGGTGGATTTCGGCGTTTAAATGGACGAGGGGGAGGCGGCGGTCTGTCGAGATCACGCTGGGGCGTCCGGGACCAGAAATCGGGGCTGGGAGCGCGGGTTCCGGGGGTTGGTTTCGATTGGGCGTGAGAGAGGGAGACCAGGGTCGGTTGGGCGCGCGGGGGAAGAAGATGACGGCGGGCCCCGCATGTCAGAGAGAGGGAGAGAGGGGGGCGCGGGTTGGGCTGGCTGGCGCGGAATCTATGGCCGGCTGGCGGGTTTTGGCCCACTGGCCGGTTTCGGTTTTCTTTTTCTTTTTTGTTTTTCCTTTTCCTTTTTCTGGTTTGATTCAAATCTAAATTCCAGTTTGAATTTGAATTTCTGCACCACATGCAATACGTCCAAAAATTTTTAATTCCCCTCTTTAGCAGGTTTTGGGGTGTTACAATCATTAACAACTTCGACAAATCTTTCTTTATCACATTTTAAACACTTGTTCTAGTTGGCATGCTCTTTCCAGAAAAGCATGCAGTTGTCTGGGAACATATCAATCTTCTCATAGACCATACCAAGCCTGGAAATCATTTTCTTAGACTGATACATATCTTTAGGGAATTTATGAGGCTGTGGAAGGACATTGCTGATCAATTTGATGAGTTCATTGTAGCAGTTATTGGAGAAGGAAAACTTATACTTAATTGCCATAAATCTAGTCATGAAACTGAGGATCTACACTTTGGTGTGTTCATGCACCGGCTGTTCAGAAGCTTCGACAAGCTTGAAAAATGTTTTAACCTCCGTTTTAGGAGGATCCTCCGTCAATTCTGGATTTATGGATTCAAGCATCTCGTCTATCCTATCGACCCCAGTGTTGTCATCCTCATCTCGATCTTCTACAACTTGAGAAGGTGTCTCGCCGTGAAATGTTCACAACTCATAACGTTGCATGAAACCATTTTCACACAAGTGATACGTCAATGTCACTTTGTCGAAACACTTCGCATTCTGACATTTCATACATGGGCACCACACTTCCTGTTGTTTGACAACGATAAAGCTCATTCTATGAAACCATTCGTATTGGTGAAGCACTCCTATGAGTGTCTCCCATCCTTTTCCCAACCAGTATACATCCAAGTGCGGTCTTCAGCCATTTTTGAGAGTATACCTTCAAAGCAGACAAATCATTTACGAGAGAGGAAAGAACGAGAGAAAGAGAAGAAGGAAAGTTGGTCTTAGATGATAATTCCACATCCGAATACATATATTGCGTGTCATGTCGGGTTGGGCCATGCCGGACCGGGTCGGCCTGAAATCCCTTTATGTACATATATTAAATAATAACAACGAATAAACTACTATTTTGAAAGAATAACATCATCTATTTAACACTACACCCCCTATCCGGTGCAGTTATTCAAGTTTAAAGGGGACAACTATACGGTTATAGCCGTCATACATATGTTGCGAGTCAAAGAAGAAGCGAGAGTTAGTTCTCGCTTTGAGGAAGGACATGTCAAAGAAAAAGATTCAAAACAGTGTGCGGGCTACTGTGCACGGGCATCAAATTCAAAGCATCTCTGCTCTGCTCTTTCTCAGTCTTCTCTCCGGACTTCACATTTTGGTTTGGAGCTCTCTGGACTGGAGGGAGCGGGGTTCGGAACCAGTCGAGTCACTGGTATGTGAGAGTTTGAAGTAGTAATCAGGAGAGGTGTACGTTGCGGGGTGTGTTCTGTGCTGCGCTGATTTCTGAGGGTGGGAGGTGAGGACTGCTTGAGCTGCCTGCTGCTCCTGATGGAGCAGCTAGCTCGGGAGGGGAGAGGCTGTATTTTCCACTGCCTGTGCTCGTGCGTCCTCCACCCAGCCGCCTCCCCACTCGCACTAGGAGATTCGCGTGGCCGTGTACGCGTCTGGTGGTGTACCCTCAGACTCGGAACTTTGCGTTGCCGTTGTGCGACAAGGAGGACGTGGTTGCTTGTGGCACACGTCTCCGTCCACACGCCCACCCGTGACTTTCCCTGCAGCACAGCACCAGGCAGGCGCACGCCAACGACCTGTTGCCGTCTGTCTGTGTGTCTCTCCCCTTCCACTGTCCACAGGCACACACATGCACGCCGTCGTTTTCATCATGGTTGCCTGCTCCGCTCCCCGTGCCTAGGAAGGATGTGCTTAGCAAGCGTACGTCAGCGCAGATGGGATCAAAACAAATGCGTGTCTCGTGAGAATGCGACCACCATCTTTCTTTTGTTCTGTCGGCCAAGATGGAACTGGAAAGCCACCACCTGCTCAGGCGGATGGCTCTCCGGCAACCTCATCATACACCAGGAACGCTAATCTAATGCATCAACGACTTAATTAATTAATTAATCAGTAAGCTGGATTCCTCGGATGCAGCAGCGCCGGATCAGTACGGTTAGGCAGGTTAGGCGTTCTCGTAGGGAGACGACAGACTAAACAAACACTGCTGTTAGTACTAGTGGTGTGGCCCCGGGTGGCACTGCACGCAGGGGCAGACGGGGCGAGGGGGGCGCGGCCGGTGAGGGTTCAGAGCGGCGGGGCGGCCTACGGCCGGCGGCTGCTGGCGTGGCGGCCCCGGGCGGCGCTGCATTCAGGGGCATCCAGGGAAGGGGGGCACAGCCGGCGGGGGCCAGCGGGGCGGCGTCTGCCGGCGGGGCGGCCCGGGGTGGGAGGCGGGGCGCGGCCGCGAGGGGCAGGCCGGGGGGAGGCGGGGCGCGGCCGGCGTGGGGCAGCCCGGGGAGAGGCGGGGCGCGGCCGGCGAGGGGCAGCCCGGGGGGCGGCGGGGCGCGGCCGGCGAGGGGCGGCCCGGGGAAGGCACGGCACAGACGGCGAGGGGTGGGCCGGGGGGAGCGGGTCGTGGCCGGCGAGGGTGGCCCGGGGGAGGCGAGGCCGGCGAGGGGGGGCAGGGGGAGTGGGGCGCTGCCGGCGAAGGGTGGCCCAGGGGGAGGCGGGGCCGGGATGCACGGTCGGAGAAGGGGAGGAGGGAGGGATGGGCGTGGCATACCTGGTGGCGGTCGGTCGGCGGCGGTGTTGGCGGCATCAGCGGCGGCGGCGGCGTGAGAGGGAGGTGGCGGTGGCGAGAGTGAAAGACAGAACCGAGGTGCTGGCCCGAGTATTGGGACCTTAAAGACGACGGTAGGTTTACACCGTCGTCAATTAAGCTTAATTGACGACGGTGTAGGTCAACCGTCGTCTATAAGTTCCCGGGAAGGCCCAGGTTACGGCCCATATTGACGAGGACTATTATTGTCGATGGTCCACAGTCATCTATAAGGCTCGAGAGCTTATAGACGACGGTGCTAGGTCAACCGTCATAAATAAACGATTTATTGACAACGGTGGAATTCAGCCGCCTAGGAATGCCTAGGAACACTTAGGCTCTAGGCAGAGGGTCATCGCCCGCCAAGCACCTAGCGCCTTCTAGAACCTTGGTACTCATCAACTATAGAACATGAATAAAGCAAAAATGGTGCTAATAAACACTAATAAACATTTCTAATCAAACATTAATCTCTAATAAACATTGCTAATCAAAGTGTTGAGCCACGACAGTGATGGAGCGGCCACGGTGGGGGCACGCAGGGGCGCGGCCGCAGAAACTCCAAGATAAGGAGAGTATGGCTCATCCAGACAGTCGAGGATGCCTCATCCACGCTAGAACCAGAAGAGTGCATGGGAAGGAGATACATACACTGCAGCATATATGGGAAAAAAGCCTCGTAATGCGGTCGCCTTAAACCAACACCATGAAAAGCGAGAGAAAAGAATAAAACCATAGAACTTTATTGAGCATCGCCTGGCTTGACTACAAACAACGATCAACCCCATCTAGAGAACTAGAGCATCCATCGACGAGATCCACACCGACAGCGTACCAGTAGTCACGGAACCTCCATGATGTTTGCAGTTGCGCAATGGGGAAGAAGAAAACTAGGGGGCAATAGCCACCGGGAAGAACAACATCATCCATCATGGTTTTTAAGGGTAGTAGTGGTAGTGGTAGGGCACGCAGGGGCGTGGCCGGTGGGGACGGCCGCCGGCAGGGCACAAAGGGGCGGTGGCGGCCGGCGGGGGCGCAGGGTCAGTGGCATCCAGGGGGCGCAGGGGCGGCAGCGGCCGGCCGGGCACAGGGGCGGCACCGGACAGCGGGGGAGCAGGGGCGAGGGCTTGCCGGCGGGGCGCGCCGCGGCAGAGGGGGCACAGCGGTGGCGGCCGGCAGGGGCGCAAGGGCTGGCGGCGTCTGGCGAGGGCACAGACGCAGCGGCGGCGGCGCAGGGGTGGTGGCAACCGGCAGGGGCGCAAGGGCCAGCAGTGTCCGGCAAGGGCGCGGGGGCGGTGGCGGCCGGCCATGGCGCAGGGGCCGACAGTGGCCGGCCGGGGCGTAGGGGAAAAGGGCCAGCAGCAGGTCAGCCATGGCGCAGGGGCGGCCTCCGGCCGGCGGGGGCACAGGGGCGAAGGTCCAGCAGTGCGTCTGCCATGGCGCAGGGGCGGCGGTGGCCGGTGGGGGCACAGGGTCGGCGATGGCCGGTGTGGCGGCGGCGGCCGACGCTGCGCGCGTATGGGCGGAGGAGGGGAGGATGGAGGGAGGCGGCATACCTGACATTGTTGGTTGGCGGCAATGGCAGTCGGCTCCGGCGGCTGCGGCGTGAGTAAGACAGAGTGGCGGCGCGAGTGAGAGAGAGAGAGAGCTGCGGCGCTGAGTATGTCGGGCCTTAAAGATGACGTTGCACTTACACCATCGTCTATAAACCCCGGGCCTTTATTGTCGACAGTGTACCGTCGTCTATAAGTCCCGAGAACTTATAGATGACGGTGCTAAGTTAACCGTCGTCAATAAATGATTAATTGATGATGGTGTTTTTTGGCCGTCATCAATAAGGTTATTGACGACGGCCCCATCGTCAATAATTCTGGCCGTCGTCTATTTTTGTGATTCCTGTAGTGAACTTCCATTGTTGACAAACGGAGATGAGCGACCCTAGGAGGAAGCGCTGCGGAGAACTTAATTGCAGCCGGTACGGTGGTGCAGAGAAGTGCGACCGGCGTGCGACCCTCCTCCTCCTTGAAGATGAATTAAACACCGCCTGCGGAGATGTATTGTCACAGATGATTTTTAATATAGAACCGCCTGTGAGAAAAGTCTACTAAGTTTACCAAGTTTAGGATTAATGAGAAAAGTAACACGGGGCAAACCCACGGTAATATCTGGTTAGAAGAGTAACAGGGAACAAAGATACGCTAACATTGTGACTAGAGTAAAATAGGACATATCAAGGATAACATACGTACAAGTGTTTTTACTTTTTCTTTAATCTTGGATAGAGCATACCAATAATTATACCAGCAAAAAAAAACAACACGGAAATGTTGCATCAGGAACATAGTTAAATAAGAGGAAAACAAAGTAGGATTACCATGGGCACATCCATCTGAGAAAGTATTTCAGAAGAGGCTATTAAGGGTACTGCACAAACTTCCAGTCACAACATTCTCCACAAAAATTGAAGAATATAACTTTGAGTTCAGAACAGAATAACTAATATGTAAGCACTTCGAGGAGTTATCACATCCAGCCATGGTTCCTCGCCATTCGACGGTGTTGGCTCTTCTTCTTATCACTATGTATTTCGGAATTGGAGAGCCCAACTTCCACAACATTACGTTGGATGGAGTTGATGTCATCACGTTTCCATTTGCGCTTCAAGTTTGGACAGATTGGGCATATCAGGTAGCCCCTGGGGTGCTCGATGACGCGCAGATTGTTGCCGAGTGGGACTGGCAATTTGTAGCCATGATACCTATCATCATCGGAATCTGTGCTGGCGTACTCTGGCAAGGGGCACTGCTCCCGGACAGGAGATGTCGAGGAAGCCTGACGGGAGAGCAGCAGCACGCAAATATGGTAAGAGGTAATCACATCGATGCAGGCATACTCCACCTACTATGGCAACATGATCACCTTATCCCACTTATCACACTTGATGTCCTTTGCCTTGTCGATGTGCACATTCATCACCTCGAGCGCCAGGGTCTTGGGCAACATCGACATGAGTTCCGACCGGTGCAGCACCTTCACGGCGAGGTCCCGGAGCTCAACCACATTTGCTACCCCAAAGCCGTAGTCCTCATGCAGCCGCTATTGATACTGACGCGGAAAATCTGTTGTCCGGATAGGCGAAGAAGTTTTTTAGGGCACTCTCCAGGACATAGTCCGCGTGAATGATCTGGAAGACGAGGCAGTGGCGGCCCACGCAGAGCTGCAGGACGGCCGTCTTGTATGACTTGCGCCCGTCCGGATTCTTGACGTTGTACCACTCTGTGTTCAGGCCAACGATGAGGGGCCCCGGGTTGTTCCTGCGAACTTGCAATAGGATGCGCTCGATATCGGCGCCGAAGGACGTGACAGTGGTATCGATCATGGTGCCGTTCAACATGACCTCGGTGGTATCGGTTGCATCACTTTGGGTCGCCAACTGTGTTGGTGGAGCCGCTGGGACCAGAAACGAGCATCGGGAGTGGTTCACCGGCGGGCCACCAGAATGTTGTAGCTTGGCTCCCTGGTTGTTCGCCGGCGAGACACCAGAAGGTTGCCGCTTGGCTCCATCGCTTGACTCCGGGAGCGCTAGCGACAGCTGCTTGCATTTTCCGCCTTGCTGATCACTAGCGAGGAGGCGAGACGAGGATCCTGCAGATGCCATGGTTGTGAAGAGCGAGGAAGATGCAAGGGCGCTGTGAGGAAGATGAAGAGACAATTATCGCTGGCAGTTTTTAATATAGAACCGTCTGTGAAAAAAATTTACTAAGTTTAGGATTAATTAATATTCTTGAACAAAATAAGGGGGCTTGTAAAAGCCCAAATTCCAAGTTCTTGTAATATGATTTAGTATTACAGGTGCCCATTAAATTTGACTTGGAAAAACCATTGAAATTGGTGAGAACATGAAAAACAAATAAATAGGTTGTTTGCTATTTTTGTATCTTGCATAATACAATGATTTTGTGAGTGAATTTTTCTATGTGACTTTTTAGTCATCATACCAACCTCTATGATTTTTCCAGATTTTAAAAAAATTGTTTGAATAAATGTGAAGGGGGGCCTTGGCGCAGCGGTAAAGCTGTTGCCTTGTGACCATGAGGTCACGGGTTCGAGTCCTGGAAACAGCCTCTTCCAGGAATGCAGGGAAAGGCTGCGTACAAAAGACCCAAATGGGTCGGACCCTTCCCCGGACTCTGCGCAAGCGGGAGCTACATGCACCGGGCTGCCCTTTTGTTTGAATAAATATGTGTTCAAAATTTGAAGAATGCCTCATATGTATGTGAGCATTTCATTAGAATGATGGATAATTTGAATTTTGACATGTTGGATTGCTTTAAAAAAATTAACAAAATTCAGACATGTATAAATAAGACAATGTGTTCATACAAACCAACTTTCAGTGGAACATCCATTTTTTAGAAGATATGAAAATCAGAATTTTATGTGCATATAAATTAATTCTATATTAACCAAAACATAACAATGTTACCTATATAAGTTTTAAACTTTTTGTTCCATCTGGTATATATTAATTTTTTAAAAATATAGAAAAAAGAATCATCGAGTTTAGACTTGATTTGTAGAATCTGTACATGTTTGAGTATTTACATTGGAATCTAAATAAAAAATGAAGCACAGGAAAAAGAAACTGAAGAGCAGACCTATGAAGAGGCAATTATAGCAAGCAGTTTTAATATAGAACCGCCTATGACAAAAGTTTACAAAGTTTAGAATTAATTAATATTTTTAATCAAAATAAGGGGGCATGTAAAAGCACAAATTCCAAGTCCTTGTAATATGATTTAGTATTACAGGTGCCCATTAAATTTCACTTGGAAAAACCTTTGAAATTGGTTTGAACATGAAAAACAAATAAATAAGTTATTTTTCATTTTTTATCTTGCATAATACAATGATTTTGTGAGTGCATTTTTCTATGGGACTTTTTAGTCATCATACCAACCTCTATGATTTTTTTCAGATTTTTACAAATTTTTTTGAATCAATGCGAGTTCAAAATTTGAAGAATGCCTAATATGTATATGACCATTTCATTAGAATGATGGATAATTTGAATTTTGACATGTTGAATTTATTTAAAAAATAACAATATTCATACATGTATAAATAAGACAATATGTTTATACAAACCAACTTTTAGTGGAAGATCCATTTTTTTAGAAGATATGAAAATCAAAATAATATGTGCATATAAATTAATTATATATTTACCAAAACGTAACAATGTTACCTATATAAGTTTTAAACTTTTTGTTCCATCTGGTATATATTAATTTGTGAAGAATATAGAAAAAAGAATCATCGAGTTTGGACTTAATTTGCAGAATCTATACATGTTTGAGTATTTATATTGGAATCTAAATAAAAAATGAAGCAAATGAAGAAGAAACTGAAGAGCATACCAATGAAGAGAATTATTTTAGGCGGTTTTTAATGGACCACCTGAAAACCCGCGTGTGATAATGGACAACTATATAAAGCACCGCTCGGGCACCGTAAAAATCTAACTCGGGAGATTTCACATCGAGGTTGTCAGGCTGCCAAAAAATACATTTGCCCCTCGCCGCCACCGCCGTATTCTCCCTCGCTGTCGAGCCCACGTCGCCATCCTCGCTCTCGCCTCCAAGCGCGTGCACGTAGTTGTCCTCGCCTCCAAGTGCCATCACTGTAAGCAAGCTTAATGACCATTGTGTTCAACTTTCAGCCTTCACTTGCATTTAAGAAATGGTTACTATCATATTTTTATGTTTATAGTTTGACATAGAAGATGGACCGCTGATCGAGGATGTACAACATGCCAAGACCTGATCCTATGTACATTCAAAATATTGCAAACTTTACTGAAGCGTCCAAGAGACATGCAGAGATGCAAAAGATAGATGACATTTTACGTCCATGTATCGACTGTGAAAATGAAATTGCTTGGATAGATACTATAGTAATCCAATCTTATTTGGTGAAAAGGGGATTAAAAAAACTACACAATATGGACAGAGCATGGTGAGTTAGATGCACATGAGGTGGATAAAGATGATGAGAGAGGTTCTGATGACGATAATGATCATATCGACTATGGTACTGACAATCAGTATGATGATGGTGATGATGATGAGTTCAATTGTGAGGAGATATTGTGTCACATCGAACCACATCTATTGATTTCTATGGAAGCAAGTAAATGTTTAAGTAAAATGGAGACATTGCAGAATGTGGCGATGGAGCTCTTATATGATGAATCAAATGGTTCTGATAGAGAGTTTACTACATTGCGAGCTGTCCTAGAACTATTAAAGTTGAAAGCCACACACTGATGGTCCGATTATAGTTTCTCTGATCTTTTGAATCTTTTGGCAGAAATTATTCCAAATCCAAATAAACTGCCTAGGACCACTTATAAAGCGAAGAAACTTGTTTGCTCGATGTCACTAGGTGTGACAAAAATACACGCTTGTGTGAACCATTGTATTCTATATCGCAAAGAGCATGAGCTCGCATCTAGATGCCCCATCTGCGGTGTCAGTAGATACAAGAAAGACTACAATCACCAGTATGTTACCAACATGAATAAGACCCTGAAGAATAAGAAGATTATTATTGGTCGTCAAGGTAACGATGACGATACTTCTGATGATGCAGGCGGGAAGAATAAGAGAAAAATTCCTGCCTTGATGATGTGGTACCTTCCAGTAATTGATCGCTTGGAGCATTTGTTCTCAAACCCTAGGGAGGTTGAACTTATGCATTGTCATTCCGAGCAGCGCAGGAAGAATGAAAAACAAATTTGACACCCTGGTGATGCAACCCAGTGCAAAATTTTTGATATTCAGTATCTTGAGTTTGCAAAGGAAATCAAAAACTTAAGGTGTGCCTTGGGTATAGATGGAATGAATCCGTTTGGTGAAAAAGGAGCATACACAGTACATGGCCCGTTGTCTTTACGATGTACAACCTACCGACGTGGTTGTGTCCTAAAAGAAAATATATTTTGTTATCTATTCCTATACAAGGTCCGAAGCAATCCAACATCGAAATTGATGTGTTCTTGTAACCTCTAATAGATATGGAAAAACTGTGGAATGAAGGGGTACGCACATGGGATGAGTACAAGCGGGAGTATTTCATGCTAAGAGCAACGATATTTATTACCGTGCATGATTATCCCAGACTGTTTACATTATCGGGACAAATGAGAGGGAAGAAAGGTTGTGTAAGGTGCGTGGATGGAACTGGATTTTTGTACCTCACTTCATCCAGAAAGATGGTGTACATGAGACACCGACGGTTCTTGACAGATACACAAAAGTATAGGAAGATGAGAGAACAATTTGATAACGAAATCGAAAAAGATACTGCACCAAAACCTTACAGTGGAAAACTCATGTTCGAAATGGTCAACAACATCGAGGTTGCTTTTAGTAAGGACAAAAAATGTAAAGGAACAAAGAGAAAGAAAACTACATCTTCGGGTCATACAACTTACACGGCTTTCAAGAAATAATCAATTTTTTTCAAGTATATTCCGTACTGGAAGAAACTGGAAATTTTCCATAGTGATTTGATGCACGTTACAAAGAATGTATTTGACAACATCATTGGAACCTTGCTGGACATGCCGAGGAAAACAAAGGACGGATTAAAATCACGTATGGACCTAGTAAATCTTGATATGAGATCGGAGCTTCACCCGATAGAAAAGGCCAACGGGAAGCATTACCTTCCCCCCAGCCAACTTTGACACTACATGAGCAAAAGGCAATTTGCGAATTCTTGTGTGGGATCAGAGTGCCCGAGAGTTTCTCATCCAATATCCGCAAACTAGTCTCGATGAAAGACTTGTCTTTATTCGGCTATAATTCTCACGACTATCACATGATGATGACAGTGTTCCTTGCCATTGCAATAAGGGTCATCAAACCTGAGCATGTAAAAGTTGTCATCACACGTTTGTGTTACTTCTTCAATGGAATATCACAAAAGGTGATAGCCTGGGAAGACATAGACTATTGAAAATGTACGTCGTCGAGACTATGTGCAAGCTTGAGATGTGTTTCCCACCATCCTTTTTTGATATGCACGTACACCTAATCATACATCTTGTTGATCAGATAAAAGCATTGGGACCACTATATTTACAACATATGTCTCCGTAGGAGAGATATTTAGGAGTATTAAAGGGTTATCTGCGGAACCGTGCTCACCAAGAGGGTTCAATTATGGAAGGATACACTACTGAAGAAGTGATTGTGGGTTGTTGATTATATAAAAGATGGAAAGCTGATAGGTGTGCCTATACCAGTATGTGAGGGTAGACTATGTGGGAGAGGCAAAGTGGGTACACTACAGTAATGTAACACACTTACAACGCCCAGAAACCGTCATAAATAAAGGAAAACCATTGTAAGTTAGTTATTTATGAAGGTTTTCTGTTATTTATGATGGTTTCTGTCCGTTTGAAGTTTTTGGTTGTAAATAATATTATTTACGACGGTTACCGTCGTAAATAACTAACTTACGATGGCTGGAAACGGCCGTCGTAAGTAAAAGGCCATCGCCCATTGCCGCGCCACGTGGCTGGGTGGGCCACTTACTTACGACGGCTAGGGTCCCTGGCCATTGTAAGTTAGTTAGGTTAACTTACGCTAACCAGGGCAAGGCTATCGTAAGTTAATTAGGTTAACTTACGACGGTCTTGTACAACTGGCCGTCATAAATAAGGTTTTTAATTATCTTTAAAAAACAGAAAACAGCTACCCTGGCACGATAGCCAGCTTACAGAACATTATAATCATCCATCATATGCACAATAAGACAGATAATCATCCAAAATCTAAAACAAAATAGGCTAAACACTACCTCTTCCACTGGCTCCTCCACCTGATCCTCCACTCGTTCGTCCACTTGCTCCGGAGCCGAAGAATCCGTCTTCGCGCCCTCCTCCTGGTGCCAGTAGCTGTGGGCGGTGGAGTTTGAGCGACCGTTGCCAATCTCTGCGATTCAAATAAATAGATAAAGTGAGTTTAACCTTGTACGGCTCTCTCCCCACTACTGTCACTCCCTCTCCCGCCCTCCCTCACACTCTCACTTTCTCCCTTGCCCTCTCCCTCCCCCTCTCTCTATGAATCCCTCTCTCTCTCTCACCTCCTATCTCTATCACTTCGTGTCTCTCTCCCTCCCTCTTTCCCTTTTCACTCTCACACTCTCTCCCTCTCCCTACCCCTCTCTACCACTATCTCTTACTCTCACCCCCTCTCCCCTCTCACTCTCACTTTCTCCCTTGCATTCTCCCTCCCCCTATCTCTACCACTCTGTCTCTCTCTCCCTCCCTCTTTCCTTTTCACTCTCACTATCTCTCCCTCCCCCTCTCTACCACTATCTCTTACTCTCACTCTCTCCCTCTTCCCCCTCACTCTCACTCTCACTCTCTCCTCACAACTAACTAAGTTTTTCCTAGATTAGAAAACGGAAAATAAAAAACACATTACCTAGACATCTGAATGTGCATGTGGTGGGGGCACTTGTGGCGGGGCCAAATCTGACGGCTGCCACGTCAGGATCGGGATCTGCTGCCCACTCTGTCGAGCTAAGGCCTGTAACTGCAAAATATTAAAACAAACAAACTAATGTAATGTTAGGAATTTAAATTAATTTGTATTCAAATACTTACCTATCACCGCCTGCATCGGAGCCATGTAGGTGGCCTGCTGCTCCTGTGCGGCCCGGGCTAGATCCCTCTCCCTCTAGAGCTCCTCCCTCTCTCTCCGGATCTCTTCTCTCTCCCTAAGGAGCTCCTCTATCTGGCTCTGTAAGGGACAATGACTTGTATGTCTGATCTAGGAACCCACAGTCGATGGAGTGACGATTGAAGGTCGCGCTACCCTAGAGTCGACAAATCCATCGAAAATGTCAAACCTACAAAGAAATAAAAGAATAATAATTAGAAGAAGCAAGTTTTTACAGAAATAAAGAAAATGACCAACTTACTGTCCATGTGCCTTCCTGCCTCTGCTAGCGTAAACGGCTTGAGGGTCTATTGGCGCATTTTCCCAATCATACCCTTCGCCGTGTATCCTCACGGCCTCTCGCCCATACTTTTCCTAAAAGTAGTAAATTGTGTATTAGTAACAACAAATTAGTAACAATTGAATTGATAAGTTTTGATAACTTACCAGTCGATCGGCCGCGACCTGACTGCACTCCCTAGGATGGGATGGGTCCTTATGATCCCTCTTCCAGACGGTAGTGCCGGTCGGTACCTGACCGGTCTCACGCTCCTGTAGATATTTGTTAGTATGCTAATTATATTATAAAGACATACAAAGAAGAGTTATTATTCTTACCATGCATTTAGGTAAACGCACATGGCCATCGGGGCCATAGAAGTGCTTTGAATCTGAACCTCTGCATTCACGAGCCCTTCTGGACTTAGCGATAAAAGCATCGCTAGCCCACATCTGGAAGAGAGCTCGGTACGCTTTGGGCTGACTCTCTAGCCAGGAAATACTGACCTGCACATAAATATTATGTCATTTAAATACCTTTTACATAACTAAGTATTGAAAAAATTGAACACAATCAACTTACCTCCACGTACTGCTCCTCTGTCAATTAAGTGTTTGAGGCCCTCCTAAAAGGCCCCTACTGGTACTCCTGGTGCCCCTTGAGGTACTTGTTCACGGCTTGAATACGAGCGTACAATAATGCTTGTGTTACAAGCTTTTGTGCGTTCCTGTTGAACACGGCTCTAGCATGGTCCAACATGCTTTGGCTCGTGTCCTCTAAAAGGTACATCAGCTATCAGAAAACAAATATTTAAGAGATATGCATTAATGATTGAATCAAGTTGAAGAATAATAATTCACAAAATTTTATTAAGCAAACTTAGCATAAAATCTTCCCACACAGCCCCCTGAACGTTGCTGTGCGCCTCATGGGGGACACGAGCGTAGTCATCCCACGACATCGCAGGGACCCCATCGATCACACTGGGATAGTGCAGACGCACTAAAGACCCGATGCCACCAGACACCTGTCTGTGGTGCCCCTGACCCGTGAACGGGCAGTCGTACCAGTAGCTGCAAGGATTTAGTGAACGTATTAATATACCCGCAAACAAAAGTGTGACACCCAGTTCCGAAAATAGAACCATGTGTAGGATCGAAGAGCACGTGAAAAGGTACCAGAGGAGGGTGAATGGTAGATTAAAACTTTTCGCAGCGGAAACAACAAAAACCCCTCAGCAAAAAATCAATCGGTTAAAGAAACCATGTGTGCAAGTGTTTTCAAACGTGTTAAACCATGACAAATCAAGTAGAGAGGTAGAGAATCAAGTCACGGATCTAATGCAACAAGAATCACTTGAAAACACGAAGTAAAACTTGAGATACGATCAAAACATTAAACGAAGATCAATCTGTTCTACCCGATATAAAACAGATCTGCAATGCTGCAAAGAAACTCCTTTATCTCAAAAACTACAGATAGGAAGCTCGTTAAAATTTCACAGATAATAGATAATTGAGTTGTGAAGACAACCCAAAAAGAATCACGTCAATCGGATCTGTAAAACTCGAGTTATGAACGAAACACCGAAGCAACGTCGGTCTGTCCAGAAACTCAACGAGAAAGACTTGACGAAAAACAAGTCGGACGAACAAGGCACAAAAACTTCTAGAAACTATGAACTTTATTCAATAGAAACACAAGAGGAACATCCCAAAGTTCTCTACCCACGAGAGCTCTGGCCTCCCTTGATTTTATAGCCAGCCCTCAGGCTAAACAATCCAATCTAGGACTCATACTCCTAATTGGACTCGTATCCTAACTTACCATAACTGCTCAGAACTCTCCTATTCGCAGATAGAAACAATCGTGAGACTTCCAAACACCTTAGGAATGTCCTAAACATTCCTAAAACAACTCAACTTTGTGCCTAGCACGAAATCCTATCATAACCAACTCAAATCTTCCATATTTGAGCCATATCCGACTCAGCCTCAGCCTGAGTACGCAATCCAGCCGGTTGGACCTTTTCGACCAATTCCTTACGTCCACTTCTCTTCATCACGCCTTGGAACAATGTTGCCACGTCCATGCACTCCTTGCACACGTGCAAACACCTTCCAACGACTTACACGCAACCTTCATATGCACTGCCCTTGATCCAAACATGCTGCGCGACCTCCCGATCAACTCAACCACAGCTCCTCCCGAACTTGGTTGTTGGAACCTCATCTTCTCCCTGAGACTAGTCCAAGGATCCCGTCACCAGCCATGTCTTGAACTCAAGCAACACCTGCACATGAATAAACAACCAATTCTTCCGAGCACAAGTCCTCGACTTGACTCACATTAGTTCGAAAACCACAACACCTTACATGAGCACGTCACATAAGCATGTTGCAAACCATATCAAATGATAACAGCCATAACCACCAAAACACACAAAAAACTTAGAAAATTAATACTAAGCAAACCTTCCCATAAAGCAAGTTTGAAACATTGCGAGTTAAAAGTAAAAACAAGACGCTGCAGTTCTACGAGTTGAACTTCACGGGAGCTCCCTAAAAACAAGCTCCGGACCTCACAGAAGCTCTCCGGACCTTGCAGGAGCTCTCTGGACCTTGCGTCGGACCTTGCCAACACTTGGCGGACCTAACAAAGAACTTGTCGGACCTTGCCACAGAAGAATGTTTTGGCAATATTCAAAACTTTGAATGTTAATGCTAACTTTTATCCTAATTGCCAATGTATTCAGCACACATAGGTCTCACAATCTCCCCCTTGATGAATGCATTGGCAACACCAATTAAAATCCGAACATTGGCTTATGAAAAGTTTTGAAAAGCTTTGAAAACTCATTTCTCCCCCTTTATTAATTTCTCCCCATTTTTTAAAATCAGAGAAGGAAGAAAGTGTATAACATATGCAAAGTGTAAAACAAATCTCTCCTTATACATATTTCTCCCCCTTTGACAATGTATTCAGCAAGGTTCAAAAGAGAAATTTTTAAATGTTATGAGCATATTATAACATATACATACAAAATAAAGCTCATCCAAGTCATACTATCAGGTTACTTACACTATCACATCAATGAGATACATAAAGTAGTGTAAGCCATGCTAGAGATCAAATGTATTTTTCAGTTTAAGCAAGTCATGATCTCCCTTACTCAACTATTTCAAAACCTGAAAACATGACACTTGTTGCTGCATTTTTATTATTCATAATCATTTAAGGCACAAAGTTGATCATATGATATTTGCAAGAGATTATATGCCGCATCAGCCTTATTCTAACCAACCAAGCCAAGCCTATGTCATTTGACAATCAGAAGCTTAAGGACATGGTTTTAGTCATACACAATTCCTTCCAAGTTCATATCTTAGTGCAATGATAAGCAATCTCAAAAGAAGAAGTGCGATGCATGCATATTCTCTTGATCTTTTCTCAATTTTTTATTTGAAAACTCAACATGTGAGCTGATCACTTGATTAATTTTTTATGATTAAAAGCACTTGTGAGCACGCAACAAGTTCAAAACAGCAAGAAAGTTCGATCATGACCAGATTTAGTGTAAGTAATTATTCCAATTACTAGTCATGGCAAAAACTACAAAATGTATAGCATGAGTAATGTAATAAGAACTTTCAGCCTATAAAAGGAATCACAAAGTCATATATGTATGAAATACTATGCTCATATTATTTTAGTTTCAGATTCACACATAGACTTTCAAAAACTCCCCCTCAATTTAAGCCATGAGGATGCATAACCCCTATTTCACTACGAATGAAACAAAAACGAGTGAAATCTAAAGGTTTTGTAAAAATATCAGCCAATTGTTGTTCGGTATCGACATGGTGAAGCACAATGTTTCCTTTTTCATAATTATCACGAAGAAAGTGATACCTAATGTCAATGTGCTTAGTTCTAGAGTGTTTCACGGGGTTTTTAGCAATACAAATTGCACTAGTGTTATCACAAAACAGTGGAACACTGTCTAAATCAACCCCATAGTCCTTAAGTGTTTGAACAATCCAAAGAATTTGTGAGCAAGCGCTAGCCGCAGCTACATATTCAGATTCGGCCGTGGATTGTGCAACTGAACTTTGTTTTCTAGAGGACCAAGCAACAAGTGAATTACCAAAAAAATGACAAGCACCCGAAGTACTTTTCCTATCAATCCTACAACCCCCAAAATCAGCATCCGAAAAAGCTTTCAAAGAAACGGTTTAGGAAGAAGGAAGAAAAATGCCAAATTCTTGAGTTCTATGTAGGTACCTGAGAATCCTTTTGATGGCTTGGCGATGTGAAGCACGTGGAGAAGCTTGAAAACGTGCACAAAGACATACGCTGAATTGTATGTCCGGTCTTGACGCCGTGAGATACAAAAGTGATCCAATCATACTTCTGTATTCTTTTTATCGACCGGGTCACCATCTTCGTCAAGTTCAAGTGTTGTTGCTGTTCCCATTGGTGTCCGAACAAGCTTGCATTTGTCCATGTTGAAGCGCTTAAGAAGGTCCTTTGTATACTTAGTTTAATGCACAAAAGTTCCTTCTTTTGTTTGCTTGATTTGCAGCCCCAAAAAGTATGTGAGTTCTCCCATCATACTCATCTCAAATTCTGAACTCATCATAGCTGAAAACATGGACACGAGATCATGAGAAGCACAACCAAAGATAATATCATCCACATACACTTGAACGAATAATGAGTCATTGCCATGCTTAAGTACAAAAAGAGTTTTATCAACCTTGCCCATGGTAAAAACCTTTTCAAGTAAGAATGTTTTTAACCTATCATACCATGCTCTAGGGGCTTGTTTTAGACCGTACAAGGCTTTGGACAGTTTGTAAACATGATTAGGAAAATTTGGATTTTCAAAACCCGGTGGCTGCTTAACATAAACCTCCTCCTCTATGTAGCCATTAAGAAAAGCACTTTTAACATCCATTTGATATAACTTGAAACCTTTAGATGCAGCAAATGCTAATAAAATTCTTATAGCTTCTAATCTAGCAACAGGAGCAAATGTTTCATCAAAATCTAGACCTGCAATTTGAGTGAAACCTTGAGCAACCAACCTAGCTTTATTCCTAACCACAACCCCATCCTCACTTGTTTATTTTTAAATACCCATTTAGTTCCAATTAATGTGTGACCTTGAGGTGGAGGTACAAGTTTCCAAACATTATTTCTTTCAAAATTTTCTAACTCTTCTTGCATGGCATTAATCCAAGATTCATTAGTGAGTGCGTGTGATATATCCTTGGGTTCAAAAGAAGCAACAAAAGCAGAATGAGCATGAGAGTTTGGATCGCAAAACCTGGACCGAGTGACTCGTTCATGCAAGATTCCAATGATTTGTTGTGGAGGATGACTTTTGAGTACTCGGAGGGGAGTAGACACTTCACAAGCATCTTCTTCTTCATTTTCAGACCTTTGATTAGGAGAGCTTGTTGATTGAGGAAGGTCCGAACCAGCAGTAGTGACTGTTGGTGCTGGTTGTGGTGCAAAATCAGCAGCTTGATCGTTATTTACTTCCGAGTTTTCGGGCAGCAGCACCACTTCTTCATCTTCTTCAATAAAAATACTCTCCCCCTGCGGATATGGTTCCGGACCTGCAATATCGGAGCTAGTACTTGGGCTAGGTTCATCAAAAGAAACCTCGCAAGTCTCCACAATTTTGTTAGTGTCAAGTAAAAGCACACGGTAGCCTTTAGTATGAGATGGATAACCAAGAAACATGCCATCAACAGATCTAGCTTCAAATTTATCAAGATTACCATGTTTCTTAACAAAGCATTTGCAACCAAAAACCCTAAAGTGTGTAACACTAGGCCTATGTCCAAACCGGAGCTCATATGGGGTTTTTCCAAGCTTAGCACGCAAGAAAACACGATTTGAGACATAACAAGCGGTTGCAATTGCATCAGCCCAAAATTTCCTAGGAGTTTGATATTCATCAAGCATAGTCCTAGCCATCTCAACTAAGGTCCTGTTTTTTCTTTCTACGACACCATTTTATTGTGGTACATAGGGTGAAGGGTATTGATGATCTATTCCATTTTCAGCACAAAAGTGATCAAAGGATTGGTTTTTAAATTCAGTTCCGTTATCACTTCTAATTGCTTTTAATGATCCTAGGTGATCAATAGATAATCTAAGAAATAAAGTTCTAAAATGACTAAAAGCTTCATTCTTAGATGCCATAAAATAAACCCAAGAATATCTGGAATAATCATCAACAATCACAAGCACATACCATTTACCTCCGAAGGATTGAACACGTGCCGGACCTACTGTGTCAAGATATAAAAGTTTTCCCGGTTCAGCTGTCATGGTCATTGTGAGAGGAGCATGTGAACCTGCAACAAACTTAGCATGTCTACAAGAAGAGCACACAATATCATTGTCCTTTTTAAGCTTCGGCAGCCCACGTATGCGATCGAGAGCACTAACACGAGTGAGATGATCAAAGCCTATGTGACCAAGTCTACGATGCCAAAAATATAGATCCTTTGTATCATTAGCAACTAGACACCGATGCTTAGAAGTTGACAAATCAAAATCAGCTTTAAAAACTCTTCCAAACCTAGACATGTTAAACAAAAACTCACCTTTTGAATCTACAACCTTGCAGCAATTTTTAGCAAAGCTAACCTCTAGAATTTCATCTAGCAATTGTGAAACCGAAAGCAAGTTGTATTTCAAATTTTTAACAAGTGCCACATCTTTCAAAGTGTAGAGATTGTTTACTCTAACCGAACCTTTAGCAATTATAGGAGTAGAAGAGTTATCAGCAAAAGTAACATTTTCTACACGTGACACGAAAGAGAGAGAGGAGAACCATTCTTTGTTACCGGTCATGTTGCGTGAGCAACCTGAATCCACAATCCAAATGTTCTCCTTCCTCAAACGTGAAACCTACACAGCAGCACAATACGTCGATGACTCAATACTGGGGTTAATTAAAAGACTTTTAGGAATCCAGTACTGAGTCACACGACGTCCAGCAGTAATAACACGCAAAAGCTGAGAAGGTACAGCAGGTTTATGAGCCAAACATCGAAAATTTTTGATCCCAACTACTGACTTAGAAGATGTGTTATATGTAGCACAAAAAACAGTAGGTCCCGGAGCACGTTTTTGACTCATTACAGCAGGTTGCAAGCTCCGAACATTCGTCTAGCAGATTTTGCTTGGTTGTTATGTGATCTAGCAAGTATTCTTTGTTTCTTATCGTGTTTAGCTAGTCTATAACAAAAATCCATGACATGACCATCTCTACCACAGTAGGTACAATGAAAAATAACCTTATTATCATGTCTAGATGAGCAAGCAACACGTTTATTAGAACCCGAATGGGACAGTACTCCTGCAGATTTGAAAATCACCTCTTTTTGTCTAGGAGCTGTTTGAATCAAACCGCTTCCTAATGACTTTACAACTTTAGGTGGGTGTGCCTTAGCATGAGCATAAGAATTAAAACCTAAACCAGTTTTATCATTACAAGACATGGAAGAGTTCAGCAGCAAGTTTAGGTTCTTATTTGCATTAGAAAACCGATCTAGTGTCCTATGCATGTCATCAAGTTTATTGGACAGATCAAAGAATTTTTCACATGAAGTTTTTCCTTTTAGTTTGCAATTCGAACAATATTTAACTTCATGCACACGTAAAGCATTGTTCAAAATAGAAATCTCATTCATAGCATCATTTAGTTTCTTATTCAGATCATCACATGAAGAACAATGCAAATCAATTGTAGAACAACAAGCATCTTTCAAATTTTTATCATTAAGTGCAGCAAGCTCTTTGTTCTTTTCAATTTCAAGTTCAAGTTTATCAAGTGTAGATGCGTGTGCACTTCTTAAAGAGGATAATTGTTCATAAATCAAATCACATGAGGAACAAGAATCATCACTAGGAATCAAAGTTTTTAAACGATTAATTTCAGATTCTAGTGATTCAATTTTAACAGCATTGTTCCTAAGTTTTTTATCCTTTTTCTTTAATATAACAGTGGCACCAGAAATAGCATCACACATTTCTTCGCAAGTTGGACATACCTCTTCATCGTCGCTGTTGTGTTCTGCCTCATCGGAGCTTGAACATGACTTGCTCGCCATGCAGCACATATTTGCCATAGCTTCTTCATCTTCATCACTACCGGTGTCCACATCACTTGAGCCGAAATCTTGAAGTATAGAGATCATACTATGCACTATGTTGCGCATTGATAAATCTTTCTTCTTATTCTTTGCAAACGATTTCTTCGGCCTTGTTTGCTTTTCTTCACGTGAAGTCGGACCTGAAAGGTTAGGGCACTCCGTACGAAAATGTCCTGTCTTACCACATTCAAAACATCGTTGAGGTCCGGAGCTTCCTCTCCTTCTAGTTCTCACATTTTGCAATGCTTTTGAGAACCGAGTAGATATGAGTGCAAGCTCCTCCTCTGGAAACTCTATAATCTGTTCAAGGGTTAGAGAGGACAGCAAAGAGAGTGCACCACTAGATGATGATTGACTAGAACTAGACATGTCACGTTGCGAAACAAATGCAATAGACTTGTTGGGGTTTTTACGTGAGATGATGTCAATTTCATGAGTTTTCAATTTAAAATAAAGCACGTCTAAAGTAAGAGAACTCATGACAGTAGATTCACGAATAGATGTAACTTTCATCTCCCAAATTGACATATCTAATGCTCCTAACAATTGTCTAGCATTTTCAGCATCTGAAAAGTTAACATTGACACTACGCAAGTTGCTGAGAATTTTATTAAAGCGAGCAAAAAGGTCGTCAATTGACTCACCGGGTTGCATCTCAAAACGCATGTATTCTTTCTTGAACATATCTTGCCTTACCTCCTTGATCGTATTGGATCCTTCATGGTAGTCACAAAGAGCTTTCCAAACATCATATGCAGATCGGAGGTGTGCAACACGGTCGAAGTCGCTTTGAGTCAATCCTTGGATGATCAAGTTGCGAGCCTTGTTGTTGTTGTCAACATCTCTCATGTTCGCAGCCGTAACTTGATCGTTGGGTGGTACATCGAAGTTCCGGTAGACCTTTTTCCATATGGCGAAGCCTTGCGCCTGTATGTAGGCCTCCATCCGCGCCTTCCAAACCTGAAAATCGATGCCATTGAACACACAAGGTTTTGCGGAGTACTTCTCCATGATGGTTAGTCAGAACACGTGCAAATCACAAAAATTAGAGCACCTTGGCTCTGATACCAATTGTAGGATCGAAGAGCACGTGAAAAGCTACCAGAGGGGGGGTGAATGGTAGATTAAAACTTTTCGCAGCGGAAACAACAAAACCCCTCAGCAAAAAATCAATTGGTTAAAGAAACCGTGTGTGCAAGTGTTTTCAAACGTGTTCAACCGTGAAAAATCAAGTAGAGAGGTAGAGAATCAAGTCATGGATCTAATGCAACAAGAATCACTTGAAAACACGAAGTAAAACTTGAGATACGATCAAAACATTAAACGAAGATCAATCTGTTCTACCCGATATAAAACAGATCTGCAACGCTGCAAAGAAACTCGTGTATCTCAAGAAATACAGATTCGAAGCTCGTTAAAATTTCACAGATGATAGATAATTGAGTTGTGAAGACAACCCAAAAAGAATCACATCAATCGGATCTGTAAAACTCGAGTTATGAACGAAACACCGAAGCAACGTCGGTCTGTCCAGAAACTCGGCGAGAAAGACTTGACGAAAAACAAGTCGGACGAACAAGGCACAAAAGCTCCTCGAAACTATGAACTTTATTCAATAGAAACACAAGAGGAACATCCCAAAGTTCTCTACCCATGAGAGCTCTGGCCTCCCTTGATTTTATAGCCAGCCCTCAGGCTAAACAATCCAATCTAGGAATCCTACTCCTAATTGGACTCGTATCCTAACTTACCATAACTGCTCAGGACTCTCCTATTCGCAGATAGAAGCAATCGTGAGACTTCCAAACACCATAGGAACGTCCTAAACATTCCTAAAACAACTCAACTTTGTACCTAGCATGAAATCCTATCATAACCAACTCAAATCTTCCATATTTGAGCCATATCTGACTCAGCCTCAGTCTGAGTACGCAATCCAGCCGGTTGGACCTTTCCGACCAATTCTTTACGTCCACTTCTCTTCATCACGCCTTGGAACAATGTTGCCACGTCCATGCACTCCTTGCACACGTGCAAACACCTTCCAACGACGTACACGCAACCTTCATATGCACTGCCCTTGATCCAAACATGCTGCGTGACCTCCCGATCAACTCAAGCACAGCTCCTCCCGAACTTGGTTGTTGGAACCTCATCTCCTCCCTGAGACTAGTCCAAGGATCCCGTCACCAGACATGTCTTGAACTCAAGCAACACCTGCACATGAATAAACAACCAATTCTACCGAGCACAAGTCCTCGACTTGACTCACGTTAGTTCGAAAACCACAACACCTTACATGAGCACGTCACATAAGCATGTTGCAAACCATATCAAATGATAACAGCCATAAACACCAAAATACACCAAAAACTTAGCAAATTAATACTAAGCAAACCTTCCCATAAAGCAAGTTTGCAACATTGCGAGTTAAAAGTAAAAACAAGACGCTGCAGTTCTACGAGTTGAACTTCACGGGAGCTCCCTAAAAACAAGCTCCGGACCTCACAGAATCTCTCCGGACCTTGCAGGAGCTCTCCGGACCTTGCGTCGGACCTTGCTAACACTTGGCGGACCTAACAAAGAACTTGTCAGACCTTGCCACAGAAGAATGTTTTGGCAATATTCAAAACTTTGAATGTTAATGCTAACTTTTATCCTAATTGCCAATGTATTCAGCACACATAGGTCTCACACCATGTTAATGCATATGTGTGCCCAGGATGTTCATCACACATACACATGTAATCCACAAACTGAATTTAGAATATAACCACGAATAAATAGTGTTTAAGTACTTTATTACAATGACTCCATGTCTCACTCATGAATCTCTAACTTATTCTTGCAGCGGAAGACTCTAACGACAGCGGAAATAACTAAACAGCAGGCTCCAATCTTCAACTCCACAGGCATGTTGGCGGTAGTTCGCACGCCTACTACTCCACATGGTCCTCAAAGTACTCATCTCCTGTAGCTGATGTTTATGTGGTAATGCAAGGGTGAGTACATGTCATACTCAGCAAGTGCGGAAAAAGTGTGACATGTAGCTTACAACAAGGTAGGAAATAATAAGGCTCATTGCAGCAAGCAAATTTTATTTCACAAACTTGAAAAAAACAGAAACTATTTCTAGATGAGTTAAAGCCCAATATATCCAAGTAAATCAGCAACATTCTTTCATCATAATGCACCATTTATCAAGTCTCATCCAGCCATTTATCTTTCTCAAATTCATCTCATGCTCATAAATATTCATAACCATCTCATATTCATATAGCCAAAACCAAACTCACTTTCATGACTCAAAACAGTCCCAAAACCAATCCCAATGACCATACCATTACCATACCGAATAACCATCCCAAGTTTTCCCTCTAATCATTGAGTTGGCCAGGTGCTTGTGACCGGAAGCACGGCTATCATGATAGTTTTACACTCTGCAGAGGTGGCACCACTTTACCCACAAGTTCGTGATTTTGTCACCCGTCGGCGACTGCAGAACCTCCATTATATGAATACACAATCGTCGGTGTATGGCAAAGAGATCACAAAATAGCCTTTACAAAGGGGCTACTAGAGGGACCCACTGAGGTTTCACCGGCAGGCTCGAATCACCATTCTCACACCCACGGCCCCCTCTTGTGCCATGCAGTTCCCAGGGAAGTCCTCCTCGACTCCCATTCCCTGCACCATCCAACAGTCCATAACAAGCAAGCAACACACTTAATTAGTCAGCTAAGCCGAACCCATATTTGGCCTTGTGGTGGCATGTTTTCCTGGCATGTGTTGGCATGAACCGGTCCTTAGATCTACGGCAAGTAAATCACCATCTCATTCAGCAACATCCACGAACCAATCTTGCCTAGATCTCCCTAATTCCATGCTCATTAACATCATAAAGTTCTCATCATCATTATTCACATGAGTGCAGTAGCTAAACATGTTTTAATTCAGCTTCCTGTATCCCGTAGATATAAGCGAAGCAAAAAGGAAAAATGACCATACCCAACTCATCAACTTTCCCAGCGACAGGGATGGTTAACAAAACTAGTAAACTCCTATAAAAGGGTGTCCCATCATGTTGACTCAAGCATACGAGTTTTCGCAAACAAAACAGTTTCAAAACATGGGATCAATATGGTCAAGCGGCACTTGCCTTGCTCCCGTGGCTCCTGTTTCTCAAGCATCTCGAAGTCTTGGTGCTGTATTTCCTCGTAGATGGCCTCTTGAGCTTGTCCTTCTACTCATGACCACGCACATAAAAAATTTACAGCGATCAATCATAAGGCACAAACTTTACTCATGATGCAATGGGGTAGATGAATGCAAATCCTATGGTGCTGTTTTATTAAACCAGTTTGTACATGTTCTTGCATGTTTTAATTGGCTTTCATGGGGTTTTATGATGAACAAGGGTTCTGGGATCAAGTGTGGACGTGAAGATGATCTTGACTCAATATCTAGATCAATTCCACCGTCAAAAATTGATCAAAACGCAATCTGTCCACACGTAAAAGTTTCTGCTCGTAGGGGGCGAAGAAAACGGATGCGTAGAAACAGCGGCGACGTTGTAAGATGGGTAATGGGGACCTACCTCACTTCCTTTTGGTGGCAGGGCCTTCCTCCTAGCAATGGCAGCAGCGGGGAATTTTTCTATGAAAGATTAGGGTAGGACAAATCGTCGGCTCCTTTTCCGGTGATGGCGAGGCGTGACGGGGCTCGTCGGCGGGTCTCGACGGTGGGGCTCGATGACGGGGCTCGATGGCGGGGCTCGACGGTGGGGCTCGACGTTGGGGCTCGACGGCGGGGCTCGTCTGCTGGGCTCACCGGCGACCAAACTCCAGCAAGGGGTGTGCCAACTCGGCGAGTTGGGGGGGGCACGGGCTCCAAGTCGGCGACTTGGAGGGGGAGGGGGAGGCTGCGGCCAAAAGGTGGGGGGGGGCTGGGGTTGTATTTATAAGGGGGAAAAGGGGGAGTCCTACTCCAATTGGAACTCAAACAAGAGTCCTAGTCAATTTGGAGCTCAACCAACTTATCCCCTTTTGTTGGGTGCGGCAGCCTTGGGGATTTCATCCCCCCAAATGTGGGGCAAAATCCCCTTTTATGGAATTGGGGAAATTGGAAAATTTGGGGAAAATTGGGGGAATTTTGGGAATGGCTCATTTCAGCTATCTTTTTCCCATTCCTCACCATTTCTATGTCACTTGTTCCATTTCTACATTCCCCTCTACATTTCTATGTATCATTCTCCATTTCTACATTCCCCTCTCCATTTCTATGCCCCATTGTCCATTTCTATATTTTCCTTCTCCATTTCTATGCCCCATTTTCCGTTTCTATATTCCCTTCGCCATTTTTGTGGTTTTTCCTCCATTTCTATGGTTCCTTCCTCCATTTCCATGGTTCTTTCTCAATTTCTATGGTTCTTTCTCCATTTCCATAGTTCTTTCTCCATTTCTAGGGTTCTTTCTCCATTTCTACTCCTTTTATAATGCTTCTCTACATTAAAAATGTAAAAGTCCCAAAAATCTGTATGAATAAAACCTAGGTTTGAATTCATATGTGTGGCAAAGGCATGAAAAATGGGACTTGCTAAAACTTTTCTTCTTGCAAAGTGATACATGGATGATCATCCAAAATGAGGTTCACATCTTTATTTGAAAGTGTTCAACCAATAAGGATTTAAATACCTCTTTGCATGTAAGTTTAAAAATCAGATTTTAAATTCAATGTTCACACAAATGGTGGCCAAAACATTGAATAACCATGCAGCCATAGAAGTTGGAAATTATGGAAAAAGGGTTGGATGACAAACTTATCATTAGAGTCGGCTCAAAAGGAGTTAAAGAGAAGCATTTTCAAATTCAACCAAATTCAAAGTTGCTCTTCAAATTCAAACTGAATTTGGCAAATTCAAATTCTAGCCCACCTTTCAAACTCAGAATTGTGGAATTGGGAGGATTAACTTGAGCAGATCTTTTGGAGAGGAGAGAAGTAGGGGACCCACATGTCATTGAGTTGAAGATCAAAACTTGCACATGAAGCAAATAAATGACTTTGTTTCTGTTCTTTTCTCAAACCGACCCGAGAGCTGCCGGGTGCCACTGAGAAGCTTGCCGCACTACCTCCTGCTGCCCTCTCCCAAGCGCTGGCGCCCAGGGGCGGTTCACCTCTCCTTTAAATGTGATCCACTCCCCTCAGTCCGAGCAAAGACTCGTTTGCTTCTCCTCCTCGCGAGTGACACCGAGCAGAGCTCCTCTGCCCTCTGCTTCTCGGGTTGATCGGGAAATTGGCAGAAACGATCGTGCCACCCTCTTCAGAGCTGCTAGACAACACCCCGAGCTCAGCCTCCACCTCCCCGACCCGAAAACCACTGAGCTCCGGCCTCCCTTGCCCTAGAACAGCCTCCACAGCGGCGACCTAGCTCAAGCTGACGATCGGGCGCTCGTGGACAGCCCTCCACAGGGGTCTTCACGGCCAAGCGATCATGGCTACAGGAGCGCACTGTTGTGGTGCTGCTCTCAACCGAAGCTTGAGCCAAACCGTGAAACATCGACGATGAATTTTGGAATTTTTCTCCGGCGAGTACGGCCGGTACGGTTTCTTCAAATTCCCCCTCTCTGATACTCCGTAGGTCATCAAATCTTGCACATAGGCGCTGGACTAGCCGGCGATCATCTTTGCTTTAGCAACCGTCGCATGAAAACCCTTTGGAGCGACGTATTTTGAGGTCTACCGAACACGTTTTCAGCATGACCGATCTGGCACACGGTGCCAACCTATTTGCGGCCATTTCGGAGCCAATTCATGGCCTTGCCGAGCCTTGCGATCACATACTGACACTGTAGAGCTAGTTGGTCGATGTTTTGGCGGGCTAGAAACCTCAGGCGACGGCGCCGAACTTCAACCGAGGCCGCCGCACGTCGCCGGGGTGTTTCCGGTCACTGGCAGCTCGAACTGGTACTCCCATCGTGTTTCTCGACGGCACAAATGCCCTGGAGAAGAGTTTGGGCTCGAGCGGTGGTCGGCAACGGCGATCCGGTGAGCTACAGCTCGCTCCGGCGAGGTGGCGGCAGCACGCGCGCGAAACAGAATCAGAAGGTGGAAGAAAGGGCCGGGCCCGGCTGTCAGCGGTGGAAAATTTAAACTGGGATCAGCTGTGGCTCGGATCCGGTGTGCTAGCGCGCTGAACCCTGTGATCCCAGTGTGGCTTCAATTCTACTGGCTGAGGTTTAAACACGTGGACCCAGCTGATTTTCTGTAGGAAAATATTTCCAGAGATTGCTCAAACTTTGGAAAATCATAGCTCTGTGTAGAAACCTATAAATTGAGTGATTCCAATTGGGTTGGATTCATATTTCAGAGGTCTATCCAAATATGAACTCAGATTGGTATGGAAGTCAATATATAATTCTGGAAAATTCTTTGGATTTTTTATGGAAAAGAATTATTGAGGGAGTTTAGTTTATCCAAAAATCTCAAATTTCGCCAGAATATTCTTTAGCATATTTTTGACCTTCTAGAAAATTTTCAGCTCATTTGAAGATCATTTGTGTAGGAATTTGCTAAATACAAACAGCTGTGTTCATAAGAGTCCAGAAACATTTTCAGAAAATGTTTTCCAATTGTAGAATCTATTCTGGGCAATTCTTAGCTTCAACAATCATAGAAAAATTTAGGCAAGCTCTCTGAGACATACTTGAAATTTTAGTTCACTTAATTGGGCATGAAAATACACAGTACTCCAGAATTTGTTCTTTTGAATAGAAATGCTTAAAGAATTGTTTTGGGAGAACTACTCAAGTAAAAGGGCTGAATTTTGGACCAAATTACTTTCATGTGACCAATAACTCACATGTAAATTATCAGCTCAAGTTGAGCCCTTGAACTCCCTGTTCTTATTCTCCATTCTTTTGTATATGTGGAAATACATAAGAGACATTGTGAGAATTATGGAGAACACCATTTGACTCCACATTAGCTGCAATTTGGCAAGATAAATCCCTAGGTAGTATAGAACCTGCTGTAAAAGTTTTGAAGCCATTGGAGTTCTTGTTCTTCAGTTGCATTCAAATCTTTCAGCTCACCTCTTAGGTTCATTAGGGAAAGTTAGTTAGTGTATAGCTAAGACATTAAGATCAAGTAGATCATTTCTGTTTCTTTGCACGACAGAGGCAAACCAAGCCATTCTTGGCTTTTCCACACAACCTATGTTCCTAAGAAATTAAGTCTTAGCTTTGTTCCATTTCATTCTATAAAATTGTGCATATACATTTCATTAGGATTCACGACGAAGGGGATTCAAAGGAGCGATTCATTGAAGTGGATCAAGCAACGGAGAATCAAGGGTTGATCAGCAAGATCACTAAATGAATATATACGACTACCCTGCAAAATAGGCAAGCTCCGGTTTGCATTTAACAGCTTTTAAGTTTTACTTTGTATTAACTTTCGGTTAAGATATGAACTGTGCATTAGGTCTAGTGTTTGATACTCCTCTTGCATAACCAAATGACCCATGGAGTATTGGGTAGGTGTCTTTCACCGTGTAGAACTTCCATGCTTAAGTAAGGTTCGGTAGAAGTCGAGTGGTGAGATGCTACTCGCACGTTCAGGAACAACAGGGGCATACGGGATTGGTTAATAAATGAAATTAGCAAGTTAAAGTTGAGACCGGAAGGTTGTAGGGGCAGCAAGACATAGGGGCCTAGGTGCTATAGACCTGTCCGTGTCAGTCAAGGACCGATCCGTATGCGGCCCTGTTGAACAAGTTTGAGTTGTGTACCGGACTCATGCTGGTATTATGGGACCTAGTAAACCGATGTACCTCGGGAAGCTTGTGTTGAGCCTTTTCGGGTCGCCTCAGGTGAGACGGCCTGTGTGCAGTATGTGGGGAACATTCTCATGACATCTCATGTCGGCAGGTGCACCATGAGAGCGGCTAATGTTTGGGGGGTGACTTGATCGATTCAACGGGGTTGAAACAGGAGAAAGGCTGCCGTGTACGATGTCAGTGATGGTTGCTGTAGGCAACGTCGAGTACGGCCGTACGTGTCGTGTAGTCCGGGTGTTATTGATTCGAATCACTATCGCTCGCGAGATGGACCAAGCATACTTGTTCTCACAGTCATGATGTAGTAATAACTTGCATGAGAAAGGAACTAATCACATTGGTTTGAAATTTATACTACATTGGTGCTGTATCTTTGATGCTTAGTTAGGGCAAACTCGATTATTTTATGCCATGAGCAATTTACATCGGGGGAAAGCGTTTTTTGTTTGGTTATGGACTCCTGATGTGGCGTGCCCAAGGTTACTTAAAAAGTTCTGCAAATAATATCTGAAAGTAAGGATTCACTTTTAGGCTAGTTTATTATGCATTATAACATCCTAATTTAGGTTCATAACCTCACATAGAGTTTCATGTTTAGGGTTATGGTTAAGTCTTGCTGAGCGTTGTGCTCACGGATGCTATCCGAGTTGTTTTGCAGGTTTGACTTTATGCTTATGAAGGGATGCCGATGAGACTCGGGAACCTCTGAGTGCTTACTCAAAGAGCATCCTCGCCGCTGCGGTTTGTCTTCATGTTGCTATTAAGAAACATCCGCGGGCTGGACCGTTTCTTTGTTGCTAGTTTAGAAATGAGTCGTGAGAGTTATAGTCTTCCGCTGTAGCTTATTTGAGATAAGTATTTGTAAAACACTTTTGGTACGCTTCCGCAATTGATTTATGTAATGTGATGTGTTTCATTGACCCATGTGCTGTTGGGTGCCGCATATCACGGCACCACCCAACGAGGTCCTGTCGACGGGGCCCTCACAAAAAATGTATGCAATGGATGGAAATGAATTTGAGGGTGTTACAAAAAGAATCTAAAAGTTGAATATTATTTGATAGTTTGCTTACGTGTCTCCGACCGGGTGAATAGTGACCTGCTCTATAGGAACTGGAGAAGGAGACACAAAGTGTGTCCTCCTCGTCCGTCGCCTCTGCTCCGGGACCATGTCCGGTGACCTGGAGGCTGCTCACCACTGGAGCCCAAAGGCTCCACGCTAGGCGCCTCCGTGGAAGCCATAGGCGACCCCGAAGGCTGTGGCGACGACCTAGCCTCTGACTCTGACTCAGATGACTCCGAGTCAGACAACAAAATAGAAGGATTGATAAGAATAGTTAAGTGCTAAGTGACTATAAGATAACGCAATTTCCAATGAAAATGTACCTCTGTGCGCTGTAAGGCCACAGGTACGCCTAATAGGTCCGGTGCGTGTCTCAACAGCTGAGAGTGTCTGCTCTCACCTAAGGAACTACCCCTGAAAAGGGTGTCCCATGCCTCCCTGAGGAAGCCCCTAGCCCCCTTCCCTTTTCCTTTCTCTAACGACATCCTATTGTAAGGAGTAATTGATAAATATGCTAGGAAAATATACGAAGTTATAATAATATAGTGAAAAAAGTTACTTGGAGTCAGTTTTAGAATTCATCAACATCACGAACCCTACTCCTCAAACCAGACCATCGATCTTGTTTCGTAATTGTTTCCATTTTCGTTTTTGCATATTAGAAGTCTCCTCATCGTTAGTGTCGCCAACCAAGTGATCGAGTTCGACACTAGGCTCGACGAAAAATAAGTTTGGCAACTCTTGTTCTTGATAAACCTCGTCAACGTCATTGATATCATGGTAGTCATCATCTCTTGGAGTATATAACCGCTCACGAGGCATTAAGCTTTTGACATGGATAAGGTAAATAATACACTTGCTCCACTTGGTGTGCAAGGACAAATATATCGTAGCTTCCACCATGCCAAATTCGTTTTGTCGTGTTCCATGTTTGTTGTCAAACTAATCACAATCAAAGAAGATGACTTGAAGTTCCTTTTTTTCCGGCAAAACTAAATTCAAGAATTTTGTTAACCATCCCATAATAATTAGGTTGGCGGCCTTGGTAGTCGATTGCCCTCGTCAGAACTCCAGTATTACATGTTGCTGCGAGCGAACGAAGAGATTCAAATTAAGTTGTACGAAATCGCAAGTCTTCATGGACGTCGGGCTCTTTCACGCACTATCCAAATTATGAAGTTATACGAATACTTTATAACACTTGAAAGTTATAAGTAACAAGAAAATGTTACATATTCTCGGAACCACTGAAGAAAATTAGGTCGTCCATTTATTCCGTCCCATCGCATCGTTTCTACTTGTTTGCTCGTAGGTTGATGCCTATGTGTCCAATTTTGCTTGTGGAACTCGCTGGACGGAAAAAACTTTCATTAATATAAATGTTGCATTATATGCCGATAAGCATCAATGTTAGGACAAAATCTTACTCAAAATATTTATCCATCCCATCTATATTAGCATACATGTAGAGTAAAGCGGCCTTTCTTTCATCTGCGGTACAATTGTAGCTCCGATTACCAACAACAGTAGTGCCCTTCGTTGCAAAAATAGAGAGATCGCTGCAAGGTGGATGTTCATCCATATTGTATCGCATCGCCAAAGTATTTACATTGTGTTGCTCTGCAAAGTAAACACTTGAAAAGTATCTCACTTCCTTAAGGGTAAAAGCTTCAGCGATGCACCCTTCCACCCCTTGCTCGGTTGCCAACCATTGGCTTCAGATATTTAAGTGTTCTTTCAATGTGATACATCCATCTATATTGCACAGGACCATCCACTTTAGCCCCAAAAGGAAGATGGATACGGAGATGTTGTATTGGATTGAAGAAGCTTGGAGGAAATTTTTTTTCCATCTTACATAACAGTACCAATATCTCCTTCTCCAACTTATTCGTCATCTCTACCATGATTTTTTTAGCACATAACTGTCTATAGAAGTGTAAGGGCCTATGTTTTTGCACACAATCAAAGTGTTCATCACACCACACATACCTAATTTGAGGAAAACTTATGAACACATTTGAAGAGCAAGTAAACACAATAAATATGGTCATTAGAGGATAAACTCACAATATGCAAAAGTGGTATTTCCCACATGCATCACATAGGGGCTGATCATATGAAAAACTCCTACACTTTGCTAAGGATGCTCATGCCAAATTTCACCCTAATTAAAACCTTTTTGAGATATTTTTGGGTATATTTAGAAAGAGGCTAGTTTGAACTCAAATTCAAATTCAAACTCCTTCCAATCCATGAATTCAAAGTGGGATTCATATTCACACTCAGCACATTTTTGTGAGCTCACACACCAATTTTCACTCCATTTGGAGTTGATCTTGACATGAGCCAATTTGAGAAATTCAAATCCAATTTGAATTTTGAACTGCATTTGTGCTATGAATATATTCAAACACTTCACAATTTGAATTCTACCAATTTTAAATGGGCATTTGGTGGATAATTCAAATTGCAAAGAGTATTAGGGGTACTACAGTTTAGAGCAGTAGGAAAAATTGAATTTCAGAGGTTAAAATGAGAGTGGGGCCCTGCTGTAAGCCTCTCTGGTGATCAACTGACTGAAAAGTGCCGGTACTCGGTTTCTCGGGCCACTGCTGCGGTCTCCACCGAGCCATACGCCGCTGCCACCTCCTGCTCGGCAATCTTTGCAACCGGACGACATCGCCGGCCCCTCATCCTCACGCCCGACCCTTCCCCGGATCTTTTCATCGCTCACAGTTTGACAGTTGCATTCCCGAAGAAAGAACACCGCCGCTCAACCAAACTCGCTGTGCCACCATCGACCGGCCAAAGCAAAGGATTGCACGCTTAACTGAGGTCGCACACGAGGTTGCTGACCCTCACTTGACGTGTTCCAGCCCTTGGCCACATGTGATCAGCTTCCGTCGAGCTCCACAGCACCGTTCTTTCTTCATCGGTTCAATCCGAGCCGCCGCCATGGGAACCACTCATCCGGCCACCACAGCCCACCTTTCTCCGAGCTGTGAACATCCAAGAGGTTCTTCATTGATCCCTCTTTCATTAACGCAAACTCCGGCGGCGTGACATGAGCTGCCGTCGCCGGAATTTCACGATTTTGCGACGGTATACAAAAGAAGCCACCGGACCACTTCGCAAAATCCATCCTACACACCACACCACTCATCACCAAACTTAGATAACTACGTCTAGACGTACGTGCGAGTCTATAGGATCCGAAACTTCGAAGAACCGTCAGGTGTAGCCCCTGTTCTTCGAGTTTTGCTAGGATTTCAGGTTTCCGACTTAGGTCGCACGGTGACATCCTAGTTGCCGCCGTTTCTGAGATCCTTTGAGTTAATGACGACCTTCCCTATGATGCACTGATGCTCTACGACCATTAGCTCGATCTTTTGAGGTGCTAGGAAGCCCGGCCGACACGGCCGAAGTTCTTCCGAAGCCGCTGCTCGTCGCCGGCCGTGTTCCGGTAGTTATCATGTCTAGCTAAGGCCAGAATCGTGTTCCCCGTGCGGGATTAGGCAGAGGCGGCAAAAATCTCAGAGTTTGGCGTACAGTAGAGCCCCTCCTGCGAGCACTCCGGCGAGGGGGGCGGCGGCCGAGCACGGGAGGTCAGGAGGTTGAAGAAGCCCACGGTCCCACATGTCAGCAGCCAGATATTTAAACCAGGGATCTGCTGCGGCACCGGATCTGATGTGGCTGCACGCGAAATACTCCGTAGCCCCGTGTTTCAGCCGCTGACAAACCGACACGTAGCCCGGGTCCAACGCGCAGCAATTTAATCTTTTCCCTGCTTTTCAGATTTAGTTCAAACTTCAAACCCACATAACTTTGGCTAGGAAACTCCAAATCAAGTGAACCAAATTTTGTTGGATTCAGCTCTCTGTGTAATTTCCAATAAATTAAGTTTCACTTTATGAAAATCCTTATTTCTCTAGAATTAATTCTTCAAAACTTAAACTGTTTAGAATTTTAACTGGGGAACCCTGTAATGGAAAACTCTGAAATTTGGCTAAGATGTTCACCAAAATATGCCTGAGCTACCATAAAAATTTCAGATCCATTTGAGCTCATTTGATCCACCTAATGGTGTGATTAATGAAACTGTTCCAGAGAAAAATGGAAAATGTCCAGAAATATTTTTAGATTTTCCCCTAAATTGTTTAGCTCATATCATTGGCTAGGAATCTTCAAATTAAGTGAAACCAACTCCATTAGGACCCTCTGAAAATATAGTTTTCAGAAATTCATTGATTTCTCCATGAAAATCCCTAGAACACCCTAAGAGCTCCAATTAAGGCCAAATACACAATTATTTGTGGAGGGCTCAAATGAGCTTTGCTGCAAATGAAACTGGGCCAAGTCTCTGTCTAGGTTATATCCAAACCACAGTAAAAAATTCAGAGTCATTGGGCCTGTATAGCAAGACTTATAGTCTTCTCAAATTTAACTTCAAATTCAAATGCATTTAAATTGATACATATATGTATTTATCTCATGTAGTCGCTAAGGTCGAGGATTTGCCGGAAGTCTTAGACTTCATCACTCCAGAGGAACAGCTAGCCTATGACCAACAGCAGCAAGGCAAGCTACAGTTTGCATTAGCCTTTTTATAAATTTCTCTGTTTTGAGAACTTACTTTGAGCACTCACTGAAGTTATGCATTAGAGTCTTGTTTGAAAATCCAAATGCATAGCCAAGAAAACCATGGTTTGGGATAGGTTTGTAAACCTCAACTAGCCACTACAATGCTAAGTTAGGTTAGGATTCGGTACAAATCGAGTAGTTGGAACTGCTTGCGAGAATAGGCTAGAGGCACACTACTCGGGTAAAGATAGCAAATGAAACACATGGCAAGAAAAATGAGATCGAGTGGAAAGTAAGGGCAGCAGGACTTTGGGGGCTGGGTACCATAGCTCCGCTTGTGTCGATTGAGGACCGAGCCGTGTGTGGGCCTGTGACGCCCTCGTTTCTGTAGAACACAGAACCGAGAACTAATGCATATGTGTGTCCAGGATGTTCATCACACATATACATATGTTCCACAAACTGAATTCAAAATATATATTACCACGAATAACAGGGTTTATTACAATATCTCATGAGTCTTGGACTCATTCTAGCAGCGGAAGTCTTAATCTAGCAGTGGAAGTCTTTATTCTAGCAGTGGAAGTCTTCTAACTATAGCGGAAGCAACCTAAGCAGCAGCAGCGGCTCCATCTCTACTCCATACCCACAGGCAAACTGATGGGGAATCACACTCCTAGTACTCCACATGGTCTTCATAGTACTCCTCTCCTGTTGCTGATGATGTATGATAATGCAAGTTTGAGTACATAGTGTACTCAGCAAGTGCGGGAAAATATGATATGTAGCTTACAACAAGGCAGATATAAAAAGGCTCATTGCAGAAAGCAAAGTTTATTTCTCAAAAACACGATAAAAACAGCAACTTAAGTTTAAGTGAATGTAATCCCAACATGTATTTAAACATTAACATACCTCCAATATGATTCATCCCTTTCCATGTCTCAACTAGACATTAATCTTTCTCAACTTTGCTCATCAATACCATCTCGTATTCACTATCATCTCATGAATACCATCTCGTATTCACTACCAAAATTCTGTCTCATCACGAGACCAAATCTCGTTGCCATGACTCAACAGTCATGCAACCAAATCTCATTACCCGGACTCAACAGTCCCGAAAACCAAACCATAAACAAACCAATAACCAAACCAAATATCATAACCTCCCAATAACCATCCCAACTAATCATGTGGGTTGTCCAGGCGCTCGTGCCCGTAAGCTCGGCTATCATGATAGTTTTAGACTCTGCAGAGTTTGCACCTCTTTACCCACAAGTTTGTGATTTTGTCACCCGTCGGCGACTGCAGAACCTCCATTATACCAGTACACAACCGTCGGTGTATGGCCAAGAGATCACAAATTAGCCTTTACAAAGGGGCTACTAGATGTATAGACTCACTAAGGTTTCACCGGCAGGCTAGAATCTCCAATTCTTCCACCCATGGCCCCCTCTTGTGCCATGCAGTTCCCAGGGCAGTCCTCACTCGACTCCCATCGATACGGGCTTGATACCACGCTGAGACAGATCTGATACCATTTGTCACAGCTCTGATACCACGCTGAGACGGCCCTGACGCCGCTCGTTCAGTCACGGGGACGGGGCACTAGCTCGGGAATCGCATTGGGTGGTGCCGCGTTGTGTGGCACCCAACGGCACACATACAAGGAACAATGTATTACATAAAACAATAGCGGAAGCTTACAAGTTTTTCTTTGTAAATAATTTACATCAAGTAACTACAGCGGAAGTCTATAACAACTCACGTCGAATAACTAAAGAGCACTCGAGATGAAGTCCAACCCGCGGACTCCTCTCGCTAGCAACATGAAGACAACAGCAGCGGCTGGGTTCTCGTGTTCACCGACTCGGAGGTCACCGAGTCTCACCGGACAACCTTCTTCTTAGCATCGATGTTAACATGCAAAACCACTTATATAGGAAGCGTGAGCACATAGGCTCAGCAATACTGATCCGTCTCTCCTAAACAAGAAACTCTACATGGACGATGGTTGCAATTGGGTTAGCTAGATTTGCATAAAGGACTCACCTAAAGTTGATCCTTAACTTTCTGATTTTAAGCCTCAGTGTGCGGACCTTGAGCCGAAAAGCAGCGCAGCTCCACAATCGAAGAAGAAACGCTTTGTTGCGATGCTCCTAGCACAAGGATAAAGTAAAGTTTAATGAGCCTATCTCTAATTCAATCCTGGTTGCAATATAAATTACTTCCCAGCCTTATCAAGTTCAAAAGATAACCGGTTCAGTTGTTACTACGTCAAGACGCAGTGGGCAAGTATGCTCATATAACCACGAGCGACGGTGATTCGAATCAGTACACACCCGGACTACACGACACATACACCCGTACTCCGAGTTGCTGGCAGCAACCTCGACTGACGTTGTACGCAGCCACCTTTCCCAAGATCTTCCACATTGGACGCAGTCCAACTGCCCCAAGTCCGCAAGCTCCCTCAAGGTACATACCCGCAGTGGTATGTTCTTAAGCGAGTTACCTCCTGCTACCCTGACGCCGAAAGCCTAATGCAGTTGGAAAAGTTCCACTATGGATCTCCCAAGGTATATCGGTTTCCTGGGTCCCATATAGCCAGTATGTGCCCGGTACACAACTCAAACTTGTCCAACAGGGCCAAGCACGGACGGGCCATAACCGACACAGGCAGGGCTATGCACACACGGTCCGCAACCTGCTGCATCTAAACCTCCCTGCCCGGTCTCCATTTCTTATGTGTGAACTTTCCTCATATTTTCTATTTTGTACCCGCTCCGAATAAACCAGCCCTAAACTCGCGAGTAGATTCAAACTACTCGACTTCTACCGGACCTCTCCTACTAACATTAGCATAGCCAAATCCACTCGAGGAGGTGCTATTCTACCCTTTCTCTCTTAGGTATTTCTGGTTATGCAACTGGGGTTTTCAATATCAACTAGACTTAATGCAACAAACAATTCAAGCTATGATCTCTAGAATTGGAACTGTTTTATAAAACTGTTTAAATGCAAATTGGGGCTTGCCTGTTTTGCAGGTGACTATGATACAATCAGTTAGTGACGATCACTTGGAGCTTGATCACTTGCTTTCCTCCCTCCTTGATCTTCAAGTCCTTCTCACGTTCTTCACGTATATGGTACACCATATGATCATGCATATGTATTTAATTGAAAAGCTTTTGCTAATAAGATCTAATGACAGTTTAAAAACTGGAACCCTGTTTAAGAATTTAAAATGACACTGGTGCTAGTGGTTTAGGTTGGGTTTAAACACTATGATCAAAGTTGAGTGCTTTTCCCACTTAAGTGTTGATCACCTTAAGAGGTTACACATGACAGTGGTGATCCAGAGCCCCAATGGAGCTGATAATTTTCATGTGAGTTCCTTGTCACAAGAAAGTCTTCTGGACCAAAAATTAGCACTTTTCATTGAGTGGTTTATTCAGAACAATTCTCTAAGTATATAAACAAAGATTAATTAATTTCGAGGTAACACACCTGTTCATGTCAAACTTAGTGAACTACAATTTCAATTACAGTTCACTGAGCTTGCATGGATTTTTCCTAGAATTTTTGGAGCTATGAATTGCCCAGAACTGAATTTCCAAGTTTTGGAAATTCTCTAAAAATGTTTCTGTATTCATTTGAACACATCAAATTAAATCTGAATTATCCTGATAAAATCAACTCCAAATAAGCTGATTCTTTTACAGGAGTCTAAGAACACCATAAAGAATATTCTGGACAAATTGGAGGATTTTTGGATAAACAAAACTCCCTGTAAAATTCTTTTCTGAAAAACTTTAAAGAATTTTCCAGAATTAATTATTGCCTGTCATACAAATTGGGTTGCATATTTAGATAGAGTTTGCCAATCTGAATCTAACCCAATTTGAATCACTAAATTTGGAGGTTCCAAGCAAAAGTTATGCTCTTCTAAAGTTTGGGGAAAATCTGGGATATAATAAATCCGGGAAAAGTTTAAAACCGACTGTGGGTCCGGGGAGCACACGTGTCACACCCTGAGATAAGCCACACGGGGCTACAGAACTGTTTCCCACGTTGCCACAATTAATCCGGCGCCACAGAGTATCCAGCCCCTCACCCGACTCACTGACACGCGGGCCCGGCGGTCTTCTTCAACCTCCAGCCGCCCGCGCGCCCGCGCCGCCGGGGCTCGCCGGTTTTCGGTTGTCCTGCCAATTCCCGAGCTGCCACTCGCCGCCAGGCCCTAACTTCATGCGAGGATCACGATGGGATGATCTTCCCGGACCGGCGACGTCCCTAAACCATCCCACACCGGTGCAGCGGCTCGGATGGAGTTTGGCGGCGTTACCCCGATGCCCTAAGCCCTCCAAGCTCCGGTTTCCAAGCTCTGAAGCACCGGTGGATTCTAGGAAATCTTGGCATGGGGGTGAAATGGCTCGGAAATGGTTCTAGACTAGGGTTCACCGTGCACCTGAACCGTCCCGCCATAGCCGCCCTCGGAAGGATTGGAAATACGCCGTGCATAGTGTGTGTCATGCAAAGTTTGCAAAGCAAACTGGTTCGCCCTCAAGTCTAGTTCTTAGGGATGAAGTTTTGTGGACTCTAGACAAGTATCGATCAGGAATTTCATAAATTTGTACCCGAAGGTCGGTTTGCACCGATCGGAAGAGGACCTCGAAATTCTCCGTCGATGATCCGCGGTTGGTCCTGAGCTTTGGGAGTGAGTTGCGTGGACGTCGTGCGCGTCCAGCGGTGGCCCAGCTCGGCCGTGACAAGGCGTGGTTGAGGCTGTCCACGAGAGCACTTCGCCGCCGTTGTGTTCGGCCACCGCGGAAACTAGCCGTTCTCGTTCTTTGGAGGTGGAGCTCGCGTTGGAATGGCACGAGGACGTTGGAGGAGGTCCTGTGGTGTTGTTTGGCTGCTCAGCTGTAAAAGTCCCAAAACTTGTAAATAGAAAACTTGAGCTATGAATAAAGTTGAGTTTATATGCAAGAAATGGGACTTACAAAAACTTTTGTGTTCCTCATGAAAGTGTTGGCACGTGCAATAAAACTTTGAATTCAGTTTGAATTAAGAGGTGCACTTCAAAAAGAAGGAGGGCATGTTCAAAAGAGAAAATTCAAACTGTTGTTTGAAAAAGTGTATTTGCAACAGCCAACTCAAAGATCAGAGGACATATTTGAATTCCTCAGATCCAAATTATGAGGGAGACCAATTTGGAAGAAATTTGGAGGTGCTTGGATATGAATATCAAGAGGACTTGTAAATTTCATCCAAATTTGAATTCAAATTTGAAACTGAGGCAAACCTGGTCAAATTGCCAAATGACTTTTGGATTTGAGTACCTCATAGCTGAATTTGCAAGGTGCCAAAATTTGGAGATATTTGTGAGAGTTTTGGGGGATAAGAAGAGGGATGGACCCCACATGTCATAGGAATGAGTAGACTTAGTCCCTAAGTATTGCTCTCTGTTCCTCACTCCACCGAGGCCCTGCCTCCGGCTGACACCCAGCTGCTGCTCCACGCCCCAAAGCTCCACCTCCTGCCTGAATTCTTCACGCTGGCGAGCTGCTCAGGCACTGATATTACCCCACACAGCTGAGGCAACCGTGTTTGTTTTCCTCCTCACGATCAGCAGCTGCAACGTGTGTGTTTTCCCTCACCGGCGCTGCTCCACTGCTCCCTGTCTCCCGGCCAGCCCAGCGCCTCTCTGGCAGGCTCAAGAGGCCACAGAGGTGCGCCAGGAGGTACTGACCCTCATCCCGTCGTCCCCCTGCTCTCCCCCGACGCCGGCTAGCCGGAATTTCATTTTTGGCGCCGGCGCACGTGAAGGACTGACCTCAGCAAATTTCTGAAATTAGCTCCAATCGATTGATTGTTCATTCTACAATTCAGACCACAGCTACTAGGGTTCCTAGCGCCCTTCCACGCCGAAGCACAAAGGAAACCGACCACCCTATACTCCGGGCGATGAGAAATCGTCGCCGGCGGCCAAAACTGCCACGGTCCACGGTGGCGACTAGTTTGCAGCCATGTTCTGCACGATTTGATCTCCGTTCCATGTTCCTAGACCCATAGGGATGCTGTAGGACATCGTAGCTCACCGGGAGATGCCTTGGACACGCAGGAACGCGTCCATGTCGAACTCCCGAGCCGCCCCGCCGGTGCCGACCCACCTACAGCCGTTTTCACGCGGGGAAACCTTGCCCGACAGCTGCGCCATGTTCCCAGGAGCATGTAGGGCGAAAGCGGAGCTCATTTGATGGAGAAATGAGGGAGAACGAGCCATGCCAAGTTTTCAGCCGGTGTGCACCCGCGGGCTCTGGCGGGAGGTTGAAGAAGCACCTGACCCGTGGGCCCCACGTGTGACTGTGCTGTTTAAAATCAAACAGAGAGTTGTTCAAACTTGTAAAATGCATAACTTTTGCTAGGAATCTCCAAATTTAGTAATTCAAATTGGGTTGGATTCAGGATGAAATGCTATATTCAAATATGCAACCCAATTTGCATGAAAACCCATAGAAAATTCTGGAAAATTCTTTAAAGTGTTTTAGCAAAAGAATTTTAGAGGGAGTTTGGTTCATCCAAAATTCCCCAAATTTTGCCAGGATATTCTTCAGGATATTAGGAGACTCCTGTAAAAGTTTCAGCTCATTTCGAGTTGATTTAGTTAGGATAATTCCAATTTCAAGTTTCTGTATTCAAATGAATACAGAAACATTTTCAGAGAATTTCCAAAACTTGGAAATTCAGTTCTAGCCATTCCTTAGCTCCAAAAATCCTAGGAAAATTCAGGCATACTCGCTGAGCTATGTAGGAAATTATGGTTCACTTAGATTTGCATGAAAGTGCAAGTTTAATCAGAATTAATTCCTTTATGCTTAAATGCTTAGGGAATTGTTCTGGGTGATCCACTTAGTGAAATGTTCTGAATTTTGGTCCAGAGGACTTTCTTGTGACAAGGAACCCCCAAGAAAATTCCCAGCTCCATTGGAGCCCTGGATCATTATGTCCTATTCAACCTCATTAGGTGATCACCACCGAACTGATGAACCTCACTTCTCACTTGAGGATAGTGCTTAGACACACATCCAAACCACCACCCCAGTGTCATTTTAAATTCTTAAACAAAGTTCCAGTTTTTAAACTTGTCTTTAGCATTTGTTAGCAAAAAGTTTTCCAATTAAAGATGTGCATGTTCATAACGTGTAGTGCTTAAACGTGGAACGTGGAGAAGGAGGAGTTGAGCTTGGATCAAGGAGCAAGAAGGCAGGGATTGAGCTTCAAGTCATCATCAGCAACTAACTTCATATTATTTGACTCTAGTCACCTGCAAAACCAAGGCAAGCCCCGGTTTGCACTTAAGTTGTTTTTAAAGTTTTTCCTTTGTTCACTACTATCGGTCAGGGTTTGTATGTGCATTAGGTCAAGGATGTGTGATACTCCACTTGCATAACCAAACATGAAACCTGAGGTCAAGGGTAGAAATGTGTCATCGCTGTAGAATAGGGCAATGCTAAATACACTAGGGCATCCGGTAGAAGACGAGTAGTTGGAAACTACTCGCGAGCTATAGTTTAGAATATCATAAGTGTGGTTGGGAAAGGAAGCAAACTAAAGTTTACATTTGTAAAGATGAGACCGGGCAGAGGGGTTAGGCTGCGACAAGACGAGGTCTTGGTCGAGTAGCTCTGCCTGTGTCGGTTAAGGACCGATGCGTATGCCGCGTCCAGAAGCAAGTATTGAGTTGTGTACCGGATGCTTACTGATATATGAGAACCAGGAAACCGATGTACCAGGTTCACTGGATTGTAGAGGCATACCACATCGTCTCGTTAGACCTATGAGCCCGAGACGGCGCGACCGGTTCTACAGTTTAGTGTCCTGAGAAAGGTTGCCACATACGACGTAATGAAGGACGCCAGAGTTGGGTCTTCAGAGGCGGGCGTATGTGTCGAGTTATCCGGGTAGTGTTTGATTCGAATCACCGTCCCTCGCGGTTATTGAGTACCGCTTGCTCCCATGTTGTGACGTAGTTAATCAACTTGTGTGGAAACAGTTTGCAAAAAGTATAATTGCTGTTGTGATTATGTTAAGTTGCATGAAAACCATGTTTGAAGTAGAGATAGAGCAAACTAAATTTATTGTTCACCTTGGGACAAGTAACATTGGAATGAAGCGTTTCTTGTTTGATTGTGGAATTCCAATATTGCTGGGCGCAAGGTCACTAATATTATGGCTAAAATCTAAAAGTTAAGGATGAACTCGTAGGCGAGTCTTTTCGCAAATTACAGGGTAGGTCTTAAGTTACCCTCATGTAGAGTTGCATGCTTTAGGAGAGACGGTTAAGTCTTGCTGAGCCTTGGTGCTCACTCTTGCTATATAAGTGGTTTTGCAGGTAAACATCAACGCTATAAAGAAGGTTGTCCGGTGAGACTCGGAAACTTCCAAGTCATGTCACACTTGGAGAACCTAGCCGCTGCCTTGTCTTCGTGTTGCTAGCGAGAGGAGTCCGCGGGCTGGACCTCTTCTCGGTGCTTCATAGTTATTCAACGTGAGCTGGTTATAGACTTCCGCTGTAGCTAATTTGTGTAAATTATTTACAAAGAATAATTGTAACCTTCCGCTTTTGATTTATGTAATACTGTGTTCCTTATGTGTGTGCTGTTGGGTGCCGCATAACACGGCACCACCCAATGCGATTCCTCGGGTAAGGCGGCACGGCCCTGTGATCGGGGTCGGGCCCCCGTCAGCGTGGTATCAGAGCCGCATTGGTAATAGCACACGGAGTAAGGATTGTATTACGATAAAAACTTAGGATACGGTGAGGAAACGATATTAGGCCCACATAAGGACTATAGTAGTATAGTTACTTAAAGTGGCAGAACTAACTAATGTGTTATAATTCTGAATTTTGATTCTGTAACGACGCACCTACGTTCAGGTAAGAATGGTAAGGAACGCCACCGAAAGCGGTTCAATTTCAGTTAGCTCCCCTGACGAGGAAAGTGGTTCAGGGAAAGGTCTCACAGCTTGGTGTGAGACGTTAATATGAACTCTTGGACTCTTCATGTTCCTGAGTTCATATGAAACGCTGATCCCTAGCGTGCATTAGGCAAGTAAGTGGAGACCCCATCGTGTGGTCAGTAACGTGATAGTGTGTTCATCTGGAAGTAGCCCAGGAGGACATACGCAGCGCTTGCCATCGGCGTGCTCTGCAGGGCAGTAGGTGGTATCCGTTGGATTGATCCGATGTGATGAATCCTCGAAGACTCTATATGCCGCTCAGCAGCTTCACGGTTTTGCTGGAGCATGGTGGGCAGAGTACCTTGCTGTTCAACCAGCAGGGCATCGTGTCACATGGGCGGAATTCCAAGCTGCATTCCATGCTCGTTTCATCCCTGCCGGCATAATGCAGACAAGTCATGATGAGTTCTGGAGTCTGAAGCAAGGGGACAGGAGTGTTATTGAGTATGCGAAGGAATTCAATCGCTTAGCTCAATATGTCCCTGACTATGTGAAGTCACCATCCATGAGGGGGTATCATTTTTATCGAGGGCTGATTGCTAGGCTGCGATGTGAATTCGCTCAAGTTAGCCAAGAGAATTTTGATGAGTTTGTGAGCTGTGCTATCGCTCAAGAATATTATTCCAACCTCTACCTCAAAGAAAAGAGGGAGAGGGACTCATCACAAGATGAAGACAACCGTCTACCTCAGAAGTATCGGTTGGTAATCCGTTCACCTTCCGGTCGAGAGATTCCACAAGAGGTGCAATCATTCTGGGAATGTGATGACTCTTATACTCCACAGAGGTTTTCTTCACCTCCACCGCAGCAGCAACTTATTTCTTATGCACCTCAGTATCCACAAGGTGCACTAGAATATTATTACCCTCAAGAGGCTGAAAATGAACAAGGTGATTTCTCAGCTGAACCACGTGCTGTCCCACTTTATATTGACAATGAGCTCAATGTCAATGAAGCAACTGAACTGAGCAGTAACATTGTGTCTGCGGGTCCAGTTCCAAAAAGTGATCTTGGGCAGCCCAGAAAAGCTATGTCAAAAGTGGGAACAGTCAATTATGTGTCAGTCGATGATCTGCCAAAGGGAGGACCTGTTCTTGCCGGCAGGTTCACCTTAAATGACAAGCCGGTAGTCATTTTATTCGACTCTGGTGCAACACATAACTTCATTAGCCGGGCAACGGTAATCCAAGATCAGATCTCCACCACTATCACCAAAGGTTCTTACCTTATTCATTCGCCAGGTGGAGACATATCAACTAATGAAGTCGTTTCTCGAGCACCACTTTGCCTGGGTGGAAAATTTTATCCTACCACCCTCATCATTCTCGAAGACCAGGGAATCAATGCCATATTGGGGATATCGTGGCTGACCTTCCATAAGGCTGTTCTGGATATCGAGAACAGGAGTGTTCACTTGGACTCTCCACTTCACGGACGTCAAACATTGTACCTCGGCGAAGCGATTTCTAAACACCCGGAAGTATGTAATACCGAGGCGTGCAAGTTAGAAGACATTCTGGTAGTCCGTGAATATCCGGACGTGTTTCCCGAGGATCTTCCAGGCTTACCACCGGAGCGCGAGGTGGAATTCAAAATAGAGTTGATACCGGGAACCACGCCGATCTCTCGGAGACCATACAAAATGGCTCCGAATGAATTAGCCGAGCTGAAGGAGCAACTCAAAGATCTGATGGACAAGGGGTTTATTCGTCCAAGTTCATCACCATGGGGTTGCTCAGCTTTGTTTGTGAAAAAGAAGGATGAGACGCTGAGGCTATGCGTCGATTATCGTCCTTTAAATGCTGTGACCATAAAGAACAAGTATCCACTACCAAGAATTGATATCCTCTTCGATCAGCTAGTGGGTGCTAAAGTCTTCTCCAAGATGGACTTAAGGTCGGGATATCATCAAATCAAGATTCGCGTGGAAGATGTCCCGAAAACAGCATTCTCGACAAGATATGGACTCTATGAGTATCTTGTCATGTCATTTGGGTTGACCAATGCTCCGGCTCACTTTATGTACCTTATGAACTCGGTGTTCATGCCGGAGCTGGATCAGTTCGTCGTGGTATTCATCGACGACATTTTGGTCTATTCCAAATCTGAAGAGGAACACGCTAAACATTTGCATATTGTGCTCCAACGACTGCGAGACCACAAGCTTTATGCAAAGTTTAGTAAATGTGAATTCTGGATCAACCAAGTGCCATTTCTTGGGCACATTATTTCAGCGGAAGGCATTGCTGTTGATCCAAGCAAGATTGATCAAGTGCTGAAATGGAAGTCTCCAACATCAGTCCACGAAGTTCGTAGCTTCTTGGGTTTGGCGGGATATTACCGAAGGTTCATCCCGAGCTTCTCAAAAATCTCCAAACCTTTGACAGAGCTACTGAAGAAGGGCATCAAGTATGATTGGAGCAAGCCATGTGAGGAAGCTTTTCAAGCGTTGGTGAAACACCTCACAACAGCCCCGGTTCTAGCTCAACCGGATACAACCAAGCCTTTTGATGTTTATTGTGATGCATCCGGCGTCGGGCTTGGTTGTGTACTCATGCAAGGAGGACGTGTGGTCGCATATGGATCAAGGCAATTACGGAATCATGAGCAACATTATCCAACTCATGATCTCGAGCTTGCTGCCGTGGTACTAGCTTTGAAGATGTGGAGACATTACCTATTGGGAAATCTGGTTCATCTCTACACCGACTACAAGAGTTTGAAGTACATATTCACTCAGAAAGAGTTGAATATGCGACAACGGCGATGGTTGGAGTTGATCAAGGACTATGAGATTGAAATTCATTATCATCCGGGCAAGGCAAATGTGGTTGCCGATGCACTCAGCCGGAAGTCTCATATTCATAGCCTATCCATCACGCCGATAGAAGAGGAAGAACCAAGTCTTTACTTGGTTCCATTTGGAGCCCTACATAACCTAGCCCTCATACCCACAATAAAAGAGGAGGTTATGGCAGCTCAAAAGAAAGACAAGGGCATGGCTCATATCAGAAGGAGATTGAAGAACGGGGAAATGAAATGTTTCCGGTTAGATGAGGAAGATACCTTGTGGTTCAAGGACCGGATAGTCGTACCCCGTGATATGAGGCTGCGGAAGAAAATTTTGGATGAGGCTCACTTATCCAAATTTTCTATTCATCCGGGCAGCAACAAGATGTACCAAGAATTGAGGACTAAATTTTGGTGGACCCGGATGAAGAGAGAAGTTGCTAACTACGTATCAGAATGTGATACGTGTCGTGTCGAAGAGTTAAGGCCGACCATGTGAAGAAGTCGGGCCTGCTGCAACCACTACAAATACCGGCATGGAAGTGGGAAGACTTGAGTATGGATTTCATCGTTGGATTGCCGATGACCTCCCACCACCATGACTCGATTTGGGTAATCGTTGATCGATTGACCAAATCAGCACGTTTCATTCCGGTGCATACCAACTACAGCGCCAAGCAGTATGCGGAGTTATACATAGCACGAATCTTATGCCTGCACGGAGTTCCCCGTACCATTGTCTCTGACAGAGGATCGCTGTTCGTATCCCGTTTCTGGGAACAGCTACACACATCCTTGGGAACTAAATTTATTCGAAGCTCCGCGTATCACCCTCAAACCGATGGACAAACTGAGAGGGTGAATCAAATACTTGAAGATATGCTGAGAGCATGTGTCATCCACCACGGTAAGAGCTGGGATGATCACTTACCGTTGGCAGAGTTCTCATATAACAACGGGTATCAATCAAGTATCAAAATGGCGCCTTATGAAGCTCTTACGGCCGGAAGTGCCGCACACCCTTGAACTGGTGTGAATCCGGCGAGAGAGTTATTTACGGGATTGATCTCGTAAATGAAGCAGAAGAGCGGGTGAGGCTTATTCAGGAAAATCTGAAAGCCGCTCAGTCCAGGCAAAAGAGCTATGCGGATAAGAGACGTCGTCCTCTGAACTTTCATGTTGGAGACCACGTCTACCTCCGCGTATCTCCTATGAAGGGCATTCACCGATTCGGAGTGAAAGGAAAATTAGCTCCGCGCTTTATCGGTCCCTTCGTCATCATTGAAAGATGCGGACCCGTGGCATACCGTTTGGAGCTGCCGGCAACCTTAGCCGGAGTTCATAACGTCTTCCACATATCTCAGTTGCGGAAGTGTTTAAAAGTTCCAACGGAGATTCTCACGGGAGACATAGAAAATTTGAAGCCGGACCTCACGTATGTTGAGCGACCAACCCGGATAATTGATGAAAAGACTCGTGAAACCAGGAATCGGACGCTGCGATTTTTCAAGGTGCTATGGGAAAATCACACGTCCGACGAAGATACATGGGAAAGCGAGGAGTATTTGCAACGCAATCATCCGGAGTTGTTAGAGGCTTATATGTAGTAGTTGTCCTCTCCCCCTTGTCCTTAATCATGAATCTCGGGACGAGATTCTTTTTAAGGGGGGAGGAATGTAAAAGTCCCAAACTTGTAAATAGAAAACTTGAGCTATGAATAAAGTTGAGTTTATATGCAAGAAATGGGACTTAGAAAAACTTTTGTGTTCCTCATGAAAGTGTTGGCAGGTGCAATAAAACTTTGAATTCAGTTTGAATTAAGAGGTGCACTTCAAAAAGTAGGAGGGCATGTTCAAAAGAGAAAATTCAAACTGTTGTTTGAAAAAGTGTATTTGCAACAGCCAACTCAAAGATCAGAGGACATATTTGAATTCCTCAGATCCAAATTATGAGGGAGACCAATTTGGAGGAAATTTGGAGGTGCTTGGATATGAATATCAAGAGGACTTGTAAATTTCATCCAAATTTGAATTCAAATTTGAAACTGAGGCAAAACTGGTCAAATTGCCAAATGACTTTTGGATTTGAGTACCTCACAGCTGAATTTGCAAGGTGCCAAAATTTGGAGATATTTGTGAGAGTTTTGGGGGATAAGAAGAGGGGTGGACCCCACATGTCATTGGAATGAGTAGACTTAGTCCCTAAGTATTGCTCTCTGTTCCTCACTCCACCGAGGCCCTGCCTCCGGCTGACACCCAGCTGCTGCTCCACGCCCCAAAGCTCCACCTCCTGCCTGAATTCTTCACGCTGGCGAGCTGCTCAGGCACTGATATTACCCCACACAGCTGAGGCAACCGTATTTGTTTTCCTCCTCACGATCAGCAGCTGCAACGTGTGTGTTTTCCCTCACCGGCGCTGCTCCACTGCTCCCTGTCTCCCGGCCAGCCCAGCGCCTCTCCGGCAGGCTCAAGAGGCCACAGAGGTGCGCCAGGAGGTACTGATCCTCATCCCGTCGTCCCCCTGCTCTCCCCCGACGCCGGCTAGCCGGAATTTCATTTTTGGCGCCGGCGCACGTGAAGGACTGACCTCAGCAAATTTCTGAAATTAGCTCCAATCGATTGATTGTTCATTCTACAATTCAGACCACAGCTACTAGGGTTCCTAGCGCCCTTCCACGCCGAAGCACGAAGGAAACCGACCACCCTATACTCCGGGCGACGAGAAATCGTCGCCGGCGGCCAAAACTGCCACGGTCCACGGTGGCGACTAGTTTGCAGCCATGTTCTGCACGATTTGATCTCCGTTCCATGTTCCTAGACCCATAGGGATGCTGTAGGACATCGTAGCTCGCCGGGAGATGCCTTGGACACGCGGGAACGCGTCCATGTCGAGCTCCCGAGCCGCCCCGCCGGTGCCGACCCACCTACAGCCGTTTTCACGCGGGGAAACCTTGCCCGACAGCTGCGCCATGTTCCCAGGACCATGTAGGGCGAAAGCGGAGCTCATTTGGTGGAGAAATGAAGGAGAACGAGCCATGCCAAGTTTTCAGCCAGTGTGCACCCGCGGGCTCTGGCGGGAGGTTGAAGAAGCACCTGACCCGTGGGCCCCACGTGTGACTGTGCTGTTTAAAATCAAACAGAGAGTTGTTCAAACTTGTAAAATTCATAACTTTTGCTAGGAATCTCCAAATTTAGTAATTCAAATTGGGTTGGATTCAGGATGAAATGCTATATCCAAATATGCAACCCAATTTGCATGAAAACCCATAAAAAATTCTGGAAAATTCTTTAAAGCTTTTTAGCAAAAGAATTTTAGAGGGAGTTTGGTTCATCCAAAATTCCCCAAATTTTGCCAGGATATTCTTCAGGATATTAGGAGACTCCAGTAAAAGTTTCAGCTCATTTAGAGTTGATTTAGTTAGGATAATTCCAATTTCAAGTTTCTGTATTCAAATGAATACAGAAACATTTTCAGAGAATTTCCAAAATTTGGAAATTCAGTTCTAGCCATTCCTTAGCTCCAAAAATCCTAGGAAAATTTAGGCATACTCGCTGAGCTATGTAGGAAATTATGGTTCACTTAGATTTGCATGGAAGTGCAAGTTTAATCAGAATTAATTCCTTTATGCTTAAATGCTTAGGGAATTGTTCTGGGTGATCCACTTAGTGAAATGTTCTGAATTTTGGTCCAGAGGACTTTCTTGTGACAAGGAACCCCCAAGAAAATTCCCAGCTCCATTGGAGCCCTGGATCATTATGTCCTATTCAACCTCATTAGGTGATCACCACCCAAGTGATGAACCTCACTTCTCACTTGAGGATAGTGCTTAGACACACATCCAAACCACCACCCCAGTGTCATTTTAAATTCTTAAACAAAGTTCCAGTTTTTAAACTTGTCTTTAGCATTTGTTAGCAAAAAGTTTTCCAATTAAAGATGTGCATGTTCATAACGTGTAGTGCTTAAACGTGGAACGTGGAGAAGGAGGAGTTGAGCTTGGATCAAGGAGCAAGAAGGCAGGGATTGAGCTTCAAGTCATCATCAGCAACTAACTTCATATTATTTGACTCTAGTCACCTGCAAAACCAAGGCAAGCCCCGGTTTGCACTTAAGTTGTTTTTAAAGTTTTTCCTTTGTTCACTACTATCGGTCAGGGTTTGTATGTGCATTAAGTCAAGGATGTGTGATACTCCACTTGCATAACCAAACATGAACCCTGAGGTCAAGGGTAGAAATGTGTCATCGCTATAGAATAGGGCAATGCTAAATACACTAGGGCATCCGGTAGAAGACGAGTAGTTGGAAACTACTCGCGAGCTATAGTTTAGAATATCATAAGTGTGGTTGGGAAAGGAAGCAAACTAAAGTTTACATTTCTAAAGATGAGACTGGGCAGAGGGGTTAGGCTGCGACAAGACGAGGTCTTGGTCGAGTAGCTCTGCCTGTGTCGGTTAAGGACCGATGCGTATGCCGCGTCCAGGAGCAAGTATTGAGTTGTGTACCGGATGCTTACTGATATATGGGAACCAGGAAACCGATGTACCAGGTTCACTGGATTGTAGAGGCATACCACATCGTCTCGTTAGACCTATGAGCCCGAGACGGCGCGACCGGTTCTACAGTTTAGTGTCCTGAGAAAGGTTGCCACATACGACGTAATGAAGGACGCCAGAGTTGGGTCTTCAGAGGCGGGCGTATGTGTCGAGTTATCCGGGTAGTGTTTGATTCGAATCACCGTCCCTCGCGGTTATTGAGTACCGCTTGCTCCCATGTTGTGACGTAGTTAATCAACTTGTGTGGAAACAGTTTGCAAAAAGTATAATTGCTGTTGTGATTATGTTAAGTTGCATGAAAACCATGTTTGAAGTAGAGATAGAGCAAACTAAATTTATTGTTCACCTTGGGACAAGTAACATTGGAATGAAGTGTTTCTTGTTTGATTGTGGAGTTCCAATGTTGCTGGGCGCAAGGTCACTACTATTATGGCTAAAATCTAAAAGTTAAGGATGAACTCGTAGGCGAGTCTTTTCGCAAATTACAGGGTAGGTCTTAAGTTACCCTCATGTAGAGTTGCATGCTTTAGGAGAGACGGTTAAGTCTTGTTGAGCCTTGGTGCTCACTCTTGCTATATAAGTGGTTTTGCAGGTAAACATCAACGCTATAAAGAAGGTTGTCCGGTGAGACTCGGAAACTTCCAAGTCATGTCACACTTGGAGAACCTAGCCGCTGCCTTGTCTTCGTGTTGCTAGCGAGAGGAGTCCGCGGGCTGGACCTCTTCTCGGTGCTTCATAGTTATTCAACGTGAGCTGGTTATAGACTTCCGCTGTAGCTAATTTGTGTAAATTATTTACAAAGAATAATTGTAACCTTCCGCTTTTGATTTATGTAATACTGTGTTCCTTATGTGTGTGCTGTTGGGTGCCGCATAACACGGCACCACCCAATGCGATTCCTCGGGCAAGGCGGCACGGCCCTGTGATCGGGGTCGGGCCCCCGTCATCAGCCGAAGCCTTCACGCAGGCTAGGCAGTGGCCGAGCGATTGCTCGAGCGTCGGCAGCTGTGTCCGGTGTTTTGCGCGAGAAGAAGGGAGCAGCGCCGGGTCTTCGATGATAAGGGCGAAAGGGAGCACGGGAGAGGGTATAAGACGCCCGGGCAGCTCTCCAGCGCGACGTGATTCACCAGGAGGTGGAGGCTTCGGTGCTGTGCGGTGTCGCCCGGTGGGAAATCGGCTCTGCCCGATTGCTTCGCGTGGGAGTTGAACAAACAGAGAACAACCACTGCTCTCTGAAGATCTTTTGCAAATTTCTGCCCCTCAATGACCGGTGGGTCCCACAATTCAGAGCCTCCTTATCCTCTAAATTATCTCCCAAAATTGGCAAATGATGGAATTCAATTGTGGAAGTTTAAATCTGAGAGGCATTTGGACAATTGGGCAAGTTTCATCCAAATTCAAATAGGCATTTGAATTCTTTGTAATTTAATGTCCATTTTGAAAAATGAGTTGCAATACCTTTCAACAAATCATGAAACTTTGCATACCCACTAATTTGGACCTAAGGAATTCAAATATGCCATCTGATTTTAATTTTGGCTTCCGGAAATGAGATTTGTAGCACATCAGTTTTGAAATTCATAGTGTGCTCTCATTTGAATTTTTAGTTGAATAAGTTTGTTCCAAATCTTATTTTTAACTTTCCCACACCTATGGGACTTCCCATCTTGGTTTTTGACCCCTCTTGGGTTCCAAGTTTTCAAACAAACATTTGAACTTGTGTGAAGAAAGCCCTCATGTGGGTTATCACATGTGGAAAAAGTTTTAACAAGTCCCAAATTTCATACATATGAAACCAACTTTTGCAAACAAGAGTCTCTTTGTATTTACATTTTTGGGACCTTTACATTCCTCCCCCTTAAAAGGAATCTCGTCCCGAGATTACAAAAGAAGAATGAGACGGGAGGTATTTACAAAGTTTATGACAAAAGTTCCGTATAGTTCTTGTGGATGTAATCTTCGGTTTCCCACGTCGCCTCTTCCGGGGGATGGTTACGCCACAGGACTTTGTAAAATCTCAAAGTCCGGTTTCGGGTGATCCGGGTTTTTTCATCGATAATCTGAATAGGTTGCTCGACATAGGTGAGATCTGGCTTTAACTCGTCGATGTCTTCAGTGCGGATGGCAGCGGTAAACTTGAGACACTTCCGCAGCTGGGACACGTGAAATATGTCGTGAATACCGGCAAGGCTTGCCGGTAGTTCCAGCCGGTAGGCTACAGTTCGGCACTTCTCCGTGATGGTAAACAGACCGATGAATCGGGGAGCAAGTTTCCCCTTGACCCCGAACCGATGAATCCATTTCATCGGAGACACACGAAGATACACGTGCTCTCCGACCTCAAAATGCAGCGATCGGCACCTCTGATCCGCGTAATTTTTTCTGACGAGATTAGGCAGGTTTGTGGTTCTCTTGTATTATCCGAACTCTCTCTTCGGCTTCATTAACAAGATCAATCCCAAACGTTACTCGTTCACCAGACTCACACCAGTTCAATGGGGTACGGCACTTCCGGCCGTATAGAGCTTCATATGGTGCCATTTTGATGCTCGTCTGATATCCATTGTTGTACGAGAACTCCGCCAAATATAAGTGATCATCCCAGCTCTTACCGTGGTGAATGGCACATGCTCTTAGCATATCTTCCAGTATTTGATTCACCCTCTCAGTTTGCCCATCGGTTTGAGGGTGATACGCGGAGCTTCTTATCAACTTCGTCCCCAGGGACGCGTGTAGCTGTTTCCAGAAACGGGCTACAAATAGCGACCCTCTATCTGACACAATGGTACGGGGAACTCCATGTAAGCACAAGATCCGTGCTATGTACAGCTCCGCATACTGCTTTGCATTATATCTCGTATGCACAGGGATGAAGTGTGCTGATTTGGTTAACCGGTCTACGATTACCCAAATCGAATCATGGTTGTGGGAGGCCATCGGCAACCCGACGATGAAGTCCATACTCAAGTCTTCCCACTTTCATGTCGGTACTTGCAGTGGTTGCATCAGGCCTGACTTCTTCACATGGTCGGCCTTAACTCTTCGACACGTATCGCATTCTGAAACGTACTTTGCGACTTCACGTTTCATACGTGTCCACCAAAACTTCTTCCAGAGATCTTGGTACATTTTATTACTGCCCGGATGAATGGAAAATTTTGACAAATGAGCTTCATCCAAAATTTTCTTCCGTAGTCCCATATCCCGGGGTACTACAATCCGGTCGTTGAACCACAAGGTACCATCCTCGTCCTTCCAGAAGCACTTCCTTTCTCCGTTGTCTAATCTTTGCCGTATGTGAGACATACCCTTGTCTTTTCATTGAGCTTCAATGATCTCTTCTCAGATGGTAGGAATGAGAGCGAGATTATAGAGAGCTCCATACGGGATGACACAGAGACTTGGTTCTTCATCATCCATTTCAGCAATACTCAGGTGATGGATATGCGCCTTACGACTGAGCGCATCGGCGACCACATTCGCCTTTCCTGGATGATAATGAATCTCATGTTCATAGTCTTTGATGAGCTCTAGCCATCTTCATTGCCTCATGTTCAATTCTTTCTGGGTGAAGATGTACTTCAAGCTCTTGTGGTCGGTGTAGAGGTGTACAAGATTTCCGAGCAAGTAATGCCTCCACATCTTCAAAGCAAGGACCACGGCAGCTAACTCAAGATCATGAGTTGTATAATGCTGCTCGTGATTTCTGAGTTGACGAGATCCTTAAGCGACCACTCGTCTTTCTTGCATCAGCACGCAGCCAAGACCGATGCCAGATGCATCGCAATACACGTCGAATGGCTTCGTCGTATCCGGCTGAGCAAGAACTGGAGCTGTTGTGAGATGCTTCACTAAAGTCTTGAAAGCTTGTTCACATGCAGCACCCCACACAAATCTGGTATCTTTTTCAATAATTTCATCATCGGTTTAGCGATCTTAGAGAAACCCGGAATAAACCTCCGGTAATAACCTGCTAAACTGAGGAAACTATGGATTTCATGCACTTACTTTGGTGACTCCCATTTCTGTACTTGGATAATCTTACTCGGATCTACAGAGATGCCCTCTGCTGAAATGATGTGTCCGAGAAAAGGTACTTGATTAATCCAGAATTCATACTTGCTGAATTTTGCATAGAGCTGATGATCTCACAATCTTTGTAGCACAATATGCAGATGTTCAGTATGTTCTTCCTCTGACTTGAAGTACACCAAGATATCGTCGATGAAGACCATGACGAATTTATCCAACTCCGACATGAGCACTGAATTCGTCAGGTACATAAAGTGTTCCGGGGCGTTGGTCAAACCAAAAGACATAACGAGATACTCATACAGCCCGTATCTCGTTGAGAATGCCGTCTTCGAAATATCTTCTGCCCGGATTTTAATCTGGTGATATCCGGACCGAAGATCCATCTTCGAAAATACCTTCACACCCACTAATTGATCGAAGAGCATATCAATGCGAGGTAGTGGATACTTGTTCTTGATGGTAACGGCGTTCAAAGGACGATAATCAACACAAAGCCATAGTGTTTCGTCCTTCTTTTTGACAAACAATGCTGAACAACCCCAAGGTGACGAACTCGGTCGTATAAAGCCCTTGCTCATTAGGTCATTCAGTTGTCTTCAATTCTGCCAGTTCATTGGGTGCCATCTTGTACGGCCTTCGTGATATCAGTGTTCTTCCCGGTATAAGTTCAATCTTGAACTCAACGTCTCGCTCGGGCGGCATGCCCGGTAAATCATCAGGAAACACATCCGGATACTCACGTACCACCGGAATGTCCTCTATCTTAACAGCTTCCGTGTGGTTCACTGTTGCAATCTGTTGCCGTCTGGCGCCCAGAATTAATATATGAAGACCGTGCTGTGGGGAGTTGAGCTCAACGGTCCTAGAGCTGATGTTAAGAACCGCCTGGTGGTAATTCAACCACGACATCCCCAAAATGATGTCGATCTTCAGACCCTCAAGAATAATGAGAGTCGTAGGGTATATCCTACCCCCCAAACAAAGAGGTGCTCGGGAGACAACCTCGCTTGTGGTACTGCTGCCCCCGGGCGAAGATATGAGGTATTGCCTCTTTGTATAAACTGTTTGGAGCTGATGTTGAGCCACAAAAGATTGGCTAATGAAGTTGTGTGTGGCACCAGAATCAAAGAGAATCAAAACCGGTAGCTGATTCAGAGAAAAGATCCCTGCTAAAGCGGCTTCTCCTTCCAGAACAACATCAATCACCGTATAGTGAATGTTGCCCCTTATCTACCCTCCTATTTGCAGATTGAGGTACGGGTCGTATTGTTGTAAATATGATGACCCACAGCCTCTAGTTCCCTCCGGACAATGCCTAGCATAATGGCCCATACTCCTACAAGTGAAAAACGGATGTCTTTCCAGTTCTTCGTTGACTTGCGGTGGGATGCTAGGTACACCTGGCTGCCGCGATGGAGCACAAACCACCGTCTGGTGCTGCGGCTGTGGAGGTGGTACAAGTTGTAGAACTTGACCAGCAATCAATTTCTGAGGAGTTGATCGTACAGGTGGCCTCCATCTTTCACCGGGTGGCGTTTGATACACCAAACGGTACTTCCGAGGCACATAACTTGTGCTGGCCTGCGCGATCTCACTCATCTTTCTCTTCTCGGCTTGCCACTCAAGTGTCGGCTTCTCTTGGATGAAAGACGCATCTACCATGTCGGTGTAACTGCCGTTATTGTGCACGGCCATCTTCTCCTGTAATATGGCACTCAGGCCACAGAAGAATAGGTCACACTGTGCCTCTTCTTTCTCCACATATTCGGGAGCATATTGGGCCAAATTGTTAAACCTTCGGACATACTCGAGGACACTCATGTCCCCTTGCTTCAAGCCCAAAAATTCCTCCCGCTTTGCCTTGACAATACCTAGTGGTATGTGACGAGTACGAAAGGCTTCACAAAACTTACTCCATGTAACTTGATGGTCTTTCAGAATGGTGGCAAGATGATCCACCCACCAGTTTCCGGCGGCTCCATGGAGTTGCTGAGCGGCAAACTTGGTCTTCTGGTATTCATCACACTCGAATACTCCGAATTTTGACTCCATGACACGAAGCCATTGATCTGCTTCCACAGGTTCGGTGGCTTCAGTAAAGATGGGCGGTTGAGTCGCCAAGAAATCCAGATAAGCGTCCCGAGCTGGAACGACTTGTTGTGTGTTCTGGAGTACACCTTGCTGTACCAAAGCTTGGAGTAAGCGTGTGTGCTCATGCGTTGCTTCTTGGAGTAGCCTAGTGTTCTCTTGGTTAGACTCGACGACTCGAGTCATAAGATCCATCCATCCCATGGATGGTGGTTCCGACGGTGGAATAGAAGCATCACCGCCTCGACGAGAACTCCCGGCCTTACTCCTAGAGCGAGTACGAACCATACTGCAAAAATGTAGTTGAGAAGAGTTAAACAAGAACTCAGCAGTATGTGAGACTAATGAAAATATGAATATTTCAAAACTCTATGAAAGCAGTAACAAAATCCATGTTTACACAATTCCTTAGTAGGCATGGCTATCTAGCCTATCGGTACAGAACAGACCTTTATGCACTATCTCCAGATTTTGATATAGTTAAAAGCATTTTCATAACTCAAGTTGAATAACAAATTTAAAGTTAACTTCAGTATATTTCCAACGAGTACTCATATGCCTTCAGATCATCTTCGGATTTAAAAGTTATGATTTTCCAAAGTTGACAGAATTCCTGGATAAAATTTGCCAGCATCTCCTTTAGTGTGGCTGATTTTATCACAGTTGTATATGCAAATACATTAAGAATCTGAACAAACTTTGAACTACAAAGATGTTGCACAATTGATAACATTTCCAACGGTGTATCATAGGCTTCTTAAGGATTTTTCTACATAAGGTTATGGCTTAAAAACAGAAGGGTCCAGAGAGGTTTTTGCTGCTGTCCTGGTTCTGGACAGTTTACCTTCCTCTGAACTTTCTACCCATTTAGCTTGTGATTTGCTCTGGAGGTCTACAAATAGGTTCTAGAGCACTTGAAAATCTTTCCAGAACTGTATCATACACCTTAATTCGGTCAAGCTACTCAGAGTTATGCTCTGTTAAAGTCCAGCAAGAATTCCTGCCGAAAACAGAACACTCTGTTTTTTGAAATCTTTGAAGCCTAGTCTTCCTCTCATTTGAATCTTAGCTCAAAATAAGAGTTCAGTACTAATATTTGTTTCAAAATTCCAATTTTAGTCGAAAGTTAGTTCATGAGTCATTTTGTGACACCCTCGCCTCGGGTGCCAGCATATGTTCATGTTCTATGAAGAAGAAACATTCTAATGAAAAATACGAACAGAGAGAATTATCAAAAGAATAGCCAATAAAGCCCTCCGAGAGCACTGAAGACAACTTACCACGGCCGCTGACCATGTGGCGTGTTCGGAGCTCGTCCCTGCGAAGTAAAGAGAGGTCTGCCGCTGAAAGAGCTACGTGGCAGGTTCGGGGCTCATCTCCGCAAAAGGTAGAGGTCCGATCCTGTGAGACACGTGTTGCCCATAGAGCTAGCCTCTGCGGAAGAAGCAAAGCCATTTCCGCAAGACACGTGTCATCCTCGGAGCTAGTCCTCGCGGAAATCAGAGGACCAGTCGCGCGGGGTACGTGTCGATCTCGGAGCCCATCTCAGAGAAGTCCGGATCTATCGAACACGTGTCGCCACCGGAGCTTATCTCCGGGAGGTCTGTCGCTGCTGGACACGTGTCGACCTCAGAGCCGTCCCTGAGGAAAGAAGAAAGGGAAGACCGGCGCCAACACGTGGCGTGCGTGGAGCTCACCTCCGAAGAAGAGGGAGGTCTCGCTCGTTTGACACGCAGCACAACTAGAGCTCGTCTCTGCAGGAAAGGAGACACCAGGCCCCGGAGGACACGTGGAGCCTCCGGAGCTCATCACCGCGAAGGTAACGAGTTCTGGAGCGGTTTTTACGCGTAAAGATAACGGTACGCAACAAAAACCAATCTAAATTCCACGATGTTACTAAAGATAAGATGTTAGGATCCAACAAAGATCTGAATAAGACTCTTATTCAGGATACAACCAGATTAGGACTCTTCTCTTCCCGATTATAAATACAACCCAAAACCTCTGGCCGAAACCACAAACTTCTCTTTCAACTCCTGAGCCGACGACTTAGAGCCCTAGCCCTAACTCGCCGAGCAAACCATCGCTGAAGCGCAACAAGGGAGATCATCGAAGAAGAACTGAGCGGTCTGAGGAGGACCTCGAAGTCAAGAAGAACGTGAGGTAGGACTTCAATATCATTGTGTTCATCTCTTTGCATCTGTTCTTCAATTCCTTTCGAACAGAAGCCTTCTCGTGGGCAGATCACTTGATGATCAGTTTGATCTAAAGACAAGATCATCGCCACGACCACCTTTGATCCGAACACCTCTGTCCATACAAGGCCATGCAAGAACACGTATAGATCAATCTAATAAAACTAATCATGAGATAGCATGCATATGCATCATCGCATCTAGTTTAATGTTTGTGCATAAATATTGATTGCTGTGAATCCTATATGCACGTGATCCTACCTAGCAGGACAATCTCAGGGAGCTGTCTACGACGAATGCAGCAACCAGGTTTTGAGAATCAAGAACAACCGGAACCGCAAGAACAAGGCAAGTGCTCCTTGACCATATTGATCCTATGTTTTGGATAAAACTGTTTTGTTTTGCAAAAAGGTGTGTGTGCTGAGTCAAACATGATGGGAAACCCTTTTATAGGAGTTTACTAGTTTTGATTAAACCACCGTTGTCGCCTGGGAAGTTTATGAGTCAGGTATGGTTTTTGCTTTATGCTTCGCTGAGTCTATGGGATTGGGAAGCGAGATAGATGTGTCTAGCTAACTGCACTCGTACTGATAATAAGTAACTGATAAGGTTGATGAATATGGATCGGAGGGAGATCAAGGAAAGCCTAGGTTTGTGAATGAGGTAGCATGAGATGGTGGTTTTACTTGCCGTAGATCTAAGTACCGGTTCATGCATGCACATGCCAGGATAACAGTGCCACCACAAGGTCAAGTATGGGTGCGGCTTAGCTGAGTAATTCGGTAAGTTGCTAGAGTGTTATGGACTGTGGAAGGCGCGGGGAATGGGAGTCAAGTGAGGACTGCCCTGGGAACTGCATGGCACAAGAGGGGGCCCGTGGGTGGGAGAATTGGAGATTCTAGCCTGCCGGTGAAACCTTAGTGAGTCCATACATCTAGTAACCCCTTTGTAAAGGCTATTTTGTGATCTCTTGACCATACACCGACGGTTGTGTACTGGTAAAATGGAGGTTCTACAGTCGCCGACGGGTGACGAAATCACAAACTTGTGGGTAAAGAGGTGCACACTCTGCAGAGTCTAAAACTATCATGATAGCCGAGCTTACGGTCACGAGCACCTGGCTAAACTGCCATGATTAGTTGGGATGGATATTGGGATGGATATTGGGATGGTTATTGGGATGGTTATTGGGAAGGTTCTTGTTTATGATTATTGGTTTGGTTATGGTTTGGTTTGGGACTGTTGAGTCTGGGTGATGAGATGGTTGCATGACTGTTGGGACATGACATGAGATTGGTCTCGGTGTGAGACGAGGTTGTTTTACAAGGTGAGATGATAGCGAATACGAGGAGGTATTCGTGAGTATGAATAAAGGATTGGTTAATGTTCGGATGGAACACAAGAAGTGATGGAGTTATGTTGGTAATTTAATACATGCTGGGATTACATCTAAAGTTAAGTTGCTGTTTTATCATGGTTTTACAAATCTGCTTTTCTGCAAATGAGCCTTTTATGCCTACCTTGTTTATGAGCTGCATATCATGTGTTTTCTCGCACTTGCTGAGTACATCATTGTACTCAAACTTGCATTATTACTTCATCATCAGCAGCAGGAGAAGCCTACTATGAAGATCAAGTGGAGCAATAAGGCGTGTGATCTGTTCTCGACCTTGCCTGTGGAGGGAGTAGAGATGGAGCCACTACTGCTTAGATTTGCCTCCGCATTAGTTTTTGCTTCCGCATTAAAATAAAGACTTCCGCTGCATAGAAATAAGACCTCCGCTGTGAGCATGAGTCCAAGGCTCATGAGACGTTGTAATAAACTTTGTTATTCATGGTTATATATATTCTGAATTCAGTTTGTGGAATATATGTATATGTGTGATGAACATCCTGAGCACACATATGCATTAGTTCTTGGTTCCGTGGTTTTTCCATAGAACTGAGGGCGTCACAGATTGGTATCAGAGCCACGGGTTGACAGTAGGTTACACGCCTAGATAGAAACCTTAGATTGATATTAGAGCCACGGGTTAACAGCAAGTTACACCCCTAAATAGAAGTCACAGGTAGCTAAGCCATGCTGACCAAAGGAAGCATCCTAGGGTGAATAGCTTAGATTGGCCTTGAAACCACCTTGGTATAGGAAACCATCCTTGAATAGGAGTTGTATGAGCCCTTGCAATGATTGTGCGTGATTATGTGCTTAATGTGAGTTGTGGGACGTCTCAAAAACGTTGTCCGTATCCATACGTAAGAAGAAAGAGCTGTGAAATGCTTCGACACTTGATCACATCCTCATATGGGCTAATATATATAGTCTAACTCACCTTGATGCATATAGTTTAAGGGACCTACCTAACCTTCTAACCTTCTATTCTATTTCGTTCTCTCTCACAGATGGTGAGAGGAAACGCCAGGTGAAGGAACGTCCAGGAGGATGACCATGATGAAGTTCCTGCTAATCCGGGAGCTGGCGAAAACCATCTGGAGAGGTTGATGGCCATGCAAAACCAGCTTATGCAAACAATGATCCAAACTTTGGGTCAGTTGCAGGCCAATCAAAACCCCGTTCCGGCACCACCGCCACCACCACCGCCGGCTCATAACAGGTTGGGAGAGTTCATGAGGACTCGACCACCCACCTTTGCTCAAGCAAGCGATCCCATGGAGGCCGATGATTGGTTGAAATCCATGGAGAAGAAGCTCGCCATTGTTCAGTGCAATGACCGAGAGAAGGTTCTCTTCGCATCGCACCAACTTACGGGAGCCGCTGCTGACTGGTGGGATGCCTTGAGCAACGCTCATGCCGACCCGGAGACAATCACTTGGACTGAGTTCAAGGAAAGTTTCCGCTCTCACTACATCCCTGCTGGTGAAATGATGCTCAAGAGGCATGAGTTTGAAGGTTTCCGCCAAGGACAGAAAAGTGTGAACGAGTATCTCAACAAGTTCATACAACTGTCCCGGTACGCCCCCGAAGATGTCAACTCAGACCAGAGGAAGCAGTACCTGTTCATGAGATGGTTGAACAATGAGATCCAGGTTCAGCTCCACAACAATGACTACGTAAGCTTCCATAAGCTGGTTGACAAGGCTATTGTGGTTGAAAACAAGATCCGAGAGATCGAGCGAGAGTGCAAGAGGAAGATGCCATACCAGCCCCAAGGGAGCAACGTACGACCTAGTGTAAGAGCCTCAGTTTTTGACACACATTTGCAGTGTTCATCACCACACCACACACCTCATTTGAGGAAGGATGATGAACACAAATGAAGAGCAAGTAACAATTATCAACATGCTCATTAGAGAACAAACTCACACATTGCAAAAGTGGTATTTCCCACATGTGATATAGATGGGCTGGACGTATGAAAACTCCTACATTTTGCTAAGGATGTCCATGCCAAGTTTCACCCAAATTCCAAACCTTTTTGAGGTCATTTTGGGTATAGTTAGGAAGAGTGCAGTTTGAAAACATATTCAAATTCAAACTGTTTTTATCCCATGAGTTTAAAAGTGGGAGGCATATTCTTACTCAGCACATTTTTGTGAGCTCACACACCAATTTTCACTCCATTTGGAGTTGATCTTGACATAAGCTAAGGGGGAGAAATTCGAACTTTATTTGAATTTCCAAACTGAACTTGTGCTGGAATTCATTCAAACCAAACCTCATTTGAACTTTGATCAATTCAAATGGCTCATGGGTGAATAATTTGAATTGCCAAGGGTAGTATGGGGTTCACTGTTTACAACAGTGATTAGGAGTAAATTTCAGAGGTTAAAACTGGAAGTGGGACCCACATGTCAGCCACTGCTCAGATCAAACCGACTGAGACTCTTTCACTCGGTCGCCGAGCCGCAGCGGTGATCGCCACCGAGGGCAGCCGCCGCGCCAGCAGCTGCTTGCCCACGCGCGGGCGTGAGGCGGTGCAGAGCCTTCTTAAGGCGCCTGCCCCCCTCCCCGGCCGAGGCACCGCCGTTCTTCCCCGCAAGAACTCAGCGCCGGCCGAAAATTTCTGCAGCTCGGAATCAATCAGAGAACGCCGATCGCAGTTCCCTCCGTCCACTCCAGAGCCCCAGCAAGGTACTAGAGACCTTCCTCCGTCCTCCCCGTTGCTAGAATTCGGTTGAAACCGATTGATATCGGCTGTGCCGAAAGATCAAATTCGGGACTTGGAACCGCCGCACCCCGGGCTCTCGTGGACAGCCCAACCAGGGCGTTGTCACGCCCGAGCCAAGGCACCTTTGGACGCGCCGGTGACCGGTGCTTCTCATCCCCGAGCCACAGCTCGAGTGGTTGCTCACCGGCGGCGAATTTCCACTTTTCCCCTTTCTGTGTGCAGAATGACCTTCGGGTATGATTCTGTATAATTCGTGCTCTAGAAAGGATTAGAGGGCCTCAAGCCGCTCTCACACGAGCTAGACACGGTAACGCACAAGTTGCCTTCACAACTCTGGGCCGGAGAACCTCTGTACCCAACGTAATTTGAGGTCTACCAATGGCGGAATGAACGGGCGGCATCGGACGCACGGTGAGGACCTATTTCGGGCCTTCCCCGAGCTGTCTCGAGCTCATGTCGACCTTCTCTGAGGTCCACTGATGCTCCCCGACCGGTTTCCCAAGTAGTTGAGGTGCTAGGGAAGTCAGCCGACATGGCCGAAGTCGTTCTGAGGTGGCGGCTCGTCGCGGACCATGCTCCGGCCATTGTCATGAGCAGCTGACACTAGAATCCTGTTCCCCGAGTCAAAGTAGGCAGGGGCGGCCAGAATCGAGAAGTTTGGAGCTGTACAGCAGCCGGCGGCGAGCTCTCCGGCGAGGTCCCTCGGCGGCGGAGCGCGGGCGTCGCGAGGTTGAAGAAGGGGTGGGCCCCAGCTGTCAGCGGGAGATATTTTGAATCGGGATCCGGCTGCAGCTGGGATCGGGTGTGCTGGCGCGCAAAATCATTGTGGGCCACGGTGTGCTGTCGCCTCGGCGTGCGACGCTTGTCCCCTGGGCCCACGCGCGAGTTTAAACTTTTCCCCGATTTTCAGATTTCCGTCAAACTTGAAATCCTCATAACTTTGGCTAGAAAGCTCCAAATTGAGTGAACCAAATTTTGCTGGATTCAACTCTCCGAGTACTTTCCAGCAAATCAAGTTTCACTTCATGAAAACCCTTAATTCTCCAGAATTAATTCCTCAAAGTTCAAACTGTTAGGAATTTTAACTGAAGAATCCTTTGGAGGAAAATCCTGAAATTTTGCTGGGATGTTCACCAAAATATCCCTGAACTACCATAAAAAGTTCAGATCCATTTGAGCTAATCTGTTCCACCTAATGGTGTGATTAGTGAAACTGTTCCAGAGAAAATAGAAAATGTTCAGAAACATTTTCAGAATTTTCTCTGAAATTGTTTAGCTCATAACTTTAGCTAGGAACCTTCAAATTAAGTGAGACCAACTCCATTAGAACCCTCTGAAAATCTTGTTTTCAGAAAGTCATAGTTTGCTTCATGAAAATTCCTAGAACACCCTAAGAGTTCCAATTAAGGTCAAGGACATAATTAATTGTGGAGGGCTCAAATGAGCTTTACTGAAACTAAAACTTGACCAAGTCTCTGTTTAGGTTGTATCCAAGCCACAGTAAAAGTCTCACAGTCATTAGGTCTGTCTAGCAAGGGTTATAGACTTCACAACTTCAAAGTTAATACAAATGCATTAAAATTGATACATATATTGCTCTTATCATGTAGTCGCTAAGGTCGAGGAGGAACCCGAAGTCCTAGACTTTGTTACTCCGGAGGAACAGCTAGCCTACGACCAAGAGCAGCAAGGCAAGCTCCGGTTTGCATTAACCTTTTATAAAATTTTTATTGTTTGAGCACTTACTTGAGTATTATTATCCTTTGCATTAGAGTCTTGTGTGGAAATCCAACTGCATAGCCAAGAAAACCATGGGTTGGGTTTAGGATTGCGAACCCCGCTAGCTACTGCATTGATAGGATAGAGTAGGATTCGGTACAAGTCGAGTAGTTGGAACTACTCGCGAGCATAGGCTAGAGAAACTCGACTTGGGTAGTGATAGCACATGAAACACATGGCAAGAAAATGAGACCAAGCAGAGGGTAAGGGCAGCAGGACTTTGGGGCCTGTGTGCTGTAGCTCCACTTATGTCGATTGAGGACCGAGCCGTGTGCGGGCCTGTTGAACAAGCTAGAACAGTACCGAAGACCTACCGGCTATATGGGAACTGGGAAACTGATGTAACTCGGGTAGCTGGGTGTTGAGGCATAGCTGGTCGTTCAGAGGGTAGGTTGAGAGCTCAAGGTGTAAATCGGCTGGCGGCACTGAGATGCGCGTGCAGAGACCTCTTGCTCGGGACGATTGGACCGGTTCAACATTTGGCTAACGGGTGAAAGGTAGTCGCGTACGGCGTCCGTGATGGTTGTTATAGGCAACATCGAGTACGGGCGTACGTGACGGGTTGTTCGGGTAACCCTGCAGGTGTAAATCGATTATAATCGCCGTCCCTCGCGGTCAGTGAGTACCACTTGTTCACTGTACCGTGACGTAGAAAGAACAGGCTAGTCACATGTTAAAATGTTGCTGATTGAAAGCTGGACATTGATTGTTAATGATATGCTGTAGCTTAGAGCTAACTAAAGTTCTTTTCAACTTTGGGCAAAGTACATGAGAGAAATGCGTTTCTTGTTTGATTGCGGCTCTCTCATGTGCCTTAGCGTAAGGTTCTCTACAACCTGCTGCTAAAACTTGAAAGTAAGGTTCTACTAATTAGGCGAGTCCTTGCAACTGATGTTTACCTCATGTAACCCATTACCCTCATGTAGAAGTTTCATGTTTAGGTGAGACGGGTCAGACTTGCTGAGCCTTCGTGCTCACTGCTTGTGTTTGAAGCTTTTGCAGGGTTCTATGAGGAAGGGACTCCCGAAGAGGAGACGGAACCCCAAGAGGGGAACCCCGTCGAGTGGGAGTCGTGCACGCCGCAGAGTTAGTGTGCGTGTGTGCTAGCAAGGACACGTTCGAGGGCTGAACGTGCACTTGATGCTTAGTCTACGCCCGCGAGTGTAGACTAAACTTATTTTGCTGTAAACATGTTCATAAACTTGTTTATGTAATAAAATTTTCGCTTCCGCTTTGTACCTTTGACGTGTGTTATCCGGTGCTGTGCAACGCAGCACCCCTCAGCGTGATCCTGGCTCGACAGGACCAATGGGGTCGTGTCAGCGTTGGTATCAGAGCTCGCTTGAGGTTTAACACAGTACAAAGGTCTTCTTTTTCAAAAATCCAGTGAGGAACGAGTTAGTAGCCCGTATAAGGATGTTATTAGCATATAGAAAGTGGCATATTAACCTAGTTGTTATGTCGGAAAATCGTGCATCTCGGGACGTTCATGTCTTGGGGGGTGCACGTAAGCGCTGTCCACCAGTGCGCACAAGCTGAAGGGTGGAGCCCCACGGGTGGCAGGTAACCCGACCCGCTTTGATATCCTCTACGACTCTTCATGTCGTTTGGGGTATTTGAGCAACGTCTGTCCCTGGCGTGCGTGGTGCAACATGGGAGACCCCGTCACGTGGTCTGAAACGTGAACACGTAACTCAAGGCGTGGTTGGCTTGAGAACATCCGGGCGAGTGATGACGGCCGGGTTTACGAACTGTATGGATTCCGGGCTCGGTGTGCAGCCGAGTCTGATGATTGTTTGAGTTTCTGCAGGTAGCCTGACCACGAAACGGTAGACGTGTAGCATCCTTGTGCGAGTGACGAGTAGTGCCACTGAACTAACGAAGCCGGCTAAGTCCGGTATAGGTTTTTCTTGGTGAGGACGTAGTACCGACATAATCTGGTGACGCATCGGCGTCACACCCCATTAAATGAGCAACTTCATTTAAAAACTTGAAGGTTTTGATCCAAAGTAGTAAAACTTGATGTAACTCCTTCCCTTGAACAGGATATTCAAAGTTAACAAGTTTTCAACTTATAGGATGTTAAGGACAGAGCACTCTGTTTTCAGCCGAATCAAGACTGAAGTTAATCAGAGGTTAGAGGCTGAGTTCTTTCAAGGTTGGGGGTCATGTGATACATTTCTGGGAATCTTTGGAAGAGTTTTACCACTTTTCTGTTGAGGTCCAGAGGTGTTTCATCCCTTAACCACTCGAAAAATACAGTAGAGTTGAAACTGTCCAGAAAACAGGACAGAGTAAAGACTCTCTGTAGACTCTCTGTAAATTAAGCATAACTTCCTACATAAAAATCCAAAAATAGAAAATGAGGTAGTTCTGGAAAGCTTATGAGATAGGTTTCAACTTTGTAACAGAACGTTTTGTCAGATTAGGGACAGAATTAACTGGAATTCTTGGATCAAAACAGTACCTAAAGCAGGGAGGTGCTGTCCAATTGTTTCCAGATATTCTGTTAACTTTTATATCTCATAACTTTTGAACCAGACAGATCTTAGGCCAAGCAAACACTTTCTGGAAATCTATTGAAGTTATCTTTAACTTTGATGTTGAGCTCCAGAATTGGTTTTGCTTTTAACATAGCCTAAATCAGGTTGGAATGGAAACTGGTCACGGCTGTCATGGGAACAGCAGATCAGCAGTCAAATTTGTCTAAGATTTGAACTATGTTTCCAAGTTTTATGGGTTCAATGACATGTTTTATGTTATAACTCAGGGGTTTACTGTTTAAATAAATATTTGACAATTCTCAAATATATTTTTACAGGTGGCAGCAGATAAACAGTTGGAGAACGGGTGGGTGGCTTCCCACTGTTCTGACCGTAGCGGCTACCCGGAAGCATTGTGGCAAATGCTCCAATATTTCAGGTACAACCAGATGCCGCAATACTTCGCCAAGGAAGAAGGCGAAGAGGGGAACAAGACGTGGACGATCCATGTCGAGGTTCCTGCAGGACCTACGCCACCCGGTTGGGTGCCATTCACCGTCACGGTGAGAGGAAGACAACCGGAAGGGATGTGGCAAGTGGCAGGCCGTGACACTATGTCACGTTTCTGCCAACTACACGTGCAGGCTATGGAGGGCACTCCATACGCACTCGTTCCGGTGGAGGGACGAGCTCAGCATGTGTGGGAAGAGAGGTACCTGGAGGCAACGGACCCGAGTTGCCCAAGGTACAACCCCGCGGAGGCAAATCTCAGCCTCCAGATGAGGGCGGGAAACGCCGTGATGGACAGCCAAGCTGTTCATACGGAGCATCTCGCCACAAAGCTCAAGAAGAGCACGAGCCATGGAGACCATTTCGAGAGTGCCCACAGCGCACTCCGCAATGTGCTCCTTCCGACGATCAAGCGATTGAATGAACAACACAATCAGTTGCGTCGTCTGAAGAAGGCAAAGAAGAAGAGCCGTGTTGACATCGCGGCATTGCAAGAGCTGGTGCAGACCCTAACCCAGCAGAATGAGGACCTTGCTCAAGAGCGGGACAACGCGATTGAGGAAGGACAAGGCTGGGAAGAGGATTACAACCAGGCTATGGACGAGGTGCATGCTTTGCAGGACCTCGTACCTCCGGTATTGGGCGTACCGGTGGTCTTGGGCCTTCCAGCAATGGGAGAACCCAGGATGGGAGAAGAGGTGGTAGACCCCGAACCACCAGCAGAGGTACCGGAGGAGGACGACCCACAGGAGGTCGAGTTCTACTCCGAGTAGAGGGTTACAGTTGCCACGTAGGGCAGCCAGGGTAGCGTAACCCAACTTTTGTAATCGGTGACATGTCGTGTAGACAGTAGCGTATGTATAGGTAGTGACGACATGAGCACGACTTCTCGGAGACCCGAGAATAATGTATCTTGTATAAAGTTTATGCTTTATCAATATATGTGAATGTTGTACAAATTAATCATGTGTCACCTCAATACCTACCGTTGCTTATGGAATTTTAAGTAAGACATGTGCTAATTGCTGCTGTTTTGAATTTCAGAATGGCGCATACTCGTGCCAACCCTGACGTTGGGGGTACCAGTCAAGGGGGAGAGACCTCCCAACCACCTCCCGAGGACTCCTCGGGACAACAACAGCAACAGCAGCAACAGCAACAACAAACACCGCCACCGCCACTGCCAACGGTTACATTGGCCGACATCGTCGCAGCAATGGCGGGTTCGCATCAGCAACACACAGAGTTGCTGCAGACTCTTATTGCGAATACGTCTCGCCCAGAGAGACGTCAAGACCGTGAGGAGCGTCAACAGAGCTCCTACTCCGACTTCCTGGCAACTCATCCCCCGGTATTCTCAAGGGCGGATGAACCACTTGACGCGGACAACTGGCTCCGCGCCATAGAGATGAAGTTCGGGCTGCTCCAGATAAGTGAGCAGCGCAAGACTCAGTTCGCGGTCCAGGAGCTCCAAAGATCTGCGAGCGCGTGGTGGGCCAACTTCTGTGCTTCACAGCCCACCGACCGAGTGATGACCTGTACGGAGTTCCGGACGGCCTTCAGGGCCTATCATATACCGCCAGGTCTGATGAAGAGGAAGACGCAGGAGTTCTTACACCTGCAACAAGGGAGCCGGAACGCGCTGGAATACTCCAGGGCGTTTAACGATCTCGCGCTATATGCGTCGTATCATGCTGATACCGACGAGAAGCGGCGAGACCATTTTTACCAGGGGCTTAACCCGCTCCTGAAGGACAAGTTGGCGATGTTCAATCGCGGCAGCCTCAACGACATCATTGATGCTGCGATTGTTCAGGAGGACTCCGGCAAGGAGTTAGCAGCGGCGGAGAGGAAGCGAAGCGTGCCGCAGAGCAGCGGAGAAGGAGGCGGTCCTTCTCAGAAGTTTCGGATGGTGAATCGCCCACCATCAGGTCCACGCTGGCAACCACCACCGCGGTCGATGCCGTTTCGCAGTCGGCCATACTCTTCACCGGCATTCAGGCCGGCACTGCCAGTACCACCGCAACAACAACAGCAGCAGCCGGCGATGCCGCGTGCATTTGCACCTCCGCAACGCATGCCGGGCTTTCGTCCACCGAGCACTCCACCAGCAGCGGCCACATGTTACAAGTGTGGTCGTCCAGGGCACTTCGCGAGGAGTTGCCCGGAGAGGCAAGGTGGCGGAGTTGCACCACAGTTTTGGGGGGGGGGGGGGGGGGGAAACAACCCCGGAACCCTACTAATGCGCCACGGGCAAACCCTAAGCCCGGCACCGTCCACCAGCTTGCCATTGAGGACGTGCCGGAGGGCGAGTCAATCCTTGCGGGTATGTTCCAACTCCACCAGCATCCCGCTATAGTACTATTTGATTCAGGCGCCACGCATAGCTTCATTAGCCACGCATTCATTGATAAGTATAACTTGCAAATACTACCCACCGATAGTCCTTATGTGATCTGTTCACCGGATGGGAAAATTTCAGCAAGCATGATGGTCCCAAAAGCGCCATTGTGCTTAGAGGGTAGAGTTTACCCTACGTCTCTCATAATTTTAGAGGGACAAAAGGTCGATGTCATCTTAGGGATGTCATGGTTAAACCGCCACGGCGCTGTTTTAGACACCGTCCTCCGAGTCGTGCACTTAAACTCAGAGGTGCACGGTTCTCACTCCTTATTTCTGGACAGTCCAGAAATAAAACTTCCAAGTGTCTATCAGTCCACAACCATTAGATTGGAAGATATTCCAGTGGTCCGAGAGTTCCCTGACGTATTCCCGGATGATTTGCCGGGGATGCCACCTGATAGAGAGGTGGAGTTCAAGATTGAACTTGCACCGGGAACCATGCCAATATCCCGAAGGCCGTACAAGATGGCGCCCAAGGAGTTGGCTGAACTGAAGACTCAGCTCACGGACCTTCTGGAGAAGGGTTTTATTAGGCCAAGCTCCTCACCATGGGGATGTTCGGCATTATTTGTCAAGAAGAAGGATAAGACGTCGCGGCTTTGTGTGGACTATCGTCCATTAAATGCCGTAACCATCAAGAACAAGTACCCGTTTCCACGGATCGACATGTTGTTTGATCAGTTGGTCGAAGCAAAGATCTTTTCCAAGATGGATTTAAGATCCGGGTACCATCAGATTAAGATAAGGGCTGAGGACATTCCGAAGACAGCTTTCTCGACGAGGTACGGACTTTGAGTACCTGGTCATGTCCTTCGGCCTCACCAATGCTCCAGCTCACTTCATGTACTTGATGAACTCGGTATTCATGCCAGAGCTGGACAAGTTTGTCATGGTCTTCATCGACGACATCCTGGTATATTCCAAGTCGGAGGAAGATCACAAGAAACATCTGCGTATAGTCTTGCAACGGCTACGGGATCACAAGTTATACGCAAAATTCAGCAAATGCGAGTTTTGGATATCGCAAGTGCCTTTCCTCGGGCATATCATCTCAGCAGAGGGTATCGCTGTGGACCCGAGCAAGATCACTCAAGTGCTGAATTGGAAATCCCCGAGAACTGTTCACGAGGTACGGAGTTTCCTCGGACTCGCGGGGTATTATCGGAGGTTCATTCCGAACATCTCGAAGATTGCCAAGCCAATGACAGAGCTGCTGAAGAAGGCTACCAAATATGTTTGGAGTCCAACATGTGAAGTGTAAAAGTCCCAAAAATGTTAATGCAAAGAAACGGATGATTGAACATCATTGTGTTTCTATTTCATGAAAAATGGGAGTTACAAAAACTTTATTACATAGAATGGTGTACTGAGGTGCAACCACATGGGTTCAAGCATGCCTTGGAAGGTGTGGACCAGGGTGGAGTTAAACTCATGTTTAATCATACATGTACATGAGAAAGAACAACAGTAAGGTCTTTAGTCTCAAAGGCTCAACTCAAATTGCTGCCAAACTTTTGTATACACATGGAGCCTCATACATTTGAATTGAGGAGATTATGGTGGCAACTTTCTGATTTGAGGGTGAGCTAAAAAGGAATGGATTATGATCATGTTGGGTTCATGCTGAATTCAAACATGTTAAGGCAAGGGAATGATTTGAGTAATGTCACATGAAATGATAAACTCAAACATGGGCATGTGGTGAAAGCTAAAATGTTCTTTAGCTCATACTGAAGCCATGCTAACCTAGAGAAGGTCTTCACTCCCAAAAAGCTAACTCATATGCACCTTCTCTATGAGTAGAGGGGAGGGAAGTTTAAACTCCATTTTTGAACCCTTGCAAAGCATTCATGGTCAGATGGTCCAAAAAGCATATATATGAGATGATCATTGCAGTCCTCAGTTATTAAAGAGCTTAAGTTCCAAAATTGGAGAGTGTTTGAGCTCATATACCATTTGTTCAAAGCATTGTTTGAGATCACCTTCAAATTCAAATTTGAGGGGCATGGTCAAAACTGAACTGGTGAGGTTCAGGTTGGGACCAAGGTTGATCCAGCATGGGCTAGGAGCAAACCAAAGTGTTTCACCCAAATTCAAATGGGTCATCACCAAAGAGGATTTAAATTTCAGTTTGAATTAAATGGATTACTTCAAGGCAAAGAAGGCCCTTTTCAAAAAGGAAATTCAAACTGTTGTTTGAAGAATTGTATTTTCAATGACCAACTGAAGGATCAGAGGACATATTTGAATTCCTCAGGTTCAAATTATGAGGGAGCCAAGTTTTGAGAAAATTTGGAGGTGCTTTGATATGAGTATCAAGGGGGCCCATGAATTTCCTTAGAATTTGAGTTTAAATTTGAACTGAAGAACACAATGTCAAAATTTCAAACAGCTTTTGAAGCTGAGCTCTTCAGGATTTAAATTTGCTCGGTGCCAAAGTTTAGAAGATCTTTTGGGAGGAGCAGGGGTGGACCCCACTTGTCATTGAGCCAAATAGACTTGCTCCCTAAGTCTTCTCTGCCTGTTCACTGGGGCCCAGCTGTCTGTGAGAGGGAAACCGGTCTCTGTTTTTCCTCTCCCGAGCGCGTGACAGCAGCAGCACCCGGGCGCCACCGAGCTCTCCACGCAGCAGCCACCCCCGGATGTTTCATCGTGCTGGCGAGTCGCTCAGGCGCTTCTTGAGCCCGGCCTGATCCTCTCGTGCACCAGCTGAAACCCCGTGGCCTTGCTTCGTGCCCACACCCGATAACAACGCCGCTCGCTGCCGCCACTACCGCTCCACCGTGCCGCTGTCGTTCCATCGCGTGCGAGCCTCGGCAGTGTGCCAAAATGTCACCAGGGCATCTCCCTCTCCACCCCCGACGTGTCATCGGCCGTTGTCTGGCCTCCCTACCCCGGGAAAGCCGTGTTGGCGCGGCGGCCGACGAGGACCGACGAAGAGGATTCACGTGGATAGCGCCACCAAGGGGCTTTCATGGCCGAGCTGGGACACCCAGAGGAGCACCGGAGTTCCCTGCTGCTCCTCGCCAAACCTCCACTCGAACCATGACCTCCTGAGCAAGAATTTGGCGATTTGCTCTCGGCACGTGCAAAGAGACCTCGGGTAAGACATCCTCAAAATTCAATTGTAATTGTTGTTTTTAGGCCACCAAATCGTGCACATGAGCACTAGACTGGCTAGCGGTTAAGTTCCCTACAAAACCTTAGCTAGAAATCGACTCTGGGCGGGCTATTTCTTGCGTTCCTGAGCTCGGACGTCGCAACACCATTCGGGCGCACTGTGAACCTCAACTTGCCGCCGTTTCCGAGCCACGTTGAGGCTATGCCGAGCTAGCCCATCCTCTGCTGGTGCTTTTGGGCGGTTCGGTTGAGCTTTTGGCGGGCTAGTGTGCTCGGGTGACGGTGCCGATCATCACCGAAGGCCGCGGCTCGTTGCCGGCCTACTTCCGGCCACCGGCAGCCCGAGCCAACCCCGTAGACATGTTCCCCAACTCTGAAAACCCCCAGGCGGCGAGTCTCCGGCCGAGGGGCGGCCGGGAAGCCGGGTCCGGCGAGCTCCAGTGGAGCGCCGGCGAGGGGGAGGCGCGGGAGCGGGAGGAAGAACAAGACTTCCGCCGGGCCCACGTGTCAGCAGCTGAGGATTAAAAATCCGGATCGGTTGTGGCGTGTGATCCAGTGTGGTGGCGCGGGAAAAGTTCTGTGGCCCCGTGTGGCTTAGCTCCGGCGACCGACACGTGTAGGGTGGACCCACCGTCGGAATTTAAATATTTCCCGAATTAATTTGAATTCCAGATTTAGTTCAAACTTTAGAACCTCATAACTTTTGCTAGGAAGCTCCAAATTTAGTGATTCAAATTGGGTTGGATTCAGGATGAAATGCTCTATCCAATTATGCAACCCAATTTGCGTGAAAGCCAATAGAAAATTCTGGAAAATTCTTTAAAGCTTTTTAGAAAAAGAATTTTAGAGGGAATTTGGTTCATCCAAAATTTCCCAAACTTTGCCAGAATATTCTTTAGGATATTAGGAGACTTCTGTAAAAGTTTCAGCTCATTTGGAGTTGATTTCGTTAGGGTAATTCTAATTCCAAGTTTCTCTATTCAAATAAGTACAGAAACATTTTCAGAGAATTTCCAAAACTTGGAAATTCAGTTCTAGCCATTCCTTAGCTCCAAAAATCCTAGGAAAATTCAGGCATACTCCAAATTCCTTTATGTATGAAATTATAGTTCACTTAGATTTGCATGAAAGTGCAAGTTTAATCAGAATTAATTCCTTTATGCTTAAATGCTTAGGGAATTGTTCTGGGTGATCCACTTAGTGAAATGTTCTGAAGTTTGGTCCAGAGGACTTTCTTGTGACAAGGAACCCCCAAGAAAATTCCCAGCTCCATTGGAGCCCTAGATCATTATGTCCTGTTCAACCTCATTAGGTGATCACCACCCAAGTGATAAACCTCACTTCTCACTTGAGGATAGTGCTTAGACACACATCCAAACCACCACCCCCAGTGTCATTTTAAATTCTTAAACAAAGTTCCAGTTTTAAACTTGTCTGTAGCATTTGTTAGCAAAAAGTTTTACAATTAAAGATATGCATGTTCATAACGTGTAGTGTTTAAACGTGGATAAGTGAAGATTTGATCAAGGAGCAAGAAGGCAGGGGTTAAGCTTCAAGTCATCATCAGCAACTAACTTCATCTTATCTGAATTAAGTCACCTGCAAAACCAAGGCAAGCCCCGGTTTGCACTTAAGTTGTTTTTAAAGTTTTCCCTTTGTTCACTACATTTGGTCAAGGTTTGTATGTGCATTAGGTCAAGGATGTTGATACTCCACTTGCATAACCAAACGTGAATCCCTGAGGTCAAGGGTAGCATTGTGTCATTGCTGTAGAATAAGGCCGTGCTAAATAGGCTAGGACATCCGGTAGAAGACGAGTTGTTGGAAACTACTCGCGAGTTATAGTTCAGAATATCATAAGTGTGGTTGGGGAAAGAAGCAAACTAAAGTTTACATTTCTAAAGATGAGACCGGGCAGAGGGGTTAGGCTGCGACAAGACGACGTCTTGGTCGAGTAGCTCTGCCTGTGTCGGTTAAGGACCGATGCGTATGCCGCATCCAGGAGCAAGTATTGAGTTGTGTACCGGATGCTTACTGATATATGGGAACCAGGAAACCGATGTACCCGGTTCACTGGATTGTAGAGGCATACCACATCGTCTCGTTAGACCTATGAGCCCGAGACGGCGCGACCGGTTCTACAGTTTAGTGTCCTGAGAAAGGTTGCCACATACGACGTAATGAAGGACGCCAGAGTTGGGTCTTCAGAGGCGGGCGTATGTGTCGAGTTATCCGGGTAGTGTTTGATTCGAACCACCGTCCCTCACGGTTATTGAGTACCGCTTGCTCCCATGTTGTGACGTAGTTAATCAACTTGTGTGGAAACAGTTTGCAAAAGTATAATTGCTGCTATGATGATATTAAGTTGCATGAAAACCATGTTTGAAGTAGAGATAGAGCTAACTAAAGTTATTTTCTACCTTGGGGCAAGTAACATTGGAATGAAGTGTTTCTTGTTTGATTGTGGAGTTCCAATGTTGCTGATCGCAAGGTCATTATTAATATGGCTAAAATTTGAAAGTTAAGGATGAACTCGTAGGCGAGTCTTTTCGCAAATGACAGGCTTAGGTCTTAGGTTACTTTCATCTAGAGTTTCATGTCTTAGGAGAGACGGTTATGTCTTGCTGAGCCTTTGTGCTCACTCTTGCTATATAAGTGGTTTTGCAGGTAAACCTCGACGCTATAAAAGGGTTGTCCGGTGAGACTCAGAAACTTCCGAGTCATGTCACACTTGGAGAACCTAGCCGCTGCCTTGTCTTCGTGTTGCTAGCGAGAGGAGTCCACGGGCTGGACCTCTTCTCGGTGCTTCATAATTATTCAACGTGAGCTGGTTATAGACTTCCGCTGTAGCTATTTTGTGTAAAGTATTTACAAAGAATAATTGTAACCTTCCGCTTTTGATTTATGTAATACTGTGTTCCTTATATGTGTGCTGTTGGGTGCCGCATAACACGGCACCACCCAATGCGATTCCTCGGGCAAGGCGGCACGACCCCGTGATAGGGATCGGGCCCCCTCATGAAGCAGCATTCAAGGCTTTAGTCAAGCACCTGACATCAGCACCGGTTTTGGCGCAGCCAGACACAACAAAACCGTTTGATGTGTACTGCGATGCATCCGGCATTGGGCTCGGATGTGTGCTGATGCAAGACCAAAGAGTGGTCGCGTATGGGTCACGGCAGCTTAGGAACCATGAGAAGAATTATCCAACTCACGACTTGGAGCTCGCTGCCGTGGTACTTGCACTAAAAATGTGGAGGCACTACCTACTCGGTAACCTCGTACATTTATATACCGATCACAAAAGCCTCAAGTACATATTCACTCAGAAGGAGCTGAACATGAGGCAACAAAGATGGTTAGAACTGATAAAGGATTACGAGATAGAGATCCATTATCATCCGGGCAAGGCAAACGTAGTGGCAGATGCGCTGAGCCGCAAGTCACACGTCAATACTCTGACCATCACACCGTTGGAAGAGAGCGAACCACCACTACATGTGATTCCACACGGAGCTCTCTACAACCTAGCTTTGATCCCCACCATCCGTCAAGAGATAGCGGCAGCCCAGAAGAATGACAAGGGCATGTCACATTTACGGAGACGTGTAGATAGTGGGGAGCTGAAATGTTTCCGGAAGGACGAAGACGGCGTCCTATGGTTCAAGGACCGGATCGTCGTACCCCGAAACCCAGAGTTACGGAAGAAAATCTTTGATGAGGCTCACTTATCAAAGTTTTCTATTCACCCCGGCAGCAACAAGATATATCAAGAACTCCGAAGAAAGTTTTGGTGGACACGGATGAAGCGCGAAGTTGCAAAATACGTGTCCGAGTGTGATACATGTCGAAGGGTGAAGGCAGACCACATGCGGAAACCGGGACTGTTGCAACCACTGGGCATTCCTGCCTGGAAGTGGGAGGATGTGAGCATGGACTTCATCGTCGGCTTACCCACCACCTTGCAGAAACATGATTCTGTGTGGGTGATCGTTGATCGGCTCACCAAAGTTGCCCATTTCATCCAGGTCAACACCAACTACAACGCCAAGAAGTACGCTGAACTGTACATCTCACGGATCCTATGCTTGTACGGCGTACCCCGTACCATCATATCGGATCGGAGCACTTTATTTGTGTCCCGTTTTTTGGAGCAGCTGCACGCTGCCTTGGGGACGAAGCTGATCCGTAGTTCAGCCTACCACCGGCAGACGGATGGACAAACCGAGCGGGTAAATCAGATTCTAGAAGACATGCTACGAGCTTGCGCTATCAACCACGGCAAGAATTGGGATGATCACTTGCCGTTAGCTGAGTTCTCGTACAACAATGGGTACCAAGCCAGCATCAAGATGGCGCCCTACGAGGCGCTATACGGTAGGAAATGCCGCACACCATTGAACTGGTGTGAGTCTGGCAAAAGGGCTACCTTCGGGATTGACCTCGTCAACAACGTGGAAGAAAAGGTTCGACTGATTCAAGCGAACCTAAAAGCCGCTCAATCCCGTCAGAAGCAGTATGCGGACCGGAGAAGGCGCCCATTACAATTCGAAGTTGGAGATCACGTATACCTACGGGTGTCTCCAATGAAGGGCGTAAACAGATTTGCGGTGAGGGGAAAGTTGGCACCCCGATTCATCGGTCCATTCCAGATTACCGAAAGATGTGGGTCAGTGGCATACCGGCTAACATTACCAGAAGCACTTTCCGGTGTGCACAACGTCTTTCACATTTCCCAGCTGAGGATGTGTCTCAAGCTATCAACTACCGTTCAGCTGGAAGACATTGAAGAACTGCAACCGGATCTCACCTATCGGGAGGAACCGGTGCAGATTATTGATGAAAAGGCCCGAACCACACGCAACCGTACGTTATGGTTCTACAAGGTTCTATGGAGTAATCACTCCATGGACGAAGCGACATGGGAGAGCGAAGAATTCCTTCGCACTAACTACCCCGAATTTTTCACGTCGCATATCCGGTAATTTTCCACCGTCCTCTCTCTCATTTTCACCTTATAATCTCGGGACGAGATTCTTTTAAGGGGGGAGGAATGTAAGGGCCTCAGTTTTTGACACACATTCGCAGTGTTCATCACCACACCACACACCTCATTTGAGGAAGGATGATGAACACAAATGAAGAGCAAGTAACAATTATCAACATGCTCATTAGAGAACAAACTCACACATTGCAAAAGTGGTATTTCCCACATGTGATATAGATGGGCTGGACGTATGAAAACTCCTACATTTTTCTAAGGATGTCCATGCCAAGTTTCACCCAAATTCCAAACCTTTTTGAGGTCATTTTGGGTATAGTTAGGAAGAGGGCAGTTTGAAAATATATTCAAATTCAAACTGTTTTTATCCCATGAATTTAAAAGTGGGAGGCATATTATTACTCAGCACATTTTTGTGAGCTCACACACCAATTTTCACTCCATTTGGAGTTGATCTTTACATGAGCTAAGGGGGAGAAATTCAAACTTTATTTGAATTTCCAAACTGAACTTGTGCTGAAATTCATTCAAACCAAACCTCATTTGAACTTTGATCAATTCAAATGGCTCATGGGTGAATAATTTGAATTGCCAAGGGTAGTATGGGGTTCACTGTTTACAACAGTGATTAGGAGTAAATTTCAGAGGTTAAAACTGGAAGTGGGACCCACATGTCAGCCACTGCTCAGATCAAACCGACTGAGACTCTTTCACTCGGGTCAACGAGCCGCAGCGGTGATCGCCACCGAGGGCAGCCGCCGCGACAGCAGCTGCTTGCCCACGCGCGGGCGTGAGGCGGTGCAGAGCCTTCTTAAGGCGCCTGCCCCCCTCCCCGGCCGAGGCACCGCCGTTCTTCCCCGCAAGAACTCAGCGCCGGCCGAAACTTTCCGCAGCTCGGAATCAATCGGAGAACGCCGATCGCAGCTCCCTCCGTCCACTCCAGAGCCCCAGCAAGGTACTAGAGACCTTCCTCCGTCCTCCCCGTTGCTAGAATTCGGTTGAAACCGATTGATATCGGCTGTGCCAAAAGATCAAATTTGGGACATGGAACCGCCGCACCCCGGACTCTCGTGGACAGCCCAACCAGGGCGTTGTCACGCCCGATCCAAGGCACCCTTGGACGCGCCGGTGACCGGTGCTGCTCATCCCCGAGCCACAGCTCGAGTGGTTGCTCACCGGCGGCGAATTTCCACTTTTCCCCTTTCTGTGTGCAGAACGACCTTTGGGTACGATTCTGTATAATTCGTGCTCTAGAAAGGATTAGAGGGCCTCAAGCCGCTCTCACACGAGCTAGACACGGTAAAGCACAAGTTGCCTTCACAACTCTGGGCCGGAGAACCTCTGTACCCGGCGTAATTTGAGGTCTACCAATGGCGGAATGAACGGGTGGCATGGGATGCACGGTGAGGACCTATTTCGGGCCTTCCCCGAGCTGTCTCAAGCTCATGTCGACCTTCTCTGAGGTCCACTGATGCTCCCCGACCGGTTTCCCAAGTAGTTGAGGTGCTAGGGAAGTCAGCCGACATGGCCGAAGTCGTTCCGAGGTGGCGGCTCGTCGCCGACCATGCTCCGGCCATTGTCATGAGCAGCTGACCCTAGAATCCCGTTCCCCGAGTAAAAGTAGGCAGGGGCGGCCAGAATCGAGAAGTTTAGAGCTGTACAGCAGCCGGCGGCGAGCTCTCCAGCGAGGTCCCTCGGCGGCGGAGCGCGGGCGTCGCGAGGCTGAAGAAGGGGTGGACCCCAGCTGTCAGCGGGAGATATTTTGAATCGGGATCCGGCTGCGGCCGGGATCGGGTGTGCTGGCGCGCAAAATCATTGTGGGCCGCGGTGTGCTGTCACCTCGGTGTGCGGCGCGTGTCCCCTGGGCCCACGCGCGAGTTTAAATTTTTCCCCGATTTTCAAGATTTCCTTCAAACTTCAAATCCTCACAACTTTGGCTAGAAAGCTCCAAATTGAGTGAACCAAATTTTGCTGGATTCAACTCTCCGAGTACTTTCCAGCAAACCAAGTTTCACTTCATGAAAACCCTTAATTCTCCAGAATTAATTCCTCAAAGTTGAAACTGTTAGGAATTTTAACTGAAGAATCCTTTGGAGGAAAATCCTGAAATTTTGCTGGGATGTTCACCAAAATATCCCTGAACTACCATAAAAATTTCAGATCCATTTGAGCTCATCTGATCCACCTAATGGTGTGATTAGTGAAACTGTTCCAGAGAAAATAGAAAATGTTCAGAAACATTTTCAGAATTTTCTCTGAAATTGTTTAGCTCATAACTTTAGCTAGGAACCTTCAAATTAAGTGAGACCAACTCCATTAGAACCCTCTGAAAATCTAGTTTTCAGAAACTCATAGTTTGCTTCATGAAAATTCCTAGAACACCATAAGAGTTCCAATTAAGGTCAAGGACATAATTAATTGTGGAGGGCTCAAATGAGCTTTACTGCAACTAAAACTTGACCAAGTCTCTGTTTAGGTTGTAACCAAGCCACAGTAAAAGTTTCACAGTCATTAGGTCTGTCTAGCAAGGGTTATAGAGTTCACAACTTCAAAGTTAATACAAATGCATTTAAATTGATACATATATTGCTCTTATCATGTAGTCGCTAAGGTCGAGGAGGAACCCGAAGTCCTAGACTTTGTTACTCCGGAGGAACAGCTAGCCTACGACCAAGAGCAGCAAGGCAAGCTCCGGTTTGCATTAACCTTTTATAAAAATTTTATTGTTTGAGCACTTACTTTAGTATTATTATCCTTTGCATTAGAGTCTTGTGTGGAAATCCAACTGCATAGCCAAGAAAACCATGGGTTGGGTTTAGGATTGCAAACCCCGCTAGCTACTGCATTGCTAGGATAGAGTAGGATTCGGTACAAGTCGAGTAGTTGGAACTACTCGCGAGCATAGGCTAGAGGCACTCGACTCGGGTAGTGATACCACATGAAACACATGGCAAGAAAATGAGACCAAGCGGAGGGTAAGGGCAGCAGGACTTTGGGGCCTGTGTGCTGTAGCTCCACTTGTGTCGATTGAGGACCGAGCCGTGTGCAGGCCTGTTGAACAAGCTAGAACAGTACCGAAGACCTACCGGCTATATGGGAACCGGGAAACTGATGTAACTCGGGTAGCTGGGTGTTGAGGCATAGCTGGTCGTTCAGAGGGTAGGTTGAGAGCTCGAGGTGTAAATCGGCTGGCGGCACTGAGATGCGCGTGCAGAGACCTCTTGCTCGGGACGATTGGACCGGTTCAACATTTGGCTAACGGATGAAAGGTAGTCGCGTACGGCGTCCGTGATGGTTGTTGTAGGCAACATCGAGTACGGGCGTACGTGACGGGTTGTTCGGGTAACCCTGCAGGTGTAAATCGATTATAATCGCCGTCCCTCGCGGTCAGTGAGTACCACTTGTTCACTGTACCGTGACGTAGAAAGAACAGGCTAGCCAGATGTTAAAATTTTGCTTATTGAAAGCTGGACATTGATTGTTAATGATATGCTGTAGCTTAGAGCTAACTAAAGTTCTTTTCAACTTTGGGCAAAGTACATGAGAGAAATGTGTTTCTTGTTTGATTGCGGCTCTCTCATGTGCCTTAGCGTAAGGTTCTCCACAACCTGCTGCTAAAACTTGAAAGTAAGGTTCTACTAATTAGGCGAGTCCTTGCAACTGATGTTTACCTCATGTAACCCATTACCCTCATGTAGAAGTTCCATGTTTAGGTGAGACGGGTCAGACATGCTGAGCCTTTGTGCTCACTGCTTGTGTTTGAAGCTTTTGCAGGGTTCTATGAGGAAGGGACTCCCGAAGAGGAGACGGAACCCCAGGAGGGGAACCCCGTCGAGTGGGAGTCGTGCACGCCGCAGAGTTAGTGTGCGTGTGTGCTAGCAAGGACACGTTCGAGGGCTGAACGTGCACTTGATGCTTAGTCTACGCCCGCGAGTGTAGACTGAACTTATTTTGCTGTAAACATGTTCATAAACTTATTTATGTAATAAAATTTTCGCTTCCGCTTTGTACCTTTGACGTGTGTTATCCGGTGCTGTGCAACGCAGCACCCCTCAGCGTGATCCTGGCTCGACAGGACCAATGGGGTCGTGTCACCTAGGTACATGCCCCCTGCCCCGCAGTATGGATCGACCGCTCCTGCGTACCGCCCTGGTCAGCCACCACAGCAACAATCCGTTGCACCGGCACCTCGTGTGCCCATGCCTCCAGCGCCCCGACCTAACAATGGTGCTCCTGTTCAAAACCCCCGGCCCAACGTACCTGCTGCCGTAGGCAACAGGGCATGCTTTGCATGCGGGGAAGTAGGCCACTTTGCTAACCAGTGCCCGAGGAGAGGCCCTGGACAGCAAGGTAACGTGCCCAAGCAGAACCAGCAACCAAACAGACGGGACAACCAAGGAAACGTGGACCGCAGAACTATGCTCGTGGCCACGTAAACCATGTCACTGCTGAGGAAGCACAACAGGCTGAGAACGTCGCAATTGGTATGTTCCTTGCCAACTCCAACCCAGCCACCATTTTATTTGATTCCGGAGCATCGCATTCCTTCATATCATCCAAATATGTTGCCAAACATCATCTACCCGTATCCCACTTAGAATGTGCTATGTTAGTTAATTCTCCCAGAGGAGAAATGAGGACTAATATAGTATGTCCTAAAGTAAGCCTTAAAATTAGGGGGGTAGACTTCCTTGCCAACCTTATTGTCTTGGACTCCCACGGGATTGACATCATACTCGAAATGGATTGGTTAAGCAAGCACAATGGAGTAATCCAATATGCTGAAAGGAGCGTGCAGTTGACAAACGAACACGGTATTCGTGTCGAGTTTGAGTCAGACCAGCAAACAACCGAACAGGAAAATTTGAACCACGTCGAAGGAACAACATTGGACAGCATTCCTGTGGTTCAGGAATTTTTGGACGTGTTCCCAAAAGAGCTTCCAGGAATGCCACCTGATCGGGACATCGAGTTTTCCATAGATTTGGTACCCGGAACAGCACCTATAGCTAAGAGACCATATAGGATGCTCGTCAACGAGCTAGTTGAACTCAAGAAGCAAATTCAAGAACAGTTGGAGAAGGGTTTTATCCGTCCAAGCTCGTCACCATGGGTAGCTCGGGTACTCTTCATGGACAAGAAGGATGGAACCCAAAGAATGTGCGTGGACTACAGGTCTCTCAACGAGGTGACAATCAAGAAAAAATACCCTCTGCCCCGTATAGAGAACCTGTTCGATCAAATGAAAGGAGCCCGAGTATTCTCCAAGATTGATCTTCGGTCGGGATACATCTAGCTAAAGATTAAGCCCTCCGATATACCTAAGACAGCCTTTCGGACACGGTATGGTTCATATGAATATACCGTCATGTCTTTTGGGTTGACAAATGCACCCGCATACTTCATGTACCTTATGAACAAGGTTTTCATGGAGTACTTGGACAAGTTCGTCATGGTTTTCATCGATGACATTATGGTGTATTCAAAAAGTGAGGAGGAACATGAAGAACATCTGAGATTGACCCTGCGGAAGTTGCGTAAGCATCAATTGTATGCCAAGCTCAACAAGTGTCATTTTTGGCTAAAGGAAATATCTTTCCTAGGCCACATTATCTCCAAGGAAGGGGTATCGGTTGATCCTGGAAAGGTGAGAGATGTTCTGATGTGGGACCAACCGAAGAGCATGAGGGATATTCGGAGTTTCCTTGGGATGGCAGGATACTATCGGCGCTTCATTAAAGACTTCTCTAAGATAGCAAAACCTATGACGGAGTTGCTAATGAAGGGAAAAGTCTTTCAATGGACCCAAGCCTGCCAAGAAAGTTTTGAGGAACTCAAGAAAAGGCTAACCACAACACCAGTTCTGGTATTGCCAGACGTAAGCAAGAGCTTTGACATATATTGTGACGCATCCAGACAAGGGCTCAGATGTGTACTCATGCAGGAAGGACAAGTGGTAGCCTATGCCTCACAACAATTAAAGAAGCACGAGCTTAACTATCCTACGCATGACTTGGAGCTAGCAGCAGTGGTGCATGCATTGAAAATTTGGAGACATTATATCCTTGGACATTGATGTGAGATCTATACGATCATAAAAGCCTCAAGTACATATTTACACAAACGGACTTGAATTTGAGGCAACGTCGATGGTTAGAACTCATCAAGGATTATGATGTGGGAATCAACTACCACCCTGGGAGGGCCAATGTAGTAGCAGACGCATTGAGCAGAAAGGGAGCATGTAACCAACTCAGGGTTCGGGAGCTACCACCTGAACTACGGAAGGAGTTCGAACGGTTACACCTCGGATTCTTGAATAACGTGGAGATAATGGAAAACCACTCCCCATTGGAGCAAGAAATAAGAGAGGGCCAACCAACGGACGAGGAGATCAAGGAAAGAATCCAACAAGGAATAGAGAAGGATTTCAAGGAGGATGAAAAGGGTACGCTTTGGCTAGGAAAAAGGATTTGTGTGCCGAACATAAGACACCTCCGCGACATGATATTGAAGGAGGCACATGATTCACCCTATTCTATACATCCAGGAAGCACCAAAATGTACAATGACTTGAAAACTTGTTATTGGTGGGATGGTATGAAGAGGGATATAGCCGAATACGTTGCCCTATGCGACACATGCCAACGGGTAAAGGCCGAACATCAAAAACCTGCTAGATTGTTGCAACCTTTGAGAATACCCGAATGGAAATGGGAGGACATCAGTATGGACTTCATCGTCGGATTACCACGTACTCAGTCGGGATGTGACTCCATCTGGGTCATTGTGGACCGATTGAAGAAAACTGCCCATTTTCTTCCGGTAAAGACCAGTTATAATGTTGCACAATTGGCAGAGTTGTACATGGAGCAGATCGTGTGCCGTCACGGAGTTCTGAAGAGGATAGTCTCAGATCGAGGTTCTCAGTTTACCTCCAGATTCTGGAGGAAGCTGCAGAAAACCATGGGTACACGTCTGGATTTTAGCTCCGCCTACCACCCACAAACAGATGGACAAACCGAAAGGACGAACCAAATTTTGGAGGACATGTTGAGAGCTTGCGCCTTAAAACGTGGGCGTAGTTGGGATAGGAGTTTACCGTATGCCGAGTTCTCCTATAACAACAGCTATCAAGCTAGCTTAAAGATGTCGCCTTTTGAAGCCTTATATAGTAGACGGTGTAGGACGCCACTATTCTGGAATGAGACTGGAGAGAACCAGGTGTTTGGACCCGAAGTACTACAAGAAGCTGAAAAGCAGGTCCAAACGATACGGGAGAACTTAAAGGCTGCCGAGTCACGACAGAAAGGCTATGCGGACAATAGGCGTAGGAAGTTGACCTTTGAAGTGGGAGACTTCGTATACCTTAAGGTATCGCCTATCCGAGGCCAACGATGCTTCAACGTCAAAGGCAAGCTAGCACCTCGCTACATCAGACCATTTAAGATTTTGGACAAGCGAGGAGAAGTAGCCTACCAACTAGAGCTCCCAAACCACCTCTCCGACGTACATGACGTGTTTCATGTATCCCAGCTCAAGAAGTGCTTGAGAATACCAGAGGAACAAGTGTCAATGGGAGAGCTTGAACTTCAAGAGGACCTGACTTACGCAGAACACTCTGTCCGAATCTTGGACGTAAAGGAAAGGGTCACCCGAAACAAGGTGATTTGATGGTGCAAGGTACAATGGAGCCATCACACCGAAGCTGAGGCCACATGGGAGCGTGAAGAGGATATCAAGGCGGAATTCCCCCATCTATTTCCTACTAACGAATCTCGAGGGCGAGATTCAATTTAAGGGGGTAGATTTGTGACACCCTCGCCTCGGGTGCCAGCATATGTTCATGTTCTACGAAGAAGAAACATTCTAATGAAAAATAGGAACAGAGAGAATTATCAAAAGAATAGCCAATAAAGCCCTCCGAGAGCGCCGAAGACAACTTACCACGGCCGCTGACCACGTGGTGTGTTCGGAGCTCGTCCCTGCGAAGTAAAGAGAGGTCCACCGCTGAAAGAGCTACGTGGCAGGATCGGGGCTCGTCTCCGCAAAGGGGAGAGGTCCGATCCTATGGGACACGTGTTGCCCACAGAGCTAGCCTCTGCGGAAGAAGCAAAGGCATTTCCGCAAGACACATGTCATCCTCGGAACTAGTCCTCACGGAAATCATAGGACCAGTCGCGCGGGGTACGTGTCGATCTCGGAGCCCATCTCAGAGAAGTCCGGATCTATCGAACATGTGTCGCCACCGGAGCTTATCTCCGGGAGGTCTGTCGCTGCTGGACACGTGTCGACCTCAGAGCCGTCCCTGAGGAAAGAAGAAAGGGAAGACCTGCGCCAACACGTGGTGTGCGCGGAGCTCACCTCCGAAGAAGAGGGAGGTCTCGCTCGTTTGACACGCGGCACAACCGGAGCTCGTCTCTGCAAGAAAGGAGACACCAGGCCCCGGAGGACACGTGGAGCCTCCGGAGCTCATCACCGCGAAGGTAACGAGTTCTGGAGCGGTTTTTACGCGTAAAGATACCGGTACGCAACAAAAACCGATCTAAATTCCACGATGTTACTAAAGATAATATGTTAGGATCCAACAAAGATCTGAATAAGACTCTTATTCGGGATACAATCAGATTAGGACTCTTCTCTTCCCGATTATAAATAGAACCCAAAACCTCTGGCCGAAACCACAAACTTCTCTTTCAACTCCTGAGCCGACGACTTAGAGCCCTAGCCCTAACTCACCGAGCAAACCATCGCTGAAGCGCAACAAGGGAGATCATCGAAGAAGAACCGAGCGGTCTGAGGAGGACCTCGAAGTCAAGAAGAACGTGAGGTAGGACTTCAATATCATTGTGTTCATCTCTTTGCATCTGTTCTTCAATTCCTTTCGAACAGAAGCCTTCTCGTGGGCAGATCACTTCATGATCAGTTTGATCTAAAGACAAGATCATCGCCACGACCACCTTTGATCCGAACACCTCTGTCCATACAAGGCCATGCAAGAACATGTATAGATCAATCTAATAAAACTAATCATGAGATAGCATGCATATGCATCATCGCATCGAGTTTAAGGTTTGTGCATAAATATTGATTGCTGTGAATCCTATATGCACGTGATCCTACCTAGCAGGACAAGCTCAGGGAGCTGTCTACGACGAACTGCAGCAACCAGGTTTTGAGAATCAATAACAACCGGAACCGCAAGAACAAGGCAAGTGCTCCTTGACCATATTGATCCTATGTTTTGGATAAAACTGTTTTGTTTTGCAAAAAGGTGTGTGTGCTGAGTCAAACATGATGGGAAACCCTTTTATAGGAGTTTACTAGTTTTGATTAAACCACCCTTGTGGCCTGGGAAGTTTATGAGTCAGGTATGGTATTTGCTTTATGCTTCGCTGAGTCTATGGGATTGGGAAGCGAGATAGATGTGTCTAGCTAACTGCACTCGTACTGATAATAAGTAACTGATGAGGTTGATGAATACGGATCGGAGGGAGATCTAGGCAAGCCTGGGTTTGTGAATGAGGTAGCATGAGATGGTGGTTTTACTTGCCGTAGATCTAAGGACCGGTTCATGCATGCACATGCCAGGATAACAGTGCCACCACAAGGCCAAGTGTGGGTGCGGCTTAGCTGAGTAATTAGATAAGTTGCTAGAGTGTTATGGACTGTGGAAGGCGCGAGGAATGGGAGTCAAGTGAGGACTTCCCTGGGAACTGCATGGCACAAGAGGGGGCCCGTGGGTGGGAGAATTGGAGATTCTAGCCTGCCGGTGAAACCTTAGTGAGTCCATACATCTAGTAACCCCTTTGTAAAGGCTACTTTGTGATCTCTTGACCATACACCGATGGTTGTGTACTGGTAAAATGGAGGTTCTGCAGTCGCTGACGGGTGACGAAATCACAAACTTGTGGGTAAAGAGGTGCACACTCTGCAGAGTCTAAAACTATCATGATAGCCGAGTTTACGGTCACGAGCACCTGGCTAAACTGCCATGATTAGTTGGGATGGATATTGGGATGGATATTGGGATGGTTATTGGGATGGTTATTGGGAAGGTTCTTGTTTATGATTATTGGTTTGGTTATGGTTTGGTTTGGGACTGTTGAGTCTGGGTGATGAGATGGTTGCATGACTGTTGGGACATGACATGAGATTGGTCTCGGTGTGAGACGAGGTTGTTTTACAAGGTGAGATGGTAGCGAATACGAGGAGGTATTCGTGAGTATGAATAAAGGATTGGTTAATGTTCGGATGGAACACAGGAAGTGATGGAGGTATGTTGGTAATTTAATACATGCTGGGATTACATCTAAAGTTAAGTTGCTGTTTTATCATGGTTTTACAAATCTGCTTTTCTGCAAATGAGCCTTTTATGCCTACCTTGTTTATGAGCTGCATATCATGTGTTTTCCCGCACTTGCTGAGTACATCATTGTACTCAAACTTGCATTATTACTTCATCATCAGCAGCAGGAGAAGGCTACTATGAAGATCAAGTGGAGCAATAAGGCGTGTGATCTGTTCTCGACCTTGCCTGTGGAGGGAGTAGAGATGGAGCCACTACTGCTTAGATTTGCCTCCGCATTAGTTTTTGCTTCCGCATTAAAATAAAGACTTCCGCTGCATAGAAATAAGACCTCCGCTGTGAGCATGAGTCCAAGACTCATGAGACGTTGTAATAAACTTTGTTATTCGTGGTTATATATATTCTGAATTCAGTTTGTGGAATATATGTATATGTGTGATGAACATCCTGGGCACACATATGCATTAGTTCTTGGTTCCGTGGTTTTTCCACAGAACTGAGGGCGTCACACATTTCTTTAAAGTAAAGGGGTTATTAAGTTTAGTACAGCGTCGATGCACCGTAAAAAGCATGTTGGTACTACGTAGTCTCACCAAAAGAAAATCCTAACCGGATTATACCAGCATAAACGTATCTTAGGTGGCACTATAACGGTCACTCGCAAACGTGTTCTATTCGTACTATGGTTTCGTGGTTAATCCTGCATAAGTCACACTCAATCGTCAGGTCCGGCTGCACACCGAACCCGGTATCCATATAGTTCTTTCACCCGTCCGTCATCACTCGCACAGGTGTTGTCAAGCCAAACACGCCTTGAGCTACGTGTTCACGTTACAAACCATGTGAGGGGGTTTCCCAAACTTGCCCATAGCATGCCAGGGAAGGGCGTTGCTCGAGTACCCCAAACGACATGAAGAGTCGTAGAGGATACCAAAGCGGGTCGGATTACCTGCCACCCGTGGGGCTCCACCCTTCAGCTTCTGCGCACTGTGGACAGCGCTTACGTGCACCCCCCAAGTCATAAATCGTCCCAAGGTGCACGACTTCCGACATAACAAATAAGTTAGTTTGCCACCTTCATATTAAGCTAATAGTAATCCTTATGTGGGCCTAGTATCGTATCCTTACCTTAACCTAAATTTTTGTCGTAATACCTTCCTTATTCCATGCGCTATTACCAATGCGGCTCTGATGCCAACTGAGACAGGCTTGATACCACACTGAGACAGCTCTGATACCATTTGTCACAGCTCTGATACCACGCTGAGATGGCACCGACACCGCTTGTTCAGTCATGGGGACGGGGCACTCGCCCGGGAATCACATTGGGTGGTGCCGTGTTGTGCGGCACCCAACGGCACACATACAAGGAACAATGTATTACAAAAAACAATAGCGGAAGCTTACAAGTTTTTCTTTGTAAATAATTTACATCAAGTAACTATAGCAGAAGTCTATAACAACTCACGTCGAATAACTAAAGAGCACTCGAGATGAAGTCCAGTCCGCGGACTCCTCTCGCTAGCAACACGAAGACAACAGCAGCGGCTGGGTTCTCCTTGTGTTAACCGACTCGGAGGTCACCGAGTCTCACCGGACAACCTTCTTCTTAGCATCGATGTTAACCTGCAAACCCACTTATATAGCAAGCGTGAGCACATAGGCTCAGCAAGACTGATCCGTCTCTCCTAAATAAGAAACTCTACATGCACGACGGTTGCAATTGGGTTAGCTAGATTTGCATAAAGGACTCGCCTAAAGTTGATCCTTAACTTTCAGGTTTTAAGCCTCAGTTTGCGAACCTTGAGCCAAAAAGCATCGCAACTCCACAATCAAACAAGAAACGCTTTGTTGCGATGCTCCTTGCACAAGGATAAAGTAAAGTTTAATGAGCCTATCTCTAATTCAATCCTGGTTGCAATACAAATTACTTCCCAGCCTTATCAAGTTCAAAAGATAACCGGTTCAGTTGTTACTACGTCAAGACGCAGTGGGCAAGTATGCTCATATAACCGCGAGCGACGGTGATTCGAATTGGTACACGCCTGGACTACACGACACGTACACCCGTACTCCAGGTTGCCGGTAGCAACCTCGACTGACGTTGTACGCGGCCACCTTTCCCAAGATCTTCCACATTGGACGTAGTTCAACTGCCCCGAGTCCGCAAGCTCCCTCAAGGTACATACCCGCAGTGGTATGTTCTTAAGCGAGTTACCTCCTGCTACCCTGACGCCAAAAGCCTAAGGCAGTTGGAAAAGTTCCACTATGGATCTTCCTAGGTACATCGGTTTCCTAGGTCCCATATAGCCAGTATGTGCTGGTACACAACTCAAACTTGTCATTACGGGCCAAGCACGGACGGGCCTTAACCGACACAGGCAGGGCTATGCACGCACGGTCCGCAACCTTCTGCATCTAAACCTCCTTGCCCGGTCTCTATTTCTTATGTGTGAACTTTCCTCATCTTTTCTATTTTGCACCCGCTCCGAATAAACCAGCCCTAACTCACGAGTAGATTCCAACTACTCGACTTCTACCGGACCTTTCCTACTAACTTTAGTGTAGCCAAATCCACTCGTGGAGGTGCTATTCTATTCTTTCTCTCTTAGGTATTTCTGGTTATGCAACTGGGGTTTTCAATATCAACTAGACTTAATGCAACAAAACAATTCATGCTATGATCTCTAGAAATGGAACTGTTTTATAAAACTGTTTAAATGCAAACCGGGGCATGCCTGTTTTGCTGGTCACTAAGATACAATCAGTTAGTGACGATCACTTGGAGCTTGATCACTTGCTTTCCTCCCTCCTTGATCTTCAAGTCCTTCTCACGTTCTTCACGTATATGCTACACGATATGATCATGCATATGTATTTAATTGAAAAGCTTTTGCTAATAAGATCTAATGACAGTTTAATAACTGGAACCCTGTTTAAGAATTTAAAATGGCACTGGTGCTAGTGGTTTAGGTTGGGTTTAAACACTATGATCAAAATTGAGTGCTTTTCCCACTTAAGTGTTGATCACCTTAAGAGGTTACACATGACAGTGGTGATCCAGAGCCCCAATGGAGCTGATAATTTTCATGTGAGTTCCTTGTCACAAGAAAGTCTTCTGGACCAAAAATTAGCACTTTTCATTGAGTGGTTTATTCAGAACAATTATCTAAGTATTTAAACAAAGATGAATTAATTCTGAGGTAACACCCCTGTTCATGTCAAACTTAGTGAACTAAAATTTCAATTACAATTCATAGAGCTTGCTTTTCCTAGAATTTTTGGAGCTAAGAATTGCCCAGAACTGAATTTCCAAGTTTTGGAAATTCTCTGAAAATGTTTCTGTATTCATTTGAACACAGCAAATTACAATCTGAATTATCCTGATAAAATAAACTCCAAATGAGCTGAAACTTTTACAGGAGTCTAATAACACCATAAAGAATATTCTGGAAAAATTTGAGGATTTTTGGATAAACCAAACTCCCTGTAAAAGTCTTTTTCTGAAAAGATTTAAAGAATTTTCCAGAATTAATTATTGCCTGTCATACAAATTGGGTTGCATATTTGGATATAGTTTGTCAATCTGAATCTAACCCAATTTGAATCACTAAATTTGGAGGTTCCTAGCAAAAGTTATGCTCTTCTAAAGTTTGGGGAAAGTCTGGGATTTGAATAAATCCGGGAAAAGTTTAAAACTGACTGTGGGTCCAGGAGCACACGTGTCACGCCCTGAAATAAGCCACACGGGGCTACAGAACTGTTTCCCGTGTTGCCACAATTAATCCAGTGCCACAGAGTATCCAGCCCCTCTCTCGACTCTTTGACACGCGGGCCCGGCGGTCTTCTTCAACCTCCAGCCGGGGCTCACCAGGTCTTGCCGGTTTTCGGTCGTCCCGCCAATTCCCGAGCTGCCTCTCACCGCCAGGCCCTAACTTCATGCGAGGAGCACGATGGGATGATCTTCCCGGACCGGCGATGTCCCTAAACCATCCCGCACCGGTGCAGCTGCTCGGATGGAGTTCGGCGGCGTTACTCCGATGCCCTAAGCCCTCCAAGCTCCGGTTTCCATGCTCTAAAGCACCGGTGGATGCTAGGAAAGCTCGACATGGGGGGGTGAAATGGCTCGGAAATGGTTCTAGACTTGGGTTCACCGTGCGCCCAAACCGTCCCGCCATAGCCGCCCTCGGAAGGATTGGAAATACGCCGTGCATAGTGTGTGTCATGAAAAGTTTGCAAAGCAAACTGGTGCACTCTCAAGTCTAGTTCTTAGGGGTGAAGTTTTGTGGACTCTGGACAAATATCGATCGGGAATTTCATAAATTTGTACCCGAAGGTCAGTTTGCATCGATCGGAAGAGGACCTTGAAATTCTCCGTCGATGATCCACGGTTGGTCCTGAGCTTTGGGGGCGAGTTGCGTGGACGTCGTGCGTGTCCAGCGGTGGCCCAGATCGGCCGTGACAAGGCGTGGTTGATGCTGTCCATGAGAGCACCTCGCCGCCGTTGTGTTCGGCCGCCGCGGAAACTGGCCGTTCTCGGTCTTTGGAGGTGGAGCTCACGTTGGAATGGCGCGAGGACGTTGGAGGAGGTTCTGTGGTGTTGTTTGGCTGCTCAGCCGAAGTGTTCACGTGGGTTAGGCGGTGGCCGAGCGACTGCTCGAGCGTCGGCAGCTGTGTCCGGTGTTTTGCGCGAGAAGAAGGGAGCAGCGTCGGGTCTTCGATGATAAGGGCGAAAGGGAGCACGGGAGAGGGTATAAGACGCCCGGGCAGCTCTCCAGCGCGACGTGATTCACCAGGAGGTGGAGGCTTCAGTGCTGTGCAGTGTCGCCCGGTGGGAAATCGGCTCTGCCCGATTGCTTCGCGTGGGAGTTGAACAAACAGAGACCAACCACTGCTCTCTGAAGATCTTTTGCAAATTTCTCCCCCTCAATGACCAGTGGGTCCCACAATTCAGAGCCTCCTTATCCTCTAAATTATCTCCCAAAATTGGCAAATGATGGAATTCAGTTGTGGAAGTTCAAATCTGAGAGGCATTTGGACAATTGGGCAAGTTTCATCCAAATTCAATAGGCATTTGAATTCTTTGTAATTTAAAGTCCATTTTGAAAAATGAGTTGCAAAACCTTTCAACAAATCATGAAACTTTGCATACCCACTAATTTGGACCTAAGGAATTCAAACATGCCATCTGATTTTTATTTTGGCTGCTGCAAATGAGATTTGTAGCACATCAGTTTTGAAATTCATAGTGTGCTCTCATTTGAATTTTTTGTTGAACAAGTTTGTTCCAAATCTGATTTTTAACTTTCCCACACCTATGGGACTTCCCATCTTGGTTTTTGACCCCTCTTGGGTTCCATGTTTTCAAACAAACATTTGAACTTGTGTGAAGAAAGTCCTCATGTGGGTTATCACATGTGGAAAAAGTTTTAACAAGTCCCAAATTTCATACACATGAAACCAACTTTTGCAAACAAGAGTCTCTTTGTATTTACATTTCTGAGACCTTTACACCCATTCCCCGCGCCTTCCACGGTCCATAACAATCTAGTAACTTACCTAATTACTCAGCTAAGCCACACCCATACTTGGCCTTGTTGTGGCACTGTTATCTTGGCATGTTCTCGCATGAACCGGTCCTTAGATCTATGGCAAGTAACCACCATCTCATTCTACCTCATTCATAAACCCAGGCTTGCCTAGATCTCCCTCTGATTCATGTTCATTAACAATATCAGTTTCTAATTATTCATACGAGTGCAGTTAGCTAGACACAACTATCTCGCTTCCCGTATCCCATGGACTCAACGAAGCATAAAAGTAAAAACCATACCCGACTCAATAACTTTTCCGGCGACAAGGGTGGTTAACAAAACTAGTAAACTCCTATGAATGGGTTTCCCATCATGTTGACTTAATCACTCACACCTTTTCGCAAGCAAAACAGTTTTCAAGATTCATACAAGATTCATAGCAATCAATATCATGCACAAGCTCTACTTTAAGATGCGATGATGCATATGCATGTTAATCCTATGATGCAGTTTAGTTTGTACGTGTTCTTGCATGGTTTTTAATGGGTTTTATGATGAGAAAAGGTGTACTGATCAAATGTGGACGTGGCGATGATCTTGACTCAAGATCTAGATAAAACCGATCAACACGTGATCTGTCCACGAAAAAGCTTCTGTTCGAAAGGATCGAAGAACAGATGCAAAGAAAACGTGATGATGTCATAAGGTGGTATTGGAAACCTACCTTACTTTCTTCAGGTCCTTCCTCCTAGCAATGGCAGCGAAACAGATCGTCGGCTCTCCTACGGCGATGGCAATCATGATCCAGGCTCGTCGGCGGTCTCTCCAGCGGTTGTACTCCGACGAAGGGGTTTACTCGGAGAGCTGGGGGCTAGGGCTCGAAGTTGTCGGCTCAGGAGGTGGAAAAGAAGTTCATGGTTGCGGCAAAGGTTTTGGGTTCTATTTATAACCGGGAAGAGAAGAATCCTACTCTGATCAGAACTCAAATAAGAGTCCTATTCAGATTGTTTTTGAATCTTAACAACTTATCTTTAGTTGATTTGGTGGCAGTATTCAGCGTAGAAGAGTTCGTGTCAGTTTCCTCCGTGTCGGGCACTCGTGCACGGGAGAAAAACCGCTTCAGAATCGCGTCCCTACGCGGTGATGAGCTCTGGAGGCTCCACGTGTCCTTCGGGAACCTGGGCTCCCTTTTCCACAGAGACAAGCTCCGGTTGTGCCGCGTGTCAGGCGGGCGAGACCTCCCTCTTCCTCAGAGGTGAGCTCCGCGTGCGCTATGCGTCCTGGCGGCGCGGGACCTCCCTCTCTCCAGAGGCGAGCTCTGCGTGCGCCACGTGTCTGGTGGGTTGGGACCTCCCCTCTCAACAGAGGCGAGCTTCGTGAACGCCACATGTCAGTTTCGGACCTCCCCTCTCTTCGGAGGTGAGCTCCGATAGTGCCACGTGTCCTAACAGCGCCAGACTTCCTTTCTCCTTAGAGACGAGCTCCAAGGTCGACATGTGTCTGTCAGCGTCGGACCTCCCGGAGGTGAGCTCCGGAGGTGACACGTGTCCGATAGTGTCGGACCTCCCAGAGGTGAGCTCCGGAGGTGACACGTGTATGGTAGTGTCAGACCTCCCGGAGACGAGCTCTGGAGGTGACACGTGTCCAATAGGACCGGACCTCCCGGAGGTGAGCTCCGAGAGCGACACGTGTCTGACGGGGCCTGACCTCTCGGAGGTGAGGTCCGAGAGCGACACGTGTCCCGCGCGGCTGGTCCTCTCTTTTCCGCGATGGCTAGCTCCGGTGATGACACGTATCCTGCGGGACTGGCCTCACTCCTTCCGCAGAGGCTAGCTCCTAGGGAAACTCGTGTCCCACGGAGGTTGGACCTCTCTCTCTTTGCGGGGTTGATCCCCGAGCCTGCCACATAGCCAGTTTAGCGGCGGACCTCTCCCCCTTTGTGGAGATGAGCTACGAACGCGCCACGTGGCCAGTGGGCCGCGGGAAATGTCTTCGGCGCTCTCTGTGAACTGGATTTGACTCTTTTTGGCTATCTTTTTAATATTTTCTCTGTTTTTACTTATTTTAAAAAATGTTTTTCTACATGAAACATGAATTCATGCAGAAACCAAAAATGAGGGTGTCACAAATCTACCCCCCTTAAATTGAATCTCGCCCTCGAGATTCGCTAGTGGAGAATAGATGAAGGAATCCTGCTTCCTGGTTTGTTGGCTGGCCTGACTCAAACTCGATACGGGTACCGTGCTCGTTTGTCAACTGCACGCTTTTCTCTGGATTACTCCGTTGTGCTTGCTTAACCAATCCATTCCGAGTATTATGTTAAGCCCTTGAGAATCCAAGACAATGAGGTTGGCAAGGAAGTCTACCCCCCTTATTTTAAGGTTTACTTTCAGACATACTATATTAGTCCTCATCTCTCCACCGGGAGAATTAACCAACATAGTATATTTCAAGTGTGATATGGGTAGATTATACTTGGCAACATACTTGAATGACATGAAGGAATGTGATGCTCCAGAATCAAATAGAATGGTGGCTGGGTTGGGGTTGGCAAGGAACACACCAATTACGACGTCCTCAGCCTGTTGCGCTTCCTCAGCAGAGACATGGTTCATGTTTCCGCGAGCGTAGTTTTGCTGTCCACGGTTTCCTTGCTGTCCAGGACCTCTCCTCGGGCACTGGCTCGCGAAGTGTCCTGTTTCTCCGCATGCGAAGCATGCCTTGTTGCCCAAGACAGCAGGTACGTTGGGGCAGGAATTTTGAGCAGAGTTGCCCACATTGGGTCAGGGCGCAGGAGGCAAAGGCACACGAGGTGCTTGCATGGCAGGAGGTTGCTGTGGTGATTGATTAGGGCGAAAAACAGGAGTAGTCGATCCATACTGTGGTGCAGCTGGGGGCATGTACCGAGGTCGTATGTTGCTCCCTTGTGTCTGGTATGGCATCTTCCTTCTGCCCTCTCGCTCGATCTCTCGGATCTTGCTCTCAACCACTATGGCTTTGTCAACTAACTTCTAGAAGCTCGCGTAGTCATTATTGAGCAGTTGAACCTGGATCTCATTGTTCAACCCTCTCATGAACAGGTACTGCTTCCTCTGGTCCGAGTTTACATCTTCGGGGGCATACCGAGACAGCTGCATGAACTTGTTGAGGTACTCATTCATGCTTTTCTGTCCTTGGCGGAGACCTTCAAACTCTTGTCTTTTGAGCATCATTACACTAGCAGAGATGTAATGAGAGCGAAAACTCTCCTTGAACTCAGTCCAAGCAATAGTCTCCGGGTCGACATGAGCATTACAAAGGGCATCCCACCAGTCAGCAGCTGCTTCCATGAGTTCGTGCGACGCGAAGAGAACTTTCTCTTGGTCATTGCACTGGATGATGGCAAGCTTCTTCTCCATGGATTTCAACCAATCATCGGCCTCCATGGGGTCATTAGCTTGAGCAAAAGTGGGTGGTCGAGTCCACATGAACTCTCCCAGTCGGTTGTGAGCTGGTGGTGGTGGCGGTGGTGCAGGAACAGGGTTGTTTTTGTTGGCTTGCAGCTGACCCAAAGTTTGGATCATGGTTTGCATAAGCTGATTCTGCATAGCCATCAACCGTTCTAGGTTGTTTGCACCAGCTCCGGGGTTGTCATTCTCAGGAACCTCAACATGATCATCCTCTCGGTTGCCATGGATGTTCCTCCCTTGACGGCTGGCATTTCCTCTCACCATCTTTGAGTAGAATAGGGGTTAGAAGTTTAGATAGATCGCCCTAACTATATGCATCAAGGTGGATGGACTATATATATTAGCCCATATGAGGATGTGAACAAGTGCCGAGGCATCTCACACCTCCTTGTACTTATGTGTGGATATGGACAACGTTTGAGACGTCCCACAACTCACACTAAGCACACAATCACAAGCAATCATCACAAAAGTTTCAGCACTCAACTCCTATTCAAGACTTATTCGATGGGGGTCCTATAGGGTTTTTGGGGTGATACCAATCTATGATTTCACCCTATGTCAAGGTGGTTCCAATGCCAATCTATGCATTTTACCTAAGCTTGCATCCTAAGGTCAGCGTGGGTTCTATACCAATCTGTGACTAGGGGTGTGTGACCTAAAGTCAACCGTGGTATCTATACCAACCTGTGATCTCTATCTAGGTGTGTGACCTACGATCACCCGTGGTAGGTTGATACCAATCTGCGACCTATCTAGGTGTGTGATCTACTATCAACCCGTGGCTTTAATGCCAACTTGTGACTTCTATCTAGGTGTGTGGTCCACCGTCAACAGTGGCTCTGATACCATTCTGTGACGCCCTCGTTTATGTAGAACACAGAACCGAGAACTGATGCATATGTGTGCCTAGGATGTTCATCACACATATATATATATATATATATATGTTCCACAAACTGAATTCAAAATATATATTACCATGAATAACAGGGTTTATTGCAATGTCTCATGAGTCTTGGACTCATTCTAGCAGTGGAAGTCTTAATCTAGCAACGGAAGTCTTTATTCTAGCAGCGGAAGTAATCTAAGCAGCAGTAGCGGCTCCATCTCTACTCCATCCCCACAGGCAAGTTGATGGGGAATCACACTCCTAGTACTCCACGTGGTCTTCATAGTACTCCTCTCCTGTTGCTGATGATGTATGATAATGCAAGTTTGAGTACATAATGTACTCAGCAAGTGCGGGAAAATATGATATGTAGCTTACAACAAGGCAGGTATAAAAAGGTTCATTGCAGAAAGCAAAGTTTATTTCTCAAAAACACGATAAAAACAACAACTTAACTTTACGTGAATGTAATCCCAACATGTATTTAAACATTAACATACCTCCAATATGATTCATCCCTTTCCATGTCTCAACCAAACATTAATCTTTCTCAACTTTGCTCATGAATACAATCTCGTATTCACTACCATCTCATGAATACCATCTCGTATTCACTACCAAAATTCCATCTCATCCCGAGACCAAATCTCGTTGCCATGACTCAACAGTCAAGCAACAAAATCTCATTATCCGGACTCAACAGTCCCGAAAACCAAACCATAACCAAACCAAATACCATAATCTCCTAATAACCATCCAACTAATCATGTGGGTTGTCCAGGCGCTCGTGACCGTAAGCTCGGCTAGCATGATAGTTTTAGACTCTGTAGAGTTTGCACCTTTTTACCCACAAGTTTGTGATTTCGGCACCCGTCGGCGACTGTAGAACCTCCATTATACCAGTACACAACTGTCGATGTATGGCCAAGAGATCACCAAATAGCCTTTACAAAGGGGCTACCAGATGTTTGTACTCACTAAGATTTCACCGGCAGGCTAGAATCTCCAATTCTCCCACCCACGGGCCCCCTCTTGTGCCATGCAGTTCCCAGGGCAGTCCTCACTCGACTCCCATTCCCCGCGCCTTCCACGGTCCATAACAATCTAGTAACTTACCTAATTACTCAGCTAAGCCGCACCCATACTTGGCCTTGTGATGGCACTGTTATCCTGGCATGTTCTCGCATGAACCGGTCCATAGATCTACGGCAAGTAACCACCATCTCATTCTACCTCATTCACAAACCAAGGCTTGCCTAGATCTCCCTCCGATTCATGTCCATTAACAATATCAGTTTCTCATTATTCATACGAGTGCAGTTAGCTAGACACAACTATCTCACTTCCCATATCCCATGGACTCAGCGAAGCATAAAAGTAAAAACCATACCCGACTCAATAACTTTCCCGGCGACAACGGTGGTTAACAAAACTAGTAAACTCCTAAGAATGGGTTTCCCATCATGTTGACTCAATCACTCACACCTTTTCGCAAACAAAACAGTTTTCCAAAACATGGGATCAATATGGTCAAGGGGCACTTACCTTGTTCTTGCGGTTCCTGTTGCTCAAATTCTTGCTGTTGTAGTCCGTCGTAGGTAGCTCCCTGAGCTTGTCCTTCTATACGCAATCACGCACATACAAGATTCATAGCAATCAATATCATGCACAAACTCTACTTTAAGATGCGATGATGCATATGCATGTTAATCCTATGATGCACTTTAGTTTGTACGTGTTCTTGCATGGTTTTTAATGGGTTTTACGATGAGAAAAGGTGTACGGATCAAATGTGGACATGGCGATGATCTTGACTCAAGATCTACATCAAACCGATCAACACGTGATCTGTCCATGAAAAAGCTTCTATTCGATAGGATCGAAGAACAGATGCAAAGAAAACGCGATGATGTCGTAAGGTGGTATTGGAAACCTACCTTACTTTCTTCAGGTCCTTCCTCCTAGCAATGGCAGCGAAACAGATCGTCGGCTCGCCTCCGGCGATGGCAATCGTGATCCAGGCTCGTTGGCGGTCTGTTCGGCGGTTGTACTCCGGCGAAGGGGTTTACTCAGCGAGCTGGGGGCTAGGGCTCTAAGTTGTCGGCTCAGGAGGTGGAATAGAAGTTCATGGTTGCGGCCAAAGGTTTTGGGTTCTATTTATAATCGGGAAGAGAAGAGTCCTACTCTGATTGGAACTCAAATAAGAGTCCTATTCAGATTGTTTTTGAATCTTAACAACTTATCTTTAGTTGATTTGGTGGCAGTATTCAGCGTAGAAGAGTTCGTGTCGGTTTCCTCCGTGTCGGGCACTCGTGCACGGGAGAAAAACCGCTTCAGAATCGCATCCCTACGCGGTGATGAGCTCCGGAGGCTCTACGTGTCCTGCGGGAACCTGGGCTCCCTTTTCCGCAGAGACAAGCTCCGGTTGTGCCGCGTGTCAGGTGGGCGAGACCTCCCTCTTCCTCAGAGGTGAGCTCCGTGTGTGCCACGCGTCCTGGCGGGCGGGACCTCCCTCTCTTCAGAGGCGAGCTCCGTGTGCGCCATGTGTCTGGTGGGTCGGGACCTCCCCTCTCAACAGAGGCGAGCTCCACGAACGCCACGTGTCAGTTCCGGACCTCCCCTCTCTTCGGAGGTGAGCTCCGATAGTGCCACGTGTCCTAACAGCGCCAGACTTCCTTTGTCCTCAGAGACGAGCTCCGAGGTCGACACGTGTCTATCAGCGTGTAACCTCCCGGAGATGAGCTCTAGAGGTGACACGTGTCCGATAGTGTCGGACCTCCCAGAGGTGAGCTCCGGAGGTGACACATGTCCGGTAGTGTCGGACCTCCCGGAGACGAGCTCCGGAGGTGACACGTGTCCAATAGGACCGGACCTCCCGGAGGTGAGCTCCGAGAGCGACACGTGTCTGACGGGGCCGGACCTCTCGGAGGTGAGCTCCGAGAGCGACACGTGTCCCGCGCGGCTGGTCCTCTCTTTTCCACGATGGCTAGCTCTGGTGACGACACGTGTCCTGTGGGACTGGCCTCGCTCCTTCCGCAGAGGCTAGCTCCTAGGGGCAACACGTGTCCCACGGAGGTTGGACCTCTCCTCCTTTGTGGGGATGAGCCCCGAGCCAGCCACGTAGCCAGTTTAGCAGCAGACCTCTCCCCCTTTGCGGAGATGAGCTCTGAACGCGCCACGTGGCCAGCAGGCTGCGGGAAATGTCTTCGGCGCTCTCTGTTAACTGGATTTGGCTCTTTTTGGCTATCTTTTTAATATTTTATCTGTTTCTACTTATTTTAAAAAATGTTTTTCCACATGAAACATGAATTCACGCAGAAACTAAAAATGAGGGTGTCACAGGGCCTGTTGAACAAGCTATAACAGTACCGAAGACCTACCGGATATATAGGAACCGAGAAACCAATGTAATTCGGGTAGCTGGGTGTTGAGGCATTGCTTGTCGTCCAGAGGGTAGGTTGAGAGCTTGAGGTGTAAATCGGCTGCCGGCACTGCAGATGCGCACGCAGAGACCGCTTGCTCGGGACCATAGGACCGGTTCAACATTTGGCTGATGGATGAAAGTTGGTCGCGTATGATGTCCGTGATGGTTGCTGTAGGCAACATCGAGTATGGGCGTACGTGACGGGGTTTTCGGGTAAGCCTGCAGGTGTAAATCGATTATAATCACCGTCCCTCGCGGTCAGTGAGTACTACTTGTTCACTGTACAATGACGTAGAAATAACAGGCTAGATACATGTTAAAAGTTTGCTGATTTGAAAGATGCACCTTGATTGCTAATGAAGTGCTATTGAGTTCTTTTCGACCTTGGGCAAAGTACATGGGAGAAATGCATTTCTTGTTTGATTGTGGCTCTCTCATGTGCCTTAGCGTGAGGTTCTCCACAATTTGCTGCTAAAACTTGAAAGTAAGGTTCAGATAATTAGGCAAGTCCTTTGCAACTTACATTCCCAATTACACATGATCCAGCTTGTAGATGTTTCATGTATAGTAAAGACGGGTCAGACTTGCTGAGCCATCGTGCTCACTGCTTGTGTTTGAAGCTTTTGCAGGACGTTATGAGGAAGGGACTCCCGAGGAGGAGACGGAACCCCAAGAGGGAAACCCTGTCGAGTGGGAGTCGGGCACGCCGCCGTGTTAGTGTGCGTGTGTGCTAGCGGGGACACGTTCACGGGCTGAACGTAAACTCGGTGCGTAGTCTACGCCCGTCAGTGTAGACTGAACATATTTTGTTGTAAAAATATTCATAAACTCGTTTATGTAATAAAACTTTGCTTCTGCTTTGTACCTTTTATGTGTGTTATCCGGTGCTTGCAACGCAGCACCCCTCAGCGTGATCCTGGCTCGACGAGGCCGTGGGGCCGCCTCAGCATGGTATCAGAGCTCGCTTGAGGTTTAACACACTAAAAAGGTCATCTTTTTCAAAAACTTGGTAAGGAACGAGTTAGTAGCCCCTATAAGGATGTTATTAGTATATAGAAAGTGGCAATACTAACCTATTTGCTTATATCGAAAAATTATGCATCTCAGGACGTCATATGTCTTGGGGGGCGCATGTAAGCGCTGTCCACCAGTGCGCACAAGCTGAAGGGTGGAGCCTCACGGGTGGCAGGTAACCCGGCCCGCTTTAATATCCTCTACGACTCTTCATGTTGTTTGGGGTTTTCGAGCAACGCTCTTCCCTAGCATGCTACGGGCAAGTTTGGGAGACCCCGTCACGTAGTTAGTAACGTGAACACGTAGCTCAAGGCGTGTTTGGCTTGAGAACACCCGTGCGAGTGATGACGGACGGGTGTATGAACTGTATTGGGACCGGGCTCAGTGTGCAGACAAGCCTGACAATTGTGTGAGTTATTTGCAGGTAGTCTAACCACGAACCGGTAGACGAGTAGCATCCGTGTGCGAGAGACGTTTAGTGCCACTGAACTAACGAAGCCGGCTAAGTCCGGTATAGGTTTTTCTTTGTGAGGAACGTAGTACCGGCATGAACTGGTGACGCTTCGACGTCACACCCCACTACATGATCAAAATCATTGTAAAACTTGAAGGTTTGATCCAGAGAACTAAAACTGTGATGTAACTTCTTCCCTTAATCAGGATGTTCAAATTTAACTAGCTTCAACTTATAGGTTATTAAGGACAGAGTCCCCTGTTTTGAGCTTAAATAAGGTGGAAGTTAAACAGAGGTTAGAGGTTGAGTTCTTTCGAGGTTAGGGTCATATGATACATTTCTGGAAATCTTTGGAAGATCTTTACAACTTTTCTATTGATGTCCAGAGGTTTTTTATCCCTTAACCAGTCGAACAATGCAGTAGAGTTGAAACTGTCCAGAAAACAGGGCAGAGCAAATACTCTCTGTAACTCTCTGTAAAATTGAGCATAACTTCCTGCATAAAAATCCAAAAATAGAAAATGAGGTAGTTCTGAAAGTTTCATGAGATGGGTTACAACTTTGTAACAGAATGTTTTGTCAAATTTGGTGTAGAATTAACTAGAATTCTTGGATCAAATTAGTACCTCAAGCAGTGAGGTGCTGTCCAATTATCTCCAGAAGTTCTGTCAAATTTCACATCTCATAACATTTGAACCAGAACAGACCTTATGCCAAGCAAATACTTTCTGGAAAGCTATTGAAGTTATATTTAACTTTGATGTTGATCTCCAGAATACGTTTTGCTTTTAGCATAGTCTAAAGCAGGTTGAAATGGAAACTGGTCAGAGCTGTCATTTTGGGCAGCAGACCAGCAGTCAAATTTGTCTAAGTTTGAATTGTGTTTCCAGGTTTTATGAGTTCAATGACATGTTTTAATGTTAGAACTCAATGATTTACTGTCAAAATGAGTATTTGACCTTTCTCAAATATGTTTCAACAGATGACAGCGGATAGACAATTGGAGAACGGGTGGGTGGTATCCCACTGTTCCCAACACGGCGGTTATCCGGAAGTGTTGAAGCAAATGCTTCAATATTTTGGGTACGTGGAGACACAGCAGTACCTCGCCAAGGAAGAAGGCGAGGACGGGAACAAGACGTGAACCATCCACGTCGAAGTTCCTGCAGGACCTATGCCACCCGGTTGGGCACCGTTCACCATCACGGTGAGGGGTAGACGGCCGGAAGAAATGTGGCAAGTGGCAGCCGCGACACCATGTCGCGTTTCTGCCAACTACACGTGAGAGCTATGGAGGGTACTCCATACGTGATGGTCCCGGTGGAGGGGCGAGCTAGTCACGTGTGGAGGGAGAGGTACTTGGAGGAAAAAAATCCGGGTTGCCTGAGGTACAACCCTGCGGAGGCGAACCTCAGCCTCCAGTTGAGGGCAGGGAAAGATGTGATGAACAGCCAAGCTGTTCATATGGATTGCCTTGCCGTGAAGATCAAGGAGAGCATCAGCCGTGGAGACCATTTTGAGAGTGCTCACAGCGCACTCCGCAATGTTCTCCTTCCGACGATAAAGCGACTGAACGAACAACATAATCAGTTGCATCGTCTGAAGAAGGCAAAAAATAAAAGCCACGTCAACATCATGGCTTTACAACAGCAAGTGCAGGCCTTGACCCAGAAAAATGAGGTCCTCACTCAAGAGCGTGATGACGCTATTGAGGAGGGGCAAGGCTGGGAAAAAGACTACAACCAGGCCATGGATGAGGTGCATGTGTTGCAAGACCTCGTACCTCCGGTAATGGGCCTACCGATGGTAGGTGCTGTACCCGTTGTTTTGGGTATCCCGGCAATGGGGGCTACCGGAACCTGAAGAGGAGGTCATGGATCCGGACCCACCAGCAGAGGTAGCAGAGAGGGAGGTGGTCCTTCTCAAAAATACCGAATGGTGTATCGCTCACCATCGGGTCAACGCTGGCAGCCACCACAAAGGCCGATGCCATTCCGCAGTCGGCCATATTCTCCACCAGCATTCAGGCCGGCACTACCAGCACCATCTCCGCAACAACAACAGGAGCAGCGGGCGATGCCGCGTGCGTTTGCACCTCCGCAGCGCTTGCCGGGCTTTCGTCTCCCAAGAACGGGCCAGTCATCAGCCGCATGCTTCAAATGCGGTCGCCCAGGACACTTCGCCAACAACTGTCCTGAGAGGTAAGGCGGCGGAGTGGCACCACAGTTTCTGGTGAGGAATCAGCTCCGGAACCCCATCAATGCACGACGGGCAAATCCTATGCCCGGCACCATCCACCAACTTGCCATAGAGGACGTGCTGGAGGGGGAGCCAATCCTTGCGGGTATGTTCCAACTCCACCAGCGTCCCGCCATAGTGTTATTTGATTCAAGCGCCACGCATAATTTTATTAGCCAAGCTTTTATTGCTAAACACAGCTTGCAAATACTACCCACCGAAAGTCCATATTTGATTTGTTCACCGGGTGGGAAAAGCAATCATGATGGTTTCCAAAGCACCATTATGCTTAGCGGGTAGAGTATACTCCATGTCTCTCATAGCTTTAGAGGGACAAAAGGTCGATGTCATCTTAGGGATGTCGTGGTTAACCTACCACGGCGCTGTTTTAGACACCGTCCTCCGAGTCATGCATCTACACTCAGAAATGCACGAGTCACATTCATTATTTCTGGACAGTCCAGAAATAAAACTTCCAAGTGTATACCAATCCACCACCATCAGATTGGAAGACATTCCAGTAGTCTGTGAGTTCCCTGACGTGTTCACGGATGATTTACCGTGGATGCCACCCGACCGAGAGGTAGAGTTCAAGATTGAACTTGCACCGGGAACTATGCCAATATCCTGAAGGCCGTACAAGATGGCGCCAAAGGAATTGGCAGAACTGAAGGTGCAGTTAACGGACCTGCTGGAGAAGGGTTTTATTAGGCCTAGCTCCTCAACATGGGGCTGTTCGGCATTATTTGTGAAGAATAAAGACGAGACGTTGCGGCTTTGCGTGGACTATCGTCCACTAAATGCCGTAACCATCAAGAATAAGTACCCGTTGCCACAGATCGACATGTTGTTTGATCAGTTGGTCGAAGCAAAGATCTTTTCCAAGATGGACATAAGATCCGGGTACTATCAGGTTAATATACGGGCTGAGGATATTCCGAAGACGGCTTTCTCGATGAGGTACAGACTTTATGAGTACCTAGTCATGTCCTTCGGCCTCACCAACGCTCCAGCTCACTTCATGTACTTGATGAACTTGGTATTCATGCCAGATCTGGACAAGTTTGTCGTGGTCTTCATCAACGACATATTGGTATATTAAAAGTCGGAGGAAGAACACACGAAGCATCTGCGTATAGTCTTGCAACGGCTACGGGATCACAAACTATATGCAAAATTCAGCAAGTGCGAATTCTGGATATCACAAGTGCCTTTTCTCGGGCATATTATCTCAGCGGAGGGCATCGCTGTAGACCGAGTAAGATCACACAAGTGCTAATTGGAAGTCCTCGAGAACTGTTCACAAGGTACGGAGTTTCCTCGGACTCGTGGGATATTATCGGAGGTTCATTCCAAACTTCTCGAAGATTGCCATGACTACGACTGAGCTGCTGAAGAAGGCTACCAAATATGTTTGGAGTCCAGCATGTGAAGCAGCATTCAAGGCATTAGTGAAGCACCTAACATCAGCACCGGTTTTGGCGCAGCCGGGCACAACAAAACCGTTCGATGTATACTGCGATACATCCGGCATTTGGCTCGAATGTGTGCTGATGCAAGACCGAAGAGTGGTCACGTATGGATCACGGCAGCTCCGGAACCATGAGCAAAATTATCCAACTCATGACTTGGAGCTCGCTGCCGTGGTACTCGCACTAAAAATGTGGAGGCACTACCTACTCGGTAACCTCGTGCATTTATATACCGACCACAAAAGCCTCAAGTACATATTTACTCAGAAGGAGCGTAACATGAGGCTGCGAAGATGGTTGGAGTTGACAAAGGATTACGAAATAGAGATCCATTATCACCCCGGCAAAGCAAATGTAGTGGCGGATGCGCTGAGTTGCAAGTCACACATCAATAATCTGACCATCACACAGTTGGAATAGAGCGAGCCACCATTGCATGTGATTCCACATGGAGCTCTCTACAGTTTAGCTTTGATCCCCACCATCCGTGAAGAGATAGCGGCAGCTCAGAAACATGACAAGGGCATGTCACATTTGCGGAGACGTGTAGACAGTGGGGAGCTGAAATGTTTCTGGAAAGACGGAGACGGCATCCTATGATTCAAGGACCGGATCGTCGTACCCTGTACCTGGAGTTACGGAAGAAAATCTTTGATGAGGTTCACTTGTCAACGTTTTCTATTCACCCCAGCAGCAACAAGATGTACCAAGAACTCATAAACAAGTTTTGGTGGACACGGATGAAGCGGGAGATACAAAGTACGTGTCCGAATGTGATACATGTCGAAGGGTGAAGGCAGACCACCTGAGAAAACCGGGACTGCTACAACCACTGGGCGATCCTGCCTGGAAGTGGGAAGATGTGAGCATGGACTTCATCGTCGGTTTACCAACCACATTTCAGAAACATGATTCCGTGTGGGTGATCGTCCACCGGCTCACCAAAGTTGCCCATTTTATCCCGGTTAACACCAACTACAACACCAAGAAGTATGCTGAATTGTACATCTCACGGATCCTATGCTTGTACGACGTACCCCGCACCATCATATCGGATCGGGGCACTTTATTTGTGTCTCGTTTTTGGGAGCAGCTACATGCTTCATTGGGGACGAAACTGATCGGTAGTTCAGCATACCACCCGCAGACGGATGGGCAAACCAAGCGGGTAAATCAGATTTTAGAAGATATGTTACGAGCTTGTGCTATCAACCACGGTAAGAATTGGGATGATCACTTACCGTTAGCCGAGTTATCGTACAACAATGGGTACCAAGCCAGCATCAAGATGGCGCCTTACGAGGTGCTATATGGAAGAAAATGCTGCACACCGCTGAATTGGTGTGAGTCTGGCGAAAGGGTCACCTTCGGGATTGATCTTGTCAACAATGTGGAGAAAAAAGTATGGCTGATTCAAGCGAACCTAAAAGCCGCCCAATCCCGACAAAAACAGTATGCGGACCGAAGGAGACACCCGTTGCAATTCAAAGTCGGGGATCATGTGTATCTACGTGTGTCCCCAATGAAGGGCGTGAATAGATTCGGGGTGAGAGGAAAGTTGGCACCCCGATTCATCGGTCCATTCCAGATTTTAGAAAGATGTGGATCATTTGCATACGGCTGGAATTACCGGCGACACTATCCGGTGTGCACAACGTATTTCACATGTCTCAGCTGAGGAATTGTCTTAAGCTATCTACTACGGTTCAGCTGGGGGATATTGAAGAACTGAAACCGGATCTCACTTATCGGGATGAATCGGTTCAGATAATTGATGAAAAGGCCCGAACCACACGCAACCGTACGTTGTGGTTATACAAAGTTCTATGGAGTAATCACTCCATAGACGAAGCGACATGGGAAGCGAAGGATTTCTTCGCGCTAACTACCCTGACTTTTTCACGTCGCACATACGGTAATTTTTCACCGTCCTCTCTCTCAGTTTTCACTTTATAATCTCGGGACGAGATTCTTTTAAGGGGGGAGGAATGTAAGGGCCTAAGGTTTTGCACACAATCAAAGTGTTCATCACACCACACAAACCTCATTTGAGGAAAACTTATGAACACATTTGAAGAGCAAGTAAACACAATCAATATGGTCATTAGAGGATAAACTCACAATATGCAGAAGTGGTATTTCCCACATGCATCACATAGGGGCTGAGCATATGAAATACTCCTACACTTTGCTAAGGATGCTCATGCCAAATTTCACCCAAATCCAAAACCTTTTTAAGGTATTTTTGGGTATATTTAGAAAGAGGCTAGTTTGAACTCAAATTCAAACTCCTTCCACCCCATGAATTCAAAAGTAGGATTCATATTCACACTCAGCACATTTTTGTGAGCTCAAACACCAATTTTCACTCCATTTGGAGTTGATCATGACATGAGCCAATTTGAGAAAATTCAAATCCAATTTGAATTTCAAACTGCATTTGTGCTATGAATATATTCAAACACTTTATAATTTGAATTCTATCAATTTTAAATGGGCATTTGGTGGATAATTCAAATTGCAAAGGGTATTATGGGTACTACTGTTTAGAGCAGTAGGAAAAATTGAATTTCAGAGGTTAAAATAGGAGTGGGGCCCTCCTGTCAGACTCTCTGGTGATCAACCGACTGAAGAGTGCCGGGACTCGGTTTCTCGGGCCACTGCTGTGGTTGACATCTTCCCCGGATCTTTTCACCGCTCACAGTTCGACTGTTGCGTTCCCGAACGAAAGAACACCGCCGCTCACCCAAACTCGCTGTGCCACCGTCCACCGGCCAAAGAAAATGCTCACACGCTGAACTGAGGTCGCACACGAGGTCGCTGACCCTCACTTGACGTGTTCCAGCCCTTGGCTGCGCGTGATCGGCTTCCGTCAAGCTCCACAGAACAGTTCTTTCTTCATCGGTTCAAACCGAGTCGCCACCACGGGAACCACTCGTCCGGCCACCACAGCCCACCTTTCTCCAAGCTGTGAACAGAAAAGAGGTTCGTCATCGATCCCTCTTTCATTACCGCAAGCTCCGATGGCGTGACATGAGCTGCCGTCGCCAGAATTTCAGGTTTTGCGCCGGTGTACAAAAGAGGCCGCCGGACCACTTTGCAAAATTCGTGCTACACACCACACCACTCTAGACGTCCGTGCGAGTTTATAGGATCCGAAACATTGAATAACCGTTGGGTGTAGCCACTGTTCTTCGAGTTTTGCTAGGATTTCGGGTTTACGACTTAGGTTGCACGATGACATCCTAGTTGCGGCTGTTTACGAGCTTCTTTGAGTTCATGAAGACCTTCCCTATGGTGCACTGATGCTATACGACCGTTAGCTCGATCTTTTGAGGTGCTAGGAAGCCCAGCCGACACGGCCGAAGTTCTTCCGAAGCCGCCGCTCGTCGCCGGCCATGTTCCGATAGTTATCATGTCGAGCTAAGGGCAGCATCATGTTCCCTGTGCGGGATTAGGCAGAGGCGGCGAAAATCTTGGAGTTTGGCGCACGGCAGAGCCCCTCCGGCGAGCACTCCGGCGAGGGGGGCGGTGGCCGAGCGCGGGAGGTCGGAAGGTTGGAGAAGCCCTTGGTCCCACGTGTCGGCGGCCAGATATTTAAACCAGGGATCTGCTGCGGCACCGGATCTGATGTGGCTGCACGCGAATACTCCGTAGCCCCGTGTGTCAGCCGCTGAGAAACCGACACGTAGCCCCGGTCCCACACGCAACAATTTAAACTTTTCCCCGATTTTCAGATTTAGTTCAAACTTCAAACCCACATAACTTTGTCTAGGAAACTCCAAACCGAGTGAACAAAATTTTGTTGGATTCAGCTCTCTGCATAATTTCCAACAAATCAAGTTTCACTTTATGAAAATCCTTATTTCTCAAGAACTAATTCTTCAAAGTTTAAAATGTTTAGAATTTTAACTGGAGAACCCTGTAATGGAAAATTCTGAAATTTTGCTAGAATGTTCACCAAAATATCCCTGAGCTACCATAAAAATTTCAGATCCATTGGAGCTGATTTGATCCACTTAATGGTGTGATTAATAAAACTGTTCCAGAGAAAAATGGAAAATGTCCAGAAACATTTTCAGATTTTCCCTGAAATTGTTTAGCTCATATATTTGGCTAGGAACCTTCAAATTAAGTGAAACCAACTCCATTAGGACCCTCTGAAAATCTAGTTTTCATAAAGTCATGGCTTGCTCCATGAAAAATCCCTAGAACACCCTAAGAGCTCCAATTAATGCAAAATACACAATTATTTGTGGAGGGCTCAAATGAGCTTTGCCGCAAATGAAACTTGGCCAAGTTTCTGTTTAGGTTGTATCCAAACCATAGTAAAAATTTCGGAGTCATTGGGCCTGTCTAGCAAGACTTATAGTCTTCACAAATTCAACTTCAAATTCAAATGCATTCAGATTGATACATATATGTTTATCTCATGTAGTCGCTAAGGTTGAGGAGGAGCCCAAAGTCTTAGACTTCATCACTCCAGAGGAACAGATAGCCTACGATCAACAGCAGCAAGGTAAGCTCTGGTTTGCAATAGCCTTTTTATAAATTTTTTTGTTTTGAGACCTTACTTTGAGTACTCACTTAAATTATGCATTAGAGTCTTGTTTGAAAACCCAAATGCATAGCCAAGAAAACCCTGGTTTTGGGCTTAGGTTTGTAAACCTCGACTAGTCACTGTAATGCTGAGTTAGGGTAGGATTCGGTACAAGTCGAGTAGTTGGAACTGCTCGCTACAATAGGCTAGAGGCACACTACTCGGGTAAAGATAGCAAATGAAACACATGGCAAGCTAAATGAGACCGAGTGGAGATTAAGGGCAGCAGGACTTTGGGTCCTGGGTGCCATAGCTCTGCTTATATCGATTGAGGTCCGAGCCGTGTGCGGGCCTGTTGAACAAGCTAGAACAGTACCGAATACCTACCGGATATATGGGAACCGTGAAATCGATGTAATTCGGGTAGCTGGGTGTTGAGGCATTGCTTGTCGTCCAGAGGGTAGGTTGAGAGCTTGAGGTGTAAATTGGCTGGTGGAACTGCGGATGCGCGCACAGAGACCTCTTGCTCGGGATGATAGGACCGGTTCAACATTTGGCTGATGGATGAAAGGTGGTCGCGTACGACATCCGTGATGGTTGCTGTAGGCAACATCGAGTACGGGTGTACGTGATGGGTTATTCGGGTAACCCTGCAGGTGTAAATCGATTATAACCGCCGTCCCTAACGGTCAGTGAGTACCACTTGTTTACTGTACCGTGATGTAGAAAGAACAGGCTAGATACATGTTAAAAGTTTGCTGATTTGAAAGATGCACCTTGATTGCTAATGAAGTGCTATAGTTTATAGCTTATTAAAGTTCTTTTTAACCTTGGGCAAAGTACATGGGAGAAATGCATTTCTTGTTTGGTTGCGTCTCTCTCATGTGCCTTAGCGTGAGGTTCTCCACAATTTGCTGCTAAAACTTGAAAGTAAGGTTCAAATAATTAGGCAAGTCCTTTGCAACTTACATTCCCAATTACGCATGATCCAGCATGTAGAAGTTTCATGTATAGGAAAGACGGGTCAGACTTGGTGAGCCATCGTGCTCACTGATTGTGTTTGAAGCTTTTGCAGGGTGTTATGAGGAAGTGACTCCCAAGGAGGAGACGGAACCCCAAGAGGGAAACCCCGTCGAGTGGGAGTCGGGCACGCCGCCGTGTTAGTGTGCGTGTGTGCTAGCGGGGACACTTCACGGGTTGAATGTGAACTCGGTGCGTAGTCTACACCCGTGAGTGTAGACTGAACGTATTTTGTTGTAAAAATGTTCATAAACTCATTTACGTAATAAAACTTTGCTTCCGTTTTGTACCTTTTATGTGTGTTATCCGGTGCTGTGCAACGTAGCACCCCTCAGCGTGATCCTGGCTCGACGAGGCCGTGGGGCCGCATCAAGAAGTAGCTAAGCTCGGCTAGCACCTTCCACGCCACATCCTCAAAATAGCCGTGAAACATAACAGGTAGGAGTCTTTCTATAATTATGTGATAATCATGACTTTTCAATCCAATGAGCTTTCCCGTCTTCACATTCACGACCCGTTTAAGATTAGCTGCGTAACCATCTGGGAATTTCAAACATTTCAACCATTTCATGATTTCTTTCTTTTCTTTAGATCGAAGACAGAAAGAAGCACGTGGCTTACCACCACTTTCGGAGAGCTCAAGAGTTGGACGGTTACAAAGCTCTGCAGATCCTTTCGAGCCTTTATATTGTCTTTCGTCTTACCCATCATATCCATGCATGTTCTTATTATACATTCACCCATGTTACGCTCCTAATGCATAACATCAATGTTGTGCATTAAAATCAAGGACTTCACATACGGGAACTCCCAAATTCTACATATGTGAGTCCAATTATGTTCCTCCCCGTAACCTACAAAATATCCAAGACGACTTTCATCTGACACCAGTTTGTTCAACATATCAAAAATTTCTGACCCATTTTGACATTTCGGTGGCCCTTTTGTTACAACTGTGTCCTTTCTGAAGACATTCTTCTGTTGTCAAAACACGTGATTTCGAGGCAACCAACGTCTATGACAATCGAAGTAGCATATCTTGCCTCCATAAGCAAGTTGAAAGCAATTCGTGTCCGAAGCACATATTGAGCACGCCAAACGACCGTGAGTGCTCCATCCAGAAAACATACCGTATGCTGGAAAATCATAGATGGACCATAAGTAAGTAGCCCGCAGGTTCAATTTCTGCTTCTTGTAACAGTCGTAAGCTTCGACTATTGTCCACAAAGTTTTCAGTTCTTCAATCAACGGTTTCAACATCACGTTTAGACGTGGCACAGGATGATCCAGTCCAGGCATGATGAAGCAAAGAAACATGGATTCATACTACATACAAAGAGATGGTGACAGGTTGTATGGAATAACAAAAAATGACCAACACGAGTATGGTGTGGCGTTTGTACTAAACAGCGAGAAGCCATCTGTTGCCAAACCCATGCGAACATTTCTCGCATCACTGGAAAATTCTGGATCGAAGCGGTCCAGCGCCTTCCATGCCTCACCATCGGACGGGTGCGTAATGACTCCATTGTTCTGATGTACACCTTCTTTGTGCCATCTCATATGTCTAGCTGTTATTTTTGAAATAAACAACCGCTTCAATTGAGGTGTCAGTGGTAAGTAACAAAGTTGCTTATGTGCAACTTCTATCATCAAATTATCACCATCGTCGTTAACAACTTCGACAAACCTCGATTTACCACATTTTAAGCACTTGTTCCCCTTTCGCATGCTCTTTCCAAAAAAGCATACAATTGTCTGGACACACATCAATCTTCTCACATTTTATATCGAGACCAGACAACAATTTCTTCGACTGATACATATCTTTAGGCACTTTATGGGGTTGTGGAAGGATATCACCGATCAATTTAATTAGGTCATTGTAACAGTTGTTGGAAAAGAAGTATTTGGACTTAATTACCATAAATCTAGTGATGAACGTAAGGAGGGTCACTTCTGTGTGCTCATGAAGAGGCTCTTCTGAAGCTTTAAGAAGTTTGAAGAATACTTCTACCTCCGTTGTTGGAGGATCCTACGTAGCCCCTGGTTCAATAGCTTGTAGCATCTCCTCCATCCAATCAATCCCCGTGTTGTCATCATCCTCTTGCAATCCTTGTACGGATTTAGAAGTTGTCTCGCCGTGAAAACTCCACACCTCATAATGTGACGTGTAACCATTTTGACACAAGTGTATCGAAAGAGTCATTTTATCAAGCCACTTTCTGTTTCAGCATTTCGTACATGGGCATCGCACCTTATCGATCGTCGACAACGAAAAGGCTTGATCGATACAAGCATCTGTCTTTGCGAACCATTCAGCTGAGTGACCACCTTTCTTGTTCCAACCACTGTACATCCAACTACGGTTTTACCCATGTTGGAGGCTACAGAATAAAGACAGAGAAAACATCGTTAATTTATACTTCTATTGGGACAGATAGGTCCTAAACCCACACAAGAGTAACTGAGATAAACGTGCTTCTAACGAGACGCCAGGTCCGAATCCAGATGAAATTTCGGTAGCATAACCCTACCGTTCTCTGACTGCACGCCTGATAATTGTAAAGGTCCCAAAAATTTGAATACAAAGAAACTCTTGTTTGCAAAAGGTGGTTTCATATGTATGAAATTTGGGACTTGTTAAAACTTTTTCCACATGTGATAACCCACATGAGAGCTCTCTTCACACAAGTTCAAATGTTTGTTTGAAAACTTGGAACCCAAGAGGGGTATAAAACCTAGTTGGGAAGTTCCCACATGTGTGAGAAAGCTAAAGACAGATTTGGAACAAATTGTTCAACTCAAAAATTCAAACGAGAGCAACACAATGAATTTCAAAACTGTTGTGCTAAAAATCTCATTTGCAGCAGCCAAATTAAAAATAAGATTTCATATTTGAATTCCTTAGATCCAAATTAGTGGGTATGCAAAGTTTCATGATTTGTTGAAATGTTTTGCAACTCATTTTCCAAAATGGACTTTAAATAACAAAGAATTCAAATACCCATTTGAATTTGGATGAAACTTGCCCAATTATCCAAATACACCTCAGATGTGAACTCCCACAATTTGATTTCACAATTTGCAAATTTTGGGAGATATTTTGGAGAGGGATAAGGAGGGACATAGCTGTGGGACCCACATGTCATTGAGGAGTTAAAATTTTCAAAAGATCTTCAGTGGAGGGCAGTCTCTGTTTTGCTTCTTAAGCGAGCTCGACAGCAGAGGGCGTGGCCGACAGCAGCACTCACCGCTCGGTCGACCGCCTTTCCATCGAACCGCCACAGCTGAGACTGTTATACCTTATACCATGCTTCCTTTTGTCTTATCACCGAAGACTCGGCGCTGCTCCTTCTTCCCTTGTGTGAGAAACAGACCAGAGCGTTGCCGCTGCCTTCCGATCGCTCGGTCACCACCTTTGCCCGTGCGCAAGCCCAAGCAGAGCAGCAAAACGGCACCACGGACCCTGCCACTACACCCTCCTCGCACCATCCCTACGTGAGTTCGGCCTCCCCAAACCGAGAACGCCCAGTTTCCGCGGCGGCCGAAAACAACGGCGACAAGGTGCTCTCATGGGCAGCCCTGCATAGAGGTTTTCACGACCAAGCAAGAGGACCGTTGGACGCACAAGAGCTCCCTGCAGCTTCCATCCGAAGCTCAGCCCTAGCCGTTGCTTCTTGCCGACGAATTTCAGAATTCCTCTCCGGCCGGTGTAAACAGACCCGCGGGTAATAATCCTTCAAATTCTCACGCTATAATTGTAAATAGCGCTGCAAATTGCACTCACATGACCTAGCCTTGCTCAGCAACAATTCCCCTGTTTAAACCTAGCATGAAACACACGGTGCATGGTGTATTTCCGGTCTTTCCAGACGGCGGCTATGGTGGGAAGGTTCGGGTGAACGATGAACCCTAGTTTAGAGCCATTTCCAAGCCGTTTCATCCCCATGTCGATGTTCCCTAGCGTCCGCCGGTGCTTTAGAGCATGGAAACCGAAGCTTGGAGGGCTTAGGGCGTCGGGGCGACATCGCCGGACTTCCTCCGAGCCGCTGCACCGGTGCGAGATGGTTTAGGGGTTTTGCCGGTCTGGGGAGATCATCCCATCATGTTCCTCGCATGAAGTTAGAGCCTGGCGGCGAGTGGCAGCTCGGTATTTGGCTGGATGACCGAATTCGGCGAGCTCCGGCGGCATTATCGCGCGGGGTCGAGAGGTAGACGAAGGGGACACCGGACCCGCATGTCAGTCACTCGGGAGAGAAGGGCCGGATCCTCTGTAACACCGGATAAACTGTGACAGTGCGGTAAACAGTCCTGTGGCCCCGTGTGGCGCTATCCCGACAACAGACACGTGTCCCATGGACCCACCATCTGTATTTAAACTTTTCCACGATTTATTCAAATTCCAGATTTTTCCCCAAACTTTAGAAGAGCATAACTTTTGCTAGGACACTCCACATTTAGTGATTAAAATTGGGTTAGATTCAGATTGACAAACTGTATCCAAATATATAACCCAATTTGTATGAAAGGCGTTAATTAATTCTGGCAAATTCTTTAAATCTTTTCAGAAAAAGAATTTTAGAGGGAGTTTGGTTTATCCAAAAATCATCAAATTTTGCAATAATATTCCTTAGTGCGTTACTAGACTCCTGTAAAAGTTTCAGCTCATTTGGAGTTGATTTGATCAGGAGAATTCAGATTTTAAGTTGCTGTGTTCAAATGAATACAGAAACGTTTTCAGAGAATTTCCAAAATTTGGAAATTGAGTTCTGGACAATTCTTAGCTCCAAAAATCCTAGGAAAATTCATGCAGGCTCTATGAACTATAATTGAAATTGTAGTTTACTAAGTTTGACATGAACATGAGTGTTACCTCAGAATTAATCCCTCTTTGCTTAAATACTTAGAGAATTGTTCTGAATAAACCACTCTATAAAAAGTGCTGAGTTTTGGTCCAGATGACTTTCTTGTGACAAGGAACTCACATGAAAATTTTCAGCTCCATTGGAGCTTTGGATCACCACTGTCTTGTGTAACCTCTTTAGGTGATCAACACACAGTGATGATTAGCACTCAACACTTGATCATAGTGCTTAAACCCAACCCAAAACCACTAGCACCAGTGTCATTTTAAATTCTTAAACAGAGTTCCAGTTTTTAAACTGTCATTAGATCTTATTAACAAAAGCTTTTCAATTAAATACATATGCATGATCATATTGTGTAGCATCTACGTGAGCACGTGTGAAGGGATTGGAGTGAAGATCAAGGAGGGAGGAAAGCAAGTGATCAAGCTCCAAGTGATCATCATTAACTGATTGTAATCTTAGTCACCTGCAAAATAGGCAAGTCCTGGTTTGCATTTGAACAGTTTTATAAAATACATCCATTTCTAGAGATCATAACTTGAAACATTTGTTTGCATTAAGTCTAGTTGGTATTAAAAACCCCAGTTGCATGACCAGGAATACCTAAGAGAGAAAGGGTAGAATAGCACCTCCTCGGGTGAGTTTGGCTACGCTAATGTTAGTAGGGAAGGTCCAGCAGAAGTCGAGTAGTTGGGATCTACTCGCAAGTTTAAGGTTGGTTACGCGGAACGGGTTAAAATAGAAATGATGAGGAAAGTTCACACATAAGAAATGGAGACCGGGCAGAAAGGTTTAGATGCAGCAGGCTGCGGACCGTGCGTGCATGGCCCTGCCTGTGTCAGTTAAGGCCCGTCCGTGCTTGGCCCTGCTGGACAAGTTTGAGTTGTGTATCGGGCACATACTGGCTATATGGGACCCCAGGAAACCAATGTACCTTGGGAGATCCATATTGGAACTTTTCTAACTGCCTTAGGCTTTTGGCGTCAGGGTAGCAGGAGGTAACTCGCTCAAGAACGTACCACTGCAGGTATGTACCTTGAGGGAGCTTGCGGACTCGGGGCAGTTAGACTGTGTCCTGTGTGGAAGATCTTGGGAAAGATGGCCGCGTACAACGTCGGCCGAGGTTGCTGCCGGCAACTCGGAGTACGGGTGTACGTGTCATGTAGTCCGGCGTGTACTGATTCGAATCACCATTGCTCGAGGTCATATGAGCATACTTGCCCACTGCGTCTTGACGTAGTACCAACTGAACTGTTTTTCTTTTGACCTTGATAAGGCTGTGATGTAACTGTATTGCAACCATTATTGAATTAGAGATAGGCTCATTAAACTTTACTTTCACTTTGTGCAAGGAGCATCGCAACAAAGCGTTTCTTGTTTGATGGCGGAGTTGCGATGCTTTTCGGCTCAAGGTCTGTACAATGAGGCTTAAAATCTGAAAGTTAAGGACCTACATTAGGAGAGTCCTTTATGCAAATCTAGCTAACCCAATTACAACCATCGTGCATGTAGAGTTTCTTGTTTAGGAGAGACGGATCAGTCTTGCTGAGCCTATGTGCTCACGCTTGCTATATAAGTGGTTTTGCAGGTTAACATCGATGCTAAGAAGAAGGTTGTCCGGTGAGACTCGGAGACTTCTGAGTCGTGTAACACATGGAGAACCCAGCCGCTACTGTTGTCTTCGTGTTGCTAGCGAGAGGAGTCCACGGGCTGGACTTCATCTCGAGTGCTCTTTAGTTATTTGACATGAGTTGTTATAGACTTCTGCTGTAGCTACTTGATGTAAATTATTTACAAAGAAAAACTTGTAAGCTTCCGCTATTGTTTTATGTAATACATTGTTCCTTATATGTGTGTTGTTGGGTGCCGCACAACACGGCACCACCCAATGCGATTCCTGGGTGAGTGCCACGTCCCCGTGACTGAACGGGCGGCGTCGGGCCGTCTCAGCATGGTATCAGAGCTGCATTGGTAATAGCACACGGAATATGGATCGTATTACGACAAAAACTTAGGTTACGGTGAGTAAACGGTATTAGGCCCACATAAGGACTATAGTAGTATAGTTACTTAAAGTGGCATGACTAACATATGTGTTATAATTCTGAAGTTTGATTATGTAACGACGCATCTACGCTCAGGTAAGCATGGTAAGGAACGCCACCGAAAGCGGTTCAATTTTGGTTAGCTCCCCTGACGAGGAATGTGGTTCAGGGATAGGTCTCACAGCTCGGTATGAGACGTTAATATGAAACTCTTGAACTCTTCATGTTCCTGAGTTTATATGAAACGCTGATCCCTAGCGTGCATTAGGCAAGAAAATGGAGACCCCATCGTGTGGTCAGTAACGCGATAGTGTGTTCTTCTGGAAATAGCCTAGAAGGACATACGCAGCGCTTGCCATCGGCGTGCCCTGCAGGACAGTAGGTGGTATCTGTTGGGTTGATAAAATTCCCAACCGTGACGACCCGTTCGCGCTCTACTCGGGTTTCCCGTCGTGTGGTGGGAAAATGTGACCATGTACCTTGAGACGTGGCTTGACTCAAGGACGGCCCATATGGAAATGATACGGGCATATGTTTTTAATATGATATGGAACTGCCTGAAATGAGAAAAACCTGTGCATGCATCATCATTGAGTGTTCTTCTGCAGGTACTAACCACGTACATATCCCGTGTAGAACACGTTTGCGAGTGACCATTTTAGTGCCACCTATGATACGTTATGCCGGTATAATCCGGATAGGATTTTTCTTTTGGTAAGGCTACGTAGTACCAACATGCTTCTTACGGCACATCGACGCCGTACTAAACTTAATAATTCCTTTCCTTTGAAGAAATGACTCATGAACTTTCAACTACAAATGGAAGTTTGAAACAAATATTAGTTACTGAACTCTTATTTTGAGCTAAGATTCAAATTAGAGGATGATTAGGCTTCAAATATTTCAAAAACAGAGTGCTCTGTTTTTGGCAGGAATTCTTGCTGAAATTGGACGAGCATAACTCTGAGTAGCTTGACCCAATTAAAGTGTATCATAAAGTTCTAGAAAGATTTTTTAAGTGATCTACAACTTCATTGTAGACCTCCAGAGCAAAACCACACGTTAAACGGGTAGAAAGTTCAGAGGAAGGTAAACTACCCAGAACCAGGACAGCAGCAAAACCTCTCTGGAACTTTCTGTTTTTAAGCCATAACATCCTGTACAAAAATCCTTAAGGAGCCTATGATATACCGTTGGAAAGGTTATGAAATGTGCAAAATTGTTGTAGTTCAAAGTTTGTTTAGATTCTTATTGTATTTGCATATACGACTGATAAAATCAGCCACCTACAAAGGAGATGCTGGCAAATTTTATCCAGGAATTCTGTCAAATTTAGAAAATCGTAACTTTTAATCCAGAGATGATATGGAGGCATATGAGTACTCATTGGAAATATACTGAAGTTAACTTTAACTTTGGTATTCAACTTGAGCTATGAAAATGCTTTTAACTAGAGCAAAATCTGGAGATAGAGCATAAAGGTCTGTTCTGTACAGATAGACTGGTTAGCTATGCCTACTAAGGAGTTGTGTAAGCATGGATTTTGTTACTGCTTTCATAAAGTTTTGACATATTCATGTTTTCATTAGTATCACATACTGCTGAGTTCTTGTTTAACTCATCTCAACTACATTTTTGCAGTATGGTTTGTACTCGCTCTAGGAGTAGGGCCGGGAGTTCTCGCCGAGGCGGTGATGCTTCTATTCCACCGTCGGAACCACCATCCATGGGATGGATGGATCTTATGACTCAAGTCATCGAGTCTAACCAAGAGAACACTAGGCTACTCCAAGAAGCAACGCAAGAACACACACGCTTACTCCAAGCTTTGGTACAGCAAGGTGTACTCCAGAACACGCAACAAGTCGTTCCACCTCAGAACGCTTATCTGGACTTCTTGGCGACTCAACCGCCTATCTTTACTGAAGCCACCGAACCTGTGGAAGCAGATCAATGGCTTCGTGTCATGGAGTCAAAATTCGGAGTATTTGAGTGTGATGAAGGGCAAAAGACAAAGTTTGCCGCTCAGCAACTCCATGGAGCCGCCGGAAACTGGTGGGTTGATCATCTTGCCACCATTCCGGAGGACCATCAAGTGCCATGGAGTGAGTTTTTTGAAGCCTTTCATACTCGTCACATACCACTAGGTATTGTCAAGGCAAAGCGGGAGGAATTTTTAGGCTTCAAGCAAGGGGACATGAGTGTCCTCGAATATGTCAGAAGGTTTAACCTTTTGGAACAATATGCTCCCGAATATGTGGCGAAAGAAGAGGAACGGTGTGAATTATTCTTCCATGGCCTGAGTGCCATATTACATGAGATGTTGACCGCGCACAATAATGGCAGTTACACCGACATGGTCGACGCAGCTCTCATCCAAGTGAAGCCGACACTTGAGTGGCAAGCTGAGAAGAGAAAGATGAGCGAGATCGAGCAAGCCAGCACAAGTTGTGTGCCTCAGAAGTACCGTTTGGTGTACCAAACACCACCCGGTGAAAGATGGAGGCCACCTGTATGATCAACCCCTCAGAGATTGATTACTGGTCAAGTTCTACAACTTGCATCACCTCCACAGCCGCAACATCAGACGGTGGGTTGTGCTCCATCGCTGCAGCCATGTGTACCTAGCATCCAACCGCTAGTCAACGAAGAACCGGAGGGACATCCGTGTTTCACTTGTAGGCGTATGGGGCATTATGCTAGGCATTGTCCGGAGGGAACTCGAGGCTGCGGGTCATCATATGTACAACAATACGACCCGTACCTCAATCTGCAGATAGGAGGGCAGATAAGGGGCAATATTCACTATACTGTGATTGATGATGTTCCGGATGGAGAAGCCGCTTTAGCATGGATGTTTTCTCTGAACCAACTACCGGTTTTAATTCTCTTTGATTCTGGTGCCACACGCAATTTCATTAGCCAGTCTTTTGTGGTTCAACATAAGCTCCAAACAGTTTATACAAAGAGGTAATACCTCATATCTTCGCCCGGGGGCAGCAGTACCACAAGCGAGGTTGTCTCCCGAGCACCTCTTTGTCTGGGGGGTAGAATATACCCTACGACTCTCATTATTCTTGAGGGTCTGAAGATCGACATCATTTTGGTGATGTCGTGGTTAAATTATCACAGAGAGGTTCTTAACATCAGCTCTAGGACCGTTGAGCTCAACTCCCCACAGCACGGTCTTCAAATATTAATTCTGGGCACCAAACGGCAACAGATTGCAATGGTGAACCATGCGGAAGCTGTAAAGATAGAGGACATTCCGGTGGTACGTGAGTATCCGGATGTGTTTCCCGATGATTTACCGGGCATGCCGCCCGAGCGAGACGTTGAGTTCAAGATTGAACTTATACCGGAAACAACACCGATATCATGAAGGCCGTACAAGATGGCACCCAATGAACTGGCAGAATTGAAGACACAACTGAATGACCTAATGAGCAAGGGCTTTATACGACCGAGTTCGTCACCTTGGGGTTGTTCAGCATTGTTTGTCAAGAAGAAGGACGGGACACTACGGCTTTGTGTTGATTATCATCCTTTGAACGCCGTTACCATCAAGAACAAGTATCCACTACCTCGCATTGATATGATCTTCGATCAATTAGTGGGTGCGAAGGTATTTTCGAAGATGGATCTTCGATCCGGATATCACCAGATTAAAATCCGGGTAAAAGATATTCTGAAGACGGCATTCTCAATGAGATACGGACTGTATGAGTATCTTGTTATGTCTTTTGGTTTGACCAACGCCCGGCACATTTTATGTACCTGATGAATTCAGTGTTCATGCCGGAGTTGGATAAATTCGTCGTGGTCTTCATCGACGATATCTTGGTGTACTCCAAGTCAGAGGAACAACATGCTGAACATCTGCATATTCTGCTACAAAGATTGCGAGATCATCAGCTCTATGCAAAATTCAGCAAGTTTGAATTCTGGATTAATCAAGTACCATTTCTCGGACACATTATTTCAGCAGAGGGCATCGCTGTAGATCCAAGTAAGATTATCCAAGTACAGCAATGGGAGTCACCAAAGTCAATGCATGAAATCCATAGCTTCCTCGGTTTAGCGGGTTATTACCGGAGGTTCATTCCGGGCTTCTCCAAGAACGCTAAACCGATGATGGAATTATTAAAGAAGAATACCAGATTTATGTCGGGTGCTGCGTGTGAACAAGCTTTCAAGACTTTAGTGAAGCATCTCACAACAGCCCTAGTTCTTGCTCAGCCGGATACGACGAAGCCATTCGATGTTTATTGCGATGCATCTGGCATTGGTCTTGGCTGTGTGCTGATGCAAGAAGGACGAGTGGTCACTTATGGATCTCATCAACTCAGAAATCACGAGCAGCATTATCCAACTCATGATCTTGAGTTAGCTGCCATGGTCCTTGATTTGAAAATGTGGAGGCATTACTTGCTCGGAAATCTTATACACCTCTACACCGACCACAAGAGCTTGAAATACATCTTCACTCAGAAAGAATTGAACATGAGGCAACGAAGATGGCTAGAGCTCATTAAAGACTATGAACTTGATATTCATTATCATCCAGGGAAGGCGAATGTGGTCGGGCCGATGCGGTCAGTCGTAAGGCGCATATCCATCACCTAACTATTGCTGAAATGGATGATGAAGAACCAAGCCTCCGTGTCATCCCGTATGGAGCTCTCTATAATCTCGCTCTCGTTCCTACCATCCGAGAGGAGATCATTGAATCTCAACGAAAGGACAAGGGTATGTCTCACATATGGCGGAGGATAGACAACAGAGAAATGAAATGCTTCCAGAAGGACGATGAAGGTACTTTTTGGTTCAACGACCGGATTGTAGTACCCCGGGATATTGGACTACGGAAGAAAATTTTGGATGAAGCTCATTTGTCCAAGTTTTCCATTCATCCGGGCAGTAATAAAATGTACCAAGGTCTCCGGAAGAAGTTTTGGTGGACACGTATGAAACGTGAAGTCGCAAAGTGCGTTTCAGAATGTGATACGTGTCGAAGAGTCAAGGCCAACCATGTGAAGAAGTCAGTCCTGTTGCAGCCATTACAAGTACCGGCATGGAAGTGGGAAGACTTGAGTATGGACTTCATTGTCTGGTTGCCAATGACCTCCCACAACCATGATTCGATTTTGGTAATCATTGATCGGTTAACCAAATCAGCACACTTCATCCCAGTGCACACAAGGTATAATGCAAAGCAGTATGCGGGGCTGTACATAGCACGGATCTTGTGCTTACATGGAGTTCCCCGTGCCATTGTGTTCGATAGAGGATCGCTGTTCGTAGCCCGTTTCTGGGAGCAGCTACACGCATCCTTGGGAACCAAACTGATTAGAAGCTCCGCATATCACCCTCAAACTGATGGGCAAACTGAGAGGGTGAATCAAATACTGGAAGATATGCTAAGAGCATGTGCCATCCACCACGGTAAGAGCTGGGATGATCACTTACGTTGGCGGAGTTCTCGTACAACAATGGATATCAGACGAGCGTCAAAATGGCGCCATATGAAGCTCTATACGGCCAGAAGTGTTGTACACCATTGAATTGGTGTGAGTCCGGCGAACGAGTAACGTTCGGGGTCGATCTTGTCAATGAAGCCAAAGAGAGAGTTTGGATAATACAAGAGAACCTCAAAGCTGCCCAATCTTGTCAGAAAAGCGATGCGGATCAGAGGCGTCGACCGCTGCATTTCGACGTCGGAGAGCATGTGTATCTTCGTGTGTCTCCGATGAAAGGGATCCATCGATTCGGTGTCAAGGGGAAACTTGCTCCCCAATTCATCGGTCCGTTTGCCATCACGGAGAAGTGCGGGACTGCAGCCTACCGGCTGGAACTACCGGCAAGCCTTGCCGGTATTCATGACATATTTCACGTGTCCCAGCTGCATAAGTGTCTCAAGTTTATTGCTGCTGTCCGCACCGAAGACATCGACGAGTTGAAGCCGGATCTCACCTATGTCGAGCAACCTGTACAGATTATCGATGAAAAGACCCAGATCACCCGAAACCGGACTTTGAGATTTTACAATGTCCTGTGGAGTAATCATACCCCGGTGGAGGCAACATGGGAAAGTGAAGATTACATCCACAAGAACTATCCGGAGTTTTTGTCATAAACTTTGTAACTACCCTCCCGTCTTGTTCCTCTTTTGTAATCTCGGGACGAGATTCCTTTTAAGGGGGAGGAATGTAAAGGTCCCAAAACTGTGAATACAAAGAAACTCTTGTTTGCAAAAGTTGGTTTCATATGTATGAAATTTGGGACTTGTTAAAACTTTTTCGACATGTGATAACCCACATGAGAGCTCTCTTCACACAAGTTCAAATGTTTGTTTGAAAACTTGGAACCCAAGAGGGGTCTAAAACCAAGTTGGGAAGTTCCCACATGTTTGAGAAAGCTAAAGTCAGATTTGGAACAAATTGTTCAACTCAAAAATTCAAATGAGAGCAACACAATGAATTTCAAAACTGTTGTGCTAAAAATCTCATTTGCAGCAGCCAAACTAAAAATCAAATTTCATATTTGAGTTCTTTAGGTCCAAATTAGTGGGTATGCAAAGTTTCATGATTTGTTGAAATGTTTTGCAACTCATTTTCCAAAATGGACTTTAAATAACAAAGAATTCAAATACCAATTTGAATTTGGATGAAACTTGCCCAATTATCCAAATACACCTCAGATTTGAACTCCCACAATTTGATTTCACAATTTGCAAATTTTGGGGAATATTTTGGAGAGGGATAAGGAGGGACTGAGCTGTGGGACCCACATGTCATTGAGGAGTTAAAATTTTCAAAAGATCTTCAGTGGAGGGCAGTCTCTGTTTTGCTTCTTAAGCGAGCTCGACAGCAGAGGGCGTGGCCGACAGCAGCACTCACCGCTCGGTCGACCGCCTCTCCATCAAACTGCCTCAGCTGAGACTGTTATACCCTCTACCGTGCTTCCTTTCGTCTTATCACCAAAGACTCGGCGCTGCTACTTCTTCCCTTGCATGAGAAACAGACCAGAGCATTGCCGCTGCCTTCCAATCGCTCGTCACTACCGTAGCCTGTGCGCAAGCCCAAGCAGAGCAGCAAAACGGCACCACGGACCCTCCCACACCCTCCTCGCACCACCCCTACGTGAGTTCGGCCTCCCCAAACCGAGAACGCCCAATTTCCACGGCGGCCGAAAACAACGGCGACGAGGTGCTCTCATGGGCAGCCCTACAGAGAGGTTTTCACGACCAAGCAAGAGGACCGTCAGATGCGCAAGAGCTCCCTGCAGCTTCCATCCGAAGCTCAGCCCTAGCCGTTGCTTCTTGCCGACAAATTTCAGAATTCCTCTCCAGCCAGTGTAAACGGACCCGTGAGTAAGAATCCTTCAAATTCTCGCGCTATAATTGTTTAGAGCGCTGCAAATTGCACTCACATGACCTAGCCTTGCTTAGCAACAATTCCCCTGTTTAAACCTAGCATGAAACACACGGTGCACGGCGGCTAAGGCGGGAAGGTTCAGGTGAACGATGAACCCTAGTTTAGAGCCATTTCCGAGCCGTTTCATCCCCATGTCGACGTTCCCTAGCGTATGCCGGTGCTTTAGAGATTGGAAACCGAAGCTTGGAGGGCTTAGGGCGTCGGGGCGACATCGCCGGACTTCCTCCGAGCCGCTGTACCAGTGCGAGGTGGTTTAGGGGCTTCGCCGGTCCGGGGAGATCATCCCATCGTGTTCCTCGCATGAAGTTAGAGCCTGGCAGCGAGTGGCAGCTCGGGATTTGGCTGGATGACCGAATTCGGCGAGCTCCGGCGGCGTTATCGCGCGGGGTCGAGAGGTAGACGAAGGGGATGCCGGACCCACATGTCAGTCACTCGGGAGAGAAGGGCCAGATCCTCTGTAACACCGGATCAACTGTGACAGCACGGGAAACAGTCCTGTGACCCCGTGTGGCGCTATCCCGACACCAGACACGTGTCCCATTGACCAACCGTCAGTATTTAAACTTTTTCACGATTTATTCAAATCCCAGATTTTTTCCCCAAACTTTAGAAGAGCATAACTTTTGCTAGGAAACTCCAAATTTAGTGATTCAAATTGGGTTAGATTCAGATTGACAAACTCTATCCAAATATGCAACCCAATTTGTACGACAGGTAATAATTAATTCTGGAAAATTCTTTAAAGCTTTTCAGCAAAAGAATTTTACAGGGAGATTAGTTTACCCAAAAATCCTCAAATTTTGCCAGAATATTCTTTAGGGTGTTATTATACTACTGTAAAAGTTTCAGCTCATTTGGAGTTTATTTGATCAGGATAATTTAGATTGTAATTTGCTGTGTTCAAATGAATACAGAAATATTTTCAGAGAATTTCCAAAACTTGGAAATTCAGTTCTGGGCAATTCTTAGCTCCAAAAATTCTAGGAAAAATCCATGCAAGCTCTATGAACTGTAATTGAAATTTTAGTTCAGTAAGTTTGACATGAACAGGGGTGTTACCTCAGAATTAATCCCTCTTTGCTTAAATACTTAGAGAATTGTACCGAATAAACCACTGAATGAAAAGTGCTGATTTTTGGTCCATATGACTTTCTTGTGACAAGCAACTCACATGAAAATTTTCAGCTCCATTTGAGCTCTGGATCACCACTGTCTTGTGTAAACTCTTTAGGTGATCAACACAAAAGTAATGATTAGCACTCAACACTTGATCATAGTGCTTAAACCCAACCCAAAAACACTAGAACCAGTGTCATTTTAAATTCTTAAACAGAGTTCAAGTTTTTAAACTGTCATTAGATCTTATTAGCAAAAGCTTTTCAATTAAATACATATGCATGATCATATCGTGTAGCATCTACATGAGCACGTGTGAAGGGATTGTAGTGAAGATCAAGGAGGGAGGAAAGCAAGTGATCAAGCTCCAAGTGATCGTCACTAACAGATTGTAATCTTAGTCACCTGCAAAACAGACATGTCCCAGTTTGCATTTGATCAGTTTTATAAAATACTTCCATTTCTAGAGATCATAACTTGAATTGTCTGTTTGCATTAAGTCTAGTTGGTATTGAAAACCCCAGTTGCATGACCAGGAATACCTAAGAGAGAAAGGGTAGAATAACACCTCCTCGAGTGAGTTTGGCTACGCTAATGTTAGTAGGGAAGGTCCGGCAGAAGTCGAGTAGTTGGGATCTACTCGCGAGTTTAGGGCTGGTTACACGGAACGGGTTAAAATATAAATGATGAGGAAAGTTCACACATAAGAAATGGAGACCGGGCAGGGAGGTCTAGATGCAGCAGGCTACGGACCGTGCGTGCATAGCCCTGCCTGTGTTGGTTAAGGCCTGTCCGTGCTTGGCCCAGTTGGACAAGTTTGAGTTGTGTACCGGGCACATACTGGCTATATGGGACCCCAGGAAAGCGATGTACCTTTGGAAATCCATATTGGAACTTTTCTAACTGCCTTAGGCTTTCGGCGTCAGGGTAGCAGGAGGTAACTCGCTCAAGAACATACCACTGCAGGTATGGACCTTGAGGGAGCTTGCGGACTCAGGGCAGTTAGACTGCGTCCTGTGTGGAAGATCTTGGGAATGGTGGCCGCATACAACGTCAGTCGAGGTTGCTGCCAGCAACTCGGAGTACGGGTGTGCGTATCGTGTAGTCCGGGCATGTACTGATTCAAATCACCGTCGCTCATGGTCATATGAGCATACTTGCCCTCTGCATCTTGACGTAGTAACAACTGAACTGTTTTTCTTTTGAACATGATAAGGCTGTGATGTAAATGTATTGCAACCATGATTGAATTAGAGATAGGCTCCATACACTTTACTTTCACTTTGTGCAAGGAGCATCGCAACAAAGCGTTTCTTGTTTGATTGTGGAGTTGCGATGCTTTTCAGCTCAAGGTCTGTACAATGAGGCTTAAAACCTGAAAGTTAAGGATCTACATTAGGCGAGTCCTTTATGCAAATCTAGCTAACCCAATTACATCCATCGTGCATGTAGAGTTTCTTGTTTAGGAGAGACGGATCAGTCTTGCTGAGCCTATGTGCTCACACTTGCTATATAAGTAGTTTTGCAGGTTAACATCGATGCTAAGAAGAAGGTTGTCCGGTGAGACTCGGAGACTTCCGAGTCGTGTAACACATGGAAAACCCATCCGCTGCTGTTGTCTTCGTGTTGCTAGCGAGAGGAGTCCGCGGGCTGGACTTCATCTCGAGTGCTCTTTAGTTATTCGATGTGAGTTTTTATAGACTTCCGCTGTAGCTACTTGATGTAAATTATTTACAAAGAAAAACTTGTAAGCTTCCGCTATTGTTTTATGTAATACATTGTTCCTTATATGTGTGCTGTTGGGTGCCGCACAACACGGCACCACCCAATGCGATTCCCGGGCGAGTGCCACGTCCCCATGACTGAACGGGCGGCGTCGGGCCGTCTCAATAATGGTGCAGCAGAGAACATGAGAGTTACGCTGTCCAACTCTTGTCCGGATTCAGACCCACGTCTCGTCATAGGCACGCCCCCTCGGTCACTCTTGGGCTGTCCAAAAAGGGACAATTCTGAACCTACCCGGCTCACATGCGTAACGCATGTGAGACAGGACGGTTCGAAACGGGTGATGCATATTCTAAAGGTTTACGTTACTCATTCATTTTTGAGTCATTTATGAGAGAGAGAGAGAGAGGAAAGAAATAAAGATAGAGACAGGGGTGGGAAAGAATAGGGGTGACCATCAACTCCCGGGTCTGCGTCCAGGACGACGGGCGCCGATGGAGGCGGCGGCAGAGGTGTGACACCGGGTTCCAAAAATCAACCAAGTGAATGCATATGTGTGCCCAGGATGTTTATCACACATACACATGTATTCCACAAACTGAAATTCAGAATATAACTACGTACAAATAGTGTTTAAGTACTTTATTACAATGACTCAATGTCTCACTCATGAATATCCAACTTATTTAGCAGCAGAAGACTTTAAACCACAGCGGAAAATGGCTAAGACCGCAGGCTCCAACTTCAAGTCCACAGGCATGTTGATGGTAGTGTGCACGCCTAGTACTCCACCTGTTCCTCGAAGTATTCTTCTCCTGTAGCTGATGTATATATGGAAATGCAAGGGTGAGTACATGTCGTACTCAGCAAGTGCGGGGAAAGTATGACATGTAGCTTACAACAAGGTAGGGAATAAAAAGGTTCATTGCAGCAGGCAAATTTTATTTCACAAACATGGTAAAACAACAACTATTTCTAGGTGAGTTTAATCCCATCATACCCAAGTAATTCAGCAACATTCCTTCACCATAATTCACCATTTATAAAGTCTCAACCAGCCATTACTCATCCTCAAGTTCATCTCATACTCATAAATACTAGTAACCATCTCATTTTCATATAACCGAAACCAAACTCATTGTCATGACCCAAAACAGTTCCAAAACCAATCCCAATGACCATACCATAACCATAACCGAATAAACATCCCAAGTTTTGCCTCTAATCATGGAAGTTGGCCAGGTGCTTGTAACCAGAAGCACGACTATCATGATAGTTTTACACTCTGCAGAGGTGGCACCACTTTATCCATAAGTTTGTGATTTCGTCACCCGTCGGTGACTAGAGAGAACCTCCATTATACCAGTACACAACCGTCGGTGTATGGCCAAGAGATCACAAAATAGCCTTTACAAAGGGGCTACTAGGATGTACGGACTCACTAAGGTTTCACCGGCAGACTTGAATCTCCATTCTCCCACCAACGGGCCCCTTCTTGTGCCATGCAGTTCCTAGGGCAGTCATCATCGACTCCCATTCCCCGCACCATCCAACGGTCCGTAACAAGCTAACAACACACCTAATTAGTCAGCTAAGCTGCACCCATATTTGGCCTTGTGGTGGCACTAGTTTCCTAACATGTGCTCGCATGAACCGGTCCTTAGATCTATGGCAAGCAAACCACCATCTCATTCAGCAACATCCACGAACCAAGCTCGCCAAGATCTCCCTGATTCCATGCTCATTGAAATCATCAAGTTCTCTTTATCTTTATTCTCATAAGTGCAGCAGCTAACAAGTTTAATTTCAGCTTCCCGTATCCCGTAAATTAAACGAAGCAAAAAGGAAAATGACCATACCCGACTCAACTTTCCAGCGACAAGGATGGTTAGCAAAACTAGTAAACTCCTATAAAAAGGGTGTCCCATCAAGTTGACACTAGCATACGAGTTCTCGCAACCAAAACAGTTTCAAAAACATGGGATCAATATGGTCAAGGGGCACTTGCCTTGCTCCAGCGGTTCGTGTTGCTCAAGCATCTCAAAGTCTTTGTGCTGTAGCTCCTCGTAGACGGCCTCTTGAGCTTGTCCTTCTACTCACGACCACGCACATACAAAATTTACAGCAATCACTTATCATGCACAAACTTTACTCAAGATGCGATGAGGTGAATGAATGCAATTCCAATGGTGCATTTTTATAAAACAAGTTTGTACGTGTTCTTGCTTGTTTTAGTAGGCTTGCATGGGGTTTAATGATGATCATGGTTGCTGGGATCAAGTGTTGATGTGGTAATGACCTTGGCACAATGTGAATATTGTTTCTGCCGTCAGAAAATCGACCAAAACATGGTCTGTCCACACGCTGCATTTTCTGCTCGCAGGGGGTGGAGAAAACGGGTGCGTAGAAACAGCGGCAATGTTGTAAGAGGGGTAACGAAGACCTACCTCACCTCTTTCTCCTCTCTTCCTTGCAGCAGAACTTCCTCCCTTGCAATGGCAGCAGCGGAGGATTTTCCGTGGAGAATATGAGGCTGCGGCTAGGGCAGCACGTCGAGGGCTTCTTCTCCCGCGACGGCGAGGCGTGACGGAGCTCGACGGCGGAAAAATTCCAGCAGGGGGGCGGCGACTTGGCAGCAAGGGGGAGAGGGCGGCGGCAAAAAAAGAGAGAGAGGGGTGGTGGCGGCTAAGGGGGAGTTATATTTATAAGGGGGGAAAGAGCTAGGGTGGGTAGGATTTTAGCAACCCAATTATCCAAGGGCTGAGATTTAATTTTAAAAGAGAGGGGAGCTTTGGGCTGAGATTTTATTATTTATTTCTACCGATGACTAGGATTAATTAGAAAATAAAAGCCCACAAGAGTCCAAAGGGGGGGCGGCTAGGGTTTCGCCCCTAATGGGCTGCGGCCAAGGGAGGTGGGGCCCATTAGGGTTCCCCGCCTAATTTGGTGCAGCAAAATTGGGGAGAAAATCCCACCAAATGTGGGGGAAAGTCCCCCTAGGGGAATTTTGGGGAATTTGGGGAAAATCAGTAAAATTGGGAATATTTGGGAAATTAGGGGAGAGGGGAATTTGGGGAAAAATTGGGGTAGCCCATTTTTTGCCATTTTATTTATTTTTCTTTTTCTTTTTATTTCTTTTCTTTTTCTGATTATTTTCATTATTTTCAATTTTTATTTCCTTTTATTATTTTATTTACTTCTATATTCCTCTCTTTAAATCTTCTTCCTTTTAAATGCTCCTCTTCATGAAAAATATATGCAATGCATGGTAGAAAAATTGAGGATGTTACAAGAGGACAGCTTGGGGGACGGGCTGAGATGCGGGCTCAGGCTCATTGCTTGAGGCGTCGGCGGTGGCAGCGCGAGGGGCTAGACGCCTAGGGTCACCTTGAAAACACTAAATTAACAAAAACACTAAATCGCCTAGGGGTTGGGGGCGATGAGGCCGGGGAGTAAAGCAAAAATTAAATATCTAAAATAACTAGAACCAATCAATTACTAAATTAACTTAATTAAACAACTAGTCAATCAATTAAATAACTAATGAATCAATTAAAAACTAAAAAATTAATTAACTAAATAAAATAACTAAAATCAGAAACAATTTCTAAAATAGCTAAAATAAATCAATTACTAATTAACTTAATTAAACAACTAATCAATCAATGAAACAACTAATGAATCAATGAAACAACTAATGAATCAATTATACAACTAATGAATCTATTAAACAACTTAAATAACTAAAATCAGAACAAATTTCTAAATCAACAAAAATAACTAAAATCAATCAATTACTAAATTAACTAAATTGAACAACTAATCAATCAATTTGGGACCATGTTCACCTTAACCATGTAGGATGCGGCGCGGTGGTTGTGGCGGGGTGGGCGGAATCCGGGGCGGCGGCGGTCGGGTCGGCTGTGGCCAGGGCTACAGCCGGGGAGGCGACGGGCAGGGCAGTGGCGGGCAGGGCGGCGTGGCGTGGCGGGCGGGGTCCGGCGGCGGCGGGCTCGGGGTCGGTGTGGGTGTGAATGCGCGCGGCGACCACAGGCCCGCGGGGGTATATAGAGACTATTTACGACGGCCAGGACCTTAGCCGTCGTAAATAACATGTTACTTACGACGACCTATTTAATTACAACGATCCCAGGGTAGGCCGTCGTAGGTTGAGACTAACTTACGACGGCTCTGACCAGGCCGTCGTAAGTTAGTCTGAACTTACGACGGCCAGATTTGGCCGTCGTAAATACCGTTATTTATGACGGCTAACCCTAAGACCGTCATAAATTATGTTAGCCGTCGTAAATGGTGTTTTCCCTGTAGTGGTAAGAAAATTTTTATTGTTCAGGATTACAAACTAGTACATTGTCCGCATTTTGGTGTACTAGAAAAGCTCGCAATAGCTGAGTCGTACATCGAGGAACATGAAATTGAGCTTCGTAGAAAAAACCAAGGCTGCACAGAGGACTGGATCATGAAAGAGCACAGAAGACGTTCCACTGAATGGTTAATAGATAAAAATATACCATACGGAGACTCTGATGAAGAGGCAACAATGAAGAAGTTAGCTTTTGGCCCATCTCTTTTGGTGACATCATGGCAAGCATATGACATCAATGGTTACACATTTTACACTAAGGAGAAAGATGGTAAGAGTGTTGCACAAAATAGTAGTGTTCGTATAGAGGCTTATGATCCACATGGGCAGAAAACCACAAACTTCAGGTTCATAAAGGAAATATGGGAACCTGATTATGGCGAAAGAATAAAAATGCTCGTGTTTAAGTGCTAATGGGTCAAACATCCTGATGGTGTAAAAGTGGACAACTACGGGCTGACACTGGGTTCTCGCCGATCGTGTTGCACAAGTTTTTTATGTACAGGATCCAGGAACTGAGAAGATGCACGTAGTTGTTTCTGGAAAGAAAAATATTGTTGGGGTTGAGAATATGAGAGATAATGAAGTGAAATATAATGAATATGAAGATATGTACCTTTTTACCAATTTAGACAACATCAAGCGAGTAGAAAGAAGCATTAAAAAGGATTTAAAACCCTATATGCGAGAAGATGTCAATGTTGGAAAAAATGTATGACATATATTTTATATATTTGTAATATTGTAATGAAGCTTTAATAATTTAGTTTGACAAAATTTTCTCTTTTAATATTTGAATTTTGACATGTTGGAATGCTTTAAAAAAATTTACAAAATGCATACAGTGAAATATTGGCTTTGAGTTGGCCGTAGACTTCAATAGTGCAGGAGATGCTGCATTTGCGCAACTTGACATTTTGGGTTCCTGTAATGCATGCTACCATGTGAGACATATTTTGTTGCTAGAACTTTTGTGGAATGGTGCATGCTACAATTTTCGTAGGCGGTTCTGTACCTACGACTAGCCGCCTATGAAGAATCTTTATCACAGGCGGTTTGTAACGTAAAGAGTATCCACCTGTGATAACTCATTATTGCTGGCGGTTCTTTACCTACGACTGTCCGCTTGTGAATAATGTTTATCATAGGCGGTTTGTAACGTAACATTATCCGCCCGTGTAACTCTAAGGACGCATGTACTGCACGCATTCCCGTCGCGCGCGGTAACTGAAAGGTAAGGAGCGCACGCCTGTTCGCTTCAGCCGCCTATATTAATGGCCAATATTGCAAGCGGCTCCTACTCCACGGTCCGACTGTATCGTGCGGTCGTTGCCATTCGCGCGCAGAATTCAAAGCGATCTGACCTCTCCTTCTCTACACCGTTATAACTTGCACCTTACCCTTCTCTGCAGTGTGCACCACCATCACAGTCTTCCTCATCCCTCTGTCCTCGTCTTCCTCGCCGCACCGTAGCCCTAGTCTCAAATGGGACCACCGACGAAGCGCTACCGATCATGCTCTCCACTCTTCGTGCCTTCGTCCCCAGCTCCAACCGTGTCTCCGTCCCCGGCTCCAACCACACCTCCGTCCCCGGCTCCAACCGTGTCTCCGTCCCCGGCTCCATCCGCACCTCCACCGCCTTCCTGGGCTGAAGAGAGAGTGCACCTGCTTAGGAAAGTCGCTTTCCTAGAGCAGGGTGTGATTTACCTAGGGCACAAGCGGACGATGACCTATCACCGTTGCGCCGGCAGATGGCGAAGATGTATTTAACAGTACATCTGTTGCCATGGAGCTTCTGGGTCTTGGTCGCCTTCTAGAATGTACTGGAATGGACACCATAGCCCACTACCTCTTTGGGTTAAGCGCAGTGGCCGGTCGTCTTGACACGATGCGGGAGACGGTCGGTGTGGTGCTTGGGGTGGAAGGCAGCAGGAAGTTGGTGGAGGCGATCACCGACAAGTGTGGGGTTCCTCCACCACCGGACGACTAGGCGATTGTCTGTTGTTTTCTTGTGTTGTTTGTAAAAATTTAATTTTTAATGAATGTTTGTTTGATGATGAATGTTTGTTATTGATTATTGAATTGTTTGTTATCTTTTTGTTTGATGCTAAATGTGGTTGATGTTTATCGGGCCACAATGTTTGGTGGCTTCGAATTGATGTCAAAGGCTCGTTCCCCTCGGTATTAATGGCCAATATTGCAGGCGGCTCCTACTCCCGGTTGTTTCAGCCGCATGTATTAATGTGGCATTGAATTGAAGCGTTCTGCTCGGTATTAATGGCCAATATTGCAGGCAGCTCCTATTCCCGGTCGCTTCAGCCACCTGTATTAATGGCTAATATTGCAGGCGGCTCCTACTCCACAGTCCGCCTGTGAAAATTGATATGTTTACACAGGCGGTTTGTCGTTGCGAGCCGTCTGTGATGTTTATTCATCGCAGGCGGCTATTAATTCATTCGACATCACAGGCGCATTTTTTACGGACCGACTAGGTCTGAAAAACGAGGTGCCTATGATAATGTTTTTTGTAGTAGTGTCTTCCGCCTAGGAAGGCGGCAGAGGTGCGGTTGGAGCCGGGGACGGAGGCGCGGTTGGAGCCAGGGATGGAGGTGCGGTTGGAGCCGGGGACAGAGGCGCAGTTGGAGCCAGGGACGGAGGCGCGGCGAGTGGAGAGCATGGTCGGGAGCGCTTCGTCGGTGGTGCCATTAAGACTAGGGCTACGGTGCAGCGAGGAAGACGAAGATTAGAGGGAAGAGGAAGACTGTGATGGTGGTGCAGAGAAGGGGAAGGTGCAAGTTATAATGGTGCGGAGAAAGAGAGGTCAGATCGCTTTGAATTTTGCGCTCGAATTTCAACGACCTCACGATACAGGCGGACCGTGGAGTAGGAGTCACCTGCAACATTGGCCATTAATACAGGCGGCTGAAGCGACCGGGCGTGCACGCCTTTTCGGTTACTGAGGGGAACGTGTGCAGTACATGTGTCCTTTCCATTCAATTCAAAGCCACCAAATGATGATCGCTATAAATACACACCCACCTTAACCAATTTTCATAGGCGGTCCTTAACCAAGAGACGTCTGCGAAAATTGTACTTACCTTATCACAGGTGGTTTGTAACTTAAGATTATCCGCCTGTGTAACTATATTATCGCAGGCGGTTCTTACCTACAACTAGCCGCCTATGAAACCATATTATCACAGGTGGTTCGTTACCTACGATAAGCCGTCTGTGAAATTATATTATCACAGGTGGTTTATTACGTACTACATGCTGTTATTTCTATTTCTAGGTCAATTTCATATGCACATTCATACACAGTAGAAACAATATATTCTGACAAGCATCATCGACTCAATATCACTAAAAAGTCATCTCATATACATATGTAAGTACAATACATCTCAATTCATAATTTATAAGTTTTTCACTTAAAACCAAATTGATTCTCAGTATACTCGCCAAAGTTTTGGCAAAAACATCTATTACACCTTTATCATCGAAGAACTGCCCTTTCCGGTGGTCTTTACTTGAAGGAAAAATAGAGGAAAATTATATACACACACGAACAGAGGAAAAATAGAGCTCGCACGTACACATAGAGATGAAGCAGCACTCAACCAGCCATGGCTTCAAGCGTAGTGTATTTCACTGCTGAAGTCTACGGCCGACTCAAAGCCAATATTTCAAAGTCATACATTTTCCCGCATTGACATCTTCTCGCATATAGGGTTTCAAATCCTTCTTAAAGCTTCTTTATACACGCTTGATGTTGTCTGGATCGGTGAAAAGGTACATATCTTCATATTGATTATATTCCTCTTCATTATCTCCCACATTCTCAACCCGAACAATATTTTGCTTTCCAGAAACAACTATGTGCATCTTCTCAGTTCCTATATCCTGTACATAAAAAACATGTGCAACACGATCGGCGAGAATGTAAAGGCCTCAGTTTTTGACACATATTAAAAGTGTTCATAACCACACACACACCTCATTTGAAGAAAGTTGATGAACACATTTGAAGAGCAAGTAACCACCATCAACATGCTCATTAGAGAATAAACCCACAAAATGCAAAAGTGGCATTCGCCCCCCCCCCCCCCCATACATCATATAGGGGCTGGACATTTGGAAAACTCCTCCACCTTGCTAGGAATGCCCATGCCAAGTTTCACCCAAATTTAAAACCTTTTTGAGGTCCTTTTGGGTGTAGCTAGAAAGAGGGTGGTTTGAACTTGAATTCGAATTCAAACTGTTTTCATTCCATGAATTCAAAAGTAGGAGGCATTTTCTTACTCAGCACATTTTTGGGAACTCACTCACCAATTTTCACTCCATTTGGAGTTGATCTTGTCATGAGATAAGTTTAGCAAATTCAAACTTTATTTGAATTTCAAACTGAATATGTGCTGAAATCTAGTCAAACCAAACCCAATTTGAATTCTAACCAATTCAAATGGCTCAGAGGTAGATAATTCAAATCACCATGGGCATAAAAGGGATTACTGTTTACAACAGTAAGAGGGAGTTAAGTCCAGAGGTTAAAAGGGAGATGAGAGCCACATGTCAGCCACTGAAACAATTCAACCGACTGAGACTTCAGCACTCGCGTCTCCGAGCTGCCTCCGAGGGCGCCACTGAGGGGAGTCCACCGCGCCACCAGCTGCTTGCCGCTCTCAGCCGCTGAATCGCCTCTCGGGGCACTTATCTACGCGCCTGAGCTGTCTCCGGTGCTCCCCACCACGGCCCGACGCGTTCTCGCCCAACAAACCGAAAGCCCTCGCCGCTCGGTTGAACCCTCTGTCCCTTGTCGCACGGCCAACCCTGAGGCTTCGACGGCGATCTGAGACCAGCACCAGGTGCGCCAAGCCATCCTTGACGCCCTCGTGCCGGTTCCAGACCCTGAGCAGTCCTTCCCGAGCTCCACCGCGACAATCTTTCATTTCCCGGTTCAGCTCGAGCCGCCGTCGCGGGAACGATCCGTCCGGCCACCACAGCCTGCCGTTCGCCGAGCCATGAACAGAAAAAAGGTTCGTCTTCAGTCCCTCTTTCATTACCACAGGTTCCGGCGGCATGGCATAGACTGCTCGCGCCAGAATTTCATGATTTCGTGACGGTGTGCAAAAGGGGAGCCCGAACCGATTCGCGAAATTCGTAGTCCACACCGCAGCACTCATCTCCTCATGGAAGGGGTCACTTCTAGGTGCCCGTACGAGTCCATAGCAGCAGGAACAACGAAGAACCGTTGAGGGAAACCGCTGTTCTTCAAGTTTTAGAAGAATTCCCGATTTCCGGCCTAGGTCGCAGGGTGACAGCCCAACACAGCCCTTTCCGAGCTCCGTGGAGCTCATGTCAACCTTTCCTAGGGTCCACTGGTGCTCGACGACCTTTTGTTCGATCTGTTGAGGTGTTAGGAAGACCAGCCGACACGGCTGAAGTTCTTCCGAAGCTACCGCTCGTCGCCGACCATGTGCCGGCCATTTTCATGACAAGCTGAGCCCAGTATCATGTTCCCCGAGTGGATTTAGGCAGGAGCGGCCAGAATCATGAAGTTTGGAGCACCACAAAGGCCGCCGGCGAGCTCTCCGGCGAGGTGTCGCGGCGGCAGGGCACTGGAGGCGGGAGGAAGACGAAGGGGGTGGGTCCCGGCTGTCAGCGGCAGATATTTTAAAACCGGGATCTTCTGTGGCACGGATCGGGTGCGGCTGCGCGCGAAGGAATCTGTAGCCGCGTGTTTCATCTGATGAGGAGCCGACACGTAGCCCCGGGTCCCACGCGCAGTGATTTGAACTTTTCCCTATTTTCAGATTTCATTCAAACTTCAAATCCTCATAACTTTGGCTAGGATACTTCAAATCGAGTGAACCAAATTTTGTTGGATTCATCTCTCTGAGTACTTTCCAGATAATCAAGTTTCACTTAATGAAAATCCTTATTTAGCCAGAATTAATGCTTCAAAATTTAAAATGTTTAGAATTTTAACTGGAGAACCCTTTAGAGGAAAATTCTGAAATTTTGCTGAGATATTCACCAAAATATCCCTGAGCTACCTTAAAAATTTCAGATCTATTTGAGCTCATTTAATCCACCTAATGGTGTGATTAATAAAACTGTTCCAGAGAAAATAGAAAATGTCCAGAAACATTTTCAGAATTTCTCTGAAATTGTTTAGCTCATATCTTTAGTTAGGAACTTCAAATAAAGTAAAACCAACTCCATTAGGACCCTCTGAAAATCTAATTTTCAGAAAGTCATGGGTTTCTCCATGAAAATCTCTAGAACACCATAAGAGCTCCAATTAAGGTCAAGTACATAATTATTTGGGGAGAGCTCAAATGAGCTTTGCTGCAACTAAAACTTGGCCAAGTCTCTGTTTAGGTTGTAACCAACCACAGTAAAAATTTCAGAGTCATTGGGTCTGTCTAGTAGGACTTATAAACTTCACCAGCTTAAATTCAATTCAAATGCATTTAAATTAATACATGTACTTGTTATATCATGTAGTCGCTAAGGTCGAGGAGGAACTCGAAGTCTCAGACTTCGTTACTCCGGAAGAGCAGCTAGCCTATGACCCAGAGCAGCAAGGCAAGCTCCGGTTTGCATTAACCTGTTTACAAATTTTTACTGTTTTGGAGAACTTACTTTGAGTATCATTATTGCTTGCATTAGAGTCTTGTTTGAAAACCCAATTGCATAGCCAAAAAAAACATGGGTTGGGATTAGGATTGAAAACCTCGTTAGCCACTGCAATGCTAAGATAGAGTAGGTTTCAGTACAAGTCGAGTAGTTGGAACTACTCGCGAGAATAGGCTAGAGGCACTCGACTCGGGTAGAGATAGCACATGATACACATGGCAAGAAAAATGAGACCGAGCGGAGAGTAAGGGCAGCAGGACTTTGGGGGCCTGGGTGCTATAGCTCCACTTGTGTCGATTGAGGACCGAGTCGTGTGCGGGCCTGTTGAACAAGCTAGAACAGTACCAAAGACCTACCGGCTATATGGGAACCGGGAAACCGATGTAACTCGGGTAGCTGGGTATTGAGGAATTGCCTGTCGTTCAGAGGGTAGGTTGAGAGCTTGAGGTGTAAATCGGTTGGCGGCACTGAGATGCGCGTGCAGAGACCTCTTGCTCGGGACGATAGGACCGGTTCAATATTTGGCTAACGGGTGAAAGGTGGTTGTGTACGGCGTCCGTGATGGTTGTTGTAGGCAACATCGAGTACGGGTGTACGTGACGGGTTATTCGGGTAACCCTGCAGGTGTAAATCGATTATAATCGCCGTCCCTCGCGGTCAGTGAGTACCACTTGTTCACTGTACCATGACGTAGAAAGAAAAGGCTAGTTACATGTTAAAATGTAGCTGATTTAAAGATGGACTTTGATTGTTAATGATTTGCTTTAGTTTAGAGCTAATTAAAGTTCCTTTCAACTTTGGGCAAAGTACATGAGAGAAATGTGTTTCTTGTTTGATTGCGGCCCTCTCATGTGCCTTAGTTTAAGGTTCTCCACAACCTGCTGCTAAAACTTGAAAGTAAGGTTCCACTAATTAGGCGAGTCCTTGCAACTTATTTTGCCTCATGTAACCCATCACCCTCCATGTATAAGTTTCATGTTTAGGAGAGACGGGTCAGTCTTGCTGAGCCTTCGTGCTCACTTCTTGTGTTTGAAGCTTTTGCAGGGTTCTATGAGGAAGGGACTCCCGAGGAGGAGACGGAACCCCAGGAGGGGAACCCCGTCGAATGGGAGTCGTGCACGCCGCCGTGTTAGTGTGTGTGTGTGTGCTAGCGGGGACACATTCACGGGATGAACGTGAACTCGATGCGTAGTCTACGCCCGTGAGTGTAGACTGAACATATTTTGTTGTACAAATGTTCATAAACCTCTTTATGTAATAAACTTTGCTTCCGCTTTGTACCTTTGATGTGTGTTATCCGGTGCTGTGCAACGCAGCACCCCTCAGCTTGGTCCTGGCTCGACAAGACCGTGGGGTCGTGTCAGAGAACTCACGGGTCATCTTTATAACCCACTTTGTTCAAGTCTACCAGTGTCAGCCCGTAGTTGTCCACTTCACACCATCAGGATGTTTGACCCATTGGCACTTAAACATGGGAATTTGCATTCTTTCTTCGTAATTGAGTTCCCATATTTCCTTTATAAACCTGAAGTATGTGGTCTTCTGCCCTTGTGGATCATAAGCCTCTACACGAACACCACTATTTTGTGCAACACTCTTACCGTCTTTTTCCTTAGTGTAAAATGTGTAACCATTGATGTCATGTGCTTGCCATGATGTCACCAAAGCAGATGGGCTAGAAGCTAACTTCTTCATTGTTGCCTCTTCATCAGAGTTTCCGTATGGTATATTTTTGTTCATTAACCATTCAGTGAAACGTCTTCTGTGCTCTTTGATGATCTAGTCCTCTGAGCGGTCTTGGTTTTTTTTGCAAAGCTCAATTTTGTGTTCCTCGATGTACGACTCAGCTATTGCGAGCTGTTGTAGTACACCAAAATTTGCACAGTGTACTAATCTGTAATCCTGAACAAAAAAAAAATTCTTACCCACTTTGCCTCTCCCACATAGTCTACCCTCATGTACTGGTATAGGCACACCTATCGGCTTTCCATCTTTTATGTAATCAGCGCAACCCTCAATCACTTATTCAGTAGTGCATCCTTCCATAATTGAACCCTCTGGGTGAGAACGGTTCCGCACATAACCCTTTAATACTCCTAAATATTCCTCCAACGGAAACATATGATGTAAATATAGTGGCCCCAATGCTTTTATCTGATCAACAAGATGTATGATTAGGTGTACTTGCATATCAAAAAAGGAAGGTGGGAAACACATCTCAAGCTTGAACATAGTCTCAACGATGTACGTTTTCAAATAGTCTAAGTCTTCCCAGGCTATCACCTTTTGTGATACTGCATTGGAGAAGTAACACAAACGTGTGATGACAACTTTTACATGCTCAGGTCTGATGAGCCTTATTGCAATGGCAAGGAACACTGTCATCATCATGTGACAGTCATGAGAATTATAGCCGAATAAAGATAAGTCTTTCATCGAGACTAGTTTGCGGATATTGGATGAGAAACTCGTGGGCACCCTGATCCCACGCAAGCATTCAAAATTGCCTTTTTCTCCTGTAGTGTCAAGTTGTAGCTAGCTGGGGGAAAGTAATGCTTCCTGTTGGCCTTTTGTACCGGGTGAAGCTCTGGTCTCATATCAAAATTTACTAGGTCCATATGTGATTTTAATCCGTCCTCTGTTTTCCTCGGCATGTGCAGCAAGGTTCCAATGATGCTGTCAAATACATTCTTTATAACAAGCATCAAATCAATACTATGGCAGATTTCCAGGTTCTTCAAGTACAGAAGATACTTGGAAAAAATGATTTTTTCTTGAAAGTTGCGTCAGTTGTATCTCCCGAAGATGTAGTTTTCTTTCTGTTTGTTCGTTTACATTTTTTTCCTTACTGAAAGAAACCTTAATGTTCTTGACCATTTCGAACACGAGGTTTCCACTGTAAGGTTTTGGTGCAGTATCTTTTTTGATTTTGTTATCAAATTGTTCTTTCATCTTATTGTACTTGTGTATATCTGTCAAGAACCGCCGGTGTCTCATATACACAGTCTTTCCGGATGAAGTGAGGTACAAAAATCCAGTTCCAACCACGCATCTTACATAACCTTTCTTCCCTTTCATTTGTCCCGATAATGTAAACAGTCTGGGTAATCATGCACGGTAACGAATATCATTGCTCTTAGCGCGAAATACTCCTACTTGTACTCATCCCATGTACGTACCCCTTCATTCCACAGTTTCGCCATATCTTCTATTAGAGGTTCCGAGAACACATCAATTTTGATGTTGGGTTGTTTCGGACCTTGTATAAGAATAAATAACAAAATATATTTTCTTTTATGACACCACCACGTCGGTAGGTTGTACATCGTTAAGACCACGGGCCATGTGTTTTGTATGCTCCTTTTTTCACCAAACAGATTCATTCCATCTGTACCCAAGGAAAACCTTACATTTATGATTTCCTTTGCAAACACTGGATACTGAATATCAAAAATTTTCCACTGGGTTGCATCACCAGGGTGTCGAATATGTTTTTCATTCTTCCTACGCTGCTCGGAATGCAAAAGCATAAGTTCATCCTCCCTAGGGTTTGAGAACAAACGCTTCAAGCGATCAATTACTGGAAGGTACCACATCACCAAGGAAGGAATTTTTCTCTTATTCTTCCCGCCTACATCATCAGAAGTATCGTCATCGTCACCTTCGGGGCAAATAATATTCCTCTTATTCTTCAGGGTCTTATTCATGTTGGTAACATATTGGTGATTGTAGTCCTTCTGGTATCTACTGACACCGCAGATGGGGTATCTAGTTGCGAGCTCATGATCTTTGTGATACATAATACAATGGTTCACACAAGCATGTATTTTTTTTCACACCTAGTGACATCGAGCAAAGAAGTTTCTTCACTTTATAAGTGCTTCTAGGCAGTTTATTGGGATTTGGAAGAATTTCGGCCAAAATATTCAGAAGATCAGAGAAACTACAATCGGACCATACGTGTGTGGATTTCAACTTTAGTAGTTCTAGGACTGCACGCAATGTAGAAACTCTTTATCACAACACTTTGATTCATCATATAAGAGCTCCGTCGCCACATTCTGCAATATCTCCATTTTACTTAAACCTTTACTTGGTCCCGAAGAAATCAATAGATGTGGTTCCATGTGACGCAACATCTCCTCACAATCAAACTCATCATCATCATCATCACCATCATCATCCTGATTGTCACTACCATATTCTATATGAGCATTATCGTCATCAGAATCTCTCTCACCATCTTTATACACCTCATGTGTATCTAACTCACCATGCTCTATCCATATTGTGTAGTTTTTTTTGAAACCCCTTTTTACCAAATAAGATTGGATTACTATAGTATCTATCCAAGCAATCTTATTTTCACGGTCGATACATGGACATAATATGTCATCTATGTTTTGCATATTCGCATGTCTCTTGGACGCTTCAATAAAGTTTGCATTTTGAATGTACATAGGATCAGGTCTTGGCATGTTATACATCCACGCTTGTTGGTCCATCTTCTATGTCAAACTGTAAAACTTAAAATAAGATAGTAACCATTTCTTGAATGCAAGTTAAGCTGAAACTTGAACACAAGGTTCATAAAACTAGCGTACAATGATGGTACTTGGAGGCGAGGATGACAACGTGCGCGTGCTTGGAGGCAACGGCGAAGACGGCGACGTGGGCTCGGCAGCAAGGGAGAGGACGGCGGCGGCGGCCAGGATGGCGGCGGCGGCGAGGGGCGAATGTATTTTATGGCAGCCTGACGGCTTCGATGTGAAATCTCTCGAGTTAGGTTTTTGCGGTGCCCGAGCGGTGCTTTATATAGTCGTCCATTATCACAGGCGGGTTTTAAGGTGGTCCATTAAAAACAACCGCCTACGATAATTGCCTCTTCATAGGTATGCTCTTCAGTTTTTCCTCCTTTGCTTCATTTTTTATTTAAATTTCAATGTAAATACTCAAACATGTATAGATTATGCAAATTAAGTCCAAACTCGATGATTCTTTTTTCTGTATTCTTCAAAAATTAATATATACCAGATGCAACAAAAAGTTAAAAACTTATATAGGTAATATTGTTATGTTTTGGTAAATATAGAATAATTTATATGAACATATTATTCATATATTCATATCTCCTAAAAATGGATGTTCCACTGAAAGTTGGTTTGTATGTACATATTGTCTTATTTATACATGTATGAATTTTGTTAGTTTTTAAAGCAATCCAAAATGTCAAAATTAAAATTATCCTTCATTCCAATGAAATGCTCATATTTTGAAATTTTGAACACACAATAATTCAAACAATTTTGTAAAAATCAGAAAAAATCATAGAGGTTGGTATGATGACGAAAAAGTCCCATAGAAAAATTCACTCACAAAATCATTGTATTATGCAAGATACGAAAATGACAAATAACCTATTTATTTGTTTTTTATGTTCTGACCATTTTTAAAGGTTTTTCTAAGTGAAATTTAATGGGCACCTGTAATACTAAATCATATTACAAGAACTTGAAATTTGGTCTTTTACAAGCCTCCTCATTTTGATCAAGAATATAAATTAATGCTAAACTTAGAAAACTTTTTTCACAGGTGGTTCTATATTAAAAAACTGCCTGCGATAATACATCTTCGCAGGCATAGTTCAATTCATCTTCGAGGAGGAAGAGGGTCACACGCCGGTCGCACTTCTCTGCACCACCGGCTGCAATTAAGTTCTACGCAGCTCTTCCTCCTCGGGCCGCTCGTCTCCCTTTCTCAACAACGGAAGACGTGCTTTAATCTCACCCGTCTCTGCACCACCGGCCGCAATTAAGTTCTCTGCACCCCCTCATCCTCGGGTCGCGTGTTTCCTTTCCGTCCAACTCCAGCCGCTCTCTCTTCGAACCCTTAGCGATTGACCAACTCTAGTGCGACCGCCGCTTGCCGTCCACTGTTTGCCATTCCCGTGGCCGTCGTTGCCGTCACTACTCCCTCGTATTTTACATCGTTGTCATCGTCGTTCATGGCTGGGAACTTTGTTATCTACTTGGTGCGTGGTCGACTCAAGGAGGAGCGCTTGGTGTAGCGCAAGAACCACCCCCATGTATGTACATATGGCACAACGGTCGCTCCGTAGTTTTGCTTTTTCGTCTTGTTTGTTTTTGGTATTTGCAATTTCATGGCTCGCCATTTGCGTCACTTGTTGTCAAATTTCTCTGCATAGGGTTTCTCTGCAAAGCCTGAGTCGGAAGACTTAATTAAGTGGCAGTGAATCTACCGCTGTAAAGAAGGGGTAAGTCATGAAGAATAAGCACATCCAGTATAACCATCGTCCCCTTATTAATGAATTTCCTTTGTAGACTGACTGGGAAGGTGGTTACTACCCACTGACAATCTCCTTCTCGGAGCACTATCCCTTGGTAACTCCAAGATGCGGCTTTCCACCTGGTTTCTTCCACCTCAACGTCCATCGTTCAGGTGCACTCTGACTTGGGGTTCTTGATCAAGAGATTGTAATATAGACTTATTTTTCTCAAGTAATTATTAATTGTTGCCAAACTTATTTGAAGTGGTTTCTTATGTTGCTTAAATTTATATTTCTTAGGGGTGGTGTCCTAGTATTAATGTCAAAATTTTACTACTTGAAGTTCAGCGTTTGCTTCATCAGCCTAATGCGCCCGATGTTGAAAATGATTGCTATAATATACTTATCAAGGTTAGTAACTTTGTGTTAGTGAGCAACCTAGGTTATATATCATTCCTAGTTTGACATTTGTTAATTTAAAGAATGTCAATGTTATTTTCAGGATCAATGGGAATATAAGAGACGTGTTTGGGAGCAAGCTCGACGGTACAATTTAGATCGATCAATGGGAGCTTCATAGGAATATAAGTCTGAAATGTATAGTTTAGAGGGCACACAATGTGTATAAACTATGAAATGTTCATTGAGTTGCAAATGTTTATCTCTAAATTGCAATGTTCATAGGTTCTATATGTTCATTGTGGCAACGATGCACATTTATTATCTCTACGCAAGAAATGGCAACGGACAAATACACTAAAAGAATATAATTTAAACATTTTTCACAGGCGGTCTCCTCAAAATCTACGCCTATATAAGGCCGCTCGGTCTCCTCAAAAAAACCCAACCCTGGAGATTTCACTTAGATGCCGTCAGGCTGCCAATATTTTCCTTTGCCACCAAAGCCCTCGCCGCCAAGCTTCATCATCGCCGTCCTCGCTGCTGAGCTTCATCCTTGCCGTCCTCACCGCCGAGCTTCGTCGCCGCCGCCATCACAGTCGCCGTTGCCATCTATATATGTCCGCCTCTTTTCTCCCTTCTCTCCCTCCTCCATTCTCTATCCCCCACGCCGCCTCCTTCTCTCCCCCCTCCCTGTGTTGCCTCCCTCCTCGCCCTCGCCGCCGGTCCAGTGTCGTCCTCACCCTAGCCGCCGCCTCCCTCTTCCCTTTTCTGTCCCCCTCCAGCACCATCGTCGCCGCACTCCCGCGCCTTAATCCTTCCCGTGCCGCCTCCTCCTTCCTGACATCTACCCCCACCGTGCGCTGCCCCCTCCCCACTGTCCCCACCGCCGGCACTCTCCCACTACGTCGAGCCCCCCCTTTTAGATTGTTTAGATTAGTTTTTTAGAGACCTTAACAATTGCTTAGATTAATTGTTTAGATTGTGTTTAAAGGTGGACTAGAGAGCAAATTGTTTAGAGAGCAATTAATTGTTTACATCAGAAATCAAAGCAAATTTAGCTCAATTGTTTATTCTACATTTTCTGTGTGTGTTCATACTGGCACCAATTAGTTGTTTAGAATAGTTGTTGTGTTTAAGGAGATAGTCTTGTTGTGCTAACAGGTAGTCCATGTTGTCTTTGTAATCACTGAGTACTATAATAGGGATACATGTTGTCTTTGTAAATCCACCATGTTCACTCTATTTTATATATTAGGATGTGATTTTACATATCAGAATGTCTTTGTAATCACTGAGTGCTATAACAAGAAACCCCTTCTATTACTTTTCAAGTTCTAACATGGATAGCCCTAAGAAGACTGGTGCTGCTTGTAACAATGAAGTCGACGATGTTGAGTTTAGTGGCTCGACGATGTTGAGTTTAGTGACTCCAACAGTTCAGGCTCGTATCACAGTCCATCGGATCCTTTTCCAAATATAAAAATTAAAAAGACTTCAGAGGATCTCGACCCCGGAATATGATCTTGCCGGCGAGTTATGGATCATGAATCTTAACTCCAGCAATTTAAGTTAATGTTGGTTGTCAAGTATATGATGTCTTATAATTCATTTCTAACTAGCTTAATTGCCAAGCCAACGAGGTGACTTCGGCTCCTAAAACCACAGAAGGTTCTCCAATGGTTGAATCCTCAAATTCAGTCAAGCGAGAACTAGGGCAACGAGGTCCCAATAATGGTCCATTGAACCGCATCATATGCATAACAAGTGTCTGTCCAGGTGGGCTTCCCCAAGAACAACTAAATTCAGTTACAAGGTGCCGAAATGCATGGGGTTGTCTTGTTAGAGAGCTCGTGCCAATTGCAAGGACCCGACGGTCTCGACAAGTCAGGATCACGCTGAGGGGTGTTGCGTTGCACAGCACCGGATAACACACATAAAAGGTAGAAAGCGGAAGCAAAAGTTTTATTACATAAATGGGTTTATGAACATAATTACATCAAAATACGTTAAGTCTACACTCACGGGCATAGACTAAGCAAAAGAAGTTCACGTTCATCCCATGAACGTGTCCTCACTAGCACACACACACACTAACACGGCGGTGTGCACGGCTCCCACTCGATGGTGTTTCCCTCTTGGGGGTCCGTCTCCTCCTCGGGAGCCTCTTACTCATAGCACCCTGCAAACGCTTCAAACACAAGCAGTGAGCACGATGGCTCAGCAAGACTGATCCGTATTACCTACACATGAATCTCTACATGCTGGGTTTGCAGTGTATAATAGGAAAACATGTTGCAAAAGAAATGCCTAAATAGTTGAACCTTACTTTCAAGTTTTAGCAGCAAGTTGTAGGAAAACTTCGTGCCAAGACACATAAGAAATCCACAATCAAACAAGAAATGCATTTCTCTTATATGCTTTGCCTAAGGTTGAAAAGGACTTTAATTAGCTCTAAACTACAGCAAGTCATTAACAAGAAATGTAAAGCTTTCAACCAGCACTCTTTTAACATGACACTAGCTTGTTCTTTCTACGTCAAGGTACAGTGAACAAGTGGTACTCACTGACCGTGAGGGATGGCGATTATAATCGATATACAGCTGTAGGGTTACCCGAATAATCCGTCATGTATGGCCGTACTCGATGTTGCCTACAGCAACCACCACGGACGTTGTACGCAACCACCTTTCACCCATCAGCCAAGTGTCGAACCGGTCTTATCATCCCGAGCAGGAGGTCTCTACGTGGAGCATCTGCAGTGCCCGCCAGCCGATTTACACCTCACTGCTCTCAACCTAACCTCGGGATGGCAAGAAATGCCTCAACAGATCGCTACCCGAATTACATCGGTTTCCCAGTTCCCATATATCCGGTAGGTCTTCGGTACTATTCTAGCTTGTTCAACAGGCCCGCACACGGCTCGGTCCTCAGTCGACATAAGTGGAGCTATGGCACCCAGGCCCCAAAGTCCTGCTGCCCTTACTCTCGGCTCGGTCTCATTTTTCTGTCCATGTGAATCATTTTCTATCTTTCTAACCGAGTTGTGTGCCTCTAGCCTATTCTCGCGAGTAGTTCCATCTACTTGACTTGTACCGAATCTTACACCAATTTAGCATTGCAGTGGCTACTCGAGGTTTACAACCTAAGCCCAAAACCCTGGTTCTCTTGGCTATGCATTTGGGTTTTCAAACAAGACTCTAATGCACAATTGTAAGAAATATATAAAGTAAGTGATCAAAACAAAAGACATTGTAAAATGGCTAATGCAAACCGTAGCTTGCCTTGCTGCTGGTCGTGATCTAACTGTTATTCCAGAGTGATGAAGTCTAACACCTCTGGATCCTCTTCGATCTTAGCGACTACACAAAAAGGAATTACAATGCGTGTCAATTTAAATGCAATTGAGTTGGTAGTGATAATGTAAATCTTATAAATATAGCTAGACACTCCTATTGACTCTGAAATTTCTACTGTGGTTTGGATATAACCTAAAAAGGGACTTGGCCAAATTTCATTTGAAGCAAAGCTCATTTGATCCCTGCACAAATAAATGTGTATTTGGGCATAATTAGAGCTCTTAGGTTTTTCTAAGGATTTCCATGGATCAAGCCATGACTTTCTGGAAACTAAATTTTTAGACGGTTCTAATGGAATTGTTTTCATCTAATTAGAAGAATTCTAACAAAAGATATGAGCTAAACAAGTTCAGAGAAAATCTGAAAAATGCTTCTGAACATTTTTCTTTTTCTCTGGACCAGTTTCTTTAATCACACAATTAGGTGGATCAGATGAGCTCGGATGGATCTGACAAATTTATGGTAGCTCAAGGATATTACAATGAACATCCTGGCCAAATTTTAGTATTTTCCACTAAAGGGTTATCCAGTTAAAATTCTAGACAGTTTAAATTTTGGAGAATTAGTTCTGGAGAAATATAGGTTTTCATGGAGTGAAACTTGATTTGCTGGAAAGTAATCAGAGGGCTGAATCCAACAAAATTTTGTTCACTCGATTTGGAGCTTCCTAGCAAAAGTTGTGTGAGTTTGAAGTTTGAACTAAATCTGAAAATTGGGTAAATGTTTAAATCCTGCCGGTGGGTCTGGGGCAACGTGTCGGCTCCTCAGCCAATGCCACACAGGACCACTGAGTTCTCAGCATGCAGATACAGTTGATCCGGAGCCGCAACAATCTAATATTTAAATATTTACTCGCTGACGCGTGGGGCCGGTACGCCTTCTTCCTCCCCGCGCCGAATCGTCGCTCGCGCTCGGCCCCTCGCCAGACTAAAACGGTGGTTCACCGGAGTAGGGTTTCTGGCCGCCTCCTGGCTTGGCTCTCGCTGCCTGTGAGTTTAAGAGGTCGCTGAACCCGTTTGTGAGGTGAGGACAAACCGCTGATGGCCGGAACTATGTCGGCGACGTGCGGCGGCCTCGGGAGAGGTTCGGCACCGTCGGCCGGTCATCCTAGCCTGCAAAAAGCTCGGGGAAAAGGCTCTACAGTACCAGTTGACCTTGAGGAATATCGACATGGCCTCAAACTTGCTCAGAAATAGCCCTAAGTGGGATGTCACCTTGCTCCCGAACCGTGCCACCGGTTTGCGCTCTGAAAACCCAAAAATTGTGCTGTCTATGTGCGTTTCCGAGCTAGGGTTTCGAAGAGAATTCGGTCGCCAGCTAGTCTAGCGCATTTGTGCAAGATTTGGTGACCTAAGACCGGAAATTGAAAAAGAATTCAATGGTTTCATACCAGACGTTCGGTTTGCGCACGTGTAAAGGTCCCAAAAATATGAATACAAAGAGAATCTGTTTTGTAAAAGTTTGTTTCATATGAGTGAAATTTGGGACTTGTTAAAACTTTTCCCCACATGCGATGACACACATGAGGGCCTTCTTCACACAAGTCAAATGTTTATTTTAGAACTTGGAACCCTAGAGGGGTCTAAAACCAAGATGGGAAGTTCCCATATGGGTGAGAAAACAAAAATCAGATTTGGAACAAACTTGTTCAAACTCAAAATTCAAATGAGAGCAACACAATGGAATTCAAAACTGTTGTGCTGAAAATCTCATTTGCAGCAGGCAACTTTAAAATCAGATTTAATATTTGAGTTCCTTGGGTCCAAATTAGGGGGTGTGCAAAGTTTCATGATTTATGGAAATAATTTGCAACCCATTTTCCAAAATGGACTTTAAATAACAAAGAATTGAAAGACCCATTTGAATTTGGATGAAACTTGCCCAATTATCCAAGTGCATACCAGATTTGAATTCCCACAATCGAATTCTATCAATATTCAAACTTGGGAGATATTTTGAAAGGGATAAGAAGGAACTGAACAGGGGGTCCCACATGTCATTGGGAGGACTGAAAATTTGCAAAAAGATCTTCAGTGAAGCACCCAGTCTCTGTTTGCTTACTTCCCACGAGAAGCAATCGGCAGAGCCGACAGCGGCGCTCACCGCCTCGGATGACCGCCTCCCCACGGGAACCGCCTCATCCAAGGCTTTATTACCCCCTGCCGGGCTCCTTTTTCCCTCTCATCACCGAAGCCCCGAAGCCTCGGCCTGTTCTCCCTCCTCGCGCAAGAAAAACAGACCGAGCGCTGCCGCCGAGCTCTCGGTCGATCGGCCATCACATAAAACGCCTGAGGACTTCAGATGAGCAGAAAAACCACACCGCAGAGCCCCACCCCCCCCCCCCCCACGACCTCCTCATGCACTCACCGAGGGCGTTCGTGCTCTCCACACCGAGTTAACCCGGCTTCGGCGGCGGCCGTCACACAACCGAGAGAAGGCGCTCCCATGGACAGCCTCCTCCAGAGCTTTTCACAACCAAGCAAGGCCACCGTGGGACGCGAGATCTCCCTGCAGCTTCCATCCGAAGCTCAGCTCCAGCCGTTGCCTCTCGCGGATGAAATTTGCAAATTTCCTCCGGCCGGTGTAAACGGACCCGCGGGTAAGAATCGCTTAAATTATCATGCTATGGTGGTTTAGAGCTCTGCAAATTTCGCACACAGAACCTAGACTTGAGTAGCAACCTTTCTTCTTCACAAAGCGTCACATGAAACCCATGGTAGAAAGCTTGCTCCAAGCTTTTCCGACGGCTACCGCAATAAGGTGCCGCGGGTGCACGGTGAACCCTAGGTTGGAGCCACTCCTGAGCCCATGTGCGGCCATTCCTAGCTTTGCCAACCTCCACTGGTGCTGTAGAGCCTTTCTAGGAAGCTTTTGGTGGGCTAGAGCGTCGGGTCGACGTCGCCGGACTTCATCCGAGCCGGTGTGTAAAATCCCCAAAAGTGGTAGCAAGAAAATTCTGCTCATGTGCACTTATGAAAAATGAGGAGAATTAAAACTTTGAATTATAATGGGGTAAGTTCAAAGTGAGGGTTTAGACATCCCAAAACTTCCAAACATGGAGATCTAAATTCATAACTTGGATCTTCATAGTCCAAATATTCAACCTTCCAAATTTCAGCTCATTTGGAGGAGTTTTGATATTTGTTTGGAATTAAAAGGAGAAGCCCTCTAATCTTTATTTCAAATTCAGTTTCAAATTCCAATTCCCTCAATTTGAAAATTTGGTTTCACAAATATGTTCTCCACCTTTTAATAAGCAGCCATGCCAAAAATTGGAAATTTTGGAGCTGGTTTGCTATACTTTTGAGGCAATATAAAGTGGAGAATTCAAACTCTTTTTCAAATTCAAATGATCAAACCCCATTCAAATTCTACACCAGAATTCAAACCATTTGAATTCTGCAAATTCAAACATAACTTTGGGATGAAGTAAAGCTTTTAATGTGGAGTTGCTGGAGGGAAAAATATCAGAAAAGTTTTACTAAACAAAGGGCGAAGTGGGGCCCAATTGTCAGCCACCTAAAGCAAACAACCGACTGTTTTCCCTCTCTCTCCCTGTTCCCGGTTGATCGCGGCGCGACAGCTCTCGGAAAAGCGCTCCCCCCGACGCCCTCACCGAGCCACCGAGCTGGTTCTTGCTGGCCGACGTCGGCGCGCGCGCGTGGGCGATAAGAGCGGCCGCCCGAGTACCCCAGCGCTACTTCTCCTCCTCCTCAGCTCGTGCAGCGCCGCGACCGTCTCATTTCCGCTGAACACCGCCGCTCAGATCTCTCCGATCGACCACAGCCCTCCAAGCTCGATTGCTCGAGCGCTCCACAGCAAAGAGCATCGCCTGGACGTGCTCTAGCCCTTGCCAAAGCCCCTTTGAGGTTTGCCAGTCCGAACTGCTCGAGAAACGCGGATTTGCGCCAAAGCTTCAAGGTGGCCGGACCTCGCCGTTTCGGCTCTCCGTCGACCGCAGCAACCGGCCACCCTCTCCCCCGACTTCCTATACAAGAAAGGTGCGTGGACATGTCCTTGTCGTGTAGCTGGAGGCGGTTTAGCGTTTGCTAGGACCGGTGGCGTGAATTTCACCGTTTTCTCAAACTGTACACCGATGGATAGAGCCGGGTCTAACCAAAAATTCGTTGTGCTCGGGGTAGCTCCGCGCTAGATGAGCTTAGAGTAGCTCCAGTACATGCTTGCGCATCTCCCCGAAGTCCTAGCAGCTCAAACGATCGAGTAGAGATGCCAGGTATCGAGTTTTTGTCACCGCCGGAGTTTTGCGGGCTCGGGTCGCCGGTGAGGTCCCCTCTCCGGTGGGTTTCAGGGAGAGCGAGCTATGGGTCGAGGATGTCCATGGGACACTGGTGCTTTTGGAGCCAACCCTAGCCCGAAAGACCCACTGTTGAGGGAGAGCGAGGTCGCCGAAGTAAGATTCGACATGGTCGCCGGTGCAAGCACCTTTCTGGCCATTGTCATCGGCTCCCGACCCCACCATCGTGTTCAGCACGGTGTAGAACTCACAGGCGGCGAGTTTGACGAAGTTTGGACCACAGGAATCCCGTCCCGGCGAGCCTCGCCGGTGTGCGCCGCCGCGGAAGGCGCGGGCAGCGCGAGGAAGACGAAGGAGGGCCGGTCCCACCGGTCAGCCTCCGGGTTCGCGCGAGGATCGGTTTGTGGCGCCGGATCTGGTGCGGCTGCGCGGGAATAACCCCGTAGCCCCCGGTGTTGCTAAAATCTGACTGGTCCGAATTAAACCAGTGGGCCCAGCCCAATTATTTGAAGTTTCTATTAGAGAAATAATTCCAGGAATTAGCTGATCTTTACAAGGCCATAACTTTGTGTAGAAAACTCCAAAAAGAGTGAGACCAATTTTGTTGGGTTCCTCATGAGGAGTGCTTCACAGAGAAACCAAATTTTGACTATGAAAATGCCCAGGAATTTCTGTAGAATTGTTTTTATTAAATCCTTTAGGGATTTATTACAGGAGCAATTCTTTATGAAATATTCCCAAATTTGGGTAGCAAATCCTCTTCATAGATACTGATCTCCAGTAAAAATTTGGGCTTCATTGGAGGTCATTTGCTAGATCAAATTACCTTCTCAAGTTCAGCCTTTATTTGAAAATTCAAATTTAAACAGAAGCTTTTTCAGAACTCCTGTCTAAGTTCAAAATTTCATATCTCTCTGATGGTAGCTCCAAAAATGGTGAAACAAATTTTGTTAGAACCATGGAGACTTACCCCAATCAGATCTTCCACCATTAGCTATGTCAAAGCTCCTGAATTGGGCTCAAAATTTAGAGAAGCATTGTACTTGTAGGAATTTTAAAGACTACATTGTGCAATGACATGTCTCCAAATTTGACTCAAGTCATCCTTAGAGAGTCTAGTATCCACTGTAAAAATCCCAAAGCCAATTAAGGATTTTAAATAGCAATAGCTATGAATAGAAGTCCAATTCTTATAAATCCTTAATACTTATACATGTATTTTATTACATTTCATGATAGTGACCGAAGTTGAGGATACGCCAGAGCCTTTGGACGTCCTGCCACCGGAAGCTGACTTTCCGTTTAACTCGCAACCAGGCAAGCCCCGGTTTGCACTTAAGTACTTTTTATAAAGTTTTTATTTGTATCATTTATGTCTAGGATTAATGTTTGCATTAGAGTTAGGGTGATTGAAACCCCACTTGCATAGCCTCTTTAAATCCTATAAAGGGTTGGGTGGTTTACAAACCAACGAGTAGAGAATGCCATGCTAATGTATAGGATCTCGGTAGAAGTCGAGTGGTTGGAAGCTACTCGCGAGATAGTACTTATCACACGGGAAGAAAAGAGGTAGATAATGGCTTGAGTTATGAAAATGAGACCCAGCAGGGGGGATTGGAAGCAGTGAGCAGAGGTCTCACGTGCGTAGCCCTGTTGGTGTCGGTTGAGGACCGTCCGTGTGCGGCCCTGCTGGACAAGTATCGAACAGTACCGGATGCATACTGGCATATGGGAACCAGGAAACCGATGTAATTGGTTAACCTGGGTGTCGAGGCTTACCCAACCGTAAATAGGAGTGGGTTGAGGGTAGCAAGGTGTAAATCTGCCGGTGGGCACAGTCACGCTCCACGCGGGGACCTCCTACCCGTTACGGATGGACCGGTTCGGCATTTGGGTTGCCTTTGAAAGGTTGTTGCATACAACAGAGTAGGAAGGGGTGTGGAATCACGCTTCTGAAAGTGGGTGTATGTGACGTGTTATCCGGGTGTGTCTTGATTGCAATCACCGTCCCTCGCGGTTATTTGAGTACCCGCTTGTTCACTGCGCTGTGACGTAGTAAGAAGTGAAATAAGCCAACTGAAAATGCTGTATTGATCTTAATGTCGTGAATACCTTGATTGTTGTAGATATAGAGCTAATTAAGTTTATATTCCACTTTGGGCATCTCCACATCGGGGGAAAGCGTTTCTTGTTTGATTGTGGACTTCCGATGTGAGAGCTGTCTAAGGCACATGAACCTGCTGCTATAAAACTGAAAGTAAGGGTCAACTTATAGGCGTGTCTTTATTGCAAATTCTTTGTCCCATCTTACATATCCTTGCACGTAGAGTTCCATGCCTAGGGTTGACGGTTAAGACTTGCTGAGCCTTCGTGCTCACGGTTGCAATATTTGAGCTGTTTGCAGGTGAGAGTTATGAGGAAGGTTCCGAGGACGAGGCGATGCCCCCGTCGGGGTACACGGCCAAGCTGGAGCCATGCACGCCGCCGTGATCTCCGGTTCCATGCTGCTAGTGTGTAGCGTCCCCGGGCTAGACGGCTGCACTTTTGCTTAGTTAGGGTTTGAGAGCAACTATGTATATAACTTCCGCTGTTAATTAGGTTTTGTAAAAGACTTCCGCTGTTTTATATCAAATAAAAGTTTGTATGTTATACGTTATTCTTTTCGTCTGTGCTGTTGGGTGCCGCATCGCACGGCACCACCCTATGCGATTCCTGGAGTGGGTGAACCACGGGGTGGTCCCCACAGCCATGGTATCAGAGCCGCATTGGGAATAGCACACTCAAAAAGAGCTTATTTTGAAAATTTAGAAGTAGTCGAGTGAGGATTAGTCAGTAAGCCCACATAAGGTCTATGATAGTACTAGTTATGATGGTGGAAAGCTAACTTATATGTTATACATTCTGTAACGACGCTCCGACGTCAGGTAAGAGGTAAGGTACGCCACCGTAGGCGGATCAATTACGGTAACTCGCCATACGAGTAATAGTATGGAAGGTTATACCGTGGCTTGGCACGGTAGTTAATATGAGTCTCTGAACTTCTCAATGGTTCTGAGAGCATATGAAAACGCTGATCTCCAGCGTGCTTTAGGCAAAAGTGAGAATACCCCATCGTGTGGTAAGCAACACGATAGTATGCAACTCTTGAACGTTCAATGTTCAAAGGGCCATACGCAGTGCTCGCCATCGGCGTGCCTCAACGGTCATGAGGCAGTAGGTGGTATCCGTTGGGTTGATAAAATTCCCAACCGTGACGACCCGTTCGCGCTCTACTCGGGTTCCCCGTCGTGTGGTGTGAAAACACGACCATGTACCTTGAGACGTGGCTTGACTCAAGGATGATCCGTATGGCAATGATACGGACCGTATGTTTTTACAACGATATGGAACTGCCTGAAATGTCAAAAACCTTTGTGTGCACCATTATTGTGTGTTCTTCTGCAGGTACATTAACCACGTTAGTGCATGACGTGTAGAAACCGTTTGTGAGTGACGACTTTAGTTCCACCATTTGACACGTATATGCCGGAATACCGGTTTAGGATTTTTCTTTGGTGAGGAAACGTAGTACCGACTGTATAAAAGTTTATTTTCAAAGAAAAGAGTCAAAATGAAGTTTAGGATTTCATTTAGGGGTTAGTAAACTCCTATATTGATCTAAGAGTCAATTGGGAGTATAGGCTCAATTCCAAAAGCTTAGGAACAATCCCCCCTGTTTTTGGCAGAAACTTTTGCTGAACTTGAACAGGGCATAACTTAGGATTGGTTGAACCAATGGAGGTGTGGGATACCCTTCTGGAAAGGTTTTGAAGTCCTCTACAATTTTTCTGTAGAGTTCCAGAACAAAATCTCCCTCCAATGGGATGAAAATCTAAGATGAGTAGGTACTGTCCAGAAACAGGGCAGACCAAATGCTCTCCGGAATTTTCTGTATTTCAACCAAAACACTTAGTTTCACAGTTTGACGTCCAGTGGCTGTTGTAAAACAGCGGGTTAGAGTCGAAAGGTTTATGCATTTGACATATCACTTCGAGTTAGTACATGTTTGGGTCCAATACAATAGCGAGGAATTACGCATGCTAACACACTTAACATCCCGTGGTGACCCCGATGGTCGAAATGAACTTTTAAACCCCTAAAGTTCAATACTTTGGAACTCGATCATGGGACATGGTCCAGGGATGTATATGTTGCATAAAGTTTATACTTTATCCATATGTGTGTTTGTTATGCGCATTGTCTACGCCATTCTCGTATCACTATTGTATAGACTGGATGAAATAAACCAACATGTGCTGATCGTTTGAATGATGTGAATGCAGAATGGTGCGGACACGTTCAACGCAAGAGGAGGGAGGTCCGAGTCAAGTTCGCGGTGATGAGTCTCCACCTCCGGAGCAGACCACGACGCAGCAGCAACCACCTCCTCCACCGCCAGAACTTCCAAGGAATCTTGCGGAGGTTCTCGCCGCAGTGCTCGGCTCGCGCGACGAGCAAACCGAGTTACTGCGGATGTTGGTGCAGCAGAATGCGTCCCATCAGGGAGGACGCCAAGACAATGGGCAACGCCAGCCCCAACAAAGCTCGTATTCAGAATTCATGGCGACCCATCCACCGGTCTTCACGGAGGCCGAAGAACCTTTGCAGGCGGACAGCTTTATCCGCACTCTGGAGGCAAAGTTCGGGCTGCTACGATGCACCGAACATCAGAAGGCGCTGTACGCAGCGCAACAGCTTCAAGGAGGAGCCGGTACCTGGTGGGCGAACTACACCGCCTCCTTACCGGCTGGCCATGCTGTCACATGGATGGAGTTCCGGGAGGCGTTCCGCGCCTATCACATACCTCCCGGTGTGATGGAAATGAAGCTCCAAGAGTTCCTGGCACTACGACAAGGCGAGAGGAGTGCTCATGAGTACTCCAGGTTATTCAACCGGCTGGCGCAGTATGCGCCAGGATTTGTGGGCACGGAAGACAACAAGCGCAATGCGTTCTTCCGGGGCCTGAACTCCAAGATGAAGGTCCATCTCGCCCAGAGCAATCGCGGCACATTCAACGACCTAGTTAATGCCGCGATTCTACAGGAGAATGCTCAGCGCGAGCGCGGTTCTGACAAGAGGAAACGCAGCGCGCTGACGAGCAGCAGTGGTGGAACGCCACAGAAATACCGCGTGGTATATCGTTCACCATCCGGTCAGAGATGGCAGCCACCGGCGCGACCGCCTCAGTTTCGCGGCCGGCAATATAATGCGCCGGGCTTTCGACCGACGTATCCACCACAGCAACAGCAGCAGCAAAGGATGGTCCCGCGTGCGCCCCAGTTTCAACAGCGTGCACCGGGATTCCGTCCTCAAGTCGGCGGGATCCCGACACCTTACACGTGCTATACGTGTGGCCGTGTCGGGCACATTTCAAGAGACTGCCCCGAGCCGCGACAGGGCAGGGGTGCAGCACCATATCAGGGTGCTAATCAGCCCCGCAACCAGCCCAAGAAACCAGCACCAAAACCCGGCAACGTCCACCACTTAGCCACCGAAGACGTGCCGGAAGGCGAACCCGTCCTCGCGGGTACGTTCTCTTACCTAGATCATCCCGTAGTCATACTTTTTGACTCCGATGCCACCCATAATTTCATAAGTCAGTCTTATGTTATTAAATATCAACTGCCTATCATTCCCACAAATAATTCATATTTGATATGTTCTCCGGGTGGGAAAATAACAGCTGATAGAATGGTCTATAGAGCACCATTACAGTTGGGTGGGAATCTATATCCGACTTCTTTAATCATATTAGAGAGTCAAAAACTTGATGTCATTTTAGGAATGTCATGGCTACATCGCCATGGTGCTGTTCTTGACATCATTCCACGTGTGGTTCGTTTAAACTCTCCACTTCATGAACCACATGTTCTTATTCTTGACCATTCGGTTCAAGAAACCCCAGCCACATATAACACGGAAGCCACGAAACTTGAGGATATTCGTGTGGTCCGTGAATACCCGGATGTCTTTCCGGATGATCTTCCGGGTATGCCACCCGAAAGAGATGTCGAGTTCAAGATTGAACTTGTACCTGGGACGACACCGATCTCACGGAGACCGTATAAGATGGCTCCGAATGAACTGGCTGAACTAAAGGAGCAGCTCAACGATTTGATGAAGAAGGGTTTCATTCGACCGAGTTCCTCGCCATGGGGATGCTCGGCGCTGTTTGTGAAGAAGAAGGATGAAACCTTGAGGTTGTGTGTGGACTACCGACCTCTCAACGCTGTCACCATCAAGAATAAATATCCACTGCCCCGCATTGATATCCTCTTCGATCAACTTGTGGGTGCGAGTGTATTTTCCAAGATGGATCTTCGCTCCGGATATCATCAAATCAAGATCCGAGCGGAGGATATTCCAAAGACGGCCTTCTCGACGAGATATGGGTTGTATGAATACCTCGTCATGTCTTTTGGTCTCACCAACGCCCCGGCACACTTCATGTATCTCATGAACTCAGTGTTCATGCCGGAGTTGGACAAGTTTGTGGTGGTGTTCATAGACGACATCTTGGTTTACTCCAAGACTAAAGAAGAACACGCCAAACACTTGCATATCGTACTTCAACGATTAAGAGACCATAAGCTTTATGCTAAATTCAGCAAGTGCGAGTTTTGGATCAGCCAAGTGCCATTCCTTGGTCACATTATTTCTGCAGAAGGCATTGCGGTTGATCCAAGCAAAATCGAACAAGTGCTGAAATGGAAGTCCCCCACATCAGTCCATGAAGTCAGGAGTTTCCTCGGGTTAGCAGGATATTATCGGAGATTCATACCAAATTTCTCCAAGCTTGCTAAGCCGATGACTGAACTGTTGAAGAAGGGGATCAAATATGTTTGGAACTCAGCTTGTGAAGAAGCTTTCCAAGCATTAGTGAAGCATCTTACTACAGCCCCGGTGTTAGCTCAGCCGGATACGACCAAGCCCTTCGACGTATATTGTGATGCGTCTGGCATCGGGCTTGGCTGTGTATTGATGCAAGGAGGAAGAGTGGTCGCCTATGGCTCACGTCAACTTCGTAACCACGAGCAGCACTATCCGACTCATGATCTTGAGCTCGCTGCTGTGGTATTGGCCTTGAAGATGTGGAGGCACTATTTGCTTGGGAACTTAGTGCACCTCTACACCGACCACAAAAGTCTGAAATATATATTCACTCAAAAGGAGTTGAATATGCGGCAATGGAGATGGCTAGAACTGATCAAAGACTATGAGATCGAGATTCACTACCACCCCGGTAAGGCAAACGTGGTTGCCGATGCCTTAAGCCGCAAATCCCATGTCAACAATCTGTCCATCACCCCACTTGAAGAGGGGGATCCGAGTCTGTACTTGGTTCCATACGGGGCATTATATAATCTTGCTCTCATCCCAACCATAAGAGAGGAGATTATGGAAGCTCAGAAGAAAGACATGGGGATGTCGCACATTCGGAGAAGGATGGAGAATGGCGAAATGAAATGCTTCCGAAGAGATGAACACGACACTCTATGGTTTAAAGACCGTATAGTGGTACCCCGTGACATGAAGCTTCGGAAGAAAATCTTGGACGAGGCTCATTTGTCCAAGTATTCTATTCATCCGGGCAGCAACAAGATGTACCAGGATCTGAAAACCAGGTTTTGGTGGACACGGATGAAGAGAGAGATCGCCAAATACGTATCCGAATGTGATACGTGTCGGCGGGTGAAAGCCGACCATATGCGTAAAGCCGGACAGCTGCAACCATTGAACATTCTGGCGTGGAAGTGGGAGGATATCAGCATGGACTTCATAGTCGGGTTACCTCTCACGTCTCACAAGCATGACTCGATTTGGGTGATAGTCGATCGACTAACCAAGTCGGCTCATTTTATCCCCGTACATACAAAGTACGTGGCCAAGCAATATGCGGAGCTTTATATTGCAAGAATCTTATGCTTGCACGGTGTTCCCCGCTCCATTATTTCAGATCGCGGTGCGCTGTTTGTCTCTCGGTTTTGGGAACAGCTGCACGCATCATTGGGGACCAAACTGATCCGAAGCTCCGCGTATCACCCGCAGACAGATGGTCAAACTGAACGGGTGAATCAAGTGCTTGAAGACATGCTACGCGAGTGTGCCATCCACCACGGCAAGAATTGGGACGATCATTTGCCGTTGGCGGAGTTTTCTTACAACAATGGCTATCAAACTAGCATCAAGATGGCGCCGTATGAAGCCCTCTACGGCCGGAAATGCCGCACCCCTCTCAACTGGTGCGAGTCCGGCGAGCGAGTCATCTACGGCATTGAACTTGTGAATGAAGCTGAAGAACGAGTGCGAGTAATACAAGCCAATCTCAAGGCTGCTCAATCTCGTCAGAAGAGCTATGCGGATAAGAGACGCCGCCCTCTCCACTTCGACATCGGGGACCATGTCTATGTCCGTGTGTCTCCAATGAAGGGAATTCACCGTTTCGGAATGAAGGGTAAACTTGCGCCGCGGTTCATTGGTCCGTTTACCGTCATTGAAAGATGCGGACCCGTGGCCTATCGCCTGGAGTTACCAGCATCACTCGCAGGCATTCACAACGTCTTCCACATATCTCAGCTGAGGAAATGCCTCAAACCCTCAGCTGAAATCCGCACAGAAGACATAGAAGTTCTTCAACCGGACCTCACGTACACGGAGTATCCAATCCGGATCATCGATGAAAAGACTCGTGCCACAAGAAACCGGACCTTATGGTTCTACAAGGTCTTGTGGAGTAACCATACCGCTGATGAGGCGACATGGGAAAGCGAGGATTATCTACGCACGTATTATCCGGACTTGCTATCATCATATACCCGGTAAGGTTTTCCCCACTTTGCTTTTCCTTTGGAATCTCGGGACGAGATTCTTTTTAAGGGGGGAGGGATATAAAATCCCCAAAAGTGGTAGCAAGAAAATTCTGCTCATGTGCACTTATGAAAAATGAGGAGAATTAAAACTTTGAATTATAATGGGGTAAGTTCAAAGTGAGGGTTTAGACTTCCCAAAACTTCCAAACATGGAGATCTAAATTCATAACTTGGATCTTCATAGTCCAAATATTCAACCTTCCAAATTTCAGCTCATTTGGAGGAGTTTTGATATTTGTTTGGAATTAAAAGGAGAAGCCCTCTAATCTTTATTTCAAATTCAGTTTCAAATTCCAATTCCCTCAATTTGAAAATTTGGTTTCACAAATATGTTCTCCACCTTTTAATAAGCAGCCATGCCAAAAATTGGAAATTTTGGAGCTGGTTTGCTATACTTTTGAGGCAATATAAAGTGGAGAATTCAAACTCTTTTTCAAATTCAAATGATCAAACCCCATTCAAATTCTACACCAGAATTCAAACCATTTGAATTCTGCAAATTCAAACATAACTTTGGGATGAAGTAAAGCTTTTAATGTGGAGTTGCTGGAGGGAAAAATATCAGAAAAGTTTTACTAAACAAAGGGGGAAGTGGGGCCCAATTGTCAGCCACCTAAAGCAAACAACCGACTGTTTTCCCTCTCTCTCCCTGTTCCCGGTTGATCGCGGCGCGACAGCTCTCAGAAAAGCGCTCCCCCCGACGCCCTCACCGAGCCACCGAGCTGGTTCTTGCTGGCCGACGTCGGCGCGCGCGCGTGGGCGATAAGAGCGGCCGCCCGAGTACCCCAGCGCTACTTCTCCTCCTCCTCAGCTCGTGCAGCGCCGCGACCGTCTCATTTCCGCTGAACACCGACGCTCAGCTCTCTCCGATCGACCACAGCCCTCCAAGCTCGATTGCTCGAGCGCTCCACAGCAAAGAGCATCGCCTGGACGTGCTCTAGCCCTTGCCAAAGCCCCTTTGAGGTTTGCCAGTCCGAACTGCTCGAGAAACGCGGATTTGCGCCAAAGCTTCAAGGTGGCCGGACCTCGCCGTTTCGGCTCTCCGTCGACCGCAGCAACCGGCCACCCTCTCCCCCGACTTCCTATACAAGAAAGGTGCGTGGACATGTCCTGGTCGTGTAGCCGGAGGCGGTTTAGCGTTTGCTAGGACCGGTGGCGTGAATTTCACCGTTTTCTCAAACTGTACACCGATGGATAGAGCCGGGTCTAACCAAAAATTCGTTGTGCTCGGGGTAGCTCCGCGCTAGATGAGCTTAGAGTAGCTCCAGTACATGCTTGCGCATCTCCCCGAAGTCCTAGCAGCTCAAACGATCGAGTAGAGATGCCAGGTATCGAGTTTTTGTCACCGCCGGAGTTTTGCGGGCTCGGGTCGCCGGTGAGGTCCCCTCTCCGGTGGGTTTCAGGGAGAGCGCGCTATGGGTTGAGGATGTCCATGGGACACTGGTGCTTTTGGAGCCAACCCTAGCCCGAAAGACCCACTGTTGAGGGAGAGCGAGGTCGCCGAAGTAAGATTCGACATGGTCGCCGGTGCAAGCACCTTTCCGGCCATTGTCATCGGCTCCCGACCCCACCATCGTGTTCAGCACGGTGTAGAACTCACAGGCGGCGAGTTTGACGAAGTTTGGACCACAGGAATCCCGTCCCGGCGAGCCTCGCCGGTGTGCGCCGCCGCGGAAGGCGCGGGCAGCGCGAGGAAGACGAAGGAGGGCCGGTCCCACCGGTCAGCCTCCGGGTTCGCGCGAGGATCGGTTTGTGGCGCCGGATCTGGTGCGGCTGCACGGGAATAACCCCGTAGCCCCCGGTGTTGCTAAAATCTGACTGGTCCGAATTAAACCAGTGGGCCCAGCCCAATTATTTGAAGTTTCTATTAGAGAAATAATTCCAGGAATTAGCTGATCTTTACAAGGCCATAACTTTGTGTAGAAAACTCCAAAAAGAGTGAGACCAATTTTGTTGGGTTCCTCATGAGGAGTGCTTCACAGAGAAACCAAATTTTGACTATGAAAATGCCCAATAATTTCTGTAGAATTGTTTTTAGTAAATCCTTTAGGGATTTATTACAGGAGCAATTCTTTATGAAATATTCCCAAATTTGGGTAGCAAATCCTCTTCATAGATACTGATCTCCAGTAAAAATTTGGGCTTCATTGGAGGTCATTTGCTAGGTCAAATTACCTTCTCAAGTTCAGCCTTTATTTGAAAATTCAAATTTAAACAGAAGCTTTTTCAGAACTCCTGTCTAAGTTCAAAAATTCATATCTCTCTGATGGTAGCTCCAAAAATGGTGAAACAAATTTTGTTAGAACCATGGAGACTTACCCCAATCAGATCTTCCACCATTAGCTATGTCAAAGCTCCTGAATTGGGCTCAAAATTTAGAGAAGCATTGTACTTGTAGGAATTTTAAAGACTACATTGTGCAATGACATGTCTCCAAATTTGACTCAAGTCATCCTTAGAGAGTCTAGTATCCACTGTAAAAATCCCAAAGCCAATTAAGGATTTTAAATAGCAATAGCTATGAATAGAAGTCCAATTCTTATAAATCCTTAATACTTATACATGTATTTTATTACATTTCATGATAGTGACCGAAGTTGAGGATACGCCAGAGCCTTTGGACGTCCTGCCACCGGAAGCTGACTTTCCGTTTAACTCGCAACCAGGCAAGCCCCGGTTTGCACTTAAGTACTTTTTATAAAGTTTTTATTTGTATCATTTATGTCTAGGATGAATGTTTGCATTAGAGTTAGGGTGATTGAAACCCCACTTGCATAGCCTCTTTAAATCCTATAAAGGGTTGGGTAGTTTACAAACCAACGAGTAGAGAATGCCATGCTAATGTATAGGATCTCGGTAGAAGTCGAGTGGTTGTAAGCTACTCGCGAGATAGTACTTATCACACGGGAAGAAAAGAGGTAGATAATGGCTTGAGTTATGAAAATGAGACCCAGCAGGGGGGATTGGAAGCAGTGAGCAGAGGTCTCACGTGCGTAGCCCTGTTGGTGTCGGTTGAGGACCGTCCGTGTGCGGCCCTGCCGGACAAGTATCGAACAGTACCGGATGCATACTGGCATATGGGAACCAGGAAACCGATGTAATTGGTTAACCTGGGTGTCGAGGCTTACCCAACCGTAAATAGGAGTGGGTTGAGGGTAGCAAGGTGTAAATCTGCCGGTGGGCACAGTCACGCTCCACGCGGGGACCTCCTACCCGTTACGGATGGACCGGTTCGGCATTTGGGTTGCCTTTGAAAGGTTGTTGCATACAACAGAGTAGGAAGGGGTGTGGAATCACGCTTCTGAAAGTGGGTGTATGTGACGTGTTATCCGGGTGTGTCTTGATTGCAATCACCGTCCCTCGCGGTTATTTGAGTACCCGCTTGTTCACTGCGCTGTGACGTAGTAAGAAGTGAAATAAGCCAACTGAAAATGCTGTATTGATCTTAATGTCTTGAATACCTTGATTGTTGTAGATATAGAGCTAATTAAGTTTATATTCCACTTTGGGCATCTCCACATCGGGGGAAAGCGTTTCTTGTTTGATTGTGGACTTCCGATGTGAGAGCTGTCTAAGGCACATGAACCTGCTGCTATAAAACTGAAAGTAAGGGTCAACTTATAGGCGTGTCTTTATTGCAAATTCTTTGTCCCATCTTACATATCCTTGCACGTAGAGTTCCATGCCTAGGGTTGACGGTTAAGACTTGCTGAGCCTTCGTGCTCACGGTTGCAATATTTGAGCTGTTTGCAGGTGAGAGTTATGAGGAAGGTTCCGAGGACGAGGCGATGCCCCCGTCGGGGTACACGGCCGAGCTGGAGCCATGCACGCCGCCGTGATCTCCGGTTCCATGCTGCTAGTGTGTAGCGTCCCCGGGCTGGACGGCTGCACTTTTGCTTAGTTAGGGTTTGAGAGCAACTATGTATATAACTTCCGCTGTTAATTAGGTTTTGTAAAAGACTTCCGCTGTTTTATATCAAATAAAAGTTTGTATGTTATCCGTTATTCTTTTCGTGTGTGCTGTTGGGTGCCGCATCGCACGGCACCACCCTATGCGATTCCTGGAGTGGGTGAACCACGGGGTGGTCCCCACACGGTGCGCCGTCGCGGGCTAGTTTGGGGGACCTGCCAGCTCGAGAAAACCCCACCAGCGTGTTCCTCACATTGAATTAAGGGCTAGCGGCGAGTTTGAGCAGTTAAGATGGCCGGACGACCGATCCTGAAGCTACTCCGGCGAGCCCGGTGACGCAGAAGCGCGGGGGCGGGAGGTAGACGAAGGTGCTACCGGCCCTACGCGTGAGTCGCACGGCAACAGTGGGCTGGATATTCTGTGGCTCAGGATCGATTGTAACAGCGCGGGAAATAACCCTGTGACCCCGTGTGGCACGCTCCCGGCAACAGACACGTGTCCCTGGTCCCACAGTCAGGTTTAAATATTTCTCGGATTTATTCCAATTCAAGATTTTTCCCCAAACTTTAGAAGAGCATAACTTTTGCTAGGAACCTCCAAATTTTGTGATTCAAATTGGGTTAGGTTCAGATTGACAAACTCTATCCAAATATGCAACCCAATTTGTATGAAAGTCTTTATTCAATTATAGAAAATTCTTTAAAGCTTTTCAGCAAAAGAATTTTAGAGGGAGTTTGATTGATCAAAAAATCCCCAAATTTTGCCAGAACATTCTTTGGGGTGTTCTTAGACTCCTGTAAAAGGTTCAGCTCATTTTGAGTTGATTTGGTCAGGAGAATTCAGATTGTAAGTTACTGTATTCAAATGAATACAGAAACATTTTCAGAGAATTTCCAAAGCTTTTAAATTCAGTTCTGGGCAATTCTTAGCTCCAAAAATCCTAGGAAAATTCATGTAGACTCTTAATTCATCTTTGATTAAACACTTAGAGAATTGTTCTGAATAAACCACTCCATGAGAAGTGCTAAATTTTGGACCAGAGGACTTTCTTGTGACAAGGAACTCACATAAAAATTCCCAGCTCCATTGGAGCTCTGGATAACCAGTGTTATGTGTAACCTCTTAAAGAGATCAACACTTAAGTGGGAGAAGCACTTAACATTTGATCATAATGTTCAAACCCAACCAAAACCTTTAGCACCAGTGTCATTTTAAATTCTTAAATAGGGTTCCAGATTAAAAATGTCATTAGATCTTATTAGCAAAAGCTTTTCAATTAAATGCATATGCATGATCATATCGTGTAGCATATAAGTGAAGAAGGTGAGAAGGAATTGAAGTGAAGTCAAGGAGGGAGGAAAACAAGTGATCAAGCTCCAAGTGATCATCACTAACTGATTGTAACATTAGTCACCTGCAAAACAGGCAAGCCCCGGTTTGCATTTGAACAGTTTTATAAAGCATTTCCATTTTTAGAGATCATAGATTTGCATCATTGATTGCATTAAGCCTAGTTGATATTGAAAACCTTACTTGCATGACCAGAAATACCTAAGAGAGAAAGGGTAGAATAGCACCTCCTCGAGTGGATTTGGCTACGCTAAAAGTTAGTAGGAAAGGTACGGTAGAAGTCGAGTAGTTGGAAGCTACTCGCGAGTTTAGGGCCGGTTTACTTGGAACGGGTTCAATTTAGAAAAGATGAGGAAAGTTCACACATAAGAAATGGAGACCTGGCAGGGGGGTTTAGATGCAGCAGGTTACAGGCCGTGCATGCATAGCCCAGCCTATGTCGGTTAAGGCCCGTCCGTGCTTGGCTCTGTTGGACAAGTTTGAGTTGTGTACCGGGCGCATACTGGCTATATGGGACCCAGGAAAATGATGTACCTTGGGAGATCCATAGTGGAACTTTTCCAACTGCGGGTAGCAGGGGGTAACTCGCTTAAGAACATACCACTGCGGGTATGTAGCTTTAGGGAGCTTGCATACTCGGGGCAGTTGCACTGCGTCCAATGTGGAAGATCTTGGGAAAGGTGGCCGCGTACAACATCAGTCGAGGTTGCTGCCGGCAACTCAGAGTACGGGTGTACTTGTCGTGTAGTCCGGGCGTGTACTGATTCGAATCACCGTCGCTCGCGGTTATATGAGCATACTTGCTCACTGCGTCTTGACGTAGTAAGAACTGAAATTGGTTATCTTTTGAACTTGATAAGACTGTGATGTAATTTGTATTTCAACCATGATTGATTTAAAGATAGGCTCATCGAACTTTATTTTCACTTTGTGCAAGGAGCATCGCGACAAAGCGTTTCTTGTTTGATTGTGGAGTTGCGATGCTTTTCGGCTCAAGGTTTGCACAATGAGGCTTAAAAATCTGAAAGTTAAGGATCAACTTTAGGGGAGTCCTTTATGCAAATCTAGCTAACCCAATTGCAACCGTCGTGCATGTAGAGTTTCTTGTTTAGGAGAGACGGATCAGTCTTGCTGAGCCTATGTGCTCACGCTTGCTATATAAGTGGTTTTGCAGGTTAACATCGATGCTAAGATAGAGTTTGTCTGATGAGACTCGGAGACTTCCGAGTCAGGTAACACATGGAGAACCCAGCCGCTGCTGTTGTCTTCGTGTTGCTAGCGAGATGAGTCCGCGGGCTGGACTTCATCTCGAGTGCTCTTAGTTATTCGACGTGAGTTGATATAGACTTCCGCTGTAGTTACTTGATGTAAAGTATTTACAAAGAAAAACTTGTAAGCTTCCGCTATTGTTTTATGTAATACATTGTTCCTTATATGTGTGCTGATGGGTGCCGCACAAAACGGCACCACCCAATGCGATTCCCGGGGGAGTGGCCTGTCTCGGTTGATGGGCCTCTCTCAGCTGGTATCGGAGCCGCATTGGTAATAGCACATGGAATAAGGAAGGTATTACGACAAAAATTTAGGTCACGGTGAGGATACGGTACTAGGCCCACATAAGGATTACTATTAGCTTAATATGAAGGTGGCAACCTAACTTAATTGTTATGTCAGAAAATCGTGCATCTTGGGACGCTTCATGTCTTGGGGGGTGCACGTAAGCGCTGTCCACCAGTGCGCACAAGCTGAAGGGTGGAGCCCCACGGGTGGCAGGTAACCGACCCGCTTTAGTATCCTCTACGACTCTTCATGTCGTTTGGGGTACTCGAGCCACGCCCTTCCCTAGCGTGCTGCGGGCAAGTTTGGGAAACCCCGTCATGTGGTTAATAACGTGAACACGTAGCTGAAGGCGTGTTTGGCTTGAGAACACCTGTGCGAGTGATGACGGACGAGTGTAAGAACTGTATGGATACCGGGTTCGGTGTGCAGCCGGACCTGACGATTGAGTGTGACTTATGCAGGATTAACCACGAAACCGTAGTACGAATAGTACACGTTTGCGAGTGACAGTTCTAGTGCCACCTAAGATACGTCTATGCCGGTATAATCCGGTTAGGATTTTCTTTTGGTGAGGCTACGTAGTACCGACATGCTTCTTACGGTGCATCGATGCCGTACTAAACTTTATAACTCCTTTCTTTGAAGAAATGACTCATGATCTAACTTTTGACTAAAAATGGAAGTTTGAAACAAATATTAGTTACTGAACTCTTATTTTGAGCTAAGATTCAAATGAGAGCAGGACTAGGCTCCCAATATTTCAAAAACAGAGAGCTCTGTTCTCGGCAGAAATTCTTGCTGGACTTTATCAGAGCATAACTCTGAGTAGCTTGACCCAATCAAGGTGTATGATACAGTTTTGGAAAGATTTTCAATAGATCTACAACTTATTTGTAGGGCTCCAGAGCAAAATCACACGCTAAATGGGTAGAAAGTTCAGAGGAAGATAAACTGTTCAGAACCAGGACAGCAGCAAAAACCTCTCTGGACCCTTCTGTTTTTAAGCCATAACTTTCTGTAGATAAACCCTTAAGAAGCCTATGATAGGCCGATTGAAAGGTTATGAATTGTGCAACATTGTTGTAATTCAAAGTTTATTCAGATTCTTATTGTATTTGAATATACAACTGTGATAAAATCAGCCACATACAAAGGAGATGCTGGCAAACTTTATCCAGGAATTCTGTCAACTTTGAAAAATCATAACTTTTAATACAGAGATGATCTGCAGGCATATGAGTGCTCTTTCGAAAGATACTAAAGATAACTTTAACTTTGGTATGCAACTTGAGTTATGAAAATTCCCTTAACTAGATCAAAATCTGGAGATAGTGCATAAAGGTCTGTTCTGTACAGATAGGCTGGATAGCTATGCCTACTAAGGAGTTGTGTAAACATGAATTTTGTTACTGCTTTCATAAACTTTTGACATAATCATGTTTTCATTAGTCCCACATACTGCCGAGTTCTTGTTTATCTCTTCTTAACTACATTATGCAGTATGGTTCGTACTCGGTCTAGGAGTAAGGCCGGAAGTTCTCGTCGAGGTGGTGATGCTTCTATTCCACCATCGGAACCACCATCCACGGGATGGATGGATCTTATGACTCAAGTCTTCGAGTCTAATCAAGAGAACACTAGGCTACTTCATGAAGTAACGCAAGAACACACATGCTTACTCCAAGCATTGGTACAGCAAGGCATACTCCAGAACACGGAACAAGCCGTTCCATCTCGGGACGCTTATCTGGATTTCTTGGCGACTCAACCGCCAATTTTTACTGAAGCCACCAAACCTGTGGAAGCAGATCAATGGCTTCGTGTCATGGAGTCAAAATTTGGAGTAGTCAAGTGTGATGACTACCAGAAAACTAAGTTTGCCGCTCAGCAACTCCATGGAGCCGCCGGAAACTGGTGGGTTGAACATCTTGCCACCATTCCGGAGGGCCATCAAGTAGCATGGAGTGAATTTTGTGAAGCCTTTCGTACCCGTTACATACCACTAGGTATTGTCAAGGCAAAGCGGTATTTTGAAAGCGATAAGAAGGAACTGAACAGGGGGTCCCACATATCATTGGGAGGACTGAAAATTTGCAAAAAGAACTTCAGTGAAGCACCCAGTCTCTGTTTGCTTACCTCCCACGAGAAGCAATCGGTAGAGCCGACAGCGGCGCTCACCGCCTCGGACGACCGCCTCCCCATGGGAACCGCCTCATCCAAGGCTTTAGTACCCCCTGCCGGACTCCTTTTTCCCTCTCATCACCGAAGCCCCGAAGCCTCGGCCTGTTCTCCCTCCTCGCACAAGAAAAACAGACCGAGCGCTGCCGCCGAGCTCTCGGTCGATCGGCCATCACATAAACCGCATGAGGACTTCAGCTGAGCAGCATAACCACACCGCAGAGCCCCCCACGACCTCCTCGTGCACTCACCGAGGGCGTTCGTGCTCTCCACACCGAGTTAACCCGGCTTCGGCGGCGGCCGTCACACAACCGAGAGAAGGCGCTCCCGTGGACAGCCTCCTCCAGAGCTTGTAACGACCAAGCAAGGCCACCGTGGGACGCGCGAGATCTCCCTGCAGCTTACATCCGAAGCTCAGCTCCAGCCGTTGCCTCTCGCCCACGAATTTTGGAAATTTCCTCCGGCCGGTGTAAACGGACCCGCGGGTAAGAATCGCTTAAATTCTCGTGCTATGGTGGTTTAGAGCTCTGCAAATTTCGCACACAGAACCTAGACTTCAGTAGCAACCTTTCTTCTTCACAAAGCGTCGCATGAAACCCATGGTAGAAAGCTTGCTCCAAGCTTTTCCGACGGCTACCGCAATAAGGTGCTGCGGGTGCATGGTGAACCCTAGGTTGGAGCCATTCCCGAGCCCATGTGCGGCCATGCCTAGCTTTGCCAACCTCCACTGGTGCTGTAGAGCCTTTCTATGAAGCTTTTGGCGGGCTAGAGCGTCGGGTCGACGTCGCCGGACTTCATCACAGCCGGTGCGCCGCCGCGGGCTAGTTTGGGGGACCTGCCAGCTCGAGAAAACCCCACCAGCATGTTCCTCACGTTGAATTAAGGGCTAGCGGCGAGTTTGAGCAGTTAAGATGGCCGTACGACCGATCCCGAAGCTACTCCGGCGAGCCCGGCGGCGCAGAAGCGCGGGGCGGGAGGTAGACGAAGGTGCTACCGGCCCCACGCGTTAGTCGCACGGCAACAGTGGGCTGGATATTCTGTGGCGCAGGATCGATTGTAACAGCACGGGAAATAACCCTGTGACCCCGTGTGGCACGCTCCCTGCAACAGACACGTGTCCCTGGTCCCACAGTCAGATTTAAACATTTCTCGGATTTTTTCAAATTCCAGATTTTTCCCCAAACTTTAAAAGAGCATAACTTTTGCTAGGAACCTCCAAATTTAGTGATTCAAATTGGGTTAGGTTCAGATTGACAAAGTCTATCCAAATATGCAACCCAATTTGTATGAAAGTCTTTATTGAACTTTAGAAAATTCTTTAAATCTTTTCAGCAAAAGAATTTTAGAGGGAGTTTGGTTGATCCAAAAATCCCCAAATTTTTCCAGAACATTCTTTAGGGCGTTCTTAGACTCCTGTAAAAGTTTCAGCTCATTTTGATTTGATTTGGTCAGGAGAATTCAGATTGTAAGTTACTGTATTCAAATGAATACAGAAACATTTTCAGAGAATTTCCAAAACTTGTAAATTCAGTTCTGGGCAATTCTCAGCTCCAAAAATCCTAGGAAAATTCATGTAGACTCTATGAACTATTATTGAAATTGTGGTTCACTGAGTTTGACATGAACATGGGTGTTACCTCAGAATTAATTCATCTTGGATTAAATACTTAGAGAATTGTTCTGAATAAACCACTCCATGATAAGTGCTAACTTTTGGTCCAGAGGACTTTGTTGTGACAAGGAACTCACATGAAAATTCCCAGCTCCATTGTAGCTCTGGATCACCACTGTTATGTGTAACCTCTTAAAGAGATCAACACTTAAGTGGGAGAAGCACTTAACATTTGATCATAATGTTCAAACCCAACCAAAACCCCTAGTGTAAGGGTGTAAGGGCATCAGTTTTTGACACACATTTGCAGTGTTCATCACCACACCACACACCTCATTTGAGGAAGAATGATGAACACAATTGAAGAGCAAGTAACAATTATCAACATGCTCATTAGAGAACAAACTCACACATTGCCAAAGTGGTATTTCACACATGTGATATAAGGGGGATGGACATATGAAAACTCCTACATTTTGCTAAGGATGTCCATGCCAAGTTTCACCCAAATTCCAAACCTTTTTGAGGTCATTTTGGGTATAGTTAGAAAGAGGGCAGTTTGAAACCATATTCAAAATCAAACTGTTTTTATCCCATGAATTTAAAAGTGGGAGGCATATCCTTACTCAGCACATTTTTGTGAGCTCACACACCAATTTTCACTCCGTTTGGAGTTGATCTTGACATGAGCCAAGTGGGACAAATTCAAACTTTATTTGAATTCAAAACCGGACTTGTGCTGAAATTCACTCAAACCAAACCCAATTTGAGTTCTACTCAATTCAAATGGCTCATGGGTGAATAATTTGAATCACCAGGGGTATTATGGGGCTCACTGTTTACTACAGTGATTAGGAGTAAATTTTAGAGGTTAAAACCCTGGGTGGGACCCACATGTCATAGAGGGAAGAAGGAGAAATTTTAACCCAAAGTCAGAGTCTCGGTGGGAAATTTCACCGAGCAGCTGTCGGCTGTGCCACCGAGCAGCTACCGGCGCCACCAGCTGCTTCCCTCTTTGCGCGCTGGCGGCCAGGGCTGCTTGCTCGCACCCCCACGCGACCGGAACCGCCTCAGCCGAGCAGGAGTCGGCCGGCTTTATCTTCTCACGGGCAGACCCGAGCAGCTGCATTGTCTCTCACCACAGCTCTCTGCTCAATCGGGAAAATCAGCAAAACCATCTCCTCCTTCGTTCCTGAGCTACTAGGCAGCCACCAAGGTCGCACTCCACCTCCCCAACGCCAGAAACCCCGAGCTCCGACCTCCTTTGCCCGAGAGCGATCGCCACAGCGGCGACTCAATCACAGCCGAGGGTCAGGCGCCCGTGGGCAGAGTTCCACAGGCGTGTTCACGGTCCAGCGACAGAGGCAACAGGAGCGCGCGACCACCGTGCTGCTCGCCTCCAAGCTTGGAAGCCAACCGTGAAGAATCCGCAAAGAATTTCCAGTTTTTGCTCCGGCGACCGTAACCCGAGCTTCCGGTACGGTTTCTTGAAATTCTCGCTCTATGATCTTTCGGAGGTTATCAATTCTTGCACATAGACGCTGGACTAGCCGGCGATCAAGTTCTTTTCTGCATCCGTAGCATGAAACTGTCTAGGAGTGACGAATTTCGAGCTCGATCGAGGGCGGTCATGGCTGGCACAATCGGTCACACGGTGCCGACCAACTTGCCGCCATCCCTGGACCTTTTTAACACCTTGTCGAGCTTCCAAGAGGTACACTGATGCTGTAGGGCCGTCTGTTCGAGGTGTTGGCGGGTTTAGAAACCACGGTCAACGGTGCCGAACCTCAACCGAGGCCATGGCACGTCGCCGAGCTATTTCCGGTCACCCCAGCCCGACCTGACACCACCGACGTGTTCCTCGACGTCGACAACCCCTTGGCGGCGAGTTTCAGACCATGGGAGGTCCGGCAGCGGCGAGCCGGCGAGCCCCGAGTCTGCTCCGACGAGGTCGGCGGCACGAGTGCGAGAGAACGGCGGGAGGAAGAAGAAGCCGGCTGGCCCACGTGTCAGCGGGTGAAGAATTTAAATCGGGATCGGGTGTGGCCGGGGATCAGCTGTGCTGGCGCGCATATACCCTGTGAGCTCCGGTGTGTCGGACACCTCCGCGCTCGACACGTGTGGTATCTCCGGTGTTCCGGACACCTCCGCACTCGACACATGTCCCCACGGGCCCCGAGAATTGAAACTTTTTCCCCGATTTTCAGAATTCTTCAAAACTTCAAATCCTCATAACTTTGGCTAGAAAACTCCAAATTGAGTGAACCAAATTTTGCTGGATTAAGTTCTCTGAGTACTTTCCAGCAAATCAAGTTACACTTCATGAAACTCCTTATTTTCTCCAGAATTGATTCCTCAAAATTTAAACTGTTAGGAATTTTAACTGGAGGATCCTTTGGAGAAAAATCCTGAAATTTTGATGGAATGTTCACCAAAATATCCCTGAACTACCATAAAAATTTCAGATCCATTTGAGCTCATTTAGTCCACCTAATGGTGTGATTAGTGAAACTGTTCCAGAGGAAATAGAAAATGTTCAGAAACATTTTCAGAATTTTCTCTGAAATTGTTAGCTCAAAACTTTAGCTAGGAACCTTCAAATTAAGTGAGACCAACTCCATTAGAACCCTCTGAAAATCTAGTTTTCAGAAAGTCATAGTTTGTTTCATGAAAATTTCTAGAACACCCTAAGAGTTCCAATTAAGGTCAAAGACATAATTGATTGTGGAGGGCTCAAATGAGCTTTGCTGCAACAAAAACTTGACCAAATCTCTGTTTAGTTTGTAACCAAGCCACAATAAAAGTTTCACAGTCATTAGGTCTGTCTAGCAAAGGTTATAGACTTCACAACTTCAAACTTAATACAACTTGCCATTGAGGACGTGCCAGAGGGCGAGCCAATCCTTGCGGGTATGTTCCAACTCCACCAGCATCCCGCTATAGTACTGTTTGATTCAGGCGCCACACATAATTTTATTAGCCAAGCTTTCATTGCTAAACACAGTTTGCCAATACTACCCACCGATAGTCCATATTTAATTTGTTCACTGGGTGGGAAGATTTCAGCAAGCGTAATGGTTTCCAAAGCACCATTATGCTTAGCGGGTAGAGTGTACCCCACGTCTCTCATTATATTAGAGGGACAGAAGGTCGATGTCATCCTAGGGATGTCGTGGTTAACCCGCCACGGCGCTGTTCTAGACACCGTCCGTCGAGTCATGCACTTAAACTCAGAGGTGCACGGTTCTCACTCATTATTTCTGGACAGTCCAGAAATAAAACTTCCAAGTGTCTATCAAGCCACAACCATCAGATTGGAAGATATTCCGGTGGTCCGAGAGTTCCCTGATGTATTCCCGGATGATTTGCCGGGGATGCCACCCGATAGAGAGGTGGAGTTCAAGATTAAACTTGCACCGGGAACCACGCCAATCTCCCGAAGGCCGTACAAGATGGCGCCCAAGGAGTTGGCTGAACTGAAGACTCAGCTCACGGACCTTCTGGAGAAGGGTTTTATTAGACCGAGCTCCTCGCCAAGGGGCTGTTCGGCATTATTTGTCAAGAAGAAGGATGAGACGTTGCGGCTTTGCGTGGACTATCGTCCATTAAATGCCGTAACCATCAAGAACAAGTACCCGTTGCCACGGATCGACATGTTGTTTGATCAGTTAGTCGAAGCAAAGATCTTTTCCAAGATGGATTTAAGATCCGGGTACCATCAGATTAAGATAAGGGCTGAGGACATTCCGAAGACGGCTTTCTCGACGAGGTACGGACTTTATGAGTACCTGGTCATGTCCTTCGGCCTCACCAATGCTCCAGCTCACTTCATGTACTTAATGAACTCAGTATTCATGCCGGAGCTGGACAAGTTTGTCGTGGTCTTCATCGACGACATCCTGGTATATTCCAAGTCGGAGGAAGATCACAAGAAACATCTGCGTATAGTCTTGCAACGGCTGCGGGATCACAAATTATACGCAAAATTCAGCAAATGCGAGTTTTGGATATCGCAAGTGCCTTTCCTCGGGCATATCATCTCAGCGGAGGGTATCGCTGTGGACCCGAGCAAGATCACTCAAGTGCTGAATTGGAAATCCCCGAGAACTGTTCACGAGGTACGGAGTTTCCTCGGACTCGCGGGATATTATCGGAGGTTCATTCTGAACTTCTCGAAGATTGCCAAGCCAATGACAGAGCTGCTGAAGAAGGCTACCAAATATGTTTGGAGTCCAGCATGTGAAGCAGCATTCAAGGCTTTAGTCAAGCACCTGACATCAGCACCGGTTTTGGCGCAGCCAGACACAACAAAACCGTTCGATGTGTACTGCGATGCATCCGGCATTGGGCTCGGATGTGTGCTGATGCAAGACCGAAGAGTGGTCGCGTATGGATCACGGCAGCTTAGAAACCACGAGCAGAATTATGCAACCCACGACTTGGAGCTCGCTGCCGTGGTACTCGCCTTCAAAATGTGGAGGCACTACCTACTCGGTAACCTCGTACATTTATATACCGACCACAAAAGCCTCAAGTACATATTCACTCAGAAGGAGCTGAACATGAGGCAACGAAGATAGTTAGAACTGATAAAGGATTACGAGATAGAGATCCATTATCATCCGGGCAAGGCAAACGTAGTGGCAGATGCGCTGAGCCGCAAGTCACACGTCAACAATCTGACCATCACACCGTTGGAAGAGAGCGAACCACAACTACATATAATTCCACATGGAGCTCTCTACAACCTAGCTTTGATCCCCACCATCCGTGAAGAGATAGCGGCAGCCCAGAAGAATGACAAGGGCATGACACATTTACGGAGACGTGTAGACAGTGGGGAGTTGAAATGTTTCCGGAAGGACGGAGACGGCGTCCTATGGTTCAAGGACCGGATGGTCGTACCCCGTAACCCGGAATTACGGAAGAAAATCTTGGATGAGGCTCACTTATCAAAGTTTTCTATTCACCCCGGCAGCAACAAAATGTATCAAGAACTCAAAAGCATGTTTTGGTGGACACGGATGAAGCGAGAGACTGCAAAATACGTGTCAGAGTGTGATACATGTCGAAGGGTGAAGGCAGATCATATGCGGAAACCGGGACTGCTACAACCACTGGGCGTTCCTGCCTGGAAGTGGGAGGACGTGATCATGGATTTCATCGTCGGTTTACCCACCACATTGCAGAAACATGATTCTGTGTGGGTGATCGTCGATCGGCTCACCAAAGTTGCCCATTTCATCCCGGTCAACACCAACTACAACGCCAAGAAGTACGCTGAACTATACATCTCACGGATCCTATGCTTGTACGGCGTACCCCGTACCATCATATCGGATCGGGGCACTTTATTTGTGTCCCGTTTTTGGGAGCAGCTGCACGCTGCCTTGGGTACGAAGCTGATCCGTAGTTCAGCCTATCACCCGTAGACGGATGGGCAAACGGAGCGGGTAAATCAAATCTTAGAAGACATGCTACGAGGTTGCGCTATCGACCACGGCAAGAATTGGGATGATCACTTGCCGTTAGCTGAGTTCTCGTACAACAATGGGTACCAAGCCAGCATCAAGATGGCGCCCTACGAGGCGCTATACGGTAGGAAATGCCGCACACCTTTGAACTGGTGTGAGTCTGGCGAAAGGGTTACCTTCGGGGTTGACCTCGTCAACAGCGCGGAAGAAAAGGTTCGACTAATTCAAGCAAACCTAAAAGCCGCTCAATCCCGTCAAAAGCAGTATGCGGACCGGAGAAGGCGCCCATTACAATTCGAAGTTTGAGATCACGTATACCTACGGGTGTCTCCAATGAAGGGCGTAAACAGATTTGGGGTGAGAGGAAAGTTGGCACCCCGATTCATCGGTCCATTTCAGATTACCAAGAGATGTGGATCAGTGGCATACCGCCTGAAGTTACCAGAAGCACTTTCCGGTGTGCACGACGTCTTTCACATTTCCCAGCTGAGGAAGTGTCTCAAGCTAGCAACTACCGTTCAGCTGGAAGACATTGAAGAACTGCAACCGGATCTCACCTATCAGGAGGAACCGGTGCAGATTATTGATGAAAAGGCCCGAACCACACGCAACCGTGCGTTGTGGTTCTACAAGGTTCTATGGAGTAATCACTCCAGGGACGAAGCCACATGGGAGAGCGAAGAATTCCTTCGCACTAACTACCCTGAATTTTTCACGTTGCATATCCGGTAATTTTCCACCGTCCCCTCTCTCATTTTCACTTTATAATCTCGGGACGAGATTCTTTTGAGGGGGGAGGAATGTAAGGGCCTCAGTTTTTGACACACATTTGCAGTGTTCATCACCACACCACACACCTCATTTGAGGAAGAATGATTAACACAATTGAAGAGCAAGTAACAATTATCAACATGCTCATTAGAGAACAAACTCACACATTACCAAAGTGGTATTTCACACATGTGATGTAAGGGGGATGGACATATGAAAACTCCTACATTTTGCTAAGGATGTCCATGCCAAGTTTCACCCAAATTCCAAACCTTTTTGAGCTCATTTCGGGTATAGTTAGAAAGAGGGCAGTTTGAAACCATATTCAAATTCAAACTGTTTTTATCCCATGAATTTAAAAGTGGGAGGCATATCCTTACTCAGCACATTTTTGTGAGCTCACACACCAATTTTCACTCCGTTTGGAGTTGATCTTGACATGAGCCAAGTGGGACAAATTCAAACTTTATTTGAATTCAAAACCGGACTTGTGCTGAAATTCACTCAAACCAAACCCAATTTGAGTTCTACTCAATTCAAATGGCTCATGGGTGAATAATTTGAATCACCAGGGGTATTATGGGGCTCACTGTTTACTACAGTGATTAGGAGTAAATTCCAGAGGTTAAAACCCTGGGTGGGACCCACATGTCATAGAGGGAAGAAGAAGAAATTTTCACCCAAAGTCAGAATCTCGGTGGGAAATTCCACCGAGCAGCTGTCGGCTGTGCCACCGAGCAGCTACCGGCGCCACCAGCTGCTTCCCTCTCCGCGCGCTGGCGCCCAGGGCGGCTTGCTCGCGCCCCCACGCGACCGGCACCGCCTCAGCCGAGCAGGAGCCGGCCGGCTTTATCTTCTCACGGGCAGACCCGAGCAGCGGCATTGTCTCTCACCACAGCTCTCTGCTAAATAGGGAAAATCAGCAAAACCATCTCCTCCTTCGTTCCTGAGCTACTAGGCAGCCACCAAGGACGCACTCCACCTCCCCAACGCCAGAAACCCCGAGCTCCGACCTCCTTTGCCCGAGAGCGATCGCCACAGCGGCGACTCAATCACAGCCGAGGGTCAGGCGCCCGTCGGCAGAGTTCCACAGGCGTGTTCACGGTCCAGCGAGAGAGGCAACAGGAGTGCGCGACCACCGTGCTGCTCGCCTCCAAGCTTGGAAGCCAACCGTGAAGAATCCGCAAAGAATTTCCAGTTTTTGCTCCGGCGACCGTAACCCGAGCTTCCGGTACGGTTTCTTGAAATTCTCGCTCTATGATCTTTCGGAGGTTATCAAATCTTGCACATAGACGCTGGACTAGCCGGCGATCAAGTTATTTTCTGCATCCGTACCGTGAAACTGTCTAGGAGTGATGAATTTCGAGCTCGATCGAGGGCGGTCATGGTGGGGACAATCGGTCACACGGTGCCGACCAACTTGCCGCCATCGCTGGACCTTTTTAACACCTTGTCGAGCTTCCTAGAGGTACACTGATGCTGTAGGGCCATCTGTTCGAGGTGTTGGCGGGTTTAGAAACCACGGTCGACGGTGCCGAACCTCGACCGAGGCCACGGCACGTCGCCGAGCTATTTACGGTCACCCCAGCCCGACCTGACACCACCGGCGTGTTCCTCGACGTCGACAACCCCCTGGCGGCGAGTTTCAGACCATGGGAGGTCCGGCAGCGGCGAGCCGGCGAGCCCCGAGTCTGCTCCGACGAGGTCGGCGGCGCGGGCGCGAGAGAACGGCGGGGGGAAGAAGAAGCCGGCTGGCCCACGTGTCAGCGGGTGAAGAATTTAAATCGGGATCGGGTGTGGCCGGGGATCAGCTGCGCTGGCGTGCAAATACCCTGTGAGCTCCGGTGTGTCGGACACCTCCGCGCTCGACACGTGTGGTATCTCCGGTGTTCCGGAGACCTCCGCACTCGACACGTGTCCCCATGGGCCCCGAGCGTTTATACTTTTTCCCCGATTTTCAGAATTCTTCCAAACTTCAAATCCTCATAACTTTGGCTAGAAAACTCCAAATTGAGTGAACCAAATTTTGCTGGATTCAACTCTCTGAGTACTTTCCAGCAAATCAAGTTTCACTTCATGAAACTCCATATTTTCTCCAGAATTAATTCCTCAAAGTTTAAACTGTTAGGAATTTTAACTGGAGGATCCTTTGGAGAAAAATCCTGAAATTTTGCTGGGATGTTCACCAAAATATCCCTGAACTACCATAAAAATTTCAGATCCATTTGAGCTCATTTAATCCACCTAATGGTGTGATTAGTGAAACTGTTCCAGAGGAAATAGAAAATGTTCAGAAACATTTTCAGAATTTTCTCTGAAATTGTTAGCTCATAACTTTAGCTAGGAACCTTCAAATTAAGTGAGACCAACTCCATTATAACCCTCTGAAAATCTAGTTTTCAGAAAGTCATAGTTTGATTCATGAAAATTTCCAGAACACCCTAAGAGTTCCAATTAAGGTCAAAGACATAATTGATTGTGGAGGGCTCAAATGAGCTTTGCTGCAACAAAAACTTGACCAAATCTCTGTTTAGGTTGTAACCAAGCCACAATAAAAGTTTCACAGTCATTAGGTCTGTCTAGCAAAGGTTATAGACTTCACAACTTCAAACTTAATACAAATGCATTAAATTAATACATGTATTGTTTCTATCATATAGTCGCTAAGGTCGAGGAGGAACCCGAATTCCTAGACTTCGTTACTCCGGAGGAACAGCTAGCCTACGACCAAGAGCAGCAAGGCAAGCTCCGGTTTGCATTAACCTTTTTATAAAATTTTTATTGTTTTGAGCACATACTTGTTTGATTTATTCTTTGTATTAGAGTCTTGTTTGGAAACCCAATTGCATAGCCAAGAACACCATGGGTTGGGTTAGGATTGCAAACCCCGTTAGCTACTGCATTGCTAGGATAGAGTAGGATTCGGTACAAGTCGAGTAGTTGGAACTACTCGCGAGAATAGGCTAGAGGCACATTGCTCGGGTAGAGATAGCACATGATACACATGGCAAGAAAATGAGACCGAGCGGAGAGTAAGGGCAGCAGGACTTTGGGGCCTGTGTGCTGTAGCTCCGTTTGTGTCGATTGAGGACCGAGCCGTGCGCGGGCCTGTTGAACAAGCTAGAACAGTACCGAAGACCTACCGGCTATATGGGAACAGGGAAACTGATGTAACTCGGGTAGCTGGGTATTGAGGCATTGCCCGTCGTTCAGAGGGTAGGTTGAGAGCTTGAGATGTAAATCGGCTGGCGGCAGAGAGATGCGCGTGCAGAGACCTCTTGCTCGGGACGAAGGGACCGGTTCAATATTTGGCTGACGGGTGAAAGGTAGTCGCGTACGGCGTCCGTGATGGTTGTTGTTGGCAACATCGAGTACGGGCGTACGTGACGGGTTGTTCAGCTAACCCTGCAGGTGTAAATCGATTATAATCGCCGTCCCTCGTGGTCAGTGAGTACCACTTGTTCACTGTACCGTGACGTAGAAAGAACAGGCTAGTCACATGTTAAAATGTTGCTGATTGAAAGCTGGACATTGATTGTTAATTATATGCTGTAGTTTAGAGCTAACTAAAGTTCTTTTCAACTTTGGGCAAAGTACATGAGAGAAATGCGTTTCTTGTTTGATTGCGGCTCTCTCATGTGCCTTAGCGTAAGGTTCTCCACAACCTGCTGCTAAAACTTGAAAGTAAGGTTCTACTAATTAGGCGAGTCCTTGCAACTGATTTTTACCTCATGTAACCCATTACCCTCATGTAGAAGTTCCATGTTTAGGTGAGACGGGTTAGACTTGCTGAGCCTTCGTGCTCACTGCTTGTGTTTGAAGCTTTTGCAGGGTTCTATGAGGAAGGGACTCCTGAAGAGGAGACGGAACCCCAGGAGGGGAACCCCGTCGAGTGGGAGTCGTGCACGCCGCAGAGTTAGTGTGCGTGTGTGCTAGCAAGGACACGTTCAAGGGCTGAACGTGCGCTTGATGCTTAGTCTACGCCCGCGAGTGTAGCCTAAACTTATTTTGATGTAAACAAGTTCATAAACCTGTTTATGTAATAAAATTTCTGCTTCCGCTTTGTACCTTTGACGTGTGTTATACGGTGCTGTGCAACGCAGCACCCCTCAGCGTGATCCTGGCTCGACAGGACCAATGGGGTCGTGTCAAAGGGCCTCAGTTTTGGCACACATTTGAAGTGTTCATCACCACACCACACCAATTTTCACTCCATTCGGAGTTGATCTTGACATGAGCTAAGTGGGATGAATTCAAACTTTATTTGAATTCAAAACTGAACTTGTGCTGAAATTCACTCAAACCGAACCCAATTTGAATTCTATTCGATTCAAATGGCTCAGGGGTGAATAATTTGAATCACCAGGGGTATTATGGGGCTCACTGTTTACAACAGTGATTAGGATTAAATTTCAGAGGTTAAAACCCCTGGTGGGACCTACCTGTCATAGAGGGGAGAAGGAGAAACTTGCACCCAAAGTCAGAGTCTCGGTGGGAAATTCCACCGAGCAGCTGTCGGCTGTGCCACCGAGCAGCTACCGGCGCCACCAGCTGCTTCCCTCTCCGCGCGCTGGCGCCCAGGGCGGCTTGCTCGCGCCCCCACGTGACCGGCACCGCCTCAGCCGAGCAGGAGCCGGCCGGCTTTATCTTCTCACGGGCAGACCCGAGCAGCGGCATTGTCTCTCACCACAGCTCTCTGCTCAATCGGGAAAATCAGCAAAACCATCTCCTCCTTCGTTCCTGAGCTACTAGGCAGCCACCAAGGTCGCACTCCACCTCCCCAACGCCAGAAACCCCGAGCTCCGACCTCCTTTGCCCGAGAGCGATCGCCACAGCGGCGACTCAATCACAGCCGAGGGTCAGGCGCCCTTGGGCAGAGTTCCACAGGCGTGTTCACGGTCCAGCGAGAGAGGCAACAGGAGCGCGCGACCACCGTGCTGCTCGCCTCCAAGCTTGGAAGCCAACCATGAAGAATCCGCAAAGAATTTCCAGTTTTTGCTCCGGCGACCGTAACCCGATCTTCCGGTACGGTTTCTTGAAATTCTCGCTCTATGATCTTTCGGAGGTTATCAAATCTTGCACATAGAAACGCTGGACTAGCCGGCGATCAAGTTATTTTCTGCATCCGTAGCGTGAAACTGTCTAGGAGTGATGAATTTCGAGCTCGATCGAGGGCGGTCATGGTGGGCACAATCGGTCACACGGTGCCGACCAACTTGCCGCCATCGCTGGACCTTTTTAACACCTTGTCGAGCTTCCTAGAGGTACACTGATGCTGTAGGGCCATCTGTTCGAGGTGTTGGCGGGTTTAGAAACCACGGTCGACGGTGCCGAACCTCGACCGAGGCCACGGCACGTCGCTGAGCTATTTACGGTCACCCCAGCCCGACCTGACACCACCGGCGTGTTCCTCGACGTCGACAACCCCCTGGCGGCGAGTTTCAGACCATGGGAGGTCCGGCAGCGGCGAGCCGGCGAGCCCCGAGTCTGCTCCGACGAGGTCGGCGGCGCGGGCGCGAGAGAACGGCGGGAGGAAGAAGAAGCCGGCTGGCCCACGTGTCAGCGGGTGAAGAATTTAAATCGGGATCGGGTGTGGCCGGGGATCAGCTGTGCTGGCGCGCAAATACCCTGTGAGCTCCGGTGTGTCGGACACCTCCGCGCTCGACACGTGTGGTATCTCCGGTGTTCCGGACACCTCCGCACTCGACACGTGTCCCCATGGGCCCCGAGCGTTTATACTTTTTCCCCGATTTTCAGAATTCTTCCAAACTTCAAATCCTCATAACTTTGGCTAGAAAACTCCAAATTGAGTGAACCTAATTTTGCTGGATTCAGCTCTCTGAGTACTTTCCAGCAAATCAAGTTTCACTTCATGAAACTCCTTATTTTCTCCAGAATTAATTCCTCAAAGTTTAAACTGTTAGGAATTTTAACTGGAGGATCCTTTGGAGAAAAATCCTGAAATTTTGCTGGGATGTTCACCAAAATATCCCTGAACTACCATAAAAATTTCAGATCCATTTGAGCTCATTTAATCCACCTAATGGTGTGATTAGTGAAACTGTTCCAGAGGAAATAGAAAATGTTCAGAAACATTTTCAGAATTTTCTCTGAAATTGTTAGCTCATAACTTTAGCTAGGAACCTTCAAATTAAGTGAGACCAACTCCATTATAACCCTCTGAAAATCTAGTTTTCATAAAGTCATAGTTTGATTCATGAAAATTTCCAGAACACCCTAAGAGTTCCAATTAAGGTCAAAGACATAATTGATTGTGGAGGGCTCAAATGAGCTTTGCTGCAACAAAAACTTGACCAAATCTCTGTTTAGGTTGTAACCAAGCCACAATAAAAGTTTCACAGTCATTAGGTCTGTCTAGCAAAGGTTATAGACTTCACAACTTCAAACTTAATACAAATGCATTAAATTAATACATGTATTGTTTCTATCATATAGTCGCTAAGGTCGAGGAGGAACCCGAATTCCTAGACTTCGTTACTCCGGAGGAACAGCTAGCCTACGACCAAGAGCAGCAAGGCAAGCTCCGGTTTGCATTAACCTTTTTATAAAATTTTTATTGTTTTGAGCACATACTTGTTTGATTTATTCTTTGTATTAGAGTCTTGTTTGGAAACCCAATTGCATAGCCAAGAACACCATGGGTTGGGTTAGGATTGCAAACCCCGTTAGCTACTGCATTGCTAGGATAGAGTAGGATTCGGTACAAGTCGAGTAGTTGGAACTACTCGCGAGAATAGGTTAGAGGCACATTGCTCGGGTAGAGATAGCACATGATACACATGGCAAGAAAATGAGACCGAGCGGAGAGTAAGGGCAGCAGGACTTTGGGGCCTGTGTGCTGTAGCTCCGTTTGTGTCGATTGAGGACCGAGCCGTGCGCGGGCCTGTTGAACAAGCTAGAACAGTACCGAAGACCTACCGGCTATATGGGAACAGGGAAACTGATGTAACTCGGGTAGCTGGGTATTGAGGCATTGCCCGTCGTTCAGAGGGTAGGTTGAGAGCTTGAGATGTAAATCGGCTGGCGGCAGAGAGATGCGCGTGCAGAGACCTCTTGCTCGGGACGAAGGGACCGGTTCAATATTTGGCTGACGGGTGAAAGGTAGTCGCGTACGGCGTCCGTGATGGTTGTTGTTGGCAACATCGAGTACGGGCGTACGTGACGGGTTGTTCAGCTAACCCTGCAGGTGTAAATCGATTATAATCGCCGTCCCTCGTGGTCAGTGAGTACCACTTGTTCACTGTACCGTGACGTAGAAAGAACAGGCTAGTCACATGTTAAAATGTTGCTGATTGAAAGCTGGACATTGATTGTTAATTATATGCTGTAGTTTAGAGCTAACTAAAGTTCTTTTCAACTTTGGGCAAAGTACATGAGAGAAATGCGTTTCTTGTTTGATTGCGGCTCTCTCATGTGCCTTAGCGTAAGGTTCTCCACAACCTGCTGCTAAAACTTGAAAGTAAGGTTCTACTAATTAGGCGAGTCCTTGCAACTGATTTTTACCTCATGTAACCCATTACCCTCATGTAGAAGTTCCATGTTTAGGTGAGACGGGTTAGACTTGCTGAGCCTTCGTGCTCACTGCTTGTGTTTGAAGCTTTTGCAGGGTTCTATGAGGAAGGGACTCCTGAAGAGGAGACGGAACCCCAGGAGGGGAACCCCGTCGAGTGGGAGTCGTGCACGCCGCAGAGTTAGTGTGCGTGTGTGCTAGCAAGGACACGTTCAAGGGCTGAATGTGCGCTTGATGCTTAGTCTACGCCCGCGAGTGTAGCCTAAACTTATTTTGATGTAAACAAGTTCATAAACCTGTTTATGTAATAAAATTTCCGCTTCCGCTTTGTACCTTTGACGTGTGTTATACGGTGCTGTGCAACGCAGCACCCCTCAGCGTGATCCTGGCTCGACAGGACCAATGGGGTCGTGTCAAAGGGCCTCAGTTTTGGCACACATTTGAAGTGTTCATCACCACACCACACCAATTTTCACTCCATTCGGAGTTGATCTTGACATGAGCTAAGTGGGATGAATTCAAACTTTATTTGAATTCAAAACTGAACTTGTGCTGAAATTCACTCAAACCGAACCCAATTTGAATTCTATTCGATTCAAATGGCTCAGGGGTGAATAATTTGAATCACCAGGGGTATTATGGGGCTCACTGTTTACAACAGTGATTAGGATTAAATTTCAGAGGTTAAAACCCCTGGTGGGACCTACCTGTCATAGAGGGGAGAAGGAGAAACTTGCACCCAAAGTCAGAGTCTCGGTGGGAAATTCCACCGAGCAGCTGTCGGCTGTGCCACCGAGCAGCTACCGGCGCCACCAGCTGCTTCCCTCTCCGCGCGCTGGCGCCCAGGGCGGCTTGCTCGCGCCCCCACGTGACCGGCACCGCCTCAGCCGAGCAGGAGCCGGCCGGCTTTATCTTCTCACGGGCAGACCCGAGCAGCGGCATTGTCTCTCACCACAGCTCTCTGCTCAATCGGGAAAATCAGCAAAACCATCTCCTCCTTCGTTCCTGAGCTACTAGGCAGCCACCAAGGTCGCACTCCACCACCCCAACGCCAGAAACCCCGAGCTCCGACCTCCTTTGCCCGAGAGCGATCGCCACAGCGGCGACTCAATCACAGCCGAGGGTCAGGCGCCCGTGGGCAGAGTTCCACAGGCGTGTTCACGGTCCAGCGAGAGAGGCAACAGGAGCGCGCGACCACCGTGCTGCTCGCCTCCAAGCTTGGAAGCCAACCGTGAAGAATCCGCAAAGAATTTCCAGTTTTTGCTCCGGCGACCGTAACCCGATCTTCCGGTACGGTTTCTTGAAATTCTCGCTCTATGATCTTTCGGAGGTTATCAAATCTTGCACATAGACGCTGGACTAGCCGGCGATCAAGTTATTTTCTGCATCCGTAGCATGAAACTGTCTAGGAGTGATGAATTTCGAGCTCGATCGAGGGCGTTCATGGTGGGCACAATCGGTCACACGGTGCCGACCAACTTGCCGCCATCGCTGGACCTTTTTAACACCTTGTCGAGCTTCCTAGAGGTACACTGATGCTGTAGGGCCGTCTGTTCGAGGTGTTGGCGGGTTTAGAAACCACGGTCGACGGTGCCGAACCTCGACCGAGGCCACGGCACGTCGCCGAGCTATTTACGGTCACCCCAGCCCGACCTGACACCACCGGCGTGTTCCTCGACGTCGACAACCCCCTGGCGGCGAGTTTCAGACCATGGGAGGTCCGGCAGCGGCAAGCCAGCGAGCCCCGAGTCTGCTCCGACGAGGTCGGCGGCGCGGGCGCGAGAGAACGGCGGGAGGAAGAAGAAGCCGGCTGGCCCACGTGTCAGCGGGTGAAGAATTTAAATCGGGATCGGGTGTGGCCGGGGATCAGCTGTGCTGGCGCGCAAATACCCTGTGAGCTCCGGTGTGTCGGACACCTCCGCGCTCGACACGTGTGGTATCTCCGGTGTTCCGGACACCTCCGCACTCGACACGTGTCCCCATGGGCCCCGAGCATTTATACTTTTTCCCCGATTTTCAGAATTCTTCCAAACTTCAAATCCTCATAACTTTGGCTAGAAAACTCCAAATTGAGTGAACCAAATTTTGCTGGATTCAGCTCTCTGAGTACTTTCCAGCAAATCAAGTTTCACTTCATGAAACTCCTTATTTTCTCCAGAATTAATTCCTCAAAGTTTAAACTGTTAGGAATTTTAACTGGAGGATCCTTTGGAGAAAAATCCTGAAATTTTGCTGGGATGTTCACCAAAATATCCCTGAACTACCATAAAAATTTCAGATCCATTTGAGCTCATTTAATCCACCTAATGGTGTGATTAGTGAAACTGTTCCAGAGGAAATAGAAAATGTTCAGAAACATTTTCAGAATTTTCTCTGAAATTGTTAGCTCATAACTTTAGCTAGGAACCTTCAAATTAAGTGAGACCAACTCCATTATAACCCTCTGAAAATCTAGTTTTCAGAGGTCATAGTTTGTTTCATGAAAATTTCTAGAACACCCTAAGAGTTCCAATTAAGGTCAAAGACATAATTGATTGTGGAGGGCTCAAATGAGCTTTGCTGCAACAAAAACTTGACCAAATCTCTGTTTAGGTTGTAACCAAGCCACTATAAAAGTTTCACAGTCATTAGGTCTGTCTAGCAAAGGTTATAGACTTCACAACTTCAAACTTAATACACACATTTGCAGTGTTCATCACCACACCACACACCTCATTTGAGGAAGAATGATTAACACAATTGAAGAGCAAGTAACAATTATCAACATGCTCATTAGAGAACAAACTCACACATTACCAAAGTGGTATTTCACACATGTGATGTAAGGGGGATGGACATATGAAAACTCCTACATTTTGCTAAGGATGTCCATGCCAAGTTTCACCCAAATTCCAAACCTTTTTGAGCTCATTTTGGGTATAGTTAGAAAGAGGGCAGTTTGAAACCATATTAAAATTCAAACTGTTTTTATCCCATGAATTTAAAAGTGGGAGGCATATCCTTACTCAGCACATTTTTGTGAGCTCACACACCAATTTTCACTCCGTTTGGAGATGATCTTGACATGAGCCAAGTGGGACAAATTCAAACTTTATTTGAATTCAAAACCGGACTTGTGCTGAAATTCACTCAAACCAAACCCAATTTGAGTTCTACTCAATTCAAATGGCTCATGGGTGAATAATTTGAATCACCAGGGGTATTATGGGGCTCACTGTTTACTACAGTGATTAGGAGTAAATTCCAGAGGTTAAAACCCTGGGTGGGACCCACATGTCATAGAGGGAAGAAGAAGAAATTTTCACCCAAAGTCAGAATCTCGGTGGGAAATTCCACCGAGCAGCTGTCGGCTGTGCCACCGAGCAGCTACCGGCGCCACCAGCTGCTTCCCTCTCCGCGCGCTGGCGCCCAGGGCGGCTTGCTCGCGCCCCCACGCGACCGGCACCGCCTCAGCCGAGCAGGAGCCGGCCGGCTTTATCTTCTCACGGGCAGACCCGAGCAGCGGCATTGTCTCTCACCACAGCTCTCTGCTCAATCGGGAAAATCAGCAAAACCATCTCCTCCTTCGTTCCTGAGCTACTAGGCAGCCACCAAGGTCGCACTCCACCTCCCCAACGCCAGAAACCCTGAGCTCCGACCTCCTTTGCCCGAGAGCGATCGCCACAGCGGCGACTCAATCACAGCTGAGGGTCAGGCGCCCGTGGGCATAGTTCCACAGGCGTGTTCACGGTCCAGCGAGAGAGGAAACAGTAGCACACGACCACCGTGCTGCTCGCCTCCAAGCTTGGAAGCCAACCGTGAAGAATCCGCAAAGAATTTCCAGTTTTTGCTCCGACGACCGTAACCCGAGCTTCCGGTACGGTTTCTTGAAATTCTCGCTCTATGATCTTTCGGAGGTTATCAAATCTTGCACATAGACGCTGGACTAGCCGGCGATCAAGTTATTTTCTGCATCCGTAGCATGAAACTGTCTAAGAGTGATGAATTTCGAGCTCAATCGAGGGCGGTCATGGTGGGCACAATCGGTCACACGGTGCCGACCAACTTGCCGCCATCGCTGGACCTTTTTAACACCTTGTCGAGCTTCCTAGAGGTACACTGATGCTGTAGGGCCGTCTGTTCGAGGTGTTGGCGGGTTTAGAAACCACGGTCGACGGTGCCGAACCTCGACCGAGGCCACGGCACGTCGCCGAGCTATTTACGGTCACCCCAGCCCGACCTGACACCACCGGCGTGTTCCTCGACGTCGACAACCCCCTGGCGGCGAGTTTCAGACCATGGGAGGTCCGGCAGCGGCGAGCCGGCGAGCCCCGAGTCTGCTCCGACGAGGTCGGCGGCGCGGGCGCGAGAGAACGGCGGGAGGAAGAAGAAGCCGGCTGGCCCACGTGTCAGCGGGTGAAGAATTTAAATCGGGATCGGGTGTGGCCGGGGATCAGCTGTGCTGGCGCGCAAATACCCTGTGAGCTCCGGTGTGTCGGACACCTCCGCGCTCGACATGTGTGGTATCTCCGGTGTTCCGGACACCTCCGCACTCGACACGTGTCCCCATGGGCCCCGAGCGTTTATACTTTTTCCCCGATTTTCAGAATTCTTCCAAACTTCAAATCCTCATAACTTTGGCTAGAAAACTCCAAATTGAGTGAACCAAATTTTGCTGGATTCAGCTCTCTGAGTACTTTCCAGCAAATCAAGTTTCACTTCATGAAACTCCTTATTTTCTCCAGAATTAATTCCTCAAAGTTTAAACTGTTAGGAATTTTAACTGGAGGATCCTTTGGAGAAAAATCCTGAAATTTTGCTGGGATGTTCACCAAAATATCCCTGAACTACCATAAAAATTCAGATCCATTTGATCTCATTTAATCGACCTAATGGTGTGATTAGTGAAACTGTTCCAGAGGAAATAGAAAATGTTCAGAAACATTTTCAGAATTTTCTCTGAAATTGTTAGCTCATAACTTTAGCTAGGAACCTTCAAATTAAGTGAGACAACTCCATTAGAACCCTCTGAAAATCTAGTTTTCAGAAAGTCATAGTTTGTTTCATGAAAATTTCTAGAACACCCTAAGAGTTCCAATTAAGGTCAAAGACATAATTGATTGTGGAGGGCTCAAATGAGCTTTGCTGCAACAAAAACTTGACCAAATCTCTGTTTAGGTTGTAACCAAGCCACTATAAAAGTTTCACAGTCATTAGGTCTGTCTAGCAAAGGTTATAGACTTCACAACTTCAAACTTAATACAAATGCATTAAATTAATACATGTATTGTTTCTATCATGTAGTCGCTAAGGTCGAGAAGGAACCCGAATTCCTAGACTTCGTTACTCCGGAGGAACAGCTAGCCTACGACCAAGAGCAGCAAGGCAAGCTCCGGTTTGCATTAACCTTTTTATAAAAATTTTATTGTTTTGAGCACATACTTGTTTGATTTATTCTTTGTATTAGAGTCTTGTTTGGAAACCCAATTGCATAGCCAAGAATACCATGGGTTGGGTTAGGATTGCAAACCCCGTTAGCTACTGCATTGCTAGGATAGAGTAGGATTCGGTACAAGTCGAGTAGTTGGAACTACTCGCGAGAATAGGCTAGAGGCACATTGCTTGGGTAGAGATAGCACATGATACACATGGCAAGAAAATGAGACCGAGCGGAGAGTAAGGGCAGCAGGACTTTGGGGCCTGTGTGCTGTAGCTCCGTTTGTGTCGATTGAGGACCGAGCCGTGTGCGGGCCTGTTGAACAAGCTAGAACAGTACCGAAGACCTACCGGCTATATGGGAACAGGGAAACTGATGTAACTCGGGTAGCTGGGTATTGAGGCATTGCCCGTCGTTCAGAGGGTAGGTTGAGAGCTTGAGATGTAAATCGGCTGGCGGCACAGAGATGCGCGTGCAGAGACCTCTTGCTCGGGACGATGGGACCGGTTCAATATTTGGCTGACGGGTGAAAGGTAGTCGCGTACGGCGTCTGTGATGGTTGTTGTAGGCAACATCGAGTACGGGCGTACGTGACGGGTTGTTAAGCTAACCCTGCAGGTGTAAATCGATTATAATCGCCGTCCCTCGTGGTCAGTGAGTACCACTTGTTCACTGTACCGTGACGTAGAAAGAACAGGCTAGTCACATGTTAAAATGTTGCTGATTGAAAGCTGGACATTGATTGTTAATGATATGCTGTAGTTTAGAGCTAACTAAAGTTCTTTTTAACTTTGGGCAAAGTACATGAGAGAAATGCGTTTCTTGTTTGATTGCGGCTCTCTCATGTGCCTTAGCGTAAGGTTCTCCACAACCTGCTGCTAAAACTTGAAAGTAAGGTTCTACTAATTAGGCGAGTCCTTGCAACTGATTTTTACCTCATGTAACCCATTACCCTCATGTAGAAGTTCCATGTTTAGGTGAGACGGGTCAGACATGCTGAGCCTTCGTGCTCACTGCTTGTGTTTGAAGCTTTTGCAGGGTTCTATGAGGAAGGGACTCCCGAAGAGGAGACGGAACCCCAGGAGGGGAACCCCGTCGAGTGGGAGTCGTGCACGCCGCAGAGTTAGTGTGCGTTTGTGCTAGCAAGGACACGTTCAAGGGCTGAACGTGCGCTTGATGCTTAGTCTACGCCCGTGAGTGTAGCCTAAACTTATTTTGATGTAAACAAGTTCATAAACCTGTTTATGTAATAAAATTTCTGCTTCCGCTTTGTACCTTTCACGTGTGTTATACGGTGCTGTGCAACGCAGCACCCCTCAGCGTGATCCTGGCTCGACAGGACCAATGGGGTCGTGTCAAAGGGCCTCAGTTTTGGCACACATTTGAAGTGTTCATCACCACACCACACCAATTTTCACTCCATTCGGAGTTGATCTTGACATGAGCTAAGTGGGACGAATTCAAACTTTATTTGAATTCAAAACTGAACTTGTGCTGAAATTCACTCAAACCGAACCCAATTTGAATTCTATTTGATTCAAATGGCTCAGGGGTGAATAATTTGAATCACCAGGGGTATTATGGGGCTCACTGTTTACAACAGTGATTAGGAGTAAATTTCAGAGGTTAAAACCCCTGGTGGGACCTACCTGTCATAGAGGGGAGAAGGAGAAACTTGCACCCAAAGTCAGAGTCTCGGTGGGAAATTCCACCGAGCAGCTGTCGGCTGTGCCACCGAGCAGCTACCGGCGCCACCAGCTGCTTCCCTCTCTGCGCGCTGGCACCCAGGGCGGCTGTCTCGCGCCCCCACACGACCGGCACCGCCTCAGCCGAGCAGGAGTCGGCCGGCTTTATATTCTCGCGGGCCAACCCGAGCAGCGGCATTGTTTCTCGCCGCAGCTCTCTGCTCGATCGGGAAAACCAGTAAAACCATCTCCTCCTTCGTCCCCGAGCTGCTAGACAGCCACCTGAGCTCGCACTCCACTTCTCCAACGCCAGAAACCTCGAGCTCCGACCTCCTTTGCCCAAAAACGATAGCCACCGCGGCGACCTAGCCTCAGCCGAGAGTCAGGCGCCCGTGGGCAGCGTTCCACAGGCATTTTCACGGTCCAGCGAGAGAGACAACAGGGCGCGCGACCACCGTGCTGCTCTCCTCCAAGTTTGGAAGCCAACCGTGAAGAATCCGCAGAGAATTTCCAGTTTGTGCTCCGGCGACCGTAAACCGAGCTTCCGGTACGGTTTCTTTAAATTCTCGCTCTATGATCTTTCGGAGGTCATCAAATCTTGCACGTAGACGCTGGACTAGCCGGCGATCAAGTTCTTTCTGCATCCGTAGCGTGAAACTGTCTAGGAGTGACGAATTTCGAGCTCGATCGAGGGCGGTCATGGCGGGCACCATCGGTCACACGGTGCCGATCGACTTGCCGCCATCACTGAACCCTTTTGACACCTTGTCGAGCTTCCTAGAGGTACACTGATGCTGTAGGGTAGTTTGTTCGAGGTGTTGGCGTGTTTAGAAACCACGGTCGACGGTGTCGAACCTCAACCGAGGCAGCGGCACGTCGCCGAGCTATTTCCGGTCACCCCCAGCCCGACCTGACACCACCGACGTGTTCCTCGACGTCGACAACCCCCTGGCGGCGAGTTTCAGCCCCTGGGAGGTCCGGCAGCGGCGAGCCGGCGAGCCCCGAGCCTGCTCCGGTGAGGTCGGCGGCGCGGGCGTGAGAGAACGGCGGGAGGAAGACGAAGCTGGCTGGCCCACGTGTCAGCGGCTGAAGAATTTAAACCGGGATCGGGTGTGGTCGGGGATCGGCTGTGCTGGCGCGCAAAATACCCTGTGAGCTCCGGTGTGCCGGACACCTCCGCGCTCGACACGTGTGGTATCCCCGGTGTGCCGGACACCTCCGCGCTCGACACGTGTCCCCGCAGGCCCCGAGAGTTTAAACTTTTCCCCCGATTTTCAGGATTCTTCCAAATTTCAAATCCTCATAACATTGGCTAGAAAGCTCCAAATCGAGTGAACCAAATTTGGTTGGATTTAGCTCTTTGAGCACTTTCCAGCAATACCAAATTCAGCTCATGAAAGTGAATAGTTTTCCAGAATTAAATCCCTAAATTTTAAACTGTCGGGAATTTTATCTCGAGAACTACTTTATGAAAAATTCTGAAATTTGGTTGAAAGGTTCATTGGGAAATCCCTGAATACCAGTGAAAATTTTCAGGCTCATCCAAGTTCATTTAGTTACCCCAATCGGGTGATTAAGAGAACTGCCCAGAGAAAATAGAAAAATGTACAGAAACATTTTTCAGATTTTCTCCAATCTTAATTAGGACATAAATTTCTGTAGAATTCTTCAAATGACATGAAACCAACTCCATTAGAACCATCTTAAAGTCTAGTTTCCAGAAAGTAATGGTTGGGCCATGAAAACCCCTGGAATTAGTTAGAGGCTCAAATATTGACCAAATGGGCTTTTATTTGTACAAGGTTCAAATGAACTTTGTTTCAAATGAAACTTGGTCAAGACTCTGGTTAGGACCCTACCAAGCCACCCTAAAAATTTCAGCACCAAAGGAGAGGGTTAGCTAGAGTTATTAGTAAATAAGTATTCAAGTTTACACAGTGCATTTAAATTTACATGTAGTATTATATTCAACGTGTAGCCATTGAAGAAGAGACTCCGGAAGTGCTGGACTTCCTTCTTCCGGACGAAGAAATAACTACTGACCAGCAGCAACAAGGCAAGCCACGGTTTGCATTAACCCTTTTATAAGTTTTCTTTTGTTTACATGAGTCATGTGAAGTATGATTGTGCATTAGGTGTAGGATGAATGAAAACCCACTTGCATAACCAAAGGTTCCTAAAAGAGTGAGGGTAGTGTCTAAGACCTCGAGTAGACCGGCTATGCTTAATGAGTCATAGGACTTCGGTACAAGTCGAGTAGTTGGAATCTACTCGCGAGATAGTCTTGGGACACACGGGTTCGGTTGAGTGATGTGAGATCACTTTAATAATGAAAATGAGACTAGGCAGGGGCTAGGGCGCAGCAAGAGAGAGTCTTGGGTGTGCAGCCCTGTCCGTGTCGATTGAGGACCGATCCGTGTGCGGTCCACGCTGATCAAGTTTGAACGTACCGAAGGCATATCGGGTATATGGGCCCCGATAAACCGATGTAGCCTAAACCTCCGGGCGTCGAGGCATAGCACACCGATTTATAGGTGTAGGTTGAGGGCAGCAAGGTGGAAATCTGCCAACGGGCATAGAGAGATGCTCCGTGTGGGGAACCTCCTGCTCGTTTCGGTGCGACCGGTTCGACATTTGGGCTGTTGGGTGAAAGGTTGTCCCATACGACATCGAGTGAGCGTGCTGTGCAGCTCCACGGGTGGGCGTACGTGACGTGCTCTTTGGGTTTTCCCTGCAGGTGTATATCGAGTCGATTCGCCGTCCCTCGCGGTGAAGAGTACCACTTGGTCACTGAGTCATGACGTAGATTAATGGATGAAATATGTTGATTCAATGTTGCTAATTGATATAATTGTATTGCTACATGTGTGCCACCAAATACGGCCTACTAAATTTCAGATTTCATGAACTGCTAACTTGTTGCTAAAAGATGAACTAAGGATGAACGTGTAGGTGTGTCGTTTTGCTGAAATGTTACTATCCTATGTCCATTGTACCCCTCATGTAGAGTTTCATGCTTAGGTGAGTCGGTTAAGCCTTGCTGAGCCTTCGTGCTCACGGTTGCTGCTTGAGTGTTTTTCAGGTGAGGAGCCACCCACGGACTCGGAGTACGAGTCCACCGGCGAGGGTTACCCTCCGTCGGGGACCACGGCTGAGTGGGAGCCGTACACGCCGCGCTGAGCTGAGGAGTGCAGCTAGTGTGGGTTGCCCTAGGGCTGGGCAACCACTTTTGCTAGATAGGCGGGCGTGAGTTGTATAGTGTAGACTTCCGCTGTGTAATATAAACAATAGTTGTAACTGAAGTTTGTACCTGTTTGTACAGTTTCAGTTGTTTTTTCCCATGTAATCTATTATGTTCTTATGACGTGTGCTGTCGGGTGTCGCATCGCGCGGCACCACCCTCTGCGATCCTGGATGAGCGGATTCCGGTCCGCCACAGCCTGGTATCAGAGCTGCAGTGGTATAGCACAGTACTAAAGGACTGCATTATGGGAAAAACTTAGGTATACGGTGAGGATTCGGTAGTTTCCCAAGTAAGGACTATATTAGCATAGTTACTTAAAGTGGCAAAGACTAACTTATGTGTTATAATTCTAAATTTCAATTATGTAACGACGCACCTACGCTCTGGTAAGTATGGTAAGGAACGCCACCGAAAGCGGTTCAATTTCGGTTAGCTCCCCCTGACGAGGAACGTGGCTCAGGGATAGAGTCTCACAGCTTGGTGTGAGACGTCAATATGAACCTCTTGGACTCTTCATGTCCCTGAGTTCATATGAAACGCTGATCCCTAGCGTGCATTAGGAAAGTAAGTGGAGACCCCATCGCGTGGTCAGTAACACGAGAGTGTGTTCGTCTGGAAATAGCCCAGGAGGACATACGCAGCGCTTGCCATCGGCGTGCCCTGCAGGGTAGTAGGTGGTATCTGTTGGGTTGATAACATTCCCAACCGTGACGACCCGTTCATGACCTACTCGGGTTCCCCGTCGTGTGGTGTTGAAACACGATCACGTGCCTTGAGACGTGACTTAGCTCAAGGACGGCTGTATGACAATGATACGGGCGTTTGTATTTACTTTTAAATATGGTACTGCCTGAAATGGAAACAAAACCCTTGAGTGCACCATTATTGTGTGGTCTTTTGCAGGTACTAACCACGTATATATTCGTGTAGAAAACGTGTGCGAGAGACCGTTTAGTGCCACATTTGAGATGTATATGCCGGTATAATCCGGTTAGGATTTTCTTTTGTGAGGAACGTAGTACCGAGATATTGTAGGCATATGCATGAGAATAATGATAACAAGGAATTAAAATCTATAGGTTCAACATTTAGGACTCTGGTTAGGCATAAGAATGGGATAGTGGTAAGTGTAGTTCCAAGAAGACTGAAAAACAGAGTGCTCTGTTTTGGACAGCAAGTTTGCTGGTCTTCCACAGGGCATAACTCACAGGTCTTTTAGCCCAGAGAAGTGTGCTATATAGTTCTGGAAAGGTATTTCAGTACTCTACAACTTTGTTGTAGACTTCCAGAGCTGAAACGCACCTTAAGATGGCTTAAATTCCAGAGGAATGGAAACTGTCCAGAACCAGGACAGAGTAAAACATTCTTTAAACTGTTCTGTTTTTCAAACATAATTCCCAGTATAAAAATCTAAAAGTGGCACATAATACATCCTTAGAAAGAGTAGAAGATGTGTGACATCCTTGCAATTCAAAGTTTCTGAAATTTCAGCACAGATTTCAGTGGAAACCAGGGCTGAAAACAACCACTTCCAAGGGAGGTGCTGTTAAAATTCTTCCAGAAATTCTGCTGACTTTGAATTGGCATAACTTTTTAACCAAAGCTGATCTGAGGGCAAACGAGTACTCGTTGTAAAGATACTGAAATTCAAATTGAGTCATGAAAATGCCCAGGACCAGATCAAAACATGGAATAGGTAGAAACTGGTCATTCTGACAGAAGAATGACAGTTGAACTCTTTGGAGAGGGTGTTGTACCCTATGGGTGGATGCGTGATGACAACACGATAATAATGTCTCGTAGAGACCAAACCCAGTTATGGTGAGCTTCCAAAGTGGAGGTTCATCAAGTTGGATTAAACTAGCTTGTGTTTGGTCTGGTAATGGTGTAGCTTGTGCAAAGTTATTGCATTATCTACTTACGAGATATATCGCATGTTTTTGTTGTCATAATGTTTTTACGCCCATTTCTATTGGACTGCATGCAAAATGTTGCGGGGCTGATGTTTAATGTCGTGTGGTTGCAGATGGTTCGTACTAGGACCACGCACGAGGTTGGTGGCCCTAGCCAAGGGGGAGGCGATGACTCCCAGCCACCAGCCTACGACAGTACCCCGCAGCAGAAGCCACCACCGCCGCCTCCGCTTACTCTAGCGGATGTGATAGCGGCACTGGTGGGAGGTCGTGAGGAGCAGAACGACCTGCTCCGCACGATTGTGCAGAATACGTCCCAGGCAGGGGGACGTCAAGAGCGAGGGCCTCGTGAGCCCCGCGAAGTGTCGTACTCGGATTTCATGAGTACGCACCCTCCAGTGTTCACCGAAGCTGAAGAACCACTGGAGGCTGACAACTGGCTGCGGACTATCGAGTACAAGTTTGGGCTGCTCCAGTGTACGGAGCGACAGAAGACCCTGTTCGCAGCACAGCAGCTCCACGGTGCCGCTGGCGCGTGGTGGGCGAATTATGTCACCTCACGTCCGGCTGGCCATGCCGTGGAATGGCAAGAGTTCCAGGAGGCATTCCGCGCCTACCACATTCCTCCCGGAATAATGAAGAGGAAGTTCCAAGAATTCTTGGAGCTGAAGCAGGGCAGGAGGAGTGCCCACGACTACTCCCGTGCCTTCAACCATCTGGTGCAGTATGCGTCAGACTATATCTCCACGGAGGAGAAGAAGAGGGAGCACTTCTATTGGGGGTTACACCCCGAAATGAAGACCCATCTCGTACAGTGGAACCGCGGCACATTCAACGACTTAGTCAATGCCGCGATCATGCAAGAGGATGCTCAGCGGGAGTTGGCAGCTGAGCAGCGGAAGCGCAGCGCTCCACCCAGCGGTGGGAGTGGTGCGCCTCAGAAGTACCGTATGGTGTATCGGACACCATCCGGGCAGCAGCGGCGTCCACCGGCGCGACCTCAACAGTTCGGGGGACGTTCGTTCCAAGCACCCCCGTTCCGTCCGCCGATGCCCCAACCAAAACAGCAACAGCAACAGCAGCAGCAGACGGTACCCCGGGCGTTTCCACCGACACAACGCGCCCCGGGATTCCGTCCACCGATCAGCGGGGGACTGCCCCGTTTCATCTGCTTTACGTGTGGCCAGGCGGGCCACTTCGCGAAGGACTGTCCCCAGGGGCAGCAGAGCAGTGGGCAAGCCCAGTTCCAAGGCGGTGCTCGAGGCCGACCTCCGGCGAAGAAGGTTGGTCAGCGGACTGGAGGCGTCCGCAACCTCGACAATGAGGATGCCCCAGAGGGAGACAACATGCTGGCGGGTACGTTTACTCTCAACAATCAAGCCATCGTCATATTATTTGATTCTGGTGCAACCCACAGCTTTATAAGTGCATCCTATGTGGCTGAACATCAATTGCATGTCTTCCCAACCGACTGCACTTATATGATCTGCTCACCGGGAGGGAAGATTTCAGCTAATATGATGATTCCAAAGGAACTTCTGTGCTTAGGTCGGAAACTATATCCCACCACTTTGATAATCCTTATGGGACAAAAGATTGATGCAATCTTAGGGATGTCATGGCTACAATACCATGGCGCTGTCCTAGAGACTCAGACACGGACGGTTCACTTAAATTCTCCATTCCACCGTCCGCATTCCATGGTATTAGACACGCCAGTCCGGGAAGTTTTAGAAATTAATAATGCTGAAGCTCTCAAGTTAGAAGACATCCCCGTAGTCCGGGAGTATCCTGATGTGTTCCCGGATGATCTTCCGGGCATGCCACCTGAGCGGGATGTCGAGTTCAAGATTGAACTTGCACCCGGGACTACGCCCATCTCACGGAGACCATACATGATGGCTCCAAATGAGCTGGCTGAACTGAAAGAACAGATCAATGACCTGTTGAGCAAGGGTTTCATTAGGCCGAGTTCCTCGCCTTGGGGATGCTCGGCGCTATTCGTGAAGAAGAAGGATGAAACCCTGAGGCTGTGTGTGGACTACCGGCCGCTCAACGCCGTCACCATCAAGAATAAGTACCCACTGCCCCGCATCGACATATTGTTTGATCAACTTGTGGGTGCAAGTGTATTCTCCAAGATGGACCTTCGCTCTGGATATCACCAGATTAAAATCCGGGCGGAGCATATTCCGAAGACGGCCTCCTCGACGAGATATGGACTATATGAATATCTCGTCATGTCCTTTGGTCTCACAAACGCTCCAGCCCATTTCATGTATCTCATGAACTCGGTGTTCATGCTGGAGCTGGACAAGTTCGTGGTAGTGTTCATCGACGATATCTTGGTTTACTCCAAGACAGAAGCCGAACATGCCGAACACTTGTGAATCGTTCTTCAACGATAGCGAGACCACAAGCTCTACGCCAAGTTCAGCAAATGCAAATTTTGGATCAGCCAAGTGCCTTTCTTGGGACATATCATCTCAGCGGAAGGCATTGCGGTGGACCCAAGCAAAATAGAGCAAGTGCTGAAATGGAAAGCTCCCACTTCAGTCCATGAAGTCAGAAGCTTCCTCGGGTTAGCGGGATACTATCGGAGATTTATTCCAAGTTTCTCCAAGCTCGCTAAACCGATGACAGAGTTGCTGAAGAAAGGGACGAAATATGTTTGGAACACGGCGTGTGAAGGAGTGTTCCGAGCATTGGTGAAGCATCTCACCACAGCCCCGGTCTTAGCTCAGCCGGATATAACAAATCCCTTCGACGTATATTGTGACGCGTCCGGTATTGGGCTTGGCTGCGTGTTGATGCAGGAAGGACGTGTGGTCGCCTATGGCTCACGCCAACTTCCGAACCATGAGCAGCACTATCCCACTCATGACCTTGAGCTTGCTGCAGTGGTTTTGGCGCTGAGAATGTGGAGGCACTATCTCCTGGGGAATTTGGTGCATCTCTACACCGACCACGAGAGCTTGAAATACATTTTCACTCAGAAGGAGCTGAACATGAGGCAACGGAGGTGGTTAGAATTAATCAAGGACTATGAGATTGAGATTCATTACCACCCCGCCAAGGCGAATGTGGTTGCCGACGCGCTGAGTCGGAAATCACATGTCCATCACCTCACCATTACACCGGTGGAGGAGGAAGAGCCAAGTTTATATTTGGTTCCTTATGGATCGCTGTATAACCTTGCCCTCATCCCTACTATTAGGGAGGACATCATTGCAGCTCAGAAAAATGATAAAGGCATGGCACATCTCCGGAGACGGATTGACAATGGGGAGATCAAATGTTTCCGGAAAGATGATGAGGGGACGCTGTGGTTTAATGACCGCATAGTCGTACCCCCGGATATGGAGTTGAGAAAGGAGATCCTCGATGAAGCTCACTTGTCCAAGTACTCCATTCATCCGGGCAGCAACAAAATGTACCAAGATTCGAAAAAGAAATTTTGGTGGACACGGATGAAGCGGGAGGTAGCTAAGTACGTATCCGAGTGTGATACGTGCAGACGAGTGAAGGCTGATCATATGAGGAAATCAGGGCTGCTGCAACCCCTGAAGATTCCAGCATGGAAATGGGAAGATGTGAGCATGGATTTCAGCGTAGGATTACCCTTAACAGCCAACAAGCATGATTCCATATGGGTGATCGTTGACCGACTGACCAAGTCAGCTCACTTTATTCCCGTGCATACACATTTCCATGCCAACCGATATGCGGAGTTATACATTGCCAGGATTCTATGCCTGCATGGTGTACCCAAGACCATAGTCTCAGACCGAGGTGCATTGTTTGTATCTCGCTTTTGGGAGCAGTTGCACGCTGCTTTGGGTACTAAACTGATTAGGAGCTCCGCCTACCACCCTCAGACAGATGGCCAGACAGAGAGGGTGAATCAAGTTCTGGAAGACATGTTGAGAGCATGTGCCATCCACCATGGTAGGAACTGGGATAATCACCTACCATTGGCGGAATTCTCGTACAACAACGGCTATCAGGCGAGTATCAAGATGGCACCCTACGAAGCTCTCTACGGTCGCAAGTGCCGCACCCCATTAAATTGGTGCGAGTCCGGTGAAAGGGTCACATTCGGAGTTGATGTGGTGAACGACGCCGAAGAGCGCGTTAGGACAATTCAAGCCAATTTAAAAGCCGCTCAATCCCGACAGAAGAGCTACGCTGATAAGAGGCGTAGGCCATTGCACTTTTACGTTGGGGAACACGTGTACCTACGCGTGTCTCCGATGAAGGGCGTGCACCGGTTCGGTGTGAAGGGAAAGCTAGCTCCCTGTTTCATTGGACCCTATGCTATCACCAAGAAGTGTGATCCAGCAGCGTATAGATTGGAGCTACCGGCATCTCTTGCTGGTGTCTATGATGTTTTCCATGTTTCGCAACTGCGAAAATGTTTGAAGCATACAGCTGCTGTTCCTACCGAAGACATCGGCGAGTTGAAACCGGATTTAACATATGATGAGTATCCGGTGGAAATCCTTGATGAGAAAGCCCGAACCACGCGTAGCAGAACGTTGTGGTTCTACAAGATCCTCTGGAGTAACCACACTGTGGAAGAAGCAACGTGGGAGAGCGAGGAATTCCTTGGTTCAAATTACCCGGAGTTCATGGCTTCTCAACACGAGTAAGTCCCTACAACATCGCTATCTCTTCTTTTGTAATCTCGGGACGAGATTCTTTTAAGGGGGGAGGAATGTAAGGGCCTCAGTTTTGGCACACATTTGAAGTGTTCATCACCACACCACACCAATTTTCACTCCATTCGGAGTTGATCTTGACATGAGCTAAGTGGGACGAATTCAAACTTTATTTGAATTCAAAACTGAACTTGTGCTGAAATTCACTAAAACCGAACCCAATTTGAATTCTATTCGATTCAAATGGCTCAGGGGTGAATAATTTGAATCACCAGGGGTATTATGGGGCTCACTGTTTACAACAGTGATTAGGAGTAAATTTCAGAGGTTCAAACCCCGGGTGGGACCTACCTGTCATAGAGGGGAGAAGGAGAAACTTGCACCCAAAGTCAGAGTCTCGGTGGGAAATTCCACCGAGCAGCTGTCAGCTGTGCCACCGAGCAGCTACCGGCGCCACCAGCTGCTTCCCTCTCCGCGTGCTGGCGCCCAGGGCGGCTGGCTCGTGCCCCCACGCGACCGGCACCGCCTCAGCCGAGCAGGAGTCGGCCGGCTTTATCTTCTTGCGGGCAAACCCGAGCAGCGGCATTGTTTCTCGCCGCAGCTCTCTGCTCGATCGGGAAAACCAGAAAAACCATCTCCTCCTTCGTCCCTGAGCTGCTAGACAGCCACCTGAGCTCGCACTCCACTTCTCCAACGCCAGAAACCTCGAGCTCCGACCTCCTTTGCCCAAAAACGATCGCCACCGCGGCGACCTAGCCTCAGCCGAGAGTCAGGCGCCCGTGGGCAGCATTCCACAGGCGTTTTCACGGTCCAGCGAGAGAGGCAACAGGGCGCGCGACCACCGTGCTGCTCTCCTCCAAGTTTGGAAGCCAACCGTGAAGAATCCGGAGAGAATTTCCAGTTTGTGCTCCGGCGACCGTAAACCGAGCTTCCGGTACGGTTTCTTTAAATTCTCGCTCTATGATCTTTCGAAGGTCATCAAATCTTGCACGTAGACGCTGGACTAGCCGACGATCAAGTTCTTTCTGCATCCGTAGCGTGAAACTGTCTAGGAGTGACGCATTTCGAGATCGATCGAGGGCGGTCATGGCGGGCACGATCGGTCACACGGTGCCGACCGACTTGCCGCCATCCCTGAACCCTTTTGACACCTTGTCGAGCTTCCTAGAGGTACACTGATGCTGTAGGGCAGTTTGTTCGAGGTGTTGGTGGGTTTAGAAACCACGGTCTACGGTGTCGAACCTCAACCAAGGCAGCGGCACGTTGCCGAGCTATTTCCGGTCACCCCCAGCCCGACCTGACACCACCGACGTGTTCCTCCACGTCGACAACCCCCTGGCGGCGAGTTTCAGCCCCTGGGAGGTCCGGGAGCGGCGAGCCGGCGAGCCCCGAGCCTGCTCCGGTGAGGTCGGCGGCGCGGGCGTGAGAGAACGGCGGGAGGAAGACGAAGCCGGCTGGCCCACGTGTCAGCGGCTGAAGAATTTAAACCGGGATCGGGTGTGGCCGGGGATCGGCTGTACTGGCGCGTAAAATACCCTGTGAGCTCCGGTGTGCCGGACACCTCCGCGCTCGACACGTGTGGTATCCCCGGTGTGCCGGACACCTCCGCGCTCGACACGTGTCCCCGCAGGCCCCGAGAGTTTAAACTTTTCCCCCGATTTTCAGGATTCTTCCAAATTTCAAATCCTCATAACTTTGGCTAGAAAGCTCCAAATCGAGTGAACCAAATTTGGTTGGATTTAGCTCTTTGAGCACTTTCCAGCAATACCAAATTCAGCTCATGAAAGTGAATAGTTTTCCAGAATTAAATCCCTAAAATTTAAACTGTCGGGAATTTTATCTGGAGAACTACTTTATGAAAAATTCTGAAATTTGGTTGAAAGGTTCATTGGGAAATCCCTGAATACCAGTAAAAATTTTCAGGCTCATCCAAGTTCATTTAGTTACCCCAATCGGGTGATTAAGAGAACTGCCCAGAGAAAATAGAAAAATGTACAGAAACATTTTTCAGATTTTCTCCAATTTTAATTAGGACATAACTTTCTGTAGAATTCTTCTAATGACATGAAACCCACTCCATTAGAACCATCTTAAAGTCTAGTTTCCAGAAAGTAATGGTTGGGGCCATGAAAACCCCTGGAATTAGTTAGATGCTCAAATATTGACCAATCGGGCTTTTATTTGTACAAGGTTCAAATGAACTTTGTTTCAAATGAAACTTGGTCAAGACTCTGGTTAGGACCCTACCAAGCCACCCTAAAAATTTCAGCACCAAAGGAGAGGGTTAGCTAGAGTTATTAGTAAATAAGTATTCAAGTTTACACAGTGCATTTAAATTTACATGTAGTATTATATTCAACGTGTAGCCATTGAAGAAGAGACTCAGGAAGTGCTGGACTTCCTTCTTCCGGACGAAGAAATAACTACTGACCAGCAGCAACAAGGCAAGCCCCGGTTTGCATTAACCCTTTTATAAGTTTTCTTTTGTTTGCATGAGTCATGTGAAGTATGATTGTGCATTAGGTGTAGGATGAATGGAGACCCACTTGCATAACCAAAGGTTCCTAAAAGAGTGAGGGTAGTGTCTAAGACCTCGAGTAGACCGGCTATGCTTAATGAGTCATAGGACTTCGGTACAAGTCGAGTAGTTGGAATCTACTCGCGAGATAGGCTTGGGACACACGGGTTCGGTTGAGTGATGTGAGATCACTTTAGTAATGAAAATGAGACTAGGCAGGGGCTAGGGCACAGCAAGAGAGAGTCTTGGGTGCGCAGCCCTGTCCGTGTCGATTGAGGACCGATCCGTGTGCGGCCCACGCTGATCAAGTTTGAACGTACCGAAGGCATATCGGGTATATGGGCCCCGATAAACCGATGTAGCCTAAACCTCCGGGCGTCGAGACATAGAACACCGATTTATAGGTGTAGGTTGAGGGAAGCAAGGTGGAAATCTGCCAACGGGCATAGAGAGATGCTCCGTGTGGGGAACCTCCTGCTCGTTTCGGTGGACCGGTTCGACGTTTGGGCTGTTGGGTGAAAGGTTGTCCCGTACGACATCAAGTGAGCGTGCTGTGCAGCTCCACGGGTGGGCGTACGTGACGTGCTCTTTGGGTTTTCCTTGCAGGTGTATATCGAGTCGATTCGCCGTCCCTCGCGGTGAAGAGTACCACTTGGTCACTGAGTCGTGACGTAGATTAATGGATGAAATATGTTGATTCAATGTTGCTAATTGATATAATTGTATTGCTACATGTGTGCCACCAAATACGGCCTACTAAATTTCAGATTTCATGAACTGTTAACTTGTTGCTAAAAGATGACCTAAGGATGAACGTGTAGGCGTGTCGTTTTGCTGAAATGTTACTATCCTATGTCCATTGTACCCCTCATGTAGAGTTTCATGCTTAGGTGAGTCGGTTAAGCCTTGCTGAGCCTTCGTGCTCACAGTTGCTGCTTGAGTGTTTTTCAGGTGAGGAGCCACCCACGGACTCGGAGTACGAGTCCACCGGCGAGGGTTACCCTCCGTCGGGGACCACGGCTGAGTGGGAGCCGTACACGCCGCGCTGAGCTGAGGAGTGCAGCTAGTGTGGATTGCCCTAGGGCTGGGCAACCACTTTTGCTAGATAGGCGGGCGTGAGTTATATAGTGTAGACTTCCGCTGTGTAATATAAACAATAGTTGTAACTGAAGTTTGTACCTGTTTGTACAGTTTCAGTTGTTTTTTCCCATGTAATCTATTATGTTCTTATGACGTGTGCTGTCGGGTGTCGCATCGCGCGGCACCACCCTCTGCGATCCTGGATGAGCGGATTCCGGTCCGCCACACCTAGCACCAGTGTCATTTTAAATTCTTAAACAGAGTTCCAGTTTTAAAAATGTCATTAGATCTTATTAGCAAAAGATTTTCAATTAAATACATATGCATGATCATATCGTGTAGCATATACGTGAAGAAGGTGAGAAGGACTTGAAGTGAAGATCAAGGAGGGAGGAAAACAAGTGATCAAGCTCCAAGTGATCGTCACTAACTGATTGTAACCTTAGTCACCTGCAAAACAGGCAAGCCCCGGTTTGCATTTGAACAGTTTTATAAAGCACTTCCATTTTCAGAGATCATAGCTTTGCATCATTGATTGCATTAAGTCTAGTTGATATTGAAAACCTCACTTGCATGACCAGAAATACCTAGGAAAGAAAGGGTAGAATAGCACCTCCTCGAGTGGATTTGTCTACACTAAAAGTTAGTAGGAAAGGTCCGGTAGAAGTCGAGTAGTTGGAAGCTACTCGCGAGTTTAGGGCCGGTTTACTTGGAACGGGTCCAATTTAGAAAAGATAAGGAAGGTTCACACATAAGAAATGGAGACCGCGCAGGGAGATTTAGATGCAGCAGGTTGCAGGCCGTGCGTGCATAGCCCTGCCTGTGTTGGTTAAGGCCCGTCCGTGCTTGGCCCTGTTGGACAAGTTTGAGTTGTGTACCGGGCGCATACTGGATATATGAGACCCAGGAAACCGATGTACCTTGGGAGATCCATAGTGGAAATTTTCCAACTGCCTTAGGCTTTCGGCGTCAGGGTAGCAGGAGGTAACTCGCTTAAGAACATACCACTGCGGGTATGTACCTTGAGGAAGCTTGCGTACTCGGGGCAGTTGGACTGCGTCCAATGTGGAAGATCTTGGGAAAGGTGGTCGCGTACAACGTCAGTCAAGGTTGCTGCCGGCAACTCGGAGTACGGGTGTATGTGTCGTTTAGTCCGGGCGTGTACTGATTCGAATCACCGTCGCTCGCGGTTATATGAGCATACTTGACCACTGCGTCTTGACGTAGTAAGAACTGAAAATGGTTATCTTTAGAACTTGATAAGACTGTGATGTAATTTGTATTTCAACCATGATTGATTTAAAGATAGGCTCATCAAACTTTACTTTCACTTTGTGCAAGGAGCATCGCAACAAAGCGTTTCTTGTTTGATTGTGGAGTTGTGATGCTTTTCGGCTCAAGGTTTGCAAAATGAGGCTTAAAAATCTGAAAGTTAAGGATCAACTTTAGGCGACTCCTTTATGCAAATCTAGCTAACCCAATTGCAATCGTCGTGCATGTAGAGTTTCTTGTTTAGGAGAGACGGATCAGTCTTGCTGAGCCTATGTGCTCACGCTTGCTATATAAGTGGTTTTGCAGGTTAACATCGATGCTAAGATAGAGGTTGTCCGGTGAGACTCGGAGACTTCAGAGTCAGGTAACACATGGAGAACCCAGCCGCTGCTGTTGTCTTCGTGTTGCTAGCGAGAGGAGTCCGCGGGCTGGACTTCATCTGGAGTGCTCTTAGTTATTCAACGTGAGTTGATATAGACTTCCGCTGTAGTTACTTGATGTAAAGTATTTACAAAGAAAAACTTGTAAGCTTCCGCTATTGTTTTATGTAATACATTGTTCCTTATATGTGTGCTGTTGGGTGCTGCACAAAACGGCACCACCCAATGCGATTCCCGGCGAGTGGCCTGTCTCGATTGATGGGCCCGTCTCAGCACGCCAGAGCAAAAATCCCAAATTGGATCTTGGTGGTCCACGGCTTGATCGACAGTTTAGGGATGAGCGGCACGGATCACCGGAACATCCTTGGGTGTGCTTGTTCGGCGTGAAAGCCTTCTGGTTGTGCTGTCCATGAAAGCACCGAACGGCGGCAGCTTTTGGGTCGCCACAAAAACGTTCGGGGTTGCTCGAGGAGGCCGATTTCAGCTCGTTCTCGTGGCTAGGAGGTCGGAGGAGAGGCTACGGTGCCGTTTTGCACCTCAGGGGACTTTGTTCGCAAGTGGTTAACCGTCTCACAGTCGAAACCAATGCAGCGGCGAAGTCTCGGCTGAGCTCAGTGCGAGGAGGGAAAAGAACTTTGGTGCTTCGGCTTGTGAGCAAACGGAACATGCCGCGGGGTGCAAAGACTTTCGGGCAGCTGGTCTCAAGCGCGAAGAACCGAAGCAGGAGGTGGCGGTGGCTTTGGCTCGGTGGCGATCACAGTGCCAGCCCGAGAAACCAAGGAACGGGGTTCAGTCGGTTTCAATTCGCTGTGTGGCTGACAGTGGACCCCACTACTCTCATTTTCCCAAAATCTTCAATTCTACTGCTCTTAATTTTGGAGACCATTATACCCCTTGTGAGTTGATCAAATCACTTAATACACATTTGAATTTGAATTATTCAAATTGTGAACTGGTTTGGATGTATTTGCAGCACATGTGAAGTTGAAATTCAAATTTGGTTTGAATTTTCTCAAATTATCTAATGTTAAGATCAACTCCAAATGGAGTGAAAATTGGTGCGTGAGCTCATAAAAATGTGCTGAGTGTGAATATGAACCCCACTTTTGAATTCATGGAATGAAAGGAGTTTGAATTTGAATTTAAGTTCAAACTCAACTTTTATAATTGTATCCAAAAATACCTCAAAAGGTTTTTGGATTTGGGTGAAATTTGGCATCAGCATTCCTAACAAAGTTTTAGGAGTTAATTATATGCTCAGCCCCTATATGATGCATGTGGGAAATACCACTTTTGCACTTTGTGAGTTTATCTCCTAATTAATCAATTGATGGTGGTTACATGCTCTTCAAATGTGTTCATGTGATTACCACAAATGAGGTTAGGTGTGGGTGTGATGAACACTTCTAGCAAGTTAAAAATTTGGGCCCTTACATTCCTCCCCCCTTAAAAGATCTCATCCCGAGATTATAAGGTAAAAATTGATAGAGAGGACGGTGGAAAATTACTGGATGTGCGACGTTAAAAGTTGTGGTAGTTGGCACGAAGAAAGCCTTTACTCTCCCATGTCGCTTCATCCACGGAGTGATTACTCCATAGACTTTATAGAACCACAACGTACGGTTGCGTATGGTTCGGGCCTTCTCATCAATAATCTGAACCAGTTCCTCCCAATAGGTGAGATCTGGTTTCAGTTCCTCAATATCTCCCAGCTGAACGGTGGTTGAAAGCTTGAGGCACATCCTCAGCTGAGAAATGTGGGAGATGTCGTGCACACCGGAGAGTGTTGCTGGTAATTCCAGCCGGTATGCAAATGATTCACATCTTTCCGGAATATGGAATAGACTGATGAATCGGGGTGCCAACTTTCTTCTGACCCCGAATCTGTTCACGCCCTTTATTGGAGACACACGTAGATACACGTGATCCCCGACTTTAAATTGGAGAGGACATCTTCTCCGGTCTGCATACTGTTTTTGTCAGGATTGGGTGACTTTTAAGTTCGATTGAATCAGCCAAACTTTTTCTTCCGCTTTGTTAACTAGATCAATCCCGAAGGTGACCCTTTTCGCTAGACTCACACCAACTCAGCGGTGTGCGGCATTTTCTCCCGTATAGCGCCTTGTAAGGCACCATATTGATGCTGTCTTGGTACCCATTATTGTACGAAAACTCAGCTAACGGGTCTTCTAGGATTTGATTTACCCGCTCGGTTTGCCCATGGTTGATAGCACAAGCTCATAACATGTGGTTGATAGCACAAGCTCATAACATGTCTTCTGGAATTTGATTTACCTGCTTGGTTTGCCCGTCCATTTGTGGATGGTACGCTGAACTACGGATCAGTTTCATACCCAATGCAGCACGTAACTGCTCCAAAAAATGAGAAACAAATAAAGTGCCCCGATCCGTGATGATAGTGCGGGGTACGCCGTATAAGCAAAGAATCTGTGAGATGTACACTTCAACATACTTCTTGGCGTTGTAGTTGGTATTGACCTGGATAAAAATGAGCAACTTTTGTGAGCCAGTCGATGATCACCCACACTGAATCATGCTTCTGAAATGTTGTGGGTAAACCGACGATAGAAGTCTGTTCTCACATCCTCCCACTTCCAGGAAGGAATGCCAAGCGGTTGTAACAATCCCGGTTTCTTCATATAGTCAGCCTTCACCCTTTGGCATGTATCACAAGTGGGCCTCGTCAAAAATTTTCTTCCTCAATTCCAGGTTACGGGGTACGATGATCCTGTCCTTGAACCACACTACACCGTGTCCATCTTTTCGGAAACATTTTAGTTCCCCACTGTCTACACATCTCCTCAAATTCGACATGCCCTTGTCATGTTTGTGAGCTGCCGCTACCTCTTCCGGGATGGTGGGGATAAGAGCTAAGTTGTAGAGAGCTCCATGGGGAACCACATGTAATGGTGGTTCGCTCTCTTCCAACGGGGTGTTGGTCAGATTATGAACGTGTGATTTGCGACTCAGCGCATCTGCCACCGTGTTTTTGCCTTGCCAGGGTGATAATGGATCTCTATTTCATAATCCTTTATCAGCTCTAACCATCTTCTCTGCCTCATGTTCAACTCTTTCTGAGTGAATATGTACCTGAGGCTTTTGTGGTCGGTATATAAATGTACGAGGTTACCGATTAGGTAGTGCCTCCACATCTTGAGTGCGAGTACCACGGCAGCGAGCTCTAAGTCATGAGTTGGATAGTTTTGTTCATGATCTCAGAGCTGACGTGATCCATATGCGACCACCGTTCGGTCTTGCATCAGCACACATCTGAGCCCAATGCCGGATGCATCGCAGTACACATCGAACAGTTTTGTTGTGTCTGGCTGTGCTAAAACCGGTGCTGATGTTAGGTGCTTCACTAATGCCTTAAACGCTGTTTAACATGCTGGACTCCAAACATATTTGGTAGCCTTCTTCAGCAGCTCAGTCATAGGCTTGGCAATCTTTGACAAGTTTGGAATGAACCTCCGATAATATCCCGCGAGTCCGAGGAAACTCCGTACCTACCGGACAGACCTCGGGGACTTCCAATTCAGCACTTGTGTGATATTGCTCGGGTCCACAGCGATGCCCTCCACTGAGATAATATGCCCGAGGAAAGGTACTTGTGATATCCAGAATTCGCACTTGCTGAATTTCGCGTATAGCTTGTGATCCCACAGCCGTTGCAAGGCTATACGCAGGTGCTTTGCGTGTTCTTCCTCCAACTTGGAATATACCAATATGTCATCGATGAAGACCACGACAAACTTGTCCAGCCCTGGCATGAATACCGAGTTCATCAAGTACATGAAATGAGCTGGAGTGTTGGTGAGGCCGAAGGCCATGAGCAGGTACTCATAAAGCCGTCTTCGGTATATCCTCAGCCCGTATCTTAATCTGATGGTACCCGGATCTTAAGTCCATTTTGGAAAAGATCTTTGCTTCGACCAACTGATCAAACAACATGTCGATCCGTGGCAACGGGTACTTGTTATTGATAGTTACGACGTTTAGTGGACGATAGTCCACGCAAAGCCGCAATGTTTCATCATTCGTCTTCATGAATATTGCCAAACAGCCCCATGGTGACAAGCTCGGCCTAATAAACCCCATTTCCAGAAGGTCCACAAACTGTGTTTTCAATCCTCCAGTTCCTTTGGCGCCATCTTTATGGCCTTCTGGATATTGGCATAGTTCCCGGTGCAAGCTCAATCTGAACTCCACCTCTTGGGGGCAGCATCCCTGGTAAATCATCCGGGAACATGTCAGGGAACTCACGGACTACTGGAATATCTTCCAATCGTAAGTCCCACGTAAATAACTTGTCAGTTATTCCGGATGAGGATGAAGAATCAAGCTTGCGGGTTATTCTGTATGGGGCATTATATAATCTTTCTCTTGTGCCTACCATTAGAGAAGAGATTGTACAAGCCCAGAAGAGAAATAAAGGAATGCGGAAAATCTGGGCAAGAATCAATGAGGATAAAATGAAATATTTCCGGGAAGATGATCAAGGTGTGTTATGATTTAACAACCGTATTGTGGTACCCCTGAACATAAAGCTAAGGAAGAAGATCCTGGATGAAGCCAATATGTCCAAGTTCTCAATACACCCAGGAAGCAATAAGATGTATCAAGACCTCAAAACAAAATTTTGGTGGACTCGGATGAAGCGAGAAATTGCCAAATATGTATCCGAATGTGATACATGTCGGCGAGTCAAAGCTGACCATATAAAGAAAGCAGGAATTCTGTAACCATTAAGCATTCCGGCATGGAAGTGGGAGGACATCAGCATGGACTTTATTGTCGGACTGCCCCTCACATTCAGAAAGCATGACTCCATTTGGGTGATTGTTGATCGCTTAACAAAATCAGCCCACTTCATCCCAGTGAATACGGGATTCCATACTAAGCAATATGCAGAGTTGTATCTCTCTAGAATTGTGTGCTTACATGGAGTCCCCAAAACCATCATATCCGACCGAGGTTCCATATTCATTGCTCATTTATGGGAGCAACTACATGAATCTCTGGGAACAAAGTTAATTAGAAGCTCAGCATACCATCCTCAGACCGATGGTCAAATGGAGAGGGTGAATCAGATTTTAGAAGATATGCTGAGAGCATGTGCCATAGATCATGGAAAGAATTGGGATGACCATTTGCCATTAGCGGAGTTCTCCTAGAACAATGGTTACCAATGCAGCATTAAAAATGGCACCATACAAAGCACTATATGGCAGGAAGTGCCGCACGCCACTCAATTGGTGTGAATCTGGCGAGAGGGTGATTTTCGGCATTGATCTTGTAAAGATGCCGAAGAGCGGATCCAGCTTATTCAAGCAAAACTCAAAGCCTCTCAATCTCACCAGAATTGTTATGTGGACCAGCGACGCCGACCCTTGTATTTTGAAGTCAAAGATCACGTCTATCTCCGAGTATCCCCGATGAAGGGAATTCATCGATTCGGGGTCAAGGGAAGGATAGCTCCTCGTTTTGTGAGTCCGTTCATTATTGCAGAACGGTGTGGACCGGTAGACTACCGTCTGAAGCTGCCACCATCTTTATTGGGCATCCACGACATCTTCCATGTCTCACACTTGAGAAAGTATTTGAAGAAGCCGACAGAGATTCTTTCGGGAGACATGGAGATATTACAACCGGATCTCACCTACGCCGAGCAGCCCATCAAGATTATCGACGAGAAGACCCGGATCACTCGAAAATGGACTTTAAAATTTTACAAAGTCCTGTGGAGTAATGAAACTCCAGAAGAGGCGACTTGGGAGAGTGAAGATTACATCCACAAGAACTATCCGGAACTTTTGTCATAGACGTTGTAATTACTTTCCGCCTCATCTTTCTTTTGTAATCTCGGGACGAGATTCCCTTTTAAGGAGGGAGGAATGTAAATGTTCCAAAAGCATGAATACAAAGAAACTTGAGTTTGCACAAATGTTGGTGTCATGTGTATGAAAAAGGGGGCTGGTTTAAACTTTTTACACATATGATAACACATGAGAGATTCTTCTAAAACAAACTTAGGGTTACTTGCATGTTTGGACCCTAGGTGGATTAAACCCACAGAATTGAAGTACTCAGGTGCAATGGGAAGGTTAAAAATCAGAATTTGAACTAAATGATCAACTCAAATTTCAAAGGAGGGAGGACACAATGGTAATTCAAACTGTTGTGTTCAAACTCTTGTTTGCAGCAGCTAACAAAAGAATCAAATTGCATATTTGGATTCCTTAGGTCCAAATTAGTGGGTAGGCAAAGTTTCATTAATTTTTGAAAAGGTTTGCTATGCATTTTTCCAAAAAGGGTTTAAATGTGCAAAGAATTCAAATATACATTTGAATTTGGATGGAATTTGTCCAACTATCCAAATGCAGCTCAGATTTCAACTTCAAACATTTGAATTTGTCACTTGCAAATTTTTGGAGATTTTTTTGAGGGATGAGGAGGGACTGCCTGTGGGGTCCACATGTCATAGGGCTAATTAGACTTGCACCCTAAGTTTTCCCTTCTGTTCTTCACTCCACCGAGGAATGTCTCCCGAGCGACACCAGTTGCTTCGCGCCACCTCCCGGAAGCCACCTCCTGCTCATTTCTCCTCACGCTGGCCAGCTTCTCGTGCCTGTCTCTACTCCTGGCCGTGCCCCTTTTCGCCACAGCGCCGAAGACACAGTTCTCTCCCTCTCGCACGCAAGAATGGCACCGAACAGCCACCGCCGCATCGCTTGCTCGTGAAGAGACGTTCCTTTGCATGCAAAGCCCGGGCAGTAGCAAAAACAAACCCACGGTCTTCTCCACAGCCTCCTCGGACCACAACCGAGAGCGTTCGGCCCTCACAACCCCGCGCACACCAAGTTTCCGCAGCGGCTGAGCCACAACCGAACGGAGGTCGCACGTGGACAGCTCAGCATAGAGTCTTTAACGGCCGAGCAAGAGTATACTCGGACGCGCTAGGACCCTGTGGTGCTCATCTCCGAAGCTCAATCCATGACATGAAATACCGAGCGCGAATTTGAGAAAATTCCTCCGGCGGGCACAAACCGACCTTCCAGCACTGTAACTTCAAATTCGACCTCTATTCTCGTTCTTAGGTCTTCAGTTCTTGCACACAGGACCGCCAGTAGTTGGCGATCATTAGCCCTTCACATCCCTAGCTTGAAACTGCACGTAGGCCGGGTAATTCTAGGTTTTCTAACGGCAACCGAGGTGGGGAGAATCGGGTTCACGGTGAAAGCTATGTTAGAGCCGTCTCCAGGCCATATCACCACCAGGACGATCTTCCTTAGCATCCATCAGTGCTGTAGGGTCCTTCCACCGATGTTTTGGCGGGCTAGGTTAGCTGGCTGACGCTATCGAAGGTGAGCCGAGCCGTCGCACCGTCGCCGGCTGGGGTAGAGCCACCCCCGGTTGGGGAAAGTTGTTCCAGCGTGTTCAGCATGTGGATTTAGGCCCTAACGGCGAAGGGGAGCTCTGGAGGTGGCCGAGAGGCCGGAATCCAGCGAACTCTGGCGAGTCCGGCGGCGCGCAGGCGCGGGAATGAGAGGTAGAAGACGAAGTGGCCGGGCCAGCACGTCAGCCGCTCGGTGAACCGGTGTGGGATCTTCTGTTGCACGGGATCATCTGTGACAGTGCGGGAAATAGCCTTGTGGCCCCGTGTGGTTTAGCCGAGGAGCTGACACGTGTTGGCCGGACCCGCTGTCAGAGATTTGAACTTTTCCCGGCTAATTAGAATTCCAGAATTTCCCCAAACTTTAGAACTTCATAACTTTTGCTAGGAAGCTCCAAATTTAGTGATTCAAATTGGGTTGGATTCAGGTTGGAAAACTATATCCAAATATGCAGCCCAATTTGTATGACACTCAGTATTTAATTCTGGAAAATTCTTTAAATATTTTCAGCAAAAGAATTTTAGAGGGAATTTGGTTCATCCAAAAATCCTCAAATTTTGCCAGATATTCTGTAGGCTATTAGTGAACTCATGTAGAAGTTTCAGCTCATTTGGAGTTGATTTAGTTCGGATAACCCTGAATTCATGTTTCTGTGTTCAAATGAATACAGAAACAATTTCAGAGAATTTCCAAAACTTGGAAATTCACTTCTGGGCAGTTCGTAGCTCCAAAATTCCTAGGAAAATTCATGCATGCTCCCTGAGTTATGTTTGCCTAAATGAAAGTGCAAGTTTATTCAGAATTAATTTCTTTTTGCCTAAATGATTAGGAAATTGTTCTGAGTGATCTATTCATTGAAAAATTCCAAATTTTGGTCCAGATGGCTTTCTTGTTACAAGGAACTAACATGAAAAAATTCAGCTCCATTGGATCTCTGGATCACCACTGTGCTGTTCAACCTATTTAGATGAGTATCACACAAGGGGTGAACAACACATCTCACTTGATCATAGTGTTTAACCCCAAACCCAAACCACTAGCACCAGTGTTATTTTAAATTCTTAAACAGAGTTCCAGTTTTTAAACTTGTCATTAGGACTTGTTAGCAAACTGTTTATAATCAAATCCATTTGCATATTCATTAGGTGTAGCATCTACGTGAAGGATTTGAAGTCATCGGACTGGAGATCAAGGAAGGAGGAAAGCAATTGATCAAGCCAAGTAGTCTTCACTAACTGAACCTCATATATAAAAGTCCCCAGCAAAACAAAGGCAAGCCCCAGTTTGCATCAAAACTTACAAGTTTTTATTTGTATCCACTTTATATTGTCTAGCATTTTATTTATCGCGTTAAGTCTAGATGGTATGAAACTCCAAATGCATGACCCAGAAAACCCTAGAGTAAAATGTAGAGTAGGTTATCAATTGATTATAACTGCTGATCTCAAGTTAACGAAAGTGGATTAAAAGAGGCATAACTCGAGTAGGTAGTTTCCTACTTGTGAACCAGGATTAAGGGGGATCAATCAGAAGAGTTGGGAAATGATCTTCATAGTTGGGAATGGAGACCGGGCAGTGGATGGAAGGCTCAAGGATGTGGTCCAGTGAACCTAGTCTTAATCCCAGTCAGTGGGACCGTTTCGACATTTGGGTGTCGTGTGAAAGGTTGCCACGTACAACGTCAGTGACGGTTGCTGTGTGCAACGTCGAGTACGGGCGTACGTGTCTTGTCAGCCAGGTGTTTTTGATTGTAATCATCGTCGCTCGCGGTAGTGAGCATACTTGTATACTGAGTCGTGACGTAGTAATAAACTGGAAAAACCTTAATAATGCTTCGTGAGTAATCCTCCTAATGGAGAAGAGGAATGATCAACATTTTCACTAAATTTATTTTCCACCTGGGGCTAGTAGCGTCGAGGCAAAGCGTTTCTTGTTTGATTGTGGAGTCTCGACGTTGTTGGTGCAAGGTATGTATGGGTCTAGGGTAGCTCACTAAAGTTACTTTCACCTCGGGCAAGTGACATCGAGATGAAGTGTTTCTTGTTTGATTGTGGAGTCTCGATGTGAATTGTGCGAGGACTATAAAAGTCGCTTAAAACTTGAAGTAAGGATTCTCCTTTAGCTCAAGTTCATCCTTTGTGCAAACTGCTATATTCAGCCCTCTATTTTCAGCATGTAGAGTTTCATGACTAGGGTGACGGTTAAGTCTTGCTGAGTTTCGTGCTCACAGATACTGCATAAGTTGTTTTGCAGGTAATAACTGTACGCTGATATGTACGGGTGTTCGATGAGACTCGAAACTCTGCGAGTGGTGAACTCATGGCAACCCCTGCCGCTGCTATTCTGATAGCGTTGCTAGCGAGAAGGGTCCGCGGGCTGGACACCTTTTCTGCTGCTTATCATATGTATGAGACGTGAGTTGTAATAGTCTTCTGCTGTAGATTATTTTAAGAAGTATTTGTAAAATTTACACTTTGTAAGCTTCCGCTTGATTTATGTAATATGATGCTTTATTATGTGTGCTGTGCCGTATCGCACGGCACCACCCAATGCGATTCCCGGGCGAGCGGCACGGCCCCATGATCTGGACCGGGCCCTCACAGCGTGGTATCAGAGCCGCATTGGTAATAGCACACGGAATAAGGATCGTATTACGACAAAAACTTAGGATACGGTGAGGCAATGGTATTAGGCCCACATAAGGACTATAATAGTATAGTTACTTAAAGTGGCATGACTAACATACTTGTTATAATTCTGAATTTTGATTATGTAACGACGCACCTACGCTCAGGTAAGCATGGTAACGAACGCCATCGAAAGCGGTTCAATTTCGGTTAGCTCCCCTGACGAGGAATGTGGTTCAGGGATAGGTCTCACAGCTTGGTGTGAGACGTCAATATGAAACTCTTGGACTCCTCATGTTCCTGAGTTCATATGCAACACTGATCCCTGTCGTGCATTAGGCAAGAAAGTGGAGACACCATCGTGTGGTCAGTAACACGATAGTGTGCTCTTCTGGAAATAGCCTAGGAGGACATACGCAGCACTTGCCATTGGCGTGCCCTGCAGGGCAGTAGGTGGTATCCGTTGGGTTGGTAACATTACCAACCGTGACGACCCGTTCGCGCTCTACTCGGGTTCCACGTCATGTGGTGTAAAACACGGCCATGTACCTTGAGACGTGGCTTGACTCGAGGACGGCCCGTATGGAAATGATACGGGGCGTATGTTTTTAGTATGATATGGAACTGCCTGAAATGAGAAAAAACGATGTGTGCATCATCATTGAGTGTTCTTATGCAGGTACTAACCACGTAAGTATCCCGTGTATTATGTGCTAGAGACCGTTTTGTGCCACAATTGATACGGATATATCGGTATAATCCGGTTTAGGATTTTCTTTGGTGAGGCTACATAGTACCGACATTGTTCTTACGGTGCCTCGACGCCGTACTCAACTTAATAACCTCTTCCCTATGAAGAATTGATTCATGAGCTAACTTTCAACTAAAAATGGAAGTTTGAAACAAATATTAGTTACTGTACTCTTATTTTGAACTAAGATTCAAATGAGAGAGTGTCTAGGTTTCAAAGTTTTCAAAAACAGAGTGCTCTGTTTCTGGCAGGAATTCTTGCTGGACTTTGAGAGAGCATAACTCTTAGTAGCTTTAACCAATTAAGGTGTATGATATAGTTCTGAAAAGATCTTCAAGTGATCTACAACTTCTTTGTAGTCCTCCAGAGCAAAATCACATGTTAACTGGGTGAAAAGTCCAGTTGAAGCAAACTGTTCAGAACCAGGACAGCAGCAAAACCTCCCTGGACCTTTCTGTTTTTAAGCCATAACTTCCTGTAGAAAAACCCTAAGGAGCCTGTGATACACCGCTGGAAAGGTTATGAGATATGCCACATTGTTGTAGTTCAAAGTTGGTTCAGATTCATATTGTATCTGTGTATACAACTGTGATAAAGTCAGCCACATACAAAGGAGATGCTGGCAAATTTTATCCAGAAATTCTGTCAACTTTGAGCAATCATAATTTTTGATCCAGAAGTGATATGGAGGCATTTGAATACTAGTTGGAAAGATATTGAAGTTAACTTTAACTTTGATATTCAACTTGAGTTATGAAAGTGCTTTTAACTGGATCAAAAATCTGGTTTGTTGAGGACCAATCCATCTGCTTTTAAATCCTTGCTGTTAGTACATCAGTTTGCGCTTAAATCATTTTGATTGCATGTTAAGATTTCATTATCAGTGTTGATAGTGTTGAACTGATAATGAACTCTTGCAATTTCAGAATGGTGTGAACTCGTTCCATGGGTGAGGTGGGTGGTTCCAGTGGTGGTGGTGGTGGTGATAACTCTCCACAGCGCGAGCAGCGAGCTCCGCAACCGCAGCCACCACCAACACTTTCACCTACGGTCACAATGGCGGACATTCTGGCTGCCATGATGGGTGCAAGCGATGAGCAAACCGACTTGCTCCGCACCCTGGTGATGAATACATCCCGACAAGGGGGATGTCACGATGACGACTTGCACCAACCTCAACTGAATTCCTATGTTGAGTTCTTAGCAACTCAACCACCGTCTTTCATTGAAGCTGAGGATCCTCTAGTGGCGGACAGCTGGATCCGTACCATTGAGTCTATGTTCGGGTTGCTCCAATGCACCGAACATCAGAAGGTTCTAAACGCGGCGCAACAACTTCACGGTTCCGCCAGTGCATGGTGGGCGAATCAACTCGCCTCCTTACCAGCTGGACATGATTTCACATGGATGGAATTCCGGAAGGCATTCCTTGCTTATCATGTTCCTTCCGGAATAATTCAGCGGAAACTCGAGGATTTTCTGGTCTTAAAACAAGGAGGGAGGGATGCATACGAGCATCCGCGAGTGTTCAACAAGCTGGCACAGTATGCACCTCAACATGTGACCACTGAGGCACAAAAGTGTGAATGGTTCTTCCGCAGTCTCAATCCCAAGTTAAAGGAAAGACTCGTTTTAGCTGATCGAAAGAACTTCAACGAATTGATGAGTGCTGCCATCATGGTTGAAGATGCTCAGCGAGAAGTTCAGGCTGAGAAAAGGAAGAACCGTATACCACCGGAGAGTAGTAGTATTGCTCCTCATAAATACCGGGTGGTGGACAGTACTTTGAACTGTCAGCCGATGCAGCCGGCTCAAGGACTCCAACAATATTTGGGTCGTTCATCTCAATATCCTGAATTCGGACAGCTGCAACAACGGTGTATGCAGCCACATTTTTCTGTTCCTCAAGCGTTGTTGCCGCAGCAGAATACACCCAGTGTCCGTACTCAGAGTAATATGGAACCGGCTGAGAATCCGTGCTTTACGTGCGAGTATTTGGGTCACATCAGCAGGAAGTGTCCAGAAAGGATACGCCCCAGAGGAAGTACACTGGAGCAGGGTATAAATCAACCCTGTGCTCAGCTCCAAGGAACAGCACCAAAGTCCGGGTGCATTTATCATACAGCTCTAGAGGATGTGCCGGACGGGGCACCTGTGCTAGCTGGAATGTTCACCCTCAATGAACTCCTTGTATTGATTTTATTTGACTCTGGAGCCACACACAATTTCATCAGCAGGTTATTTGTGTGCAAAGCTGAGCTCTCCACCTCTACACCAAAAGATCACTACCTTATCCGCTCACCCGGTGGAAATATAGCTGCTAACGAAATGGTGATCAAAGCACCCTTGTGCTTAGGTGGAAAATTATACCCCACAACCCTCATTGTGTTAGAGGGGCAGAAGATCGATGTGATCTTAGGAATGGCGTGGATGAACTACGACGGGGCTGTTCTTGACATCGGTCCACGGATTGTTAGCTTGGACTCTCCGATCTACGGTCTTCAAACACTGATACTTGAAGACGTGGATTCTGAAAATCCAGTGGTGTACCACAGTGTGACCATGAAACTGGAGGATATTCCAGTGTTCCGTGAGTACCCAGATGTGTTTCCCGACGATCTTCCAGGGATACCGCCTGAAAGAGATGTGGTATTCAAGATCGAGTTAGCACCGGGAACCACACCAATATCTTGGAGGCCATACAAAATGTCTCCGAAGGAATTAGCTGAACTGAAAGAGCAGCTAAAGGACTTAATGGACAAAGGGTTCATCCGGCCAAGCTCATCACCATGGGGCTGTTCAGCCCTCTTTGTGAAGAAAAAGGATAAATCACTTCGGTTATTTGTGGATTATCGGCCGCTGAATGCAGTGACGATCAAAAATAAATATCCACTGTCGCGGATTGATATATTATTTAATCAATTAGTGGGTGCCAAAGTATTCTCCAAGATGGACTTGAGGTCCCGTTATCATCAGATAAAAATCAGAGTGGAGGATATACCAAAGACGGCTTTCTCGACTAGATACGGGCTCTATGAGTATCTAGTCATGTCTTTCGGGCTAACAAATGCACCCGCACATTTCATGTATCTCATGAATTCTGTATTCATGCCAGAGTTGGATCAGTTCGTCGTGGTTTTCATCGACGACATTATCGTATACTCCAAATCGGAGGAAGAGCACACCAAACATCTCCATATTGTGCTCCAACGCTTACGGGAACATAAGCTGTATGCCAAATTCAGTAAGTGTGAATTTTGGATCAGCAAGGTACCGTTCTTCGGCCACATTATTTCAGCGGAGGGTGTGGCCGTAGATCCAACTAAAATTGAGAAAGTATTCAAGCGGGAGTCTCCGACATCTGTTCATCAAATCCGCAGTTTTGTGGGGCTAGCGGGTTACTATCGGAGATTTATTCCCAGCTTCTCGAAGGTGGCTAAACCAATGACAGAATTATTGAAGAAGAGCAGTAAGTATGTATGAACAGAAGCCTGTGAAGAGGCATTTCAAACTTTGAAGAAACATCTCACAACGGCACCAGTTCTAGCCCAACTGGATACAGCAAAGCCATTCAATGTTTATTGTGATGCCTCATGCATTGGACTTGGCTGCGTCTTAATGCAAGATAGACGCGTGATCGCGTATGGGTCTCGTCAACTCCGCAACCACGAGAAGCACTACCCCACTCATGAGCTAGAACTCGCTGCGGTGGTGCTTGTGTTGAAAATGTGGATGCACTACTTACTCGGAAATTTAGTGCATCTCTACACCGACCATAAGAGCCTCAAACATATATCCACTCAGAAGGATATTAATATGAGGCAGCAAAGATGGTTGGGGTTAATCAAAGATTATGAGCTCGAGTGTAAAAGCCCAAGAAAAGGGACTTGCAAAAAACTTTTCATCACCTCACAACACCACAGTTTTGTGGTGAATATCTTGTGAAAAATTTTGAAGAGCAAGTAACTTCCATCAAGAGGGTATTAGTTCAAACTTTCTACACATAGGATGACACATGAGAGGGTGATTCAAAACTGTTGCATTCAAACTCATGGTTGCAGCAGCTAAAACAAGGATCAAAGTGCATAATTGGATTCGTCAGGTCCAAATTAGTGGGGAGGCAAAGTTTCAAGAATATTTGAAAAGATTTGCTACCCATTTTTCCAAAAAGGATCCAAATATGCCAAGAATTCAAATATACATTTGTATTTGAGGGAAACTTCTCCAATCATACAAATGTAGCTCAGTTTGAGACTTTTGCCAAAAATTTGGAGATCTTTTGGGCAGAGGGGAGCTGTGGGCCCCAATTGTCAGTGAGAAGGGAGGGAAGAAACTTACTGCTTAAGTCAACCGATTCCACAGTTCACACCCGAGCGAGCTGCTTTCTCCCACGGGCTGCCACCGCACGGACGACCGAAGACCGGAAGCACCTCCCGAGCTGCTTAGGGGATCGATGTTTCTCTGTTTTTACCGTCTCCACCGAGAGCACAGCGTCCACACCGCCTCACAGCCGACGCTGAACGACCCCCGTGTGTCCTCGGCGATAAACGCGACCGCACAGAGGCGCGCCGTCGGTTCACCGCCGCCCGGCTGCTCCACCCCGTGGCACGATGCGCTAAGCTTCCCCACAGCACCGCTGGACGTCCTTTAGCGTGGCAGAAGCAAGAACCGGGTGCTAGCTCCGTCGGGACGTCGGCGTCGAGCCGATCTTCCTCCACAGTGCTGAAGAAAGCCGCCGCGACAAGATCACGTCGCCCGGCCACCACAGAGCCTCTCCCATCAAGTTGCAAAAGCAAAAAGGTGCGTCAGTAACCCTTCTCGCTTCACAACCACGCCGGCAGCGTGTCATGGACCGTGCTGGCCGGAATTTCAGTTCTTGCGAGAGCATGTGATATAGCCCGGTTCGGGTAAATCGGCAAATTCGCCTCACACACCGAACCACTCTTCCCCAGACCTAGAAACCCAGTTGTAGACATCCGTGCGGGCACGTGGGATCAAGAACTAGGAAGAACCATCAAGGAAACCCTCAGTTCTTCGAGTTTTTCCAGTTTTCCCCGAAATCGCCCTAGGTCACATGGTGAGCCCCTAGTTGCCGATGTTTCTCGCGAGATCAGATCCCTGTACGTTGCTCCCTAGGTCATGGCGATGCTGTAGGAGCTAACCGGAGCAAGGTTGGGGCAGTAAACTGCCCTAGCGACGCCGCCGAGGTTACCACAGCTACTGTCGCCGTTGCACCGAGGTTTCCGGCCACCCTCTATCCGAGGTAAGGCCGGCAACGTGTTCCTCGCACAAGAATGTGCAGTGGCAGCGAGAATCAGCAAGTTCCGAAGGCCAGAACCCCTCTCCAGCGAGTGCTCCGGCGAGCTCGGTGGCGGGGTCGCACGGGTGGGCGGAGGAAGACGAAGGGGGAGAGGCCCCACCCGTCAGCGGCTGGAGATAAATGGGCGGGATTCTCTGTGGTCCAGGATCCAGTGTGGCCGCGCGGGAAGGAGTCTGTGGCCCCGTGTGGCTCGGCTCCAGCGGTCGCTTGTGTGCGATGGACCCACCCGCAGGCTTTAAACATTTTTGGAATTTCCAGTTTTAGTTCAAACTTCAAATGCATAGAACTTTGGCTAGGAAACTCCAAATTTGATGAACCAAATTTTTCTGAACTCAGAATTCTGAGTACTTTCCAGCAATACCAAATCAGCTCATAAAAGTGAATAGTTTTCCAGAATTAAATCCCTAAAGTTTAAACTGTTGTAAATTTATCTGGAGAACTACTTTATGAAAAATTCTGAAATTTGGCTGAGAGGTAAATTGGAAAATCCCTGAATCCCAGTAAAATTTTCAGACTCATCCAAGTTAATTTAGTTACCCTAATGGGGTGATTAAGAGAACTGCCCTGAGAAAATAGAAAAATGTACAGAAACATTTTTCAGATTTTCTCCAATCTTAATTAGGACATAACTTTCAGAAGAATTCTTCAAATGACATGAAACTAATTCCATTAGAACCATATTAAAGTCTAGTTTCCAGAAAGTAATGGTTGGAGCCATGAAAACCCCTGGAATTATTCAGAGGCTCAAATATTGACCAAATGAGCTTTTATTTGTACAAGGTTGAGATGAACTTTGTTTCAAATGAAACTTGGTCAAGACTCTGGTTAGGGCCCTACCAAGCCACAATAAAAATTTCAGAACCAAAGGGGAGGGCTAGCTAGAGTTATTAATAGTTAAGTATTCAAGTTTACACATTGCATTTAAATTCACATGTCGTATTTCATTAAACATGTAGTCACTGAAGATGAGACTCCGGAAGTGCTGGACTTTCTCCTTCCGGAAGAAGAGCTAACTACTGACCAGCAGCAACAAGGCAAGCCCCAGTTTGCATTAACCTTTTTATAGGTTTTAATTTATTTACATGTGTCATGTGAAGTATGATTGTGCATTAGGTATAGGATGGATGGAACCCCACTTGCATGACCAGAATTTTTCCATAAGAGTGAGGGTAGTGTCTAAGATCTTGAGTAGACAGGCTATGCTTAATAATTTCATAGGACTTCGGTACAAGTCGAGTAGTGGGAATCTATTCGCGAGATAGGTTGGGACACACGGGTTTGGTTCGAGTGACGGGAGATCACTTTAGTAATGAAAATGAGACTAGGCAGGGGCTAGGGCGCAGCAAGAGGAAGTCTTGTGTGCGCAGCCCTGTCCGTGTCGATTGAGGACCGAGCTGTGTGCGTCCCTGCTGAACAAGTATTGAACGTACCGAAGGCATATCGGATATATGGGCCCCGATAAACCGATGTAACCTAAACATCCGGGCGTCGAGGCATAGCACACCGATTTATAGGTGTAGGTTGAGGGCAGCAAGGTGGAAATCTGCCAACGGGCATAGAGAGATGCTCTGTGTGGGGAACCTCCTGTCCGTTTCGGTGCGACCGGTTCAACTTTGGGCTGTTGGGTGAAAGGTTGTCCCGTACGACATCAAGTGAGCATGCTGTGCATCTCCACGGGTGGGCGTACGTGACGTGCTCTTTGGGTTTCCCTGCAGGTGTATATCGAGTCGATTCGCCGTCCCTCGCGGTGACGAGTACCGCTTGTTCACTGCGTCGTAACGTAGACTAATGAATGAAATGTTATGATTCAATATTGCTGATATGATATAATTGTATTGCTACATGTGTGCCACCAAATATTGCTCACTAAATTTCAGCTTCATGAACCGTTAACTTGTTGCTAAAAGATGAACTAAGGATGAACTTGTAGGCGTGTCCATTTGCTGCAACATTGCTATCCTATGTCATGGTACACCTCATGTAGAGTTTCATGCTTAGGTGAGTCGGTTAAGCCTTGCTGAGCCTTCGTGCTCACGGTTGCTGCTTAAGTGTTTTTCAGGTGAGGAGCCACCCACGGACTCGGAGTACGAGTCCACCGGCGAGGGTTACCCTCCGTTAGGGACCACGGCTGAGTGGGAGCCGTACACACCGCGCTGAGCTGAGACGTGCAGCTAGTGTGGGTTGCCCTAGGGCTGGGCAACCGACTTTTGCTAGATAGGCGGGCGTGAGTTATACAAAAGAAACTTCCACTGTGTAATAAAAGACCCTAGTTTGTACTGAGAAGTGTACTACTTTGTACATTCAGTTTGTTTTCCCATGTAATATAATGTGTTCTTATGACGTGTGCTGTCGGGTGTCGCATCGTGCGGCACCACCCTCTGCGATCCTGGATGAGCAGATCCCGGTCCGCCACAGCCTGGTATCAGAGCTGCTTTGGGGATAGCACAGTACTTAAGGACTGTATTATGGGAAAACTAAGGTTTACGGTGAGAAATCGGTAGTTTGCCCAATTAAGGATTATACTAGCCTAGTTACTTAATGTGGCAAAGACTAACCTATGTGTTATAATTTTGAATTTTAATTATGTAACGACGCACCTACGCTCTGGTAAGTTTGGTAAGGAACGCCACCGAAAGCGGTTCAATTTCGGTTAGCTCCCCCTGACGAGAAAAGTGGTTCAGGGATTGGTCTCACAGCTTGGTGTGAGATGTCAATATGAAACTCTTGGACTCTTCATGTCCCTGAGTTCATATGAAACGCTGATCCCTAGCGTGCATTAGGCAAGTAAGTGGAGACCCCATCGCGTGGTCAGTAACGCGAGAGTGTGTTCGTCTGGAAATAGCCCAGGAGGACATACGCAGCGCTTGCCATCGGCATGCCCTGCAGGGCAGTAGGTGGTATCTGTTGGGTTGATAACAATCCCAACCGTGACGACCCTTTCATGCCATACTCAGGTTCCCCGTCATGTGGTGTTGAAACACGATCACGTACCTTGAGACGTGACTTAACTCAAGGATGGCCGTATGGCAACGATACGGGCGTTTGTATTTAAATTCAAATATGGTACTGCCTGAAATGGAAACAAAACCTTTAAGTGCATCACTATTGTGTGGTCTTCTGCAGGTACTAACCACGTATGTATCCGTGTAGCAAACGTGTGCGAGAGACCGTTTAGTGCCACACTTGAGACGTATATGCCGGTATAATCCGGTTAGGATTTTCTTTTGTGAGGAACGTAGTACCGAGATATGTAGGCATATGCATGAAGAATAATAATAATAAAAAGGAATTAAAATCATTAGGTTCAACATCTAGGACCCTGGTTGGGTAGACAAATTGGAAAGGGATGAGTGTAGTTCCAAAAAACTGAAAAAAAGAGTGCTCTGTTTTGGGCAGCAAGTTTGCTGATCTTCAACAGGGCATAACTCACAGGTCTTTTAGCCCAGGGAGGGGTGGTATATAGTTCTGGAAAGGTATTTGAGTACCCTACAACTTTGTTGTAGACTTCCAGAGCTGAAACACACCTTAAGATGGCTGAAATCCCAGAGGAATGTAAACTGTCCAGAACCAGGACAGAGTAAAACATTCTCTGGACTGTTCTGTTTTTCAAACATAACTCCTAGTAGAAGAATAAAAAATTTTCATATGATACATCCTTAGAAATAGTAGGAGATGTATGACATCTTTGCAATTCAAAGTTTCTGAAATTTCAGCACAGATTTCAGTGGAAACCAGGGTTGAAAACAGCCACTTCCAAGGGAGATGCTGTTGAAATTCATCCAGAAAGTCTGTTGACTTTGAATTACCATAACTTTATAACCAAAGCTGATCTGAGGGCAAATGAATATTCTTTGGAAAGATACTGAAGTTAGCTTTAACGTTGGTATTCAACTTGTGTCATGAAACGGCCCAGAACCAGATCAAAACCTTTAATATGTAGAAACTGGTCATTCTGACAGAGAAATGACAGTTGAACTCATGGGAGAGATTGTTGTACCCTAGAGGTGGTTTAAGTACTGCCAATGGGGTAGAACATACTCATGAGAGCTTGTCTTCAACTAGTGAAAGATTAGAGTGTAGGTCTCACTCTAGTTTCTTTTACTAGAGACCATGTTTGTGTCGTATTGAAGATAAAAGGGTAGTATACGTGATGACAACGCGATAGTAATGTCTCGTAGTGACCAAACCTAGTTATGGTGAGCTTCCAAAGAGGGGGTTCATCAAGTTGGATGTAACTAGCTTGTGTTTGGTCTGGTAATGGTGTAGTTTGTGCAAAGTTATTACATTATCTACATACGAGATGTATCACATGTTTTATTGTCATTATGGTTTACGCCTATTGTATTTGACTGCATGCAATATGTTGCGGGACTGATGTTTATTGTCGTGTGGTTGCAGATGGTTTGCACTAGGACCATGCACGAGGTTGGTGGCTCTAGCCAAGGGGGAGGCGATGACTCCCAGCCACCGGCCTACGACAGCACCCCGCAGCAGCAGCCACCACCGCCGCCTCCGCTTACTCTAGTGGATGTGATAGCGGCATTGGTGGGAGGTCGTGAGGAGCAGACCGACCTGCTCCGCACGATCGTGCAGAATACGTCCCAGGCGGGGGGACGTCAAGAGAGAGGGCCTCGTGAGCCCCGTGAAGTGTCGTACTCGGACTTCATGAGTACGCACCCTCCAGTGTTCACCGAAGCCGAAGAACCACTGGAGGCCGACAACTGGCTGCGGACCATCGAGTCCAAGTTCGGGCTGCTCCAATGCACGGAGCGGAAAAAGACCTTGTTCGCAGTGCAGCAACTCCACGGTGCCGCTGGTGCCTGGTGAGCGAACTATGTCGCCTCACGTCCGGCTGGCCATGTCGTGGAATGGGAGGAATTCCGGGAGGCGTTCCGCGCCTATCATATCCCTCCCGGGATCATGAAGAGGAAGTTCCACGAATTCTTGGAGCTGAAGCAGGGCGGGAGGAGTGCCCAAGACTACTCCCGTGCCTTCAACCATCTGGCGCAATACGCGTCAGACTACATCTCCACCGAGGAGAAAAAGCGGGAGCACTTCTATCGGGGGTTATCCCGTAGATTAAGTGAAGCAAAAAGGAAAACGACCATACTCGACTCATCAACTTTCCTGGCGGCAAGGATGGTTAATAAAACTAGTAAACTCCTATAAAAGGGTGTCCCATCAAGTTGACTCAAACATATGAGTTTTCGCAAACAAAACAGTTTCAAAACATGGGATCAATATGGTCAAGTGGCACTTGCCTTGCTCTCGTGGATCTTGTTGCTCAAGCGTCTCGAAGTCTTGGTGCTGTAGTTCTTCGTAGATGACTTCCTGAGCTTGTCCTTCTACTCACGACCACACACATACAAAATTTACAGCAATCAAACATCATGCACAAACTTTACTCAAGATGCAATGGTGTAGATGAATGCAAATCCTATGGTGCTGTTTTATTAAACCAGTTTGTACGTGTTCTTGCATGTTTTAATGGGCTTTCATGGGGTTTTATGATGAACAAGGGTGTAGGGATCAAGTGTGGACGTGGTGATGATCTTGACTCGAGATCTAGATCAATTCCACTGTCAAAAACCGATCAAAACATGATCAGTCCACACGAAAAAGTTTTTGTTCGAAGGGAGCAAAGAAAACGGATGCGTAGAAACAGCGAGACGTCGTAAGATGGGTAACAAAGACCTACCTCACTTCCCTTTGGTGGCAGGGCCTTCCTCCTAGCAATGGCAGCAGCGTGGAATTTTTCTATGGAAGATTAGGGCAGGACAGATCGTCGGCTCTTTTCCGGCGACGACGAGGCGTGACGGGGCTCGTCGGCGGGCTCACCGGTGGGTCTCACCGGCGACTGAACTCCGGCGAGGGGGGGGGTCCAACTCGGTGATTTGGGGGCTAGGGCCTCCAAGTCGCCGACTTGGAAGGGGGAAAAAGGGAAGGGGTTGCGGCCAAAGGGGGGTTGGGTTCTATTTATAAGGGGGGGGAGAAGAACCCTACTCTAATTGGCGCAAAATCCTAAAAAACTTTTCCCCAATTGATTTGGTGCGGCAGCAATGTGGGGAAAATTCCCCAAATGTCAGGACAATTTAGGGAAATTGTGTCAGTACCCTCAGTACCGGGTACCCCCGTGCACAGGAGAAAACCGCCTAAGGACCTCGTCCCCTCTGCACGGGTGAGCTCCGAAGGCGCCACGTGTCCAGTGGGCCCGGGCCCCCCTTCTCCTTAGAGGCGAGCCCTGGGCCTGCCACGCGGCCAGCAGAGCCAGGCCTGGCCCCCTGTGCAAGGTCGAGCTCCGAGGGTGCCACGCGTTTAGCGGGGCCGGGCCTCCCTTCTCCTCAGAGGAGAGCCCCGGTTCTGCCACATGGCCAGTAGTGCCGGACCTCACCCCCTCCGCAGGGGTGAGCTCCGATGGTGCCACGTGTCCAGCGGGGCCAGGCCTCCCCTCTCCTCAGAGGTGAGCCCCGGGCCTGCCACGTTGCCAGCAGTGCCAGACCTCGCCCCCTCCGCAGGGGTGAGCTCCGAGGACGCCATGTGTCCAGCGGGGCCGGGCCTCCCTCTCCTCAGAGACGAGCCCCGGGCCTGCCACGTGGCCAGCAGAGCCGGGCCTCGCCCCCTCCGCAGGGGCAAGCTCCGAGGGTGCCACATGTCCAGCGGGGCCGGGTCTCCCTTCTCCTCAGAGGCGAGCCCCGGGCCTGCCATGTGGCCAGCAGTGCCAGACCTCACCCCTCCGCAGGGGTGAGCTCCAAGGGCACCACGTGTCCAGCGGGGCCGGGCCTCCCTCTCCTCAGAGGCGAGCCCCGGGCCTGCCACGTGTCCAGCAGTGACGGACCTCACCCCCTCCGCAGGGGTGAGCTCCGAGGGCACCACGTGTCCAGCGGGGGCGAGGGAAGTGTTGACAACGCACTTCGACAAATTGGAATTGGCTCATTTCAGCTATCTTTTTCCCATTCCCCACCATTTTTATGATTCATTCTCCATTTCTATGGTTCCTTCCTCCATTTCTACTTCTTTTATAATGTTTCTCTATATGAAAAATGTATGCAATGCATGGAAATGAATTTGAGGGTGTTACAATCGCATTCATTCATCTCGTCTAAGCATGTTGCCAAGTATAGCCTGCCCATATCTCATATGATACAAACTATGTTGGTTAATTCTCCCGGTGGAGAGATGAATACTAATATAGTATGTTCAAAAGTAAGTCTTAAAATAAAGGGGTAGATTTTCTCGCCAACCTTATCGTCCTGGATTCCCAAGGGATTGATATTATACATGGAATGGACTGGTTAAGCAAGTACAACGGAGTGATTCAATGCAGTTGACGAGTGAGCACGGTACTCGTATCGAGTTTGAGGCAGCTCAACCTGCAACTAAGAAGTCAATGCTGAACCACATCGAAGGAGCAACATTGGAAAGCATTCCGGTGATTCAACAATATTCAAATGTGTTCCCGGAAGAACTTCCAGGTATGCCACCTGACCAGGACATTGAATTTGCCATTGATTTAGTACCCGGAACAGCACCCATAGTAAAGAGGCCATATCGGATGTCTGCTAATGAACTAGTGGAGCTCAAGAAGCAAATTCAGGAGCAGCTAGATAAGGGTTTTATATGTCCAAGCTCGTCACCATGGGGAGCCCCCGTGCTCTTCGTAGGCAAGAAAGATGGGACCCAAAAGATGTGTGTGGACTATAGGTCTCTCAACGAAGTGACGATCAAGAATTATACCCGCTGCCCTGCATAGAGGACTTCGATCAAATGAAAGGTGCCCGAATTTTCTCCAAGATTGATCTTCGGTTGGGACACTTCTAGCTGAATATTAAGCCCTCCGACATACCCAAGACTACATTTTGAACATGGTATGGTTCATATGAATATACCGTTATGTCTTTTGGGTTAACGAATGCACCCACATACTTTATGTACCTCACGAATAAGGTCTTCATGGAGTACTTGGACAAGTTCATCGTGGTTTTCATCGACGGCATCATAGTGTACTCGAAAAGCAAGGAAGAACATGAAGAACGCTTGAGATTGACATTTCAGAAACTGCGAGAGCATCAATTGTATGTGAAGTTCAGCAAGTGTCAATGTTGGCTAAAGGAAATATCATTCTTAGGCCACATTATCTCAGAAGGAGTATCGGTTGATCCCGGAAAATTGAGAGATGTTTTGAAGTGAAACCAACCGCAGAATGTGAGGGATATTCGGAGTTTTCTTGGGATGGCTGGATACTATCGCCGGTTCATCAAGGATTTCTCCAAAATAGCGAAGCCTATCACGGAATTGTTGATGAAGGGGAAAGCATTTCAGTGGACACCAGCGTGTCAAGAAAGCTTTGAGGAGCTAAAGAAGAGATTAACAACAGCGCCGGTTTTGGTATTGCCGGATGTGAGCGAGAGTTTCGATATATATTGTGACGCATCAAGACAAGGGCTCAGATGTGTGCTCATGCAAGGAGGCCAAGTGGTAGCCTATGCATCGAGACAACTAAAGAAACATGAGCTGAATTACCCCACACACGACCTGGAACTTTCAGCCGTGGTACATGCCTTGAAGATTTGGAGTCATTATATCCTTGGCCACCGATGTGAGATCTATATGGATCACAAAAGCCTCAAGTACATATTCGCGCAAACGGATCTGAATTTGAGGCAACGTCCATGGTTTAAACTCATCAAGGATTATGATGTTGGAATCAACTATCACCCTGGAAAGGCCAATGTAGTAGCTGACGCGTTGAGCCGAAAAGGAGCATGTCATCAACTCACGGTTTGGGAGCTGCCACCCGAGCTGCGTAAGGAGTATGAATGGTTGATCTCGAATTCTTGAACGAGATGGAGGTGATCGAACTGAACTCAACGCTGGAACAAGAGATACGAGATGGCCAAGCAACGGATGAGAAAACCAAGGAAATCAAGGAAAGAATCCGACAAGGCATAGAAAAGGATTTCAAGGAAGACGAGAATGGTATGCTTTGGTTAGGGAAAAGGATTTGTGTGCCTAACGTGAAGCACATCCGCGACACGATACTAAAGGAGGCACAAGACTCACCTTATTCCTTACACCCTGGCTGTACACAGATGTATAAGGATCTGAAAACATGCTATTGGTGGGATGGTATGAAAATGGATATTGCTGAATATGTTGCCCTATGAGACACGTGCCAACGAGTGAAGGCCGAACATCAAAGACCCGCTGGATTGTTGCAGCCATTAAAAGTACCCGAGTGGAAGTGGGAATACATCAGCATGGACTTCATAGTCTATTACCGCGTACTCAGTCCGGCTATGACTCCATTTGGTTTATCATAGAAAGATTGATGAAAACAGCTCACTTCGTTCCTGTTAGAATCAAGTACACCGTCACACAACTAGCCGAGCTTTATATGGAGCAAATCGTGTATCTCCATGGAGTTCCGAAGAGGATAGTTTCAGATCGAGGTTCTCAATTTACCTCTACGTTATGGAAGAAGCTGCATGAAGCCATGGGTACACGGTTGAATTTCAGCTACGCATATCATCCGCAAACCGATGGGCAAACTGAGAGAACAAATCAGATTTTGGAAGACATGTTAAGAGCTCGCAGCTTGAAACATGGGCGTAGTTGGGATGGGAGCTTACCGTATGCTGAATTCTCATACAACAACAGTTACCAAGCCAGCTTGAAGATGTCATCTTTCGAAGCATTGTATGGTAGATGATATAGAACACTGCTGTTCTGGAATGAGACCAGAGAAAGACAAGTATTTGGACCCGAAGTGCTGCAAGATGCCGAAAAGCATGTCCAAACGATACATGAAAACTTGAAGGCCGCCCAGTCACGACAAAAGGGCAATGCGAACAATAGGCGAAGAAGATTGACATTCGAAGTGGGAGACTTCGTGTATCTTAAGGTATAGCCTATCAAAGGCCAATGACGGTTTAACGCCAAAGGCAAGTTAGCACCTCGCTACATCAGACCATTCAAGATTTTAGGCAAGCAAGGAGAAGTAGCCTATCAATAGAGCTGCCAACGCACCTCTCCGACGTGCACGGCGTGTTTCATGTATCCCAACTCAAGAAGTGCCTAAGAGTACTGGAAGAACAAGTACCAATGGATGAGCTAGAACTTCAAGATGATCTTACCTACACAGAACACCCCATCAAAATTTTGGACGTAAAGGAAAGGGTTACGAGAAACAATGTGATCCGTTGGTGCAAGGTACAATGGAGCCATCACAAGAAAGTCGAAACTACATGGGAACATGAGGAAGATCTTAAGGCGCAATTCCCCCATATTTTCTCCACTCTATCGAATATCAAGGGTCATTTTAAGGGGGTAGGTTTGTAACACCCTCAATTTCACTACCATGCATTGCATACATTTTTCATGTAGAGAAGCATTTAGAAAGAAAGAGAAATGGAGGAAGGAATATAGAAATGGAGAAAGGAACCTAGAAATGGAGAAAGGAATATTGAAATGGAGAAAGGAATGTAGAAATGGATAAAGGAATATAGAAATGGAGAGTAATTAAAATAAAATAGATAAATTGAGCCATCCCAAATTTTCCCCGAATTCCCCGAAATTCCCCTAGGGGGAATTTCCCCCACATTTGGGGGGAATTTTCCCCCAAATTGGCCGCACCAATTAGGAGGGAGACCCCTTGGCCGCAGCCCTTGAGGGGGGAACCCTATCTCCCACCTTTAGGACTCTTTGGTTAAGTCCCCCACTTTTAGGACTCTTTGGTTAAGTCGCCCACCTCTAGGACTCTTTGTTTCCACTCCTAGGACTCTTTGGTTGAGTCCCATACTGCTAGGACTCATTGTTTCCACCTCTAGGACTCTCTTTCCCCCCTTATAAATACAGTCCCCCCTAGCCGCACCCCCCTATTCCCTTTGGCCGCCGCCCTCCCTGCCCAAGTCGCTGTCGAGCCCTGTCACACCTCTCCGTCGCCTGAGAAGAAGTCTGACGTTCTACCCTACCATAATTTCCCGCAGAAAAATCCACCGCTATTGCCATTCCTAGGAGGGAGGCCCTGCCGCAAGGAGGAAGTGAGGTAGGTCTTCATTACCCCTCTTACGACGTCACCGCTGTTTCTATGCATCCATTTTCTTCGCCCCTTTGAGCAGAAACTTTTGGCGTATGGACAGATCATGTTTTGGTCGATTTTTTGACGGTGGAATTGATCTACATCTTGTGTCAAGATCATTACCATGTCCACACTTAATCCCTACACTCTTGTTCATCATAAAACCCCATGGAAGACTACTAAAACATGCAAAACACGTACAAACTAGTTTTATAAAACTGCACCATAGGATTTGCATTCATCCACCTCGTTGCATCTTGAGTAAAGATTTTGCATGATAATTGATTGCTGTAAATCTTGTATGTGCATGGTCATGAGTAGAAGGACACGCTCAAGAGGCCGCCTACGAGGAACTACAGCACCAAGACTTCAATACGTTTGAGCAACACGAACCACAGGAGCAAGGCAAGTGCCCCTTGACCATATTGATCCCATGTTTTTGAAACTGTTTTGCTTGCGAAAACTCTTATGGTTGAGTTAACTTAATGGGACACCCTTTTATAGGAGTTTACTAGTTTTGTTAACCATCCTTGTCGCCGGAAAAGTTGATGAGTCGGGTATGGTCGTTTTTCCTTTTTGCTTCGCTTAACTTACGGGATACGGGAAGCTGAAATAAAATATGGTTAGCTACTGCACTCATATGAATAATGATGATGATAACTTGATGATGTTAATGAGCATGGAATCAGGGATATCTAGGTAAGCTTGGTTCGTGAATGTTTCTGAATGAGATGGTGGTTTACTTGCCGGAGATCTAAGGACCGGTTCATGCGAGCACATGCCAGGAAAACAGTGCCACCACAAGGCCAAATATGGGTGTGGCTTAACTGACTAATTAGGTGTGTTGCTAGCTTGTTATGGATTGTTGGATGGCGCTGGGAATGGGAGTTGAGAAGTACTGCCCTGGGAAATGTATGGCACAAGAGGGGGCCCGTGGGTGGGACAATGGAGATTCTAGCCTGCTGATGAAACCTCAGTGGGTCGGTACATCCTAGTAGCCCCTTTGTCTATTTTGTAATATCTTGGCCATACACCGATGGTTGTGTACTGGTATAATATAGATTCTTTCTAGTCGCTGACGGGTGGCGAAATCACAAAATTGTGGGTAAAGTGGTGCTACCTCTGCAGTGTAAAACTATCATGATAGCCGTGCTTCCAGTCACAAGCACGTGGCCAACTTCCATGATTAGAGGAAAAAATTGGGATATTTATTCGGGTATGGTTATGGTATGGTCATTGGGATTGGTTTTGGGACTGTTTTGAGTCATGACAATGGATTTGATTTCGGTTATATGAATATGAGATGGTTATGAATATTTATGAGTATGAGATGAGTTTGAGAAAGATTATTGGCTGGTTGAAGCATGATAAATGGTGAATGATGATGAAAGAATGTTGCTGAATTACTTGGTTATTTTGGGATTAAACTCATCTAGAAATAGTTCCTGTTTTTACCATGTTTGTGAAATAAAATTTGTCTGCTGCAATGAGCCTTTTTATTTCCTACCTTGTTGTAAGCTATGTGTCATACTTTTCCCGCACTTGCTGAGTACAACATGTACTCACCCTTAGATTCCCACATATACATCCGCTACAGGAGAAGGATATTTCGGGAAACATGTGGAGTACTAGGCGTGCACACTACCGTCAACATGCCTGTGGAGTTGAAGTTGGAGCCTGCTGTCTTACCCATTTTCTGCTGTCGTTTAGAGTCTTCCGCTGCAAGAATAAGTTAGATATTCATGAGTGAGACATTGATAATTGTAATAAAGTACTTAAATAATATTTATTCGTGGTTATATTCTGAATTCAGTTTGTGGATTACATGTGTATGTGTGATGAACATCCTGGGCACACATATGCATTCACTTGGTTCTATTTTCGGAATCGGGTGTCACAGCTGTCCACCAATGTGCACAAGCTGAAGGGTGGAGCCTCACGGGTGGCGGGTAACCTGGCCAACTTTAGTATCCTCTATTACTCTTCATGTCATTTGAGGTATTCGAGCAACACCCTTCCCTGGCGTGCTACGGGCAAGTATGGGACACCCGTTACATGGTTGGTAACGTGAACACGTAGCTCAAGGCGTGATTGGCTTGAGAACAACCGTGTGAGTGATGATGGGCGATTGCATGGACTGTATTGGGACCGGGTTCGGTGTGCAGCTGAACCTGACGATTGTGTGGTTTTTTTGCAGGTACTCTAACCACAGATCAGTAGACGAATAGCACGCATGTGCGAGAGACGTTTAGTGCCACTGAGCTAACAAAGCCAGCTAAGTCCGGTATAGGTTTTCTTTGTGAGGAACGTAGTACCGGCATGAACTGGTGACGCTTCGACGTCACACCCCACTAAATGATCAACATCATTGTAAAACTTGAACGTTTCGGTCCAGAGCACTAAAACTTTGACTTAAATCCTTCCCTTAATCAGGATGTTCAAAGTAAAAAGTTTTAACTTATAGGATATTAAGGACAGAGTCATCTGTTTTCAGCTGAAATAAGGCTGAAGTTACACAGAGATTAGAGGTCGAGTACTTTCGATGTTGGGGCCATATGATACATTTCTAGAAAGCTTTGGAAGAGCTTTACGACTTTTCTATTGATGTACAAAGGTTTTTCATCACTTAACCAGTCTAAAAATGCAGTAGAGTTGAAACTGTCCAGAAAACAGAGCAGAGCAAACACTCTCTGTAACTCACTGAAAAATGAGCATAACTTACTGCATAAAAATCCAAAAATAGAAAATCAGGTAGTTATGAAAATTTCATTAGATAGGTTACAACTTTGTAACATAAAGTTTTGTCAAATTCGATGTAGAATTAACTGAAATTCTTGGATCAAATCAGTACCTCAAGCAGGGAGGTGCTGTACAATTTTCTCCAGAAATTCTGTCAACTTTGACATCTCGTAACTTTTGAACTAGGATTGATATGAGGGCAAGCAAATACATTCTGGAAATCTATTGAAGTTAAATTTAACTTTGATGTTTATCTCCAGAACTGGTTTTGCCTTTAGCCTTGTCTAAATCAGATTAAAAATGAAACTGATCAGGGATGTCAGTTTGGGCAGCAGACCAGCAATCAAATTTGTTTTAATTTTAATTTGTGTTTCAAAGTTTTATGAGTTCAATGACATTTTTTATGTTATAGCTCCATGATTTACTGTTGAAATGAATATTTGACCTTTTTTTAAATATGTTTCTACAGATGACAGAGGATAATCAACTGGAGAACGGGTGGGTAGTATCCCACTGTTCTCAACGCAGCGGTTATCCAGAACTGTTAAAGCTAATGCTTCAATATTTTGGGTACGTGGAGACGCCGCGTTACCTCGCCAAGAAAGAAGGCGAGGAGGGTAACAAGACATGGACAATCCATGTCGAAGTTCCAGCAGGACCTACGCCACCCAGTTGGGCACCGTTCACCGTACGGTGAGAGGTAGACAACCGGAGGAGATGTTGCAGGTGGCAGCCAGCGAAGCCATGTTGCGTTTCTTTCAGTTACACGTGAGAGCTATGGAGGGCACTCAATACACGCTTGTTCCAGTGAAGGGGCGAGCTAATCATGTGTGGAGGGTGAGCTACTTGGAGGCACCGGATCCGGGTTGCCCAAGATACAACCCCGCGGAGGCGAATCTCAGCCTCCAGTTGATGGCAGGAAAGACCCTGGGACAGCCAAGATGTCCATACAGTTCAACTTGCCGTGGAGCTCAAGGAGAGCACCAGCCGCTGAGACCATTTCGAGAGTGCTCACAGCGCACTCTGTAATGTGCTCCCTCCGATGATCAAGCGACTGAAGGAGCAACACAATCAGTTACGTCGTCTGAAGAAGGCGAAGGAGAAAACCCGTGTCGACATCACGGCTTTACAGCAGCAAGTACGGGCCTTGACCCAGCAGAATGAGGTCCTTACTCAAGAGCGTGATGACGCTATTGATGAAGGGCAGGGCTGGGAAGAAGACTACAACCAGGCCATGGATGAGGTGCATGCGTTGCAAGACCTCGTGCCTCCGGTAGTGGGCCTACCGATGGTAGGTGCAGTACCCATGGTTTTAGGTATCCTGGCGATGTAGGAACCTGAACCCGAAGAGGAGGTCATGGATCCTGAACCACCAGCAGAGGTAGCGTAGGAGGACGACCCGCAGGAGGTCGAGTTCTACTCCGAGTAGTGAGTTTACCGTTGCCAAGTAGGGAAGCGAGGGTGGTGTGTAAAAACTTTTGTAACAGTGACATGTCGTGTAGACAGTAGTATGTATATAGGTAGTGATGACATGAGCACGACTTCTCAGGGATCTGAGAGTAATGTATCTTGTATAAAGTTTATGTTTTATCAATATATGTGAACGTTGTGCAATTTTATTCATGTGTCACTGCCATATCTACTGTTTTCTATGGAACTTTAAGAATGACATGTGCTGATCGCTGATATTTTGAATTTCAGAATGACTCGTACACGCGCTAACACTGAGATTGGTGGGTCCAGTCATGGGGAAGAGGCCTCCCAACAGCCTCCCGAGGCTTCCTCGGGACAGCAACAGCAGCAACCGCCACCACCACCGCCAACAGTTACAATGGCCGACATCGTTGCGACCATGGCGGGCTCACATCAGCAGCACACGGAGCTGCTGCAAACTTTGATCGTGAATACGTCTCGACCTGAGAGGTGTCAAGACCGAGAGGAGCGTCAACAAAGCTCCTACTCATACTTTCTGGCTACTCATCCCCCGGTATTCTCAAGGGTGGATAACCCCTCGACGCGGACAACTGACTCCGCACGATGGAAATGATGTTCGGGCTGCTCAAAGTGAGTGAGCAGCGGAAGACGCAGTTCGCGGTCCAACAACTTCAGGGGTCCGCGAGCATCTGGTGGGCCAACTTTTGTGCCTCGCAACCCGCCAAGCGAGTGCTGACCTGGGCGGAGTTTCGGACGGCCTTCAGGGCCTATCATATACCGCTAGGTCTTATGAAGAGGAAGACGTAGGAGTTCCTTCAACTGCAGCAAGGCAGCAGAAACGTGCTGGAGTACTCCAGGGCATTCAACGATCTCGCGCTCTATGCGTCATATCACGCCAATACTGATGAGAAGCGGCGGGACCATTTTTACCAGGGGCTGAATCCGCTCCTGAGGACAAGCTGACGATGTTCAATCGTGGTAGCCTCAATGAAATTATTGATGCTGCGATTGTGCAAGAGGACTCCGGCAAGGAGGTAGCGGCGGCAGAGAATAAGCGAAGTGTGCCGAAAAGCAGCGGAGAGGGAGATGGTCCTCCCCAGAAATACAGGATGGTGTATCGCTCATCATCTGGTCAATGCTGGCAGCCACTGCAGCGACCGACGCAATTTCGCAGTGGGCCGTATTCACCACCGGCGTTCTGACCGGCATTAGCAGCACCACCTCCACAGCAACAACAGCAGCAGCGGATGATAACGCGTGCGTTTGCACCTCATCAGCGCATGCCGGGCTTTCGTCCTCCTAGCACGGGGCAGCCATCAACCACATGCTACAAATGCGGTCACCAAGGGCACTTCGACAACAACTGCCCCGAGAGGCAAGGCGGCAGAGTGGAACCACAGTTTCCAGGGAGGAATCAGCCCCGGAACCCCATTAATGCGCGGCGGGCAAACCCTAAGCCCGGCACCGTCCACCAACTCGCCATAGAGGACGTTCCGGAGGGAGAGCCAATCCTTATGGGTATGTTCTAACTCCACCAGCATCCCGCCACAATTTTATTTGATTCAGGCGCCACACATAGTTTCATTAGACAAGCTTTTATTGCTAAATACATCTTGCAAATACTACCCACCAAAAGTCCTTACGTGATTTGTTCACCGGGTGGGAAAATTTCAGCAACCATGATGGTTTCAAAAGCGCCATTATGCTTAGGGGATAGAGTATACCCTACGTCTCTCATAGATTTAGAGGGACAAAAGGTTGATGTCATCTTAGGGATCTCGTGGTTAACCCGCCACGGCGCTGTTTTATAAACCGTCCTCCGAGTCGTGCATCTACAACCAGAAATGCACGAGTATCACTCATTATTTCTGGACAGTACAGAAATAAAACTTCCAAGTGTATACCAATCCACCACCATCAGATTAGAAGACATTCCAGTAGTCCGTGAGTTACTAGACGTGTTCGTGAATGACTTACTAGGGATGCCGCCCGACCGAGAGGTGGAGTTCAAGATTGAGCTTACACCGGGAACTATGCCAATATCCTGAAGGTCGTACAAGATGGAACCAAAGGAGTTGTCAGAATTGAAAACGCAGTTGACGGACCTGCTAGAGAAGGGTTTTATTAGGCCGAGCTCCTCGCCATGGGGCTGTTCAGCATTATTTGTGAAGAATAAAGATGAGACATTGCGGCTTTGCATGGACTATCATCCACTAAATGTCGTAACTATCAAGAACAAGTACCTGTTGCCATGGATCGACATGTTGTTTGATCAGTTGGTCGAAGCCAAGATCTTTTCCAAGATGGACTTAAGATCCATGTACCATCAGATTAAGATACGGGCTGAGGACATCCCGAAGATGGCTTTCTCGACGAGGTACGGGCTTTATGATTACATCGTCATGTCCTTCTGCCTCACCAATGCTCCAGCTCATTTCATGTACTTGATGAACTCGGTATTCATGCCGGAGCTGGACAAGTTTGTCGTGGTCTTCATTGACGACATATTGGTATATTCCAAGTCAGAGGAAGAACACGCGAAGCACCTGCGTATAATCTTGCAAAGGTTGCGGGATCACAAGCTATACGCGAAATTCAGCAAGTGCGAATTCTGGATATCGCAAGTGTGTTTTCTCGGGCATATTATCTCAGCGGAGGGCATAGCTGTTGAGGGGGCCCACGCCCCCATCACGGGGCCGTGCCGCCTCGCCCGAGGAATCGCATTGGGTGGTGCCGTGTTATGCGGCACCGAACAGCACACATATAAGGAACAATGTATTACATAAATCAAAGCGGAAGCTTAAACTTGTTTCTTTGTAAATAACTTACATAAAATAACTACAACGGAAGTCTATACACAGCTCACGTTGAATATCTAAGAAGCACTCGAGAAGGGGTCCAGCCCGCGGACTCCTCTTGCTAGCAACACGAAGACATGGCAGCGGCCAGGTTCTCCCAGTGTGACATGACTCGGAAGTTCCTGAGTCTCACCGGACAACCTTATTTATAGCGCCGAGGTTTACCTGCAAAACCACTTATATAGCAAGAGTGAGCACAAAGGCTCAGCAAGACTTAACCGTCTCTCCTAAAGCATGCAACTCTACATGAGGGTAACTTAAGACCTAATCCTGTAATTTGCGAAAAGACTCGCCTACGAGTTCATCCTTAACTTTCAGGTTTTAGCCATAATAGTAGTGACCTTGCGCCTAGCAACATTGGAACTCCACAATCAAATAAGAAACGCTTTTTTCCAATGTTACTTGTCCCAAGGTGGAAAATAACTTTAGTGTGCTCTATCTCCACTTCAAACATGGTTTTCATGCAATTTACAATTATCATAACAGCATTTAAAACTTTGCAAACTATTTCCACACAGCTTGATTACTACGTGACAACACAGGGAGCAAGCGGTAATCAATAACCGCGATGGACGGTGATTCGAATCAAACACTACCCGGATAACTCGACACATACGCCCGCCTCTGAAGACCCAACTCTGGCGTCCTTCATTACGTCGTATGTGGCAACCTTTCTCAGGACACTAAACTGTAGAACCGGTCGCACCGTCTCGGGCTCATAGGTCTAACGAGACGATGTGGTATGCCTCTACAACCCAGTGAACCTGGTACATCGGTTTCCTGATTCTCATATGTCAGTAATCATCCGGTACACAACTCAATACCTGCTCCTGGGTGCCGCACACGCATCGGTCCTTAACCGACACAGGCAGAGCTACTCGACCAAGACCTCGTCTTGTCGCTGCCTAACCATCCTGCCCGGTCTCATCTTTGGAAATGTAAACTTTAGTTTGCCCTCTTTTTTTTTCCAGCTACACCCAGGTAACCCAGCCTATAACTCGCGAGTAGATCCCAACTACTCGTCTTCTACCGGATGCCCTAGTCTATTTAGCATGGCCTTATTCTACAACGATGACACCATTCTAACCTTGACCTCAGGGTTCATTTTTGGTTATGCAAGTGGGGTATAAACAACCTGGACCTAATGCAGATACAAACTATGACCAATAGTAGTGAACAAAGAAAAACTTTAAAAAAACAACTTAAGTGCAAACTGGGGCTTGCCTTGGTTTTGCAGGTAACTAAAGTCAGATAAGTTTGAAGTTAGTTGCTGATGCTGACTTGAAGCTTAATCCCTGTCTTCTTGCTCCTTGATTCCAAGCTAAACTTCTTCTTTACTTCTCCACGTTTAATCACTACACGTTATGAATATGCATACATGTTTAATTGTAAAACTTTTTGCTAACAGGTGCTAAAGACAAGTTTTAAAACTGGAACTCTGTTTAAGAATTTAAAATGACACTGGGGCTGGTGGTTTGGGTGTGTGTTTAAACACTAAGATCAAGTGATGAGTGGGGTTTCATCACTTGGGTGGGGATCAACTAATGGTGGAACAGAAAACTACTGATCCAAGGCTCCAATGGAGTTGGAAATTTTCTTGTGAGTTCCTTGTCACAAGAAAGTCCTCTGGACCAAAATTCAGAATGTTTCACTAAGTAGATCACCCTGAACGATTCCCTAAGCCTTTAGCCAACCAGGAATTAATTCTGAATAAATTTGCACTTTCATGCAAATGCAAGTGAACTACAATTTCATACATAGCTCAGAGAGTATGCCTGAATTTTCCTAGGATTTTTGGAGCTAAGGAATGGATAGAACTGAATTTCCAAGTTTTGGAAATTTCCTGAAAATGTTTCTGTATTCATTTGAATACAGAAACATGGAATCAGAATTACTCTAACTCAATCAACTCCAAATGAGCTGAAACTTTTACAGGAGTCTCCTAATATCCTAAATAATATTCTGGCAAAATTTGGGGATTTTTGGATGAACCAAACTCCCTCTAAAATTCTTTTTCTGAAAATCTTTAAAGAATTCTCCAGAATTTTATATTGGTTTTCATGCAAATTAAGGTGCATATTTGGATAGTTCTTTTCACCCTGAATCCAACCCAATTTGAATCACTAAATTTGGAGCCTCCTAGCAAAAGTTATGCAGTTCTAAAGTTTGAACTGAATTTGGACTTCAAATTAATCACAGAATTGTTTAAACTCTGACTGCGGGCCCCTCGTACACGTGTCAACTGCGGGAACCCTGCCACACGGGGTCACAGACTCATGCCCGCGTTGTCACAGTTTGATCCGAGGCCACAGAGAATCCCGTATGTTTAACTTCAGCTGCTGACGGGTGGGACCGACCACCTTCGTCTTCCTCCGGCTCCCGCGCGACCCCCGCCGCCGGAGCTCGCCGGAAAACTTCGGAACCCGGTCCTCCGTTCACTTCTCGTGCTCAAACTTGCCGTCAGCCCCTAATTTCGTGCGCTGAACACGGGGAGAGGGTTTCCCCACACCGACGTCAGCCCTAACCGAGCTTGCGACGGTGTGGCGTCTTAACCGAGCTTCGGCGACGTAGCGCCGCCGTTCTAGTTCGCCAAAAGCACAAAGGATTAGCGCTACAGCATCAGTGGAAGGTGTAGCTCATCGACGTGTGCTCAATTTTGCTTGGAGAGGCCGCTAGCTATGCTGTCACCATGCGCCGAGGTGGTTTTTGCGGCGACAGTGTAAAAACTGGGCTTTCTTCGGCTAGGGTTGATGGATTCGTGCGCTGTTTGGTCGAGGAGGTCCGTAGGAGGCTGAGGATCATGACACCAGCACACAACTGGAAGCCCTCACACCTCGGGGGAGAATTTCCCGGTCTGGAGCCGGTGACCCGAAGAAACCGCCGTGAGTAAAACTCAAATTCCGGCTAGGTGGTCCCATGAACTGACACCGAACTCGGTGGACAGCAAGGTGAGGTGGTAACCAACCTTATTCGTGGCTTTGTTGGGCGTGAAACACCGGAGGGTCTTGGTTTGAAGTCAAGTCGCCGAGGTTGGTCCGCCGGGGAGGAACCGACTCGCCGAGGCGATTGCAGCCCGCTGCACCCTCGGAACTGGCTTTGACAGCTTCAGGGATCGTGGGCGACGTTGCTTCCGAGCTTTTCTGAGTGTCCACGGCTCGGGGAGAGGGTTGATGACGGGAGTCCGAGCGTGTGGGCACGGCGGTGGCAAACGCCCCTGGAAACGGCGCTGTGGCAAGGAGGAGGCTAGCCTGGACGTTTCCTCGGTGCTGTGAGGTGCACGCTCTCGGTGGGAGGACGATAAGGGTGAGGGGAACCGACGTCGAAGCAGCTCGGGAGCTGGCAGTCGCGTGGCTTCGGTGGCGCGCGCGTGTTCAGTCCTTCGAGCGAAAACAGTGATCCGGTTTGAGTCTGAACAGAGAGCAATTTGCTTAAGTGCTAAGTCTCTCCCTCTCCTCAATGACAATTGGGTCCCACTCACCTCCTTTCCTAAATATCCCAATTTTTGGCACATTGTAAACTTCAGCTCTGAGGAACTTAAATCCCAAAAGTCATTTGGCAATTTGACAAGTTGTTCCTCAGTTTTGAGTTTAAATTCAAATTTGGATGAAATTTACAAGTTCCTTTGATAATCATATCAAGGCACCTCCAAATTTGCTCAAAATTTGCCTCCTTCATAATTTAGACCTGAGGAATTCAAATATGTCCTCTGATCTTTGAGTTGGCCATTGCAAAGCCCACTTCTCAAACAACAGTTTGAATTTCCTCTTTTGAAACTGCCCTTTTTCTTTTTGAAGTGCACCTCTTAATTCAAACTGAATTCCAGGTTTTATTGCACATGCCAACACTTTCATGAGTAACACAAAAGGTTTTTGTAAGTCCCATTTCTTGTATATAAACTCAACTTTATTCATAGCTCAAGTTTTCTATTTACAAGTTTTGGGACTTTTAGAGCTGTAGACCCGAGCAAGATCACACAAGTGCTAAATTGGAAGTCTCCGAGGTATGTCCACAAGGTACGGAGTTTCCTCGGACTCTCGGGATATTATCGGAGGTTCATTCCGAATTTCTCAAAGATTGCCAAGCCTATGACCGAGCTACTGAAGAAGCCTACCAAATATGTTTGGAGTCAAGCATGTGATGAAGCGTTCAAGGCATCAGTAAAGCACCTAACATCAGCACCAGTTTTGGTGCAGCCAGACACAACAAAACCGTTCGATGTGTACTGTGATGCATCCGGCATTGGGCTCGGATGTGTGCTGATGCAAGACCAAAGGGTGGTCGTGTATGGATCATGGCAGCTCAGGAATCATGAACAAAATTATCCAACTCATGACTTAGAGCTTGCTGCCATGGTACTCGCACTCAAGATGTGGAGGAACTACCTACTCGGTAACCTCGCACATTTATATACCGACCACAAGAGCCTCAAGTACATATTCACTCAGAAAGAGTTGAACATGAGGGAACGAAGATGGTTGGAGTTGATAAAGGATTACGAAATAGAGATCGATTATCACCCGGCAAGGCAAACGTGGTGGCGGATGCGCTAAGTCGCAAGTCACACATACATAATCTGACTATCACTCCGTTGGAAGAGAGCGAGCCACGATTACATGTGATTCCCCATGGAGCTCTCTACAACTTAGCTCTTATCCCCACCATCCGTGAAGAGATAGCGGCAGCTCAGAAACATGACAAGGGCATGTCACATTTGCGGAGACATGTAGACAGTGGGGAGTTAAAGTGTTTCTGGAAAGACGGAGGCGGCGTTCTGTGGTTCAAGGACAGGATCATCGTAACCCGTATCCTGGAGTTACGGAAGAAAATCTTTGATGAGGCTCATTCGTCAAAGTTTTCTGTTTACCCCGCCATGAACAAGATGTATCAAGAACTCAGAAGCAAGTTTTGGTGGACACGGATGAAGCTGGAGATCGCAAATTACGTGTCCAAGTGCGATACATGCCAGAGGGTGAAAGCAGACTACATGAAGAAACCGGGATTATTGCAACCGCTTGGCATTTGTGCCTGGAAGTGGGAGGATGTGAGCATGGACTTCATCGTCGGTTTACCCACCACATTTCAGAAACATGATTCCATGTGGGTGATCATCGACCGGCTCACCAAAGTTTCCCATTTTATCCCGGTCAACACCAATTACAACGCCAAGAAGTATGCTGAATTGTACATCTCACGGATCTTGTGCTTATACGGCGTACCCCGTACTATCATCTCGGATCGGGGCACATTATTCGTGTCTCATTTTTGTGAGCAATTACATGCTGCTTTGGGAATGAAGCTGATCCGTAGTTCAGCATACCACCCGCAGACGGATTGGCAAACCGAGTGGGTAAATCAGATTTTAGAAGATATGCTACGAGCTTGTGCTATCAACCACGGTAAGAATTGGGATGATCACTTACCGTTAGCCGAGTTCCCGTACAACAACGGGTACCAAACCAGCATCAAAATGGCGCCCTACGAGGCGCTATCTGGGAGAAAATGCCGCACACTGCTGAATTGGTGTGAGTCTGGCGAAAGGGTCATCTTCGGGATTGATCTTGTCAATAACGCGGAAGAGAAAGTTTGGCTGATTCAAGTGAACTTAAAAGCCGCCCATTCCTGACAAAAACAGTATGTGAACCAGAGAAGACGTCCTTTACAATTCGAAGATGGGGATCACGTGTATCTACGTGTGTCTCCAATGAAGGGCGTGAACAGATTTGGGGTGAGAGGAAAGTTGGCACCCCGATATATCGCTCCATTCCAGATTGTGGAAAGATGTGGATCAGTTGCATACCGGCTGGAATTACCAGAGACACTCTCCGGTGTGCACGCCGTCTTTCACATTTCTCAGCTGAGGAAGTGCCTCAAGCTTTCAACCACCGTTCAGTTGGGAGATATTGAAGAACTGAAACCGGATCTCACTTATCGGGAGGAACCGGTTCAGATTATTGATGAAAAGGTGCGAACCACACGCAACCGTACGTTGTGGTTCTACAAAGTTCTATGGAGTAATCACTCCGTAGATAAAGCGACGTGGGAGAGTGAAGGCTTTCTTCACGCTAACTACCCTGACCTTTTAACGTCGGACATTCGGTAATTTCCCACCGTTCTCTCTAATTTTCACTTTATAATCTCAGGACGAGATTCTTTTAAGGAGGGAGGAATGTAAGGGCCCATGTTTTGCATATACAAAAAAGTGTTCATCACCCCACACTCACCTCATTTGAGGAACTAATATGAACACATTTGAAGAGCAAGTAAACACCATCAATAAAGTCATTAGATGATAAACTCACAAAATGCAAAAGTGGTATTTCCCAAATTCATCATATAGGGGCTGAGCATATGGAAAACTCCCAAACATTGCTAGGAATGCTCATGCCAAATTTCATCCAAATCCAAAACCTTATGAGGTGTTTTTGGGTACAATTAGAAAAAAGCTAGTTTGAACTTAAATTCATATTCAAACTCCTTTCATCACATGAATTCAAAAGTGGGATTCATATTCACACTCAGCACATTTTTGTGAGCATACACACCAATTTTCACTCCATATGAAGTTGATCTTGACATGAGCTAATTTAAGCAAATTCAAACCAAGTTTGAATTTCAAATTTTATATGTGCTGTAAATTCACTCCAAACAATTCACACTTTGAATCATTCAAATACAACTGGAAATTCAGTGAATTATTCAAATGTACAAGGGCATTAGGGTCCCTAAAATTAAGAGAAGTAGGAGTTTAATTTGTGAGGTTAAAACTGAGGACTGGGGCCCTTATGTCAGTCACCCAAGTGATCAAACTGACTGAAGCCCTGTGCTCGGGTTCTTGCACGCAGCCGAGCGGACGCCACGGCGAGAACACATCGCCACCAGCTACCTGGTGCCCTGGCCACCGAGCCGTTCCCCCGCGCCCTCATCCACACCCTCGGACGAGCACCGAACTAATTTCTCGCTCACAGTCCCGGCTGCTTCGCTCTCGCACGAAAGAAAAGCACCGCTCGCCGAAGCTCTCTGCTCCACCGTCGCCCGGTCGAGCTAGTGGCTGTCAGGCCGAGATGAGGCTGCAACCGAGTTTGCCAACCCTTGCTCGATGTTTTCGCACCGGTTCCAGCCCGTGACCGATCTTCCTCGAGCTTCTTCGAGCCATTTCTTCTTCCTCGGTTCAGACCGAGCCGCTGCCACGGGAACACCTCGTCCGGCCACCACAGCCCGCCTTTCCCCGAGCTGTGAACAGCAAAGAGGTTCGTCAAAGTCTTCTCTTCCCTAACCGCAAGCTCCGGTGGCATGACATGAGCTGCCATCGCAGGAATTTCACGGTTTTGCGCTGGTGTACAAGAGAGACCGCCGGTTCACTTTGCAAAAAATTCGTGCTACACACCGTACCACTCATCACCAAACTTAGTAACCTACTTCCAGACGCCCGTGCGAGTCCATAGGATCAGAAACTTCGGAGAACCATCGGGTATAGCCACTGTTCTCCGAGTTTTACTAGTTTTTCCGATATTCGACCTAGGTCGCACGGTGACATGCTAGTTGGAGCCATTACGGAGCTAATTTGAGTTCATGACGACCTTTCCTAGAGTGAACTGATGCTGTACGATCTTTTGCTCGAGCATTTGGGGTGCTAGGGAACCCGACCAACATGGCCGAAGTGCTTCCGAAGCCGCCACTTGTCGCCGGCCATGTTCCGGTTATTTTCATGTCGAGCTAAGGTCAGTACCATGTTCCCCATGCGGGATTAGGCAGAGGCGGCAAACTTATCGAAGCTTGGGGCATGGTAGAGCCCCTCCGGCGAGGGGGGCGGCGGCCGAGCGCGAGGTTGAAGACAACCCGCGAGCCCCGCGTGTCAGCCTCAGTTAATCGGGCACCGGATTCTTTGTGGCTCGGGATCGAGTGCGGCTACGCTAATTTAATTGCATGACCCCGTGTGCCAACGCACCAGAGCGTGACACGTAGCCCCGGACCCACCGGCAGATATGTAAACATTTCCCGATTTTCAATTTCTAGTCCAAACTTCAAACCCACATAACTTTGGCTAGGAAACTCCAAATCGAGTGAACCAAATTTTGTTGGATTCAGCTCTCTGAGAACTTTCCAACAAATCAAGTTTAACTTCATTAAAACATTTATTTCTACAGAATTGATCCTTCAAAATTTAAACTATTTAGAATTTTAACTGGAGAACCCCTTAGTGGAAAATTCTGAAATTTAGCCAGGATGTTCATAATAATATCCCTGAGCTACAATAAAAATTTCAGATCCATTGGATCTCATTTCATCCACCTAATGGTGTGATTAATGAAACTGTTCCATAGAAAATGAAAAATGTCCAGAAATATTTTTCAGATTTTCTCTGAACTTTTTTACCTCATATCTTTTGCTAGGAATCTTCAAATTAGGTGAAACCAATTCCATTAGAACCCTCTAAAAATCTAGTTTCCAGAAAGTCATGGCTTGCTCCATGAAAATCGTTAGAACAACCTTAAATCTCCAAGTAAGTCCAAATACACATTTATTTGTGCATGGCTAAAATGAGCTTTGCTTCAGATGAAATTTGGCCAAGTCTCTGCTTAGGTTGTATCCAAACCACAGTAAAAATTTTAGAGCCATTGGGCCTGTTTAGCAGTACTTACAGTCTTAACAATATCAACATCAAATTCAAATGCATTTAAATTGACACGCATACATATTTATATTGTGTACGACCAGCAGCAAGGCAAGTTCCGGTTTGCATTAGCCGTTTTATAAACTTTATTGTTTTGAGAATATACATTTAGTATCCACTTCAATTATGCATTAGAGTCTTGTTTGAAAATCAAAATGCATAACCAAGAAAACTATGGTTTTGGGCTTAGGTTTTAAACCTCGAGTAGCCACTGCAATGCTAAAGTAGGGCAGGATTCGGTAAAAGTCGAGTTGTTGGAACTGCTCGCAAGAATAGGCTAGAGGCACACCACTCGGTTAGAGATAGCAAATGGAACACATGGCAAGAAAAATGAGACCGAGCAGAGAGTAAGGGTAGCAGGACTTTGGGGCTTGGGTGACATAGCTCTGCTTGTGTCGATTGAGGACCGAGCCGTGTGCGGGCCTGTTGAACAAGTTACAACAGTACCGAAGACCTACCAGATATATGAGAACCAGGAAACCGATGTAATTTTGATAGCGATCTGTTGAGCCATAGCTTGTCGTCCAGAGGGTATGTTGAGAGCATGAGGTGTAAATTGGCTGGCGGCATTGCGGATGCGTGCACAGAGACCTCTTGCTCGGGACAGTAGGACTGGTTCAACATTTGGCTGACGGATGAAAGGTGGTTACGTACGACGTCCGTGGTGGTTGCTGTAGGCAACATCGAGTATGGGCGTACGTGATGGGTTATTCGGGTAACTCTGCAGGTGTAAATCGATTATAATCGCCGTCCCTCGCGGTCAGTGAGTACCACTTGTTCACTGTACCGTGATGTAGAAAGAACAGGCTAGTGTCATGCTAAAAGGTTGCTGATTGAAAAATGTACTTTGATTGTTAATGACTTGTTGTAGTTTAGAGCTAATTAAAGTTCTTTTCAACCTTGGGTAAAGCACATGAGAGAAATGCATTTCTTGTTTGATTGCGGCTCTCTTATGTGCCTTAGCACGAGGTTCTTCCACAACTTGCGCTAAAAACTTGAAAGTAAGGTTTAACTAATTAGGCGTGTCCTTTGCAACTTACATTCCATTACACACTACAAACCCAGCATGTAGAGTTTCATGTGTAGGTAAGACGGGTCAGTCTTGCTGAGCTATCATGCTCACTGCTTGTGTTTCAAGCGTTTGCAGGATGCTATGAGGAGGAGGCTCCCGAGGAGGAGACGGAACCCCAAGAGGGCAACCCCGTCGAGTGGAAGTCGTGCACGCCGCCGTGTTAGTGTGCGTGTGTGCTAGTGGGGACACGTTCATGGGCTGAACGTGAACTCTTTTGCTTAGTCTACGCCAGTGAGTGTAGACTTGACGCATTTTGTCGTAAACATATTCATAAACGCTCTTATGTAATAAAACTTTGCTGCCGGTTTGTACCTTTTTATGTGTTATCCGGTGCTGTGCAACGCAGCACCCCTCAGCGTGATCCGGGCTAGTCGAGACCGTCGGGTCCTCGGACGGAAGCACCGGAACCCCATCGCGCCTCCCTCCTCCATGCCGGGCTCTTCGGAAATACACTCTGTGCGGAGATGGTGCGGGCCACGGCGGCCGGATCGGGCACGCCGTCGGGCCATCTCCGTCAGTCACCTCCACCGCACTCGGCTCTGCCCCTTCCTCCGTCCCCGAGGCCCTCGTCTGCTTTTTCTTCCCCGGCTTATTCTCCATCTCGTCGCTGTTCCTGCAGCCCCCTGGCTCCTCTCCATCCTCTCATCGGGCGTGTGGAAGAAACGGCTAGTGGCCTTGCCCACCACCCCGCACGCTGAGTGAATGCCCGACGGGGCGTAGGTCTGTAGCATGCGCCTGTTTGGCGTCACCTGTCCAGTACACCGGTGCGGATCCAAAAAGAAATTCCTACTTGACCTCTCCAGTTCCGCTTGTGTCCCAGTAGACGAGTGCGATCGGTCTAAGTTGCAGTGACCTTGAGTTGTAAGGAAGTTACAGCCAAATAAAACCTCCGACAGTTGTAAGGAAGTTACAGCCAAATAAAACCTTCGACGTATATTGATTCAACAGCGATGGTAAGATCATCTAATCCAAGGTATGATCTAATTAAATTCTCTTTTCGTTTTGAATCATAGAAGGGAAAACAGGGCATTGCGATTGATTTGCATGGCACTGTAGCATGGTTTCCATGCACGTCGATCCTTGTTGGGCAGATGTTCTTGCTGTAGGATCTCCAAATGGGAAAGAAGAAACTCATAGGCAAGAATACGAAGACTAATGCTTGCCCCAGCTCCAGAAAATGGCTCTGATCAATAAGATGAAGAAGTTGATCCCCTAGCTTTTGAGAGAGCAGCAAGATCGGTGGAAGTGGCCATTGCTGCGGCCTCAAAATCGAAGAGGATTCATCGTGTAGAAGGACCAAAGAATGGAAACAAATTCCTTGCCCTAGCCGATTGGAATGATGAAAAAGGAGACACACAAGAATGATCAGCTCCAGTCAAACTCTACCGCAGATCAAAGGAGCAGGGATTGGTTCCAAGTGCAGAGCTCCTGAATCGCATGTCCATTGTTGGCAGTGAGGATTTTACGGATCTGATACAACTTCCAAAATTCAAAAAAAATCAAACTTGTGATGGGCCGCGACAGAGGGCTGCGAGGACCCAGTCATGCACGCTGACGCCCTACCCGCCCGTTCCTGGCCTGGTGGCGCTAATGTCACGGCATGGACTCCCCTCAACCCTAATCAAGGAACCACACATCCATCAAACAGCCGCCGGCTTCAAAACATATGCTGAGGTCACGGCCAACAGTTCTTCCCGTCGGAACAGGGCTGAGATTGGTTGACACTCGGGTTTCAATCATGATGGAGTCAGGCGATTCAACTACAGGACTGGCCAAGGAGGTTACCTCAATCGGAACATGAACCAGCACAGGTTTCATCCAGGAACCATAGGAGGAGATCGCGCAAGAAGAGGTATTTGTGGCTCATACTCTAACCGTCGTTTTGGTGACCACCGTTTTGGAAGTAGAGGGTCTTTTTATCGTTCATCTCAGGTACATGACGGTAGGACACAATTCACTGGTTCCAACCCTGCGGTGAATTCCATTGAAAGATCATCAGGCAACTATCAAGGTGGCCATGTCTTCAGAGGGGCATTACCTTTGCAGATGAATGACAAAGGCAAACAAGGACAGGGAGGAAACCTTCCAATCCAACTTAATATCCCAGCACAGGCTGCTGCACTATTGAAACAAGCATTTGCATTAGTGTAAGGGCCCAAGTTTTTCACATGCTAAAAGTGTTCACCACCCCACACACCTCAGCTCATTTCTGGTAATCATATGAACACATTTGAAGAGCAATTAATCACCGTCAATACAGTGATAAGAAGATGAACTCACATAATCCAAAAGTGGTATTTTCCACATGCATCATATTGGGTGTCAGGACCCAGCTCTCTCGGGGCCCACTTGTGCATCCCGTACCAATCCTTGGATCAGTAGTTGGTACACACAACAGAATGTATCGAGTTCCGTACATTAAATTATTCTCAACAGAACCGGTGCGGATCCAAAAAGAAATTCCTACTCGACCTCTCCAGTTCCGCTCGTGTCCCAGTAGATGAGTGCGATCGGTCTAAGTTGCAGTGACCTTGAGTTGTAAGGAAGTTACAGCCAAATAAAACCTCCGACAGTTGTAAGGAAGTTACAGACAAATAAAACCTTCGACGTATATTGATTCAACAGCGATGGTAAGATCATCTAATCCAAGGTATGATCTAATTAAATTCTCTTTTCGTTTTGAATCATAGAAGGGAGAACAGGGCATTGCGATTGATTTGCATGGCACTGTAGCATGGTTTCCATGCACGTCGATCCTTGTTGGGCAGATGTTCTTGCTGTAGGATCTCCAAATGGGAAAGAAGAAACTCATAGGCAAGAATACGAAGACTAATGCTTGCCCCAGCTCCAGAAAATGGCTCTGATCAATAAGATGAAGAAGTTGATCCCCTAGCTTTTGAGAGAGCAGCAAGATCGGTGGAAGTGGCCATTGCTGCGGCCTCAAAATCGAGGAGGATTCATGGTGTAGAAGGACCAAAGAATGGAAACAAATTCCTTGCCCTGGCCGATTGGAATGATGAAAAAGGAGACGCACAAGAATGATCAGCTCCAGTCAAACTCTACCGAAGATCAAAGGAGCAGGGATTGGTTCCAAGTGCAGAGCTCCTGAATCGCGTGTCCATTGTTGGCAGTGAGGATTTTCCGGATCTGATACAACTTCCAAAATTCAAAAAAATTCAAACTTGTGATGGGCCGAGACAGAGGGCTGCGAGGACCCAGTCATGCATGCTGACGCCCTACCGGCCCGTTCCTGGCCTGGTGGCGTTAGTGTCACAGTATGGACTCCCCTCAACCCTAATCAAGGCACCACACATCCATCAAACAGCCGCCAGCTTCAAAACATACGCTGAGATCACGGCCAACAGTTCTTCCCGTCGGAACAGGGCTGAGATTGGTTGACACTCGGGTTTCAATCATGATGGAGTCAGGCGATTCAACTACAGGACTGGCCAAGGAGGTTACCTCAATCGGAACATGAACCAGCAGAGGTTTCATCCAGGAACCATAGGAGGAGATCGCGCAAGAAGAGGTATTTGTGGCTCATACTCTAACCGTCGTTTTGGTGACCACCGCTTTGGAAGTAGAGGGTATTTTTATCGTTCATCTCAGGTACATGACGGTAGGATACAATTCACAGGTTCCAACCCTGCGGTGAATTCCATTGAAAGATCATCAGGCAACGATCAAGGTGGCCATGTCTTCAGAGGGGCATTACCTTTGCAGATGAATGACAAAGGCAGACAAGGACAGGAAGGAAACCTTCCAATCCAACTTAATATCCCAGCACAGGCTGCTGCACTATTGAAACAAGCATTTGCATCAGTATAAGGGCCCAAGTTTTTGACATGCTAAAAGTGTTCACCACCCCACACACCTCAGCTCATTTGTGGTAATCACATGAACATATTTGAAGAGCAATTAACCACCTTCAATACAGTGATTAGAAGATGAACTCACATAATCTAAAAGTGGTATTTTCCACATGCATCATATTGGGTGTTAGGATCCAGCTCTCTCGGGGCCCATTTGTGCATCCCGTACCAATCCCTGGATCAGTAGTTGGTACACACAACAGCATGTATCGAGTTCCGTATATTAAATTATTCTCAACAGAACCGTTATGGTCTTGCAAGCAAGTCTTAGGTTACAGTCCATGGGCATCTCAGGGCCACTAAAAACAGAAAGACAATGTCGAACTACAGCGGAGTGGGCGACACCCAGCCCTCAGGCAGCCTTGGGCGCAGGACTAGACCTACTCATCATTGAATCACGCTTCGTCTTCTTCTTATCTATCCTCCTCTGCTTGTGAGGGTTGTGAAGAAAGCAAGAGTGAGTATGAAAGGTACTCAGCAAGCCCTAACACTACTCAAGAGGATGTGTTTCATGCAAGGAGGTCATAGCAAGGCAGGGCTATACGGATTAGGGTTGCCGAAAAGCATTCATGCAGGGTCGCTTTTGAAATAAGGTTTTGCAAAGCAAAAGGAGGTAACCGAATCCTTATTTTAGTTGGTGGGACCTGAGGGAGTTGAACTCCATCCCACCAGTTCCCCAAGTTTTACGTTCAAGCCCCATGGCTTTAGTAGTTCCGGCACACAGCCGCAATATCCAAAACACGACAAACACTTCCACCCAACTACATCAAGGAAACTCTGCAGAGGTTGTACACTTTACCCACAGGTGATGCACTCCTAGCAAGGGAGTAGCGTAACGTTTCCCTCATCTTCCCCGAGTAACCCCACAATCACACCTCGGGACGCACCCAGGGGCTATTTGGGCAATTACTCTCCCAGCCGGATCACGGATAATGACTTCCATGTGTCTTTTCCTTGTCTCCTGTGCCCTACTGGTTATCAGATGGCTCATGTGGAAGTCACCAAGATGGTAGAGGGAGTCCTGCCCATACAGGTTCTGTGGTTGTACAGAATCACTGTGGGGGACCCCGACCCATATCACGGGGCCGAGCCACTCACCCGGGAATCGCATTGGGTGGTACCATGTTATGCGGCACCCAACAGCACACATATAAGGAAAAAACTGTATTACATAAATCAAAAGCGAAAGGTTACTAATGTTCTTTGTAAATAATTTACATAAAACAGCTACAGTGGAAGTCTATAAACAGCTCACGTCGAATAACTAATGAGCACCCAAGAAGAGGTCCAGCCCGCAGACTCCTTTCACTAGCAACACGAAGACATGGCAGCGGCTAGGTTCTCCATGTGTAACATGACTCGGAAGTCTCCGAGTCTCACCGGACAACCTTCTTTATATGCGTTGATATTAACCTGCAAAACCACTCATAAGCAAGAGTGAGCACAAAGGCTCAGCAACACTTAACCGTCTCTCCTAAGGCATACAACTCTACATGAAAGTAACTTAAGACCTAAACATGTATGTTGCAAAAAGACTCGCCAACGAGTTCATCCTTAACTTTCAGATTTTAGCCATCATAGTAGACACCTTGCGCCCAGCAACATTGGAACTCCACAATCAAATAAGAAACGCTTCATTCCAATGTTACTCGTTCCAAGGTGGAAATTAACTTTAATTTGCTCTATCTCTACTTCAAACAAGGTTTTCATGCAATTCCAATAATCATAACAGCAATTAAAACTTTGCAAACTGTTCTCACACAACTTGCTTACTACGTCATAACACAGTGAGCAAGCAGTAGTCAATAACTGTGAGAGACGGTGATTGAAATCAAACACTGCCCGGATAACTCGACACATACGCCCGCCTCTGAAGACCCAAATCTGGCGTCTTTCATTACATCGTATGTGGCAACCTTTCGCAGGACACTCGACTGTAGAACCGGTCACGCAGTCCCGGGCTCATAGGTCTAACGAGACGATGTGGTATGCCTCCACAATCCAGTTAACCTGGTACATCGGTTTCCTGGGTCCCATATACCAGTAAGCATCCGGTACACAACTCAATACTTTCTCAGTGGGGCCGCACACGAGAACGGTCCTTAACCAACACAAGCAGAGCTAATCGACCAAGACCTCGTCTAGTCGCTTCCTACACTCTCTGCCCAGTTTCATCTTTGGAAACATAAACTTTAGTTTGCTTCTTAAACCATAACCGTGTGATCCCGAACTACACTCTCTGAAGTTAGTTGCTGATGGCTTGAAGCTTAATCACTGCCCTTCTTTCTCCTTGATCCAAGCTTCACTTCTCATCCACTTTTTCACGTTTAATCACTACACGTTATGAATATGCATATATGTTTCATTGTAAAGCTTTTGCTAACAAGTTCTAAAGACAAGTTTAAAACTGGACCTCTGTTTAAGAATTTAAAATGACACTGGTGCTAGTAGTTTGGGCTTGGGTTTAAGCACTATGATCAAGTGATAAGTGTTTTTCATCACTTGGGTGTTGATCACCTAATGAGGTTGAATAGAATAGTACTGATCCAGAGCTCTAATGGTGCTGAAAATTTTCATGTGAGTTCCTTGTCACAAGAAAGTCATCTGGATCAAAATTTAGAGTTTTTCAGTGAATAGATCACTCAGAACAATTCCATAAGCATTTAGACAAAAATGAATTAATCCTGAATAAATTTGCACTTTCATGCAAATTCAAGTGAACCACAATTTTAAACATAGCTCAGGAAGCATGCGTGAATTTTCCTAGGATTTTTGGAGCTAGGAATTGCCCAGAACTGAATTCCCAAGTTTTGGAAATTCTCTGAAAATGTTTCTGTACTCATTTGAACACAGAAACTTGAAATCAGAATTATCCTAACTAAATCAACTTCAAATGAGCTGAAACTTTTACAGGTATTCTCTAATATCTTAAAGAATTTTCTGGCAAAATTTGAGGATTTTTGGATGAACCAAACTCCCTCAAAAATTCTTTTGCTGAAATTCTTTTAAGAATTTTCTGTAATTAAATAATGATCATACAAATTGGGTGGCATATTTGGATAGAGTTTTTCAATCTGAATCCAACCCAATTTGAATCTCTAAATTTGGAGCTTCCTAGCAAAAGTTATGAGGTTCCAAAGTTTGAACTAAATTTGAGAAATTTAAATAACCTGGGAAACATTTAAATTCTGACTGCGGGCCCGCGGCGACGTGTCAGCTCCTCTGTGCAGCCACACCGGGGTTCTCAGGTATTTCGTGTAAAGGTCCCAAAATTATGAATACAAAGAAACACTTATTTGCAAAAGTTGGTTTCATATGTATGAAAATTGGGACTTGTTAAAACTTTTCCCCACATGTGATAACACACATGAGGATTTTGCTTCACACAAGTCAAATGTTTATCTGAGAACTTGGAACCCTAGAGGGGTCAAAAACAAGGATGGGAAGTTCCCATATGTGTGAGAAAACAAAAATCAGTTTTGGAACAATTTGTTCAAACACAAATTCAAATGAGAAAAACACAATGGAATTCAAAACTGTTGTGCTAAAAATCTCATTTGCAGCAGCCAAAATAAAAATCAGATTTCATATTTGAATTCCTTGAGTCCAAATTAGGGGATGTGCAAAGTTTCATGATTTATGGAAATAGTTTGCAAACCCATTTGTCAAAAGGGACTTTAAAAGACAAAGAATTCAAATGCATATTTGAATTTGGATGAAACTTGCCCAATTATTCAAATGCAGTTTAATTTTCAACTCCACACAGTTGAATTTCATCATTTGCAGATTGTGGAGATATTTTGGAGAGATAAGGGGGAGATGGGACCCACATGTCATAGGTACCAAAATATCTACACAAAGGAGATGGGTCTCTGTTTTGCTGCCTTCAGGGGAGCGACAGCAGCTGCTGCTCGGGACAGCACGCCCGCAGCTGGTCGGCCGCCCCCGCAACCGACTCCAGCGCCGATACAGCCCCACCCAGCGCCCTCATCCATCCACAACGTGCTCTCCCTCTGCTCACAGACCGAGCACAGAGGCTTTTCTTCTTCCCTCGCGCCCTGAGCAACACCTACGCCGCCGCCGTCGTTTGCTCGACAGCCGGCTCAAACAGGCGCGAACAACAGCTGGTCAATAGCAAGATAGCACCGGCGCAGCTCCCTCTCCCTCCTCAACGCGTCCCCGACCCATGATCGGCTCTCCTACCCCGAATCCACCACGGCCATGCGGCGGCCGAACAAGGATTGACTGGGAGGCGTCCGTGGACAGCTCAGTCTGGTGAGTATCACGACCAAGTGCCGGCGCCTCTGGACGCGCCAAGGCACCCTGCTGCTCCCCTCCAAAGAGCAGACCGTGCCATGCATCGCCGGGAGTGAATTTTGAAAAATTGCTCCGGCGTACTCCATCTGACCTTCCGGCACGGTAATCCCGAATTCCTCTTAAATTCTCAATATTTGTTCATCACAGTTTGCACGAAGGGTCCAAAGTAGTAGGCGATCCTTTGCTCTTCACGGTTCTAGCCTAAAACTGCACATAGACCGATTATTTCATGGGTTTCTACCGGCGACCGAACCGGGGAACCGCAGTCGCACGGTGAAAGCATGTTTGCCATCATTCTCGAACGTTTTTGAGGCTAGGCCGAGCTCCCCCATCGTTCACTGGTGCTGTAGCACCATTTGGTCGAACTGTTGGTGCACTAGGATGGCCGGCCGACGTCGCCGATGAAGTGTCGGGCTGCCGCAGCGTCGCTAGCTACCATAGAGGTTTTGTCGGCTCGGGAAAACCTTACCATCGTGCTCAGCAGGGCGGGTTAAGCTCTGGCGGCGAGCCAGGGCTCGAGCAGAAGCCGGGAGATCGAGTTCCGGCGATCTCCGGCGAGGGCGGCGGCGCGGGCACCCGGAGCGCGGGAACTGACCCGAGGTAGAAGAAGGGGTCGGCGGGCCCAGTCGTCAGTGAGAGAGAGTTTAAAACCCTGATCCTCTGTGGCTGTGGGATCCCATGTAACTGCACAGAGGAATCTGTGTGGCTCCGTGTGCCTTTGATTCTGTAAGTGACACGTGCCCCATGGCCCACAGTCAGGTTTAAACTTTTCCCCGGATTTATTCAAATCCCAGATTTTTCCCAAACTTTAGAAGAGCATAACTTTTGCTAGGAACCTCCAAAATTAGTGATTCAAATTGGGTTAGATTCAGATTGACAAACTCTATCCAAATATGCAACCCAATTTGTATGAAAGTCTTTATTTAATTCTGGAAAATTCTTTAAAGCTTTTCAGCAAAAGAATTTTAGAGGGAGTTTGGTTTATCCAAAAATCCTAAAATTTTGCCAGAATATTCTCTAGGGTGTTATTAGACTCCTGATAAAGTTTCAGCTCATTTGGAGTTGAATTGATCAGGGTAATTCAGATTGTAAGTTCCTGTATTCAAATGAATACAGAAACATTTTCAGAGAATTTCCAAAACTTGTAAATTCAGTTCTGGGAAATTCTTAGCTCCAAAAATCCTAGGAAAATTCATGTAGACTCCATAAACTATAATTGAAGTTGTGGTTCACTGAGTTTGACATGAACATGGATGTTACCTCAGAATTAATTCATCTTTGACTGAACACTTAGAGAATTATTCTGAATAAACCATTCCATGAAAAGTGCTAAATTTTGGTCCAGAGGACTTTCTCGTGACAAGGAACTCACATGAAAATTCTCAGCTCCAGTAGAGCTCTGTATCACCACTGTCATGTGTGATCCCTTAAGGTGATCAACACTTAAGTGGGAAAAGCACTTAATAAGTGATCTTAGTGTTTAAGCCCAACCCAAGCCACTAGCACCAGTGTCATTTTAAATTATTAAACAAAGTTCCAGTTTTAAAATGGTCATTAGATCTTTTGAGCAAAAGCTTTTCAATTAAATACATATGCATGATCATAACGTGTAGCATATACGTGACGAAGGTGAGAAGGACATGAAGTGAAGATCAAGGAGGGAAGAAAACAAGTGATCAAGCTCCAAGTGATCATCACTAACTGATTGTAACAGTAGTCACCTGCAAAACAGGCAAGCCCCGGTTTGCACTTGAACCATTTTATAAAACATTTTCATTTGTAGAGATCATAGCTTTGCATCGTTGATTGCATTACGTCTAGATGATATTGGAAACTCCACTTGCATGACCAGAAACACCTATGAGAGAAAGGGTAGAATAGCAACTCCTCGAGGGAATTTGGCTACGCTAATGTTAGTAGGAAAGGTCCGGTAGAAGACGAGTAGTTGGAATCTACTCGCGAGTTTAGGGCTGGTTTACTCGGAACGGGTTCGGATTAGAAAGAATGATGAAAGTTCACACTTAAGAAATGGAGACCGGGCAGGGAGGTTTAGATGCAGCAGGTTGCAGGCCGTGCGTGCATAGCCCTGCCTGTGTCGGTTAAGGCCCGTCCGTGCTTGGCCCTGTTGGACAAGTTTGAGTTGTGTACCGGGCACATACTGGCTATATGGGACCCAGGAAACCGATGTACCTTGGGAGATCCATAGTGGAACTTTTCCAACTGCCTTAGGCTTTCGGCGTCAGGGTAGCAGGAGGTAACTCGCTCAAGAACATACCACAGCGGGTATGCACCTTGAGGGAACTTGCGTACTCGGGGCAGTTGGACTGCGTCCAATGTGGAAGATCTTGGGAAAGGTGGCCGCGTACAACGTCAGTCGAGGTTGCTGCCGGCAACTCGGAGTACGGGTGTACGTGTCGTGTAGTCCGGGCGTGTACTGATTCGAATCACCGTCGCTCGCGGTCATATGAGCATACTTGCCCACTGCGTCTTGACGTAGTAACAACTGGAATTATTCTTTTGAACTTGATGAGGATGTGCTATAACTTGTATTGCAATCATGATTGAATTAGAGATAGGCTCATTAAAGTTTACTTTCACTTTGTGCAAGGAGCATCGCAACAAAGCGTTTCTTGTTTGATTGTGGAATTGCGATGCTTTTCGGCTCAAGGTCTGCACAATGAGGCTTAAAATCTGAAAGTTAAGGATCAACTTTAGGCGAGTCCTTTATGCAAATCTAGCCAACCCAATTGCAACCGTTGTGCATGTAGAGTTTCGTGCTTAGGAGAGACGGGTCAGACTTGCTGAGCCTATGTGCTCACGCTTGCTATATAAGTGGTTTTGCAGGTTAACAACGATGCTGAAAAGAAGGTTGTCCGGTGAGACTCGGGAACTCCCGAGTCAGGTAACACATGGAGAACCCAGCCGCTGCTGCTTGTCTTCGTGTTGCTAGCGAGAGGAGTCCTCGGGCTGGACTTCATCTCGAGTGCTCTTAGTTAGTCGACGTGAGTTGATAAAGACTTCCACTGTAGTTACTTGATGTAAAGTGTTTACAAAGAAAAACTTGTAAGCTTCCGCTATTGCTTTATGTAATACATTGTTCCTCATATGTGTGTTGTTGGGTGCCGCATAACACGGCACCACCCAATGCGATTCCCGGGCGAGTGGCCTGTCTCGGTTGAGCGGGTCGCGTCAGCGTGGTATTAGAGCTGAGCCCTGACTCAGTCGGTACCACGCCCGTCTCATTTCGGCTGTAGCCACAAAAAATCACATAGCCACAGCAGATCCGGGTTTCACCTAAAAGCCACTGACCGGTGGGACCGGGGCGTCTTCTTCCTCCCGAGCCCCCCCTTTCCCTCGCGCGCTCCCCCCCCCCTCGCCGGCGCGGTGGCGCTCCACTGATCTCCGGTTCTCCAATGGAAGCACGGCTGGAAACTCACCGCTAGCCCCAATTCAAGCCTGAGGAACTTGTCCCGGTGCTCACCAGAGGCCGGCGATGGCTCTAAACCACCGGGCGACGTGCAGCGGCTCGGTTCTTGCTCCGGCGACGTGGTCCGGTCACCCTAGCCTGCCAAAGGTTCGGAGAATTTGCTCTAGAGCATCAGTAGACCTTGAGGAAGATCGACAGCAAGCACATACCCTCGGAGAAGGCGGCTAGTATGGTTTCATTGTGCACCCGAGCGTTCCCGCCATGGCCGCCGATCGAAAACTTTGAAATTGGCTGCCTCTACCCGGTTTTAAGCTAGGTTTGCTAAGGAAATCGGGTTGTCAACAGGTCTAGCCCATTTGTGTACAATTTAGTGATCTAAAGACTAGAATTGAGCGGGAATTTTGGAGTTTCATACCGAGAGGTCCGTGGAGGTGTACCGGAAGAAAAACAACGAATTCATGCATGAGGATTCACGGCTTGAGCTAAGGTCTGGGGAGGAGCAACGTGAAGTCCTGGCGCATTTCGGAGTGTGGTCGCTCGGTCGTGAAAGTGTCCGGTGCGAGCTGTCCACAAGAGGACGAGCTACGTTTGCTTTAGGTCGCCGCACGAGGAACCCGTTCTCGGATGGGAAACGCCGGGAACTGCGGTTTTTGCGCTGAGGAGTTTAGAGGACGGTCGGCCTTGCCGTTTTGCAGCTCAGGGCGACGTCACATGTGCAGTTTCATGGGTTTCCGGTAGAAACCGAGGCGGCGGCATGCTGGGATGTTCTCGCGTGTGAGGAGGAGACAAAACTGTATTAGCTCGGTTCAGAGATGGAAAGGATCACGCCGAGAGGCAATGAGGCAGCTAAGCTGGTCGCCAGCACGAGTAGAAAATGAGGCGGTGGCCGCTGCGTCGAGCCTCGGTGGCGCACGCTCGGTTCCGCAGACGGCTGGTTCGAGTGGGAACAGAGAAACAAGATTTCCTTCGGTTGCAAGTCTCTCCCTCTCATTGACAAGTGGGTCCCACTGTTTTTCTCTCCCAAATATCTCCAATTTTTGGCACAGTGCAAACTTCAATCATGAGGGCCTAAATTTGAAAACCATTTGGCAAATTGACCAAGTTTTACCACAGTTTTAAATTTAAATTCAAATTTCAAGGAAATTCAAAAGCCTCTTTGATATTCATATCAAAGCAACCCCAAACTTTATCAAAATTTGCATTCATACTAATTCAAACCTGAAGAATTTGAACATGCCCTTTGATCTTTGAGTTGGCCACTGCAAATACGAATTATAACCAACAGCTTGAATTTCCTTTTTGGAAATGGCCTCCTTTTCCTTGAACTGAACCATAGAGTTCAAACTAAATTTAAAGTCCTCTTGCACATGACAACAATTACATGTTTAGAAAAGTTTTTGCAAGTCCCATTTCTTGAATTTAAACTCAACTTTATTCCCCACTAAAGTTTTCCATTTACAAGTTTTGGGACTATTACAATCACTATGAAGAGGTTATATGAACCGGTCCTTATGTTGGTGAGGCGGCTCCATCAATGTCCATGGCAGGTGGACTACACTGAAGCACACAATACTCATTCACCATATCCCGCCTCAAACCGTTCCTTTCCCCACTTCATCCTACACCAGTTGTACGGCACAGTTTTGCCCAACCCACCTCCTAACTCACACCACCAAGATACCTTTCAACACTTTTCTCAAATTCGATGAGTAGTTGCGGTGATTTGTGATGCGAACATCGCAGTGGTCCCTAAGCATTTTATTTTCAAGGAAGCTCACACGTCATCATGTTATAGTGTGATGACGGGAGCTTAGGGCATCAAGAAGGTACATTGTCAAGGCCAAGGAGGGGTTCGTGGTACATCATATGTCAAGCACGTGACTGTCACTATGCAGGTATTCTGGCCTTGAATGATGAGATATAGTGTGCTACTTGCTAGAGTAACGGCTAGCTGATGTTATCGAGCTACTTTACCGAAGAGCAAGTAAACACCATCAACATCAAATCATCAACACGAAGTTATGAAACTATCGTGTCGGCCAGACTACTTGCAAGGAGATGCTACCACTAGTCAAGTGGGTCTTAGCTACCACAACGTTTAAAAGTAATCACGGAAAAAACATGCATATTAAAGCAGGCTATCAGGGCAATTTTGCAAATTCATTGGAGCAATCATGATCAAGGAGGTTAGAGCTTGCATTCACAGGCTTCTAGAAGTTCTTTGTAATCTAGGTGTTCAGGTTCCAAGGCAAACTCTTCGTTTGCTATAGTACGTAACTTTCACGAGTAAGTGCTAAGCCTGAGGTAACACCAAGAAATTGAAACAAAACTACGGAAATATTAATACTGATAATTTTTGGAAAATTATTGGTGAAGGGATTATTTATTTTAAAGCTTATATGTGACTCTTCCTTAGGTACGGTTATTTAAATGATTCCTAGGAGGTCTTGGTTAACCTCTCACTCCTAGTGGCTTGTTTTGGACAAGTATCAACTTTTATTATCTTCTAGGGATCAAATATTTTTTACTAGGAATTTTGACGGAGTTTTAGGTAATTATTTGTACGAGTATTACTTAGTCTGACGTTTAAGCATAAGTTCTCTTAAATGAAATGATTCATGACACGATATAGTTAATCTATAAATTGTATACAGTTTAACTTAGCATCTACCCACAACTGTTACGTTTTAGAAATTACATATCATTCTTAGATAATTTTCAGAATTTTTCTACACTAAGGAATGCATTCCTTCAAATTTTGTGTACACTTGGGTGTGGACTCAGCATTTATGTGTGGTTCTTGTGGCTGATGTAAGGGCCTCAGTTTTTGACACATGTTTGAAGTGTTCATCAAGACACTCACACCTCATTTGAAGCAAGTTGAGGAACACATTTGAAGAGCAAGTAACCACCATCAACATACTCATTAGAAAACAAACTCACAAAGTGTAAAAGTGGCATTTCCCACATACATCCTATAGGGGCTGGGCATTGGGAAAACTCCTACACATTGCTAGGAATGTCCATGCCAAGTTTCACCCAAATTCAAAACCTTTTTGAGGTCATTTTGGGTATAGCTAGAAAGAGGGCAGTTTGAACCCACATTCAAATTCAAACTGTTTTGATCCCATAAATTCAAAAGTGGGAGGCATATTCTTACTCAGCACATTTTTGTGAGCTCACACACCAATTTTCACTCCATTTGGAGTTGATCTTGACATGAGCTAAGTGGGGCAAATTCAAACTTTATTTGAATTTCAAACTGAACAGGTGCTGAAATTTGTCCAAACCAAACCCAATTTGAATTCTAACCAATTCAAATGGCTCAAGGGTAGATAATTCAAATCACCATGGGCTTTGTGGGAACTACTGTTTACAACAGTGAATTGGAGTTAAGTTCAGAGGTTAAAATTGAAAGTGGGACCCACATGTCAGCCACTGGTTCAAATCAAACCGACTGAAACTCAGCACACTCGGTTCCCGGGTGCAGTGCGCGCGCGCCACTGAGGGGCAGCCGGCGCCAGCTCCTGCTGCGTGGCCCGAGCCGGAGACCAGTCACCCGGGCTTCTTATCCCCTCCCCGGCATGCTCCCGTCGCTTATCTCCCGAGTTCCCGACGCGCTCGGCCTGTTTTTCCACCCGAGCTCCACTGCAACCGCCGCCTCTCGATCTTGCGCTTGATCAGTCCAATCACTCACGAGCACAGCCTCCTCCACAGCAAAACGGCACCGGGAGATCGTGAGCAACCTCCTAGGCCCCGTGTTGGCCAGTGAGCAGGCGTCCTCGAGCTACACCAGACCTCTTCTCCGGCGGACCAAGCATCGCCGCCGATCGGGCTCTCGTGGACAGCACGACACAGCCGTTGTCACATCCTTTTCTCTACACAAGAAAGGTGCGTGATTGTATGCAGATGGAGTAGCCAAAAGCCGTTTTGCGAATGATCAACCCTCGGTCGAGAATTTCCAAATTTACTCTCGGCCAGTTCATAGGAACCGAGCTCACCTTCGAGTGAAATTCGTGCTCTACACGCTATGGTTGGGACAAGCCCGTTACCCAGTAGCTTCTACGCATGTTAGTGCCCACGCTCGAACTGGAATCAGAGAAAACCATCAAGAATCGGCCATAATATGGCCGTTTTCCCCGCCGCCGTGGCTGAGCACCTAGGCTCACCGTCGAGAGCATAGTTGCCGGCATTTCTAGCTTCCACCCAGCCCTGGTTCATGTTCCCCGTGCTCCACTGATGCTCTCCGCCCAATTCCCGATCGATTTGGTGCACAGGAGAGCAAAACCGACCTCACCGGAACCCTAGCAGGTGCTGTCACCGGTGCGCACGGGTTTCCGGTCATCGCCGGCGGTTGGCGAGCCGACCATCGAGTCCAGGAGGTCAGGAAAGGGGCAGGCAGCGAGTTTCGGGCCGGGGGGTGGCCGGGAACTCAATTCCGGTGGAGGTCGCCGGAAACCGCCGCCGCCGAGCAGTTGGCGCGAGGAGGGAGACGACACACTGTATGCGGGGCCCACTGGCAGGAATTTTAACTTTGCCCCGAATTTCAGTTTTAGTTCAAACTTCAAATCCTCATAACTTTGGCTAGGAAGCTCCAAATCGAGTGAACCAAATTTTGTTGGATTCAGCTCTCTGAGCACTTTCCAGCAAATCAAGTTTCACTTCAGGAAAATCCTTATTTCTCCTGAATTAATTCCTCAAAATTTAAACGGTTTGGATTTTTAACTGGAGAATCCCTTGGAGGAAAATTCTGCAATTTTGTTGGGATGTTCACCAAAATATCCCTGAACAATCCTAAAAATTTCAGATCCATTTGAGCTCATTTGATCCACCTAATGATGTGATTAATGAAACTGTTCCATAGAAAATGGAAAATGTTCAGAAACATTTTTCAGAATTTCTCTGAAATTGTTTAGCTCATATCTTTAGCTAGAAACCTTGAAATTAAGTGAGACCAACTCCATTAGAACCCTCTGAAAATCTAGTTTTCAGAAAGTCATAGCTTGTTTCCTGAAAATCCTTAGGACACCCTAAATCCTTCAATTAAGGTCAAGGACATAATTAATTGTGGAGGGCTCAAATGAGCTTTGCTGCAACTAAAACTTGACCAAGTCTCTGTTTAGGTTGTAACCAAGCCACAGTAAAAGTTTCACAGTCTTTGGGTCTGTCTAGTGAGACTTAGAAGGTTCACAAGTTTAAACTCAATTCAAATGCATTAAATTAAAACATGTACTTCTTGTATCATGTAGTCGCTAAGGTCGAGGAGGAACCCGAAGTCCTAGACTTTATTACTCCGGAGGAGCAGCTAACCTACGACCAAGAGCAGCAAGACAAGCTCCGTTTTGCATTAACCTTTTTACAAACTTTTATTGTTTTGAGCACTTACTAGAGTATCATTATTTCTTGCACTAGAGTCTTATTTGAAAACCCAATTGCATAGCCAAGAAAGCCATGGGTTGGGATTAGGATTCAAAACCCCATTAGCTACTGCAATGCTAAGATAGTGTAGAATTCGGTATAAGTCGAGTAGTTGGAACTACTCGCGAGGATAGGCTAGAGGCACTCGACTCGGGTAGAAATAGCACATGAAACACATGGCAAGAAAATGAGACCGAGCGGAGAGTAAGGGCAGCAGGACTTTGGGGCCTGTGTGCTATAGCTCCGCTTGTGTCGATTGAGGACCGAGCCGTGTGCGGGCCTGTTGAACAAGCTAGAACAGTACCAAAGACCTACCGGCTATATGGGAACCGGTAAACTGATGTAACTCGGGTAGGTGTGTATTGAGGCATTGCCCGTCGTTCAGAGGGTAGGTTGAGAGCTTGAGGTGTAAATCAGTTGGCGGCACTGAGATGCGCGTGCAGAGACCTCTTGCTCGGGATGATGGGACCGGTTCAATATTTGGCTGACGGGCGAAAGGTGGTTGCGTATGGCGTCCGTGATGGTTTCTGTAGGCAACATCAAGTACGGGCGTACGTGACGGGTTATTCGGGTAACCCTGCAGGTGTAAATTGATTATAATCGCCGTCCCTCGCGGTCAGTGAGTACCACTTGTTCACTGTACCATGACATAGAAAGAACAGGCTAGTTACATGTTAAAATGTTGCTTATTCAAATATGGACTTGATTGTTAATGATTTGCTGTAGTTTAGAGCTAACTAAAGTTCTTTCAACTTTGGGCAAAGTACATGAGAGAAATGTGTTTCTTGTTTGATTGCGGCTCTCTCATGTGCCTTAGCGTAAGGTTCTCCACAACCGGCTGCTAAAACTTGAAAGTAAGGTTTCACTAATTAGGCGAGTCCTTTGCAACTTGTTTTACCTCATGTACCCATCACCCCTCATGTAGAAGTTCCATGTTTAGGAGAGACGGGTCAGTCTTGCTGAGCCTTCGTGCTCACTGCTTGTGTTTGAAGTTTTTGCAGGGTTCTATGAGGAAGGGACTCCCGAGGAGGAAACGGAACCCCCGGAGGGGAACCCCGTCGAGTGGGAGTCGTGCACGCCGCCGTGTTAGTGTGCGTGCGTGCTAGCAAGGACACGTTCACGGGCTGAACGTGAACTTGATGCGTAGTTTACTCCCGTGAGTGTAGACTGGACATATTTTGATGTAAAAATGTTCATAAACCAGTTTATGTAATAAACTTTTTCCTTCCGCTTTGTACCTTTGATGTGTGTTATCCGGTGCTGTGCAACGCAGCACCCCTCAGCGTGATCCTGGCGTGACAAGACCGTGGGGTCGTGTCAGCGTTGGTATCAGAGCCCGCTTGAGGTTTAACGCACTAAAAAGGTCACCTTTTTCAAAAATCCAGTGAGGAACGAGTTAGTAGCCCATATAAGGATGTTCTTAGTATATAGAAAGTGGCATACTAACCTATTTGTTTATATCAGAAAATCATGCATCTCGGGACGCTTTATGTCTTGGGGGGTGCACGTAAGCGCTGTCCACCAGTGCGCACAAGCTGAAGGGTGGAGCCCCACGGGTGGCAGGTCACCCGACCCGCTTTAATATCCTCTACGACTCTTCATGTCGTTTGGGGTATTCGAGCAACGTCTGTCCCTGGCGTGCGTGGTGCAATTTGGGAGACCCCGTCACGTGGTTAGTAACGTGAACACGTAGCTCAAGGCGTGTTTGGCTTGAGAACATCCGGGCGAGTGATGACGGCCGGGTGTACGGACTGTATGGATACCGGGCTCGGTGTGCAGCCGAGTCTGACGATTGTGTGAATTATCTGCAGGTAGTCTAACCATGAAACGGTAGACGTGTAGTATCCGTGTGCAAGAGACGTTTAGTGCCACTGAACTAACGAAGCCGGCTAAGTCCGGTACAGATTTTTCTTTGTTAGGACGTAGTACCGACATGCTCTGGTGACGCATCGACGTCACACCCCACTAAATGAAAAACTTCATTTAAAACATGAAGGTTTTGATCCAAAGTATTGATGTAACTCCTTCCCTTGATCAGGATATTCAAAGTAAACAAGTTTTCAACTTATAGGTTGCTAAGGACAAAGCACTCTGTTTTCAGCTGAATTAAGGCTGAAGTTAATCAGAGGTTAGAGATTGAGTTATTTCGAGGTTGGGGTCATATGATACATCTATGGAAAGCTTGGAAGAGCTTTACAACTTTTCTGTTGAGGTCCAGAGGTGTTTCATCCCTTAACCAATCGAAAAATGCAGTAGAGTTGAAACTGTCCAGAAAACAGGGCAGAGCAAAGACTCTCTGTAAACTCTCTGTAAATTGAGGATAACTTCCTGCATAAAAATTCAAAAATAGAAAATGAGGTAGTTCTGGAAAGATTATGAGATGGGGTACAACTTTGTAACAGAAAGTTTTGTCAGATTGGGAGCAGAATTAACTGGAATTCTTGGATCGAATCAGTACCTAAAGCAGGGAGGTGCTGTCCAATTTTCTCCAGAAATTCTGTTAACTTTGACATCTCATAACTTTTGAACCAGGACAGATATTAGGCCAAGCAAATACTTTCTGGAAAGCTATTGAAGTTAGCTTTAACTTTGATGTTGAACTCCGGAATTGGTTTTGCATTTAGCATGGCCTAAATCAGGTTGAGATGGAAACTGGTCAGGGCTGTCATGTTGGACAGCAGATCAAGTAGTCAAATTTGTTTGAATTTGAACTATATTTCCAAGTTTTATGGGTTCAATGACATGTTTTGTGTTATAACTCAATGGTTTACTGTTCAAATAAATATTTGACATTTTTCAAATATATTATTACAGATGACAGCGGATAAACAGTTCGAGAACGGGTGGGTGGAATCTCACTGTTCTCACCTCAGTGGCTATCCGGAAGCATTGTGGCAGATGCTTCAATATTTCGGGTACAACCAGATGCTGCAGTACTTTGCCAAGGAAGAAGGCAAGGAGGGGAACAGGACGTGGATGATTCATGTCGAGGTTCCTACAGGACCTACGCCACCCGGTTGGGTGCCGTTCACCGTCACGGTGAGAGGTAGACAACCGGAAGGGATGTGGCAAGTGGCAGCCCGTGACACCATGTCACGCTTCTGCCAACTACATGTGAGAGCGATGGAGGGAACTCCATACGCGCTCGTTCCGGTGGAGGGATGGGCTCATCATGTGTGGGAAGGGAGGTACCGGGAGGCAACAGACCCGAGTTGCCCAAGGTACAACCCCGCGAAGGCAAACCTCAGCCTCCAGATGAGGGCGGGAAAGGCCGTGATGGACAGCCAAGCTGTTCATACAGAGCATCTCACCACAAAGCTCAAAGAGAGCACAAGCTGTGGAGACCTTTTCGAGAGTGCTCACAGCGCACTCCACAATGTGCCCCTTCCGATGATCAAGCGACTGAATGAACAGCATAATCAAATGCATCGTCTGAAGAAGGCGAAGAACAAAAGCTGTGTCGACATCGCGGCGTTGCAAGAGCTGGTGCAGACCCTAACCCAGCAGAATGAGTACCTTGCTCAAGAGAGGGATGACGCTATTGAGGAAGGGCAAGGCTGGGAAGAAGACTACAACCAGGCCATGGACGAGGTACATGCATTGCAGGACCTCGTACCTCTGGTATTGGGCATACCGGTGGTCTTGGGTCTTCCGGCAATGGGAGAACCCGAGATGGGAGAAGAGGTGGTAGATCCGGAGCCACCAGCAGAGGTACCGGAGGAAGACGACCCACAAGAGGTTGAGTTCTACTCCGAGTAGGGGTTACCGTTGCCAAGTAGGGCAACCAGGGTAGTATGACCCAAACTTTTGTAATCGGTGGCATGTCGTGTAGGCAGTAGCGTATGTATAGGTAGTGACGACATGAGCACGACTTCTCGGAGACCCGAGAATAATGTATCTTGTATAAAGTTTATGCTTTAACAATATACGTGAATGTTGTGCAAATTATTCATGTGTCACTTCAATACCTACTGTTGCATATGGAATTTTAAGTATGACATGTGCTAATCGCTGCTGTTTTGAATTTCAGAATGACTCATACTCGTGCCAACCCGGACGTTGGGGGTACTATCCAAGGGGGAGAGACCTCCCAACAGCCTCCCGAGGACTCCTCGGGACAACAGCAGCAACAGCAACAGCAAACACCGCCACCGCCACTGCCACTGCCAACGGTTACATTGGCCGACATCGTCGCGGCAATGGCGGGTTCTCATCAGCAGCACACGGAGTTGCTGCAAACTCTCATCGCCAATACATCTCACCCAGAGAGACGTCAAGATCGTGAGGAGCGTCAACAGAGCTCCTACTCTGACTTCCTAGCGACTCATCCCCCAGTATTCTCAAGGGCGGATGAACCCCTCGATGCGGACAACTGGCTCCACACGATAGAGATGAAGTTCGGGCTGCTCCAACTAAGTGAGCAGCGCAAGACTCAATTCGCGGTCCAAGAGCTCCAGGGATCCGCGAGTGCGTGGTGGGCAAACTTTTGTGCTTCATAGCCCACCAACGGGCGGAGTTCCGGACGGCCTTCAGGGCCTATCACATACCGCCGGGTCTGATGAAGTGGAAGACAGAGGAGTTTCTACACCTGCAGCAAGAGAGCCGGAACGCGCTGGAATACTCCAGGGCGTTCAACGATCTCGCGCTCTACGCGTCGTATCACGCCGATACCAACGAAACGTAGCGGGACCACTTTTACCAGGGGCTTAACCCGCTCCTGAAGGACAAATTGGCGATGTTCAATCGCGGCAGCCTCAACAACATCATTGATGCTGCGATTGTCCAGGAGGACTCCGGCAAGGAGTTAGCGGCGGCGGAGAGAAAGCGAAGCGCGCCGCAAAGCAGCGGAGAAGGAGGCGGTCCTTCTCAGAAATTTCGGATGGTGAATCGCCCACCATCAGGTCCACGTTGGCAGCCACCCCAGAGGTCGATGCCCTTCCACAGTCGACCATATCCTTCACCGGCATTCAGGCCGGCACTGCCAGTACCACCTCTGCAGCAACAACAGCAGCAGCGGGCGATGCCGCGTGCGTATGCACCTCAGCAGCGCATACCGGGATTTCGTCCCCCGAGCACCGCACAAGCAGCGGCCACATGTTACAAGTGTGGTCGTCCAGGACACTTCGCCAGAAGTTGTCCAGAGAGGCAAGGCGGCGGAGTTGCACCGCAGTTTCCGGGGAGGAATCAACCCCGGAACCCTACTAATGCGCGGCGGGCGAACCCTAGGCCCGGCACTGTCCACCAGCTTGCCATAGAGGACGTGCCGGAGGGTGAGCCAATCCTTGCGGGTATGTTCCAACTCCACCAGCATCCCACCATAGTGTTGTTTGATTCAGGCGCCACGCATAATTTTATTAGCCGAGCTTTCATTGCTGAACACAGCTTGCAAATACTACCCATCGATAGTCCATATTTGATTTGTTCACCAGGTGGGAAGATTTCAGCAAGCGTAATGGTTTCCAAAGCACAATTATGCTTAGCGGGTAGAGTGTACCCTACGTCTTTCATAATCTTAGAGGGACAGAAGGTCGATGTCATCCTAGGGATGTCGTGGTTAACCCGCCACGACGCTGTTTTAGACACCGTCCTTCGAGTCATGCACTTAAACTCAGAGGTGCACGGATCTCACTCCTTATTTCAGGACAGTCCAGAAATAAAACTTCCAAGTGTCCATCAATCCACAACTATCAGATTGGAAGATATTCCAGTAGTCCGAGAGTTCCCTGACGTGTTCCCAGATGATTTACCGGGAATGCCGCCCGATAGAGAGGTGGAGTTCAAGATTGAACTTGCTCCGGGAACCATGCCAATATCCCGAGGGCCGTACAAGATGGCGCCCAAGGAGTTGGCTGAATTGAAGACCCAGCTAACGGACCTGCTGGAGAAGGGTTTTATTAGGCCGAGCTCCTCGCCATGGGGCTGTTCGGCATTATTCGTGAAGAAGAAGGATGAGACGTTGCGGCTTTGCATGGACTATCGCCCACTAAACGCCATAACCATCAAAAATAAGTACCCGTTGCCACGGATTGACATGTTGTTTGATCAATTGGTCGATGCAAAGATCTTTTCTAAGATGGACTTAAGATCCGGGTACCATCAGATTAAGATAAGGGCTGATAATATTCTGAAGACGGCTTTTTCGATGAGGTACGTACTTTATGAGTACCTGGTCATGTCCTTCGGCCTCACCAACGCTCCAGCTCACTTCATGTATCTAATGAACTCGGTGTTCATGCCGGAGCTGGACAAGTTTGTCGTGGTCTTCATCGACGATATACTGGTATACTCCAAGTCGGAGGAAGCTAACAAGAAACATCTGCGTATAGTCTTGCAACGGCTGCGGGATCACAAGCTATACACGAAATTCAGCAAGTGCAAATTTTGGATACCGCAAGTGCCTTTTCTCGGGCATATCATCTCAGCGGAGGGTATCGCTGTAGACCCGAGCAAGATCACACAAGTGTTGAATTGGAAATCCCCGAGAACTGTTCACGAGGTACGGAGTTTCCTTGGACTCGTGGGATATTATCGGAGGTTCATCCCGAACTTCTCGAAGATTGCCAAGCCTATGACGGAGCTGCTGAAGAAGGCCACCAAATATGTTTGGAGTCCAGCATGTGAAGCAGCATTCAAGGATTTAGTCAAGCACCTAACATCAGCACCAGTTTTGGCGCAGCCAGACACAACAAAACCGTTCGATGTGTACTGTGATGCATCCGGCATCGGGCTCAGATGTGTGCTGATGCAAGACCAAAGAGTGGTCGCGTATGGATCACGGCAGCTTAGAAACCATGAGCAGAATTATCCAACTCACGACTTGGAGCTCGCTGCCGTGGTACTCGCACTTAAAATGTGGAGGCACTACCTACTCGGTAACCTCGTACATTTATATACCGACCACAAGAGCCTCAAGTACATATTCACTCAGAAGGAGCAGAACATGAGGCAGCGAAGATGGTTGGAACTGATAAAGGATTACGAAATAGAGATCCATTATCACCCCAGCAAGGCAAACGTAGTGGCAGATGCGCTGAGTCGCAAGTCACACGTCAATAATCTGACCATCACACCGTTGGAAGAGAGCGGACCACCACTGCATGTGATTCCACATGGGGCTCTCTACAACTTAGCTTTAATCCCCACCATCCATGAAGAGATAGCGGCGGCTCAGAAACATGACAAGGGCATGTCGCATTTGCGGAGACGTGTAGACAGTGGGGAGCTGAAATGTTTCCGGAAGGACAGAGACGGCGTCCTGTGGTTCAAGGACCGGATCGTCGTACCCCGTAACCCGGAGTTACGGAAGAAAATTTTTGATGAGGCTCACTTATCAAAATTTTCTATTCACCCCGGCAGCAACAAAATGTATCAAGAACTCAGAAGCAAGTTTTGGTGGACACGGATGAAGCGGGAGATCGCAAAGTACGTGTCTGAGTGTGATACATGTCGAAGGGTGAAGGCAGATCATATGCGGAAACCGAGACTGCTACAACCACTGTTCGTTCCTACCTGGAAGTGGGAAGATGTGAGCATGGACTTCATCGTTGGTTTACCCACCACTTTTCAAAAACATGATTCTATGTGGGTGATCGTCGACCGGCTCACCAAAGTTGCCCATTTCATCCCGGTCAACACCAACTACAACGCCAAGAAGTACGCTGAACTGTACATCTCACAGATCCTATGCTTGTACGGCGTACCCCGTACCATCATATCAGATCGGGGCACTTTATTTGTGTCCCGTTTTTGGGAGCAGCTGCATGCCGCCTTGGGGACGAAGCTGATCCGTAGTTCAGCATACCACCCGCAGACGGATGGACAAACCGAGCGGGTAAACCAGATCCTAGAAGACATGCTACGAGCTTGCGCTATCAACCACGGCAAGAATTGGGATGATCACTTGCCATTAGCCGAGTTCTCGTACAACAATGGGTACCAGGACAGCATCAAGATGGCGCCTTACGAGGCACTATACGGGAGGAAATGCCGCACACCACTGAATTGGTGTGAGTATGGCGAAAGGGTTACTTTCGAGATTGACCTTGTCAACAACACGGAGGAGAAGGTTCGACTGATTCAAGCGAACCGCCACCCAATCCCGACAGAAACAGTATGCGGACCGGAGAAGACGCCCGTTACAATTCGAACTGGGGGATCACGTATATCTACGTGTGTCTCCAATGAAAGGCGTAAACAGATTCGGGGTGAGAGGAAAGTTGGCACCCCGGTTCATCGGTCCATTCCAGATTACCGAAAGATGTGGATCAGTAGCATACCGGCTAAAATTACCAGAAGCACTTTCCGGTGTGCACAACGTCTTTCATATTTCCCAGCTGAGGAAGTGTCTCAAGCTATCAACTACCGTTCAGCTGTAGGACATTGAAGAACTGAAACCGGATCTCACCTATCGGGAGGAACCGGTTCAGATCATTGACGAGAAGGCCCGAACCACACGCAACCGCACGTTGTGGTTCTACAAAGTTCTATGGAGTAATCACTCCGTGGACGAAGCGACATGGGAGAGCGAAGGATTTCTTCGCGCTAACTACCCCAACTTTTTCACGTCGCATATCCGGTAATTTTCCACCGTCCTCTCTCTCATTTCTACCTTGTAATCTCGGGATGAGATTCTTTTAAGGGGGGAGGAATGTAAGGGCCTCAGCTTTTGACACATGTTTCAAGTGTTCATCACCACACTCACACCTCATTTGAAGCAAGTTGATGAACACATTTGAAGAGCAAGTAACCACCATCAACATGCTCATTAGAAAACAAACTCACAAAGTGTAAAAGTGGCATTTCCCACATACATCCTATAGGGGCTGGGCATTGGGAAAACTCCTACACATTGCTAGGAATGTCCATGCCAAGTTTCACCCAAATTCAAAACCTTTTTGAGGTCATTTTTGATTATAGCTAGAAAGAGGGCAGTTTGAACCCACATTCAAATTCAAACTGTTTTGATCCCATAAATTCAAAAGTGGGAGGCATATTCTTATTCAGCACATTTTTGTGAGATCACAAACCAATTTTCACTCCATTTGGAGTTGATCTTGACATGAGCTAAGTGGGGCAAATTCAAACTTTATTTGAATTTCAAACTGAACAGGTGCTGAAATTTATCCAAACCAAACCCAATTTGAATTCTAACCAATTCAAATGGCTCAAGAGTAGATAATTCAAATCACCATGGGCTTTGTGGGAACTACTGTTTACAACAGTGAATTGGAGCTAAGTTCAGAGGTTAAAATTGAAAGTGGGACCCACATGTCAGCCACTGGTTCAAATCAAACCGACTAAAACTCATCACACTCGGTTCCCGGGTGCAGTGCGCACGCGCCACCGAGGGGCAGCCGGCGCCAGCTCCTGCTGCGTGCCCCGAGCCGGAGACCAGTCGTCCGGGCTTCTTATCCCCTCCCCGGCGTGCTCCCGTCGCTTATCTCCCGAGTTCCCGACGCGCTCGGCCTGTTTTTCCACCCGAGCTCCACTGCAACCGCCGCCTCTCGATCTTGCGCTTGATCAGTCCGATCACTCGCGAGCACAGCCTCCTCCGCAGCAAAACGGCACCGGGAGATCGTGAGCAACCTCCTAGGCCCCGTGTTGGCCAGTGAGCAGGCGTCCTCGAGCTACACCGGACCTCTTCTCTGGCGGACCAAGCATCGCCGCCGCTCGGGCTCTCGTGGACAGCACGACACAGCCGTTGTCACGTCCTCTTCTCTACACAAGAAAGGTGTGTGATTGTATGCAGATGGGGTAGCCGAAAGCTGTTTGGCGATTGATCAACCCTCGGTCAAGAATTTCCAAATTTACTCTCGGCCAGTTCATAGGAACCGAGCTCACCTTCGAGTGAAATTCGTGCTCTACACGCTAGGGTTGGGACAAGCCCGTTACCCAGTAGATTCTACGCATGTTAGTGCCCACGCTCGAACTGGAATCAGAGAAAACCATCAAGAATCGGCCATAATATGGCCGTTTCCCCCACCGCCGTGGCTGAGCACCTCGGCTCACCGTCGAGAGCATAGTTGCCTGCATTTCTAGCTTCCACCCAGCCCTGGTTCATGTTCCCCGTGTTCCACTGATTTTCCCCGCGGCTCTCTCATGTGCCTTAGCTTAAGGTTCTCCATAACCGGCTGCTAAAACTTGAAAGTAAGGTTCCACTAATTAGGCGAGTCCTTTGCAACTTGTTTTACCTCATGTACCCATCACCCCTCATGTAGAAGTTCCATGTTTAGGAGAGACGGGTCAGTCTTGCTGAGCCTTCGTGCTCACTGCTTGTGTTTGAAGCTTTTGCAGGGTTCTATGAGGAAGGGACTCCCGAGGAGGAGACGGAACCCCCGGAGGGGAACCCCGTCGAGTGGGAGTCATGCACGCCGCCGTGTTAGTGTGCCTGCATGCTAGCAAGGACACGTTCACGGGCTGAACATGAACTTGATGCGTAGTCTACGCCCGTGAGTGTAGACTGGACATATTTTGATGTAAAAATGTTCATAAACCAGTTTATGTAATAAATTTTTTGCTTCCGCTTTGTACCTTTGATGTGTGTTATCCGGTGCTGTGCAACGCAGCACCCCTCAGCGTGATCCTGGCTCGACAAGACTGTGGGGTCGTGTCAGCTGACAGATGGGCCAGGGGACTCAGTGTGTATGTGTCCTTGGTGTATGTGGACTATGTCTACTGAACTGATTTGAATCCTATGGGCTATGACGATTTGGCAGTACGTGCCAGCTGACTGGCCTGCCACACGGGCAGCACTGCTGAGGTGGCAGGTGACTGGACTGCCACCTAAGATTGATGCTGAGGTGGCTGCCATGTATGTGCCTTTGCTGACAGGGTGCTAACCTGGAAGCCATGTGCCCCGCTTGACTGATGTGGCGTGCTTCGTCTATGCCACAAGGGTGCCACATTAGCTGACTGTGGTGAAGTGGCGGTTGATTGGACTGCCACGTAGGCAGATCTGCCAAAGTGGCTGCCACCTCCTCTGCCACGGATGCAAGGGTGTTGGATTATATGGGTTGGCGCTGACTGGATGAACACGTGGGCAGTTTGACTTAGGTGGCGTGTCATGTGGGCGACTCACAAGTGACACGTAAGCACAGGAATCTGACATGGCTGCCGGGGCGGCAGAGGGTCGCCAGCGGCTAGCCGGCGCCTGAACTCTTTTCTTCTTCCGGGTTAACCAGAACCAGCTAGTGGCCGGGCTTCTACACACCGTGGGGAGTCTACTAGTGGTGGAGGTCGTCCGAGGTGATCACCGAATAGGCGGCTACGGTTCGCCAGAGATGGCAGTGGGTCGCCGGTGGCTAGCCGGCGCCAAACTTTTTCTTCGCATTCCTTAGCGGATTGCTTGTCGGTGATCTATACGATGTGGGGAGGTCGGTGGTCACGGTCCTAGACTGAGAAGGTCATTGGAGTGGCAGCTAGGGGTCGCCGGAGTTCGGCCTGACGGCGGTGTTCGGTGGTAGCGCGCGTGTGGCCGTTTTCTACCGGGTTTCCATATCCTACATGCACACCGGGATGGCAGGAATGTTTCAGGGGGGCTCGGCGGATCTGAGGAGCGCACTATGGCAGCCAGCGACGGCGTGCAGCGGCAAGGGCGGTGGTCCATCGGCGCGGGCCTCCTACAGCGCTTTGCATAAGTTCCAGCGGGCGGCACTGCTCCATGGACTTCTAGACATGCTGAAGGAAGAGTAAGGAGAACGTAGGGAGGCTCACCGGAGTAGAACTGGAGCTCGCCGGACATGGGGAAGAAAAGGGGAAAACTTCCGGTTAGTTGCTCAATCGGCTGAATTCTTCACGGACGAGGCCCCATCTTGAGTGGGAGGTTTGACGGGAGTGTTTTGCAGCCGAGTTTGAGGTTTAAGTAGTGCGGGAAGGCGGTGGCGAGGCGGTGCCCGAGCTTATCTTACTCGTGCGCGCGGCATAGTGGTCGAGGCAGCCGGGATTCTCGTGGCAGGCAATCCAAAGGCGAGGGGGGGGGGGAGGACGTCACGCACGGCGCGGCTGATAGGACCGGTGCCAGCGTGTTTCCTGCCGGTGGCACGTCGATGGGATGAAGGCGGGGCGGCCGAGATCTGGCGCTTGATGATTGACAGAGGCGGCCGGGGATTCAGGGGATGGAAAGGCGGTGGGGGTTCCTTACGAGCGCAGCAATCCGTGGATAGGCACGCGTGAGCTGCAGGCGGGCATCCGGCGTGAATCTGAGGGCGGAGCGGGCGAGGATGACCGGCCGAAATGGCGCTCGTGCGATACCGTGGCCACGGCAGCCGGGATTCCTACGGCATAGCTATGGCGGCATGGAAATGAGGGAGGTTGTGTGCGGTGTGACGTGCAGCTGATGGGACGGTGAGGCGGCGAAGGGACAGGGCGGCGACGGTTTTTTCGGGCGGCGGCATGGCGCGTTTTGCGCAGGGAAGAAGGAAGCGGTTTGCCCTGAGGTTAAAGGAGGCGGTGGAGGACTTGGGCCGGGCTGGGCTGCACGAAAGGGGAGGGGATACGGAAAGGGCTGATCCGCCTGGGAAGAGGAGAAGTGGGCTGCGCGCCGGGAAAAAAGTAGAGCAGGCTGGGTTGCCCCAAGAATTAGGGAGAAAAGGAGATGCGCTGAGCCCAGTAGAGACGTTTTGTTCTTTTACAGAATTTGCTTTTGAATTCAAATATGAATTTGGATTGCATTGGGTAGTCTATTAGTAATTTGAGTCATCATTTCTCATAAACGATTTGCATACGGATTTAAATTAAAGGTTGTCACATCTATTAGTGTATATGCGCACAAATGCCACTCGGCCCAGTTAAACTCATTTAATTAATTAATTTATTAGTTGGCTATATACACACACTCAATTGCATATACGTATATGTGTGTGTATTCCTATACCTACATACATAATTATATATACATACGCGCACATCTCTTCACCTCTATTTTATTCCTTGTATTGCTTTTGGATTTCTTGTGTTGCATGTATGTGTTGATGTTTTTAGAAATTCTATTTGAGACGGCTTGTACTCGATTTCCTTACTATTATTAAATTTTGGTGGTAATGACCCACATACATATTCAGACACATGTATATATATATATATATATATATATATATATATATATATATATATATATATATATATATGTATGCATATATATGTTGACTTTACTGGAATTCTAGTTTCCTCTAAGATTTGGTTACGCTCTTCCTTACTTTCTTAAGTGTGAGTTTTTGGTAGTTGTCGCAGCATGTGTGTATGTTTATACATCTCAGCACTTTTAGGAATGGACTTATGTTCAGGATTTCACAATTTTTTTTAATTCTTATTGATTTTTATTTGGTTTCAAAATTTGGGGCGTGACAGATCTACCAAACTTAAACAAAATATCGTCCTCGAGATTCTGACAGTACCTCTTACTGGCTTATGGGAAATACTTGTGTCATTGCCTGCAGCATCTCTAACAATTCTCGAAAATATGTTCGGGTATCCACACTCCATTGATATTTTCTTTCTAGGGGTGTAGCTTCCAAACTACACACCGTAGATTTCATTTTTCCCCCACGTGGTTGGCGAATGGCTGTTATCGGTTCCTGGTCCGCTGTGGCAGTCCTATAGTTTGCACGCGATGTACTTTCTACGACGGGGTGCCAACCAATCTGCTAAGGGGATAGTGAGTATGTCATCTGACTGGAGTACTAGGTCCGCTGAAAGCTCCACCCCACTTTAATAGGGTTCTAACTCCTATGTGCTCAATTTGATATTTCACAGTTGCTATAGTTATTTGATTACCGATATATTTTTTACAAGATTTCCAACAGTGCATCTGTAGTACCAACTTCGAGGTGGTAATGGATGCCAAGCTCTAAGTAGACAGGTGTGTGACAAGGGTGGGTTTGACCAGTTACCAACCGGCTAAATCGTTTGATGACTCTCCATCGTGTTGTGTGCCAATTTGGTTAATGCGATCTCGTCCACATAGTGGAGCTTTACTCCGTTGACCGGCTACTGAAGGTGTACATATTATAACTCCAAATCCAACGGTTCTTGTTCCCCGGTGAGCAGGTGCATCATTCGACCTTTTGTTGTATGGGTCATTTGCTATTAGATGTCCTGGTTCCTGAAAGTTGAAGCATGTTCTAACAGTGTTTGGTGCTTGTGACACACTATGACTGCTTAGGATCGATTGGTGCTCAGCTGATGAAATGGTTGTGTCGGTGGATTGGTCTCGGTGGTGCAGTATTGCATGATAAGCTGGTACCTAGGTTTCTGTGGGTGGGTGGTTGAAGCGAGACCTCAAAAATTTATTTTGCATCTTAATCTCTTTGTTGTGGGACCTTCTCTTTTGTTCCCCATCTATGTGGGAGCGAGCATTCTGCAATGGTAGGGCTCGGTTCATGAGGGTATTGAAATCCGGGTAAGTGTGAGTGACTAGGTGCGTTCTCATTGACCTGTTTAGGCCCTTTCTAAGACAATCTTGTTTCATCTTATCCATACTGACCTCATTAGTTGCATAACGGGCCAGCTTTGTGAATTTCTTAATATACCGGTTGGCTGTCATGGCACCTTGCCTCAAAATCTGAACCCATCGGCTTTCATTTCCACTACTCCTTCCGGTGTACGGTAGTCACGGAATGCCTGCTTGAATTCTACCCAGCTGATGGCATCCGGCTCTGAGGCTGCTTCCTGGCAATTATCCCACCATTCTCCAGGTGCTACGGTTAGATGGTGGGTAGCCAACATAACTCGCTCTTGATCTGCTGCCGCGGCTATGTTTAGCTTTTTACTTATGTTTCGTAGCCAGTCATCGGTTGCTAACGGATCTTCATTGGTACCATTGAAAACCGGCGGCCTGAGCCTCATGAATTCGGACATCCTGGATGGAGGTGGTATTCCTTGGCCTTGTTATCTTTTTAACCCTTGGGATATGTCTTGCATTAATTGTGTCTATAAATCCATTACATCGGCCAATGTTGTGGGTGGAGGTGGCGGCATCACCTCTCCTTTAGGGGTCATGTGATCCTCTTGGCTTACTTCTCCAGTTCCTTCTTGGGGGTCCATTACTCCGTCTATATCATTCACCTTCGCGACTGTTGCTTGTGGAGCTCTACCACGGCAGCATACGACTTGACCTCTAGGGGTTGTCCTGCCCCCAGGAGCATGCCCATACTGAATGTGGTCCTCTCTCGTGCCTATGTTGTGCGTTCACGATGAGCTCATACGTGGGCAAATCTCTTAAGGACCATACTATGGATTGTGAATTTTTTTTTGTTAGTTTTTTTTTGTATGTTCATATATGTATTTTTTATTGCCCATATATGTGTGTAAATATTTGATTCAATTTTTATGTCGTACATATACACCCCCTATTTGTAGGTTGGTTTTATTTGATATACATATAGGTATACGTGTGTATATACATACGCGTACCTGATATGTATTTATTTTATTAAGCACACAACTTATTTATTCCATTTGGTTATTTAGTCTGTATTTGAGTTAGAGCACACACGTTGCTACTCAATTTAATAGCCAAATAAAATCAACAAATCACATCAATCATTGGTAGATTACAAACTCATATATACTATATTACCCTAGCGCACTACTCGTGACTCATTTTAGCTCATGACATAAGCTAGTCTACATATGGACCTACAGTCGTACTAGTTTCTACGACTATGGCTGAAGTACGAGAGGATGGCGTAGTTTTTTTACGATTTCAACGTCACTCCTAGTATAGGTTTATGACATCACTGAGTATCTTCTGACAGTTGTAGTCATACTCCTTTCCATTGGTTTGACAAAGGTTTGCTGTGATTGAATCCTTTCAGAAGGATTGGTGTAGGGGTCCTTGGAAGTCCAGTCTCGGGGAGGCTATCGATATTATCAGTGTGGGTCGTCCATGTTGCAGGGTAGATTGAGGAGGTAGTAGTGATCCCAATAGGCACATAGAGTTTTCAACGAGATAAGGGGGGCAGAATCATGGAGGAGAGAGAGATGTCTCACAAATAGTCTTGTATTTTGCAAAATAGGCATATAATTGTCTGGGGTAACTCTAAGGTTTCGTCCTACGGCCAAGTATGGCTTTGTACCACTCTGTCAGGACCCACCCCTCTCGAGGCCCACTTGGGCATCCCGTACCAATCCCTGGATCAGTAGTTGGTACGCACAACATAATGTATCGAGTTCCATACATTAAATTATTCTCAACAGTACCGTTATGGTCTTATAAGCAAGTCTTAGGTTACAGTCCATGGGACTCACAGGGCCACTAAAAACAGAAAGACAATGTCAAACTACAACGGAATGGGCGACAACCAGCTCCTAGGCAGCCTTGGGCGCACGCCTAGACCTAGTCGTCATTGAATCGCACTTCGTCTTCTTCTTCTCCGTCCTCCTGTGCTTCTAAGGGTTGTGAAGCAAACAAGAGTGAGTACAGAAGGTACTCAACAAGCCCTAACACTACTCAAGGGTATGTGTTTCATGCAAGGGGATCGTAGCAAGGCAGGGCTAAACGGCTTAGGGTTGCCGAAAAACATTCATGCAGGGTCGCTTTTGAAAGAAGGTTTTGGAAAGCAAAAAGAAGTACCGTATCCTGATTTTAGTTGGTGGGACCTAGGGGAGTAGAACTATTTCCCGCTAGTTCTCTAAGTTTTATTCGAACATTCAAGCCCCATGGTTTTACTAGTTCCGGCACACAACCGTAATATCTAAAACATGACAAACACTGCCACCCAACTACATCAAGGAAAAATACTAAGACTAATCAACAAGAGCTCAGAACATAATGTGTCAAGACTGTGACAACGGTTATCTGGATTTTTAACACTCCACAGAGGTTGTACACTTTACCCGCAGGTCATGCACTCCTAGCAAGGGAGTAGCATAACGTTTGCCTCATCTTCCCCGAGTAACCCCACAGTCACACCTCGGGACGCACCCAGGGGCTATTTGGGCAATTACTCCCCCAGCCGGATCACGGGTAAGGACTCTCCCGTGTCTTTTCCTGGTCTCCCGTCCCTACTGGTCGCTAGATAGCTCATGTGGAAGTCACGAAGAAGGTAGAGAGAGTCCTGCCCATACAAGTTCTGTGGTTGTACAGAATCACTATGACGAGTTCATATGAACCGATCCTTATGTTTGTGAGGCGGCTCCATCAATTTCATGGTAGGTGGACTACACCGAAGCATACACTACACATTCACCATATCCGGCCTCAACCGTTCCTTTTCCCCACTTCACCCTACACCAGTTGTACGGCACAGTTCTCCCCAACCCACCTCCTAACTCACACCACCAATACACCTTTCAACACTTTTCGCAAATTCGATGAGTAGTTGTAGTGATTTGCGATGCGAACATCGCAGGGGTCCCTAAGCATTCTATTTTCATGGAAGATCACACGTCATCACATTATAGTGTGATGACAGGACCTTAGGGAATCAAGGAGATACATTATCAAGGTCAAGAAGGGGTTCGTGGTACTTCATATGTGAAGCACATGACTGTCACTATGCAGGTATTCTGGCCTTGAATGACGAGAGATAGTGTGCTACTTGCTGAAGTAATGGCTGGCTGATGTTATCGAGCTACGTTACTGAAGATCATGTAACCACCATCAACATCAAATCATCATAACAAAGTTAAAAACTATCGTATCGGCCAGACTACTTGCATGGAGATGCTACCACTAGTCAAGTGGGTCTTAGCTACCACAACGTTTAAAAGCATTCATGGAAAAACATGCATATTAAAACAGGCTATCAGGGCAATTTTACAAATTCATAGGAGCAATCATGATCAAGGAGGTTAGAGCTTGCCTTCACAGGCTTCTAGAAGTTTTTCATAATCGGGGTCTTCAGGTTCCTCAGCGAACTCCTCGTTTGCTATAGTACGTAACTTTCACGAGTAAGTGCTAAGCCCGAGGTAACCCCAAGAAATTGAAACAAAACTATGGAAATATTAATACTGATAAGTTTTTGGAAAATTATTGGTGAAGAGATTATTTATTTTAAAGCTTATATGTGACTCTTCCTTGGTTTATGGTTATTTAAATGATTCCTAGGAGGTCTTGGTTAACCTCTTACTCCTAGTGGCTTGTGTTGGACAAGTATCACCTTTTATTATCTTCTAGGGATCAAATATTTTTTACTACGAATTTTGACCGAGTATTAGGTAATTATTTGTATGAGTGTTACTTAGTCTGGCATTTAAGCATAAGTTCTCTTAAATTAAATGATTTATGACACGATATAGTTAATCTATAAATTGTATACAGTTTAACTTGGCATCTACCCACAACTGTTATGTTTTAGAAATTAAATATCATTCTTAGAGAATTTTCAGAATTTTTACACTAAGAAATATATTCCTTCAAATTGTGTGTACAGTTGGGTGTCGACTTAGCATTTATGTGTGGTTCTTGTGGCTGACAGATGGGCCAGAGGCCTCAGTGTGTGTATGTGTCCTTGGTGTATGTAGACTATGTGTGGGGACCACCCCGTGGTTCACCCACTTCAGGATCGCAGAGGGCGGTGCCGTGCGATGCGACACCCAACAACATACAAGAAAAGATTATGAACAAGATACAAACTTTATTTTTCATAATAAAGGCGGAAGTCTTTTACAAACTTAATGTACAGTGGAAATATTATACATAACTAGTCTCTCATCCTAACTAAGCAAAAGTGCAGTCGACCAGCACGGGGACGCTACACACTAGCAACACTGACACCAAGATCACGGCAGTGTGCAGGGATCCAGCTCGGCCGTGTACCCCGACGGTGGCATCGCCTCATCCTTGGACCCCTTCTCATAACTCTCACCTGCACACAGCTCAAATATTGCAACCATGAGCACGATGGCTCAGCAAGGCTTAACTGACAACCCTAGTCATGGAACTCTATATGCAGGGATGTGTAATATAGGAAAAAGGCTTTGCAATAAAGACATGCCTACATGTTGATCCTTACTTTTAGTTTTATAGCAGCAGTTTACTGAGCCTTAGGAAACCTTCACATCGGAAGTCCACCATCAAACAAGAAATGCTTTACTCCGATGTGGTGATGCCCAAAGTAGAAAATAAACTTAATTTTCTCTACATCTACAGCATACATGGTTTCAAAACATTAATAATTCATCACAGCATAATATCATTTATCTAGCTTCTTTCACTTCTTACTACGTCACAGAACAGTGAAAAAGTGGTACTCAAATAATCGCGAGGGGCGGTGATTGCAATCAGGAGACACCCGGACAACACGTCACACACACCCACTTTCAGAAGTGTGGTGCTTCACATCTTCCTACTCTGTTTTATGCAACAACCTTTCAAATGAAACCCAAATACCGAACCGGTCCATCTGTAATGGGCAGGAGGTCCCCGCGTGGAGCGTGACTGTGCCCACTGGCAGATTTACACCTTGCTACCCTCAACCCACTCCTATACAACGGTTGGGTAAGCCTCGACACCCAGGTTAACCAATTACATTGGTTTCCTGCTTATGTCAGTATGCCATCCGGTACTGTTCGATACTTATTCAGTAGGCCCACACACGACTCGATCCTCAATCGACACAAACAGGGCTACACACGTGATACCTCAACTCACTGCGTCCTATCCCCCCTGCTGGGTCTCGATTTCACAATTCTTAAGCCATTCTTTACTCTTTTCCATACTGTGTGATAAAACTTTACCTCACGAGTAGATTATAACTACTCGACTTCTACCGAGATCCTAAGCACATTAGCATGGCATTCTCTACTCGTTGAGTCTGTAAACTATCCGACCCTTCATAGGATTTAAAGTCATGCAAGTGGGGTTTCAAACACCTTAACTCTAATGCAACCATTCCAACCTAGACATAAGTGATACAAATGAAAAACTTTATAAAAGGTACTTAAATGCAAACCGGGGCTTGCCTGGTTGCGAGTCAAAGGAGAAGTTAACGTCAGTTGGGAGGACGTCCAATGGCTCCAGTGTGTCCTCAACTTCGGTCACTATATGAGATGTAGCAAAATATATGTATAAGTGCAAGTGTTATATAAGAAGTACACTTCTATTTATAGCTACTGTGATTTAGGTTCCTTAATTGGCTTTGAGATTTTTCCAGTGGATACTAGATTCTCTAAGGATGATCTTTACAAGATTTGGAGAAATTTCATTGAACCTTGTGGTCTCCAAAATTCCCACAAGTACAAGGCTTCTCTGAATTTTGATCCCAGATCTGAGGTTTTGATATGTCTGACAGTGGAAGATCTAAATAGAGCAGGTCTCTATAGTTCTAACAAAATTTGTTTCACCATTTTTTGGAGCTACCTACAGGGAGATATGAATTTTTGAAGTTGGACAGGAGTGCTGAAAATTTTCTGTTTAGAATTTGAATTTCCAAATAAAGTCTAAACTTTGGAAGGCAATTTAGCCTAGCAAATGAACTCCAATGAAGCTTAAATTTTACAGGAGATCACTAATATCATGAGGAATCTTCTGGCCAAATTTGAGGAAATTCCATAACATAGATCTTCTGGAATTAATTCCCAAACATTTAACTTTGATGAATTTTGGATAAAACTCCAGAGATCTTCAGATCAATTTCTTTGCATTTCCGCAAATTACTGATTGAGAGAAATCCAACAAAATTTGTTTCACAAATTTTGGACATTCCTACTGAAAGTTATGGTCATTTGAAGTTTGCACTAAATCTGAAAAATGAAGAATTTGTTTAAAATCTGGTTGTGGGCCCCAACCATGGCGCTATCCACTCAAATGACAGCAACACCAAGGCCACAGGGTTATTTCCCGTGCAGCCGCACCCGATCCGGTGCCACACGCCGATCCCTGCACGGAGACAGAAGCTGACCGGTGGGACCCGGCCCTCCTTCGTCTACCTCGCGCTGCCCGCGCATCCCGCGGCGGCGCACTCCGGCGAGGCTCGCCGCGACAGGGTTCCCATGGTCCAAACTTCACCAAACTTGCCGCCTGTGAGTTTTACACCGTGCTGAACATGATGGTGGGGTCGGGGGCGGATGACAATGGCCAAAATAGTGCTCGCACCGGCGGCCATGTCGAACTCCACTTCGGCGACCTCGTCCTCACTCGGCAGGGGGTCATTCGGGCTAGGGTTTGCTCTAAAAGCACCAGTGACGCATGGAAAACTTCGACCCATAGCCTGCTCTTCATGAAAACCACCAGAGATGGGACCTCACCGGCGACCCGATCAGCCCGCAAAGCGACCGGCGACAAAAACTCAGTGTCCGGTACCTCTACTTGATCATTTGAGCTCCTAGGACTTCGGAAAGGTTCGCAAGCGTGTGCAGGCGCTACCCTAAGCTCATCTATCTTGGAGCTACTCGGAGCACGATGAATTTCCCCGAAGAGTCCTCGGTTTTCTAGAGAACCACCGGCGCCAAACTTCAAATTACTCGGCGCCGGAGCTAAGAAAGCAGAAACTCGTTGGAGGGAAGGAAGAAGGGTTCCTAACACACCTCAGGAACCTTTTCCTCGAGCTGGAGAGGCAGTCAATCCGTTGGGCAACGGTGCGGCGCAGTGGCGATCAACACCCGAGGTCCGAAAGGAAACCTAGCTCGCGGGAGCCAACCACCGGTGCTAGCGTCTTCTTAGGGTTCGGAGAGCAGGAGGGAGACCTGGCGCAGCTTTCCCGTGGCTCAGTCGGGCGAGAAGTATGCCGAGCTCTCCGGGCGTCGATGAGCCGAAAGGATCTTCCGCTGGGAGGGTGTTTCAGCGGGAGTTCGCACGGGAGAGAGGAGAGACCAGGGAACACGCTGAAGAACGAGGTGGAGTGTCGAGTTTGCTCAGTGGAGGCTGAGTACGTGGAGAAATGGATCGAGGTGGCGGGTACGTCGTCAGCCGGCCGATCGTGCAGCCGCTCAGTGGCACGCCGAGGTGAAAACAGAGGCGGTAAAGCAATTCTGTGTGGCTGACTGCTGGGTTCCACCCCCTCATTTCTTAATCAAAATTTCCACTGATATTTTTCCCAAGCTACTCACAGTTAAAAGCTTTGCTTCACCTCAAAGTCATGGATTGAAATCTTTGAATTCAACTGATTTGAATTCTAGTGTGGAATTTGAATTGGTTTTGGTTATTTGAATTTGATTTGGAATTTGAATTCTCCTTTTGCATTGTTCCAAAACATAGCAAACCAACTCCAATATTTCTGAATTTTGGCATGGCTGCTAATTAAAATGTGGAGAACACATTTGTGGAAGCAAATTTGCAAATTGAGGAAGTTGGGATTTGAAACTGAAATTTAATTCAGATTCGAGGGCTTCCTCTTTTAAACCCAAACAAATACTAGAACCCCTCCGAATGAGCTGAAATTTGGAAGGTTGAATATTTGAAATATTAAGACCCAAGTTATGAATTTCGATCTCCATGTTGGGAAGTTTTGGGAAGTTGAACTCCTTACTTTGAACTCACACCATTATAATTCAAAGTTTTAATTCCCCTCATTTTTCCTAAGTGTAAATGTGCTGAAATCTTTGTTAGCATTTTTGGGGATTTTACACTATGTCTACCGAACTGATTTGAGTCCTATGGGCTATGATGATTTGGCAGTACGTGGCAGCTGACTTGACTGCCACATAGGCAGCACTGTCGAGGTGGCAGGTGACTGGACTGCCACCTAAGAGATATGCTGAGGTGGCTGCCACGTATGTGCCTTTGCTGACAGGGTGCTAACCTGGACGCCATGTGTAACAGCCCTAACTTTTGTAAAGTTTTATTTCAACGTGTGAAACAAAGTTAAGGCAAAGAAAGATGATAATGGTGTCACATGAAATAATGAACACAAATATGGACATGTGAGGGAGTTAAAAATTTTCTCTAGCCCATGCTCAACACATGTTAACTTAGGGGAAAGAATTAGACTCCCAAAAACTCTAACTCATGTGCACCTTCTCTATGAGTAGAGTGGAGGAAATTTAAATGCAATTTGAATTCTTTTGAAAGGATTCCTATTCAGATTGTACAAAGGCCCATATGTGAGAGCATAGATGCATTTCTATGTATTCAAGAGCCTAAGTTCCAAGTTTGGAGAATTTTGGAGCTCATCTACCATTTATTTGAAGGAATATTTGTGAGCACATTCAAATTCAAATTTGAATTTGGAAACTGAACCAAATGTGCTCAATTTTGAAATCAGATTTCATATTCAAATTTCTCACATTATGTTTGGCCTATCCTCCAAATTTGGTGACATTTGGGCAACGTTTGCTTGGGAATCTCAAAGCACAGTGGGGAAATCAAATAAAAGGGGCCGGACCCACATGTCATAGACCCGGTGCAGTGAACCGCCTCTGTTTCTCTCGGTGGCGCGCATGCGACAGCAAACCGACGTCTGGCGAAGTGATTTTTAGCGCCAGCTCCTGCTTCCCTCGTTTCTGCTCGATCTGATCCTCCCCACAGCGAGTGCAACAGGGCTACTTTGCTTCCTCCCCGTGCTGCCTCGTTCCCATGCGTCTGCTCCCGAGAAGAAGAACAGCAGCTCCCCTCTGTTTCTCTGATCGCCAGCAACTGAACAAAGCCCCCTTTGCCTGAGCTTCCAACAGCAAAAAGGTTCGCCCATGAGTGCTCTATCCGGCTGGCCACTTCACTCCACCATCCCGAACTCATCAGCACCAAGAAACAGAAAAGTTTCTGCTGCTCCCGTGTTGAACGTCGGAGGACCGGAACTGGACGCCGTGGACAGCCCAAACCAGAAGGGATCACGCCCAAGCAAGCCACCCCATCTGTGCACCAACAAGTCTAGTTGCTCACCTCCAAAGCTCAGCACTAGCCGTTGATCACAGAGGGAGAATTTCAAGTTTTTCTCCCGGACGGCAGAAACGGACCTTGAGGTAAGGAATTGTAAAATTCGTCCTCAAATCGTGTTTTTTGGGTCTCAAACTTCACACACAGGATGTTAACTTCCTAGCGCACCTCCTCCATCGATTTTACACCAAGAAATTGAGTATAGAGTGAGCAATCCGAGTTCTTTTAGAGGGTATATCGCTGGACCCTATCGGGCGCACGGTGCCGATAGGTTTAGAGCCCTCTCCAGCTTATTTAGACCTCATGCCGGTCTTCTACATGATACCCTGGTGCTGTAGAGCCCAAGAACCGACCATTTGATGGAGAATTCACCGTGCAAGACCTCGCCAGAGCCCTAAGGTTTGCAGTGGCCGGTGCGCCCTATTTTCCGGCGAGTTTCAGCCGCCGGCGACCTCACCAACGTGTTCAGCGTGGGGAAATATGGGGGGCGGCCAGCAGGGGGTCTGGAGGCGGCTGGGAAGTGCTTTTCCGGTGACCTCGCCGGAGTGGGCCGCCACTGCCCTGTTTGGCGCGAGTCTGGAGGTTAGGGATGACAGGTGGGACCCACTGTCAGCATTTAAACATTTTCCAGATTTTCCCACTTTAGTTCAAACTTTGGAGAGCCATAACTTTGTGTAGGAGTGTCCAAAAATTGTAAAACAAATTTTGTTGGATTCCTCTCAAAGAGTACTATCCAGGGGTGCAGCTCAATGTTTATGGAAATCCCTGGATTTGCCTCATTAATTCATTTATGGAAAATATTGTATGAATTGTTACAGGAGTTCTGTTTATTGGAAAATTCCCAAGTTTGGCCAGGACATTCTTCCAAAATTCCTTGAACTACAGTAAAAATTTCAGAGGCATTAGACCTCATTTGTTGTTCAAATTATGTGTTCATTCCTTATGTCTCTGAAAAATGGGAAAATAAACAAAGACATTTTCAGCTTTTCCCCAATCCTTGTAAAATCCATATATCCATGTAGGAAACTCCAAAAAGAGTAAAACCAATTCCTATGGACTCAGTACATTTTGTACTTCACAAAAAGTCTACTTTGCAGCATAGGAAAGCTTAATATCTAGGGGATAAAGGCAGGTTAGTGAAAACTACATAAGGATTTGTTGTGCTCACATGAAGCTATTTCTTGAGCTCAATTTCTGCACACTGCCTAAATACCATCCATAGAGGCTGTGGTTAAATTCTCAGCTTCATTGGACCTCTGGAACTTGAGCTACCATCTTTTAGGTTTAAGTGTCCATATAATGGACTTAATCACATGGTGATTACTAGTATCACTTGTCACCTAGCATTCTTCTTCTCTAAGGTTTAGATCCAACAACAGAAACCTTGCTGTTGTTTGTCCCTTTTAGGTGTGAGTTAACTGATACAACAGTTTTGAATCATTTTCTAAATTGCTTTTGAATACATGTGCATAAATCATCTTTATAGCTCACGTGGCGTCGACGTTCGACTAGGACTCGACTCTGCAGCGAGGATCTCCATCTCGTGACGAGTTTGGCGGATTCTCCGGAGGAAGACTAACTCCTAGCTTCTAACAAAACCGTTGAGCAAGGCAAGCCCCGGTTTGCATATCGTTACCGTTTTAAATTTTGCTTTACTTCACCTGATGTGTATTAGACTTGATATTGTGCATTATGTCTAGGATGATTGAAACCCACTTGCATGGCTATTACATCCCTGATTAGAAGGTTTAGTGTAGGCTTTGCCTCATCTTAGATGCTAGGCTAATGTTGTAGCTAGCTCGGTAGAAGTCGAGTAGTAAAAAGCTACTCGCGAGAAAGTTCGAGTAATGGAGTTACTCGCGAGAGGTAAATGATAAGAGCACCCTCAGGAAAATGAGATGGGGACGGGGATGTTCCTGTAGGATGGAGCGCTCAAGGTTGGTCTCGACCTGCGATGGGTGTGACAATGCTTGAGACCACATTTGGCCTGGACCGGGATGGTATGGCAAATGTGGAGGTTGGTTGTAGCCCCGTCCGTGTCGGTTAAGGACCGTATGTATGCGGCCCTGCTGGACAAGATTGAGCTGTACCAGATATATAGTGGGGTATGGGACCCATGAAACCGATGTAACTCGATGGACCGTGATATAGAAACTCATGCTTCGCGTCGGAATGACGTTGAGAAGGCGGGAGGTGTAAATCCTTTAGCGGACAACTTCGACGTGTCCGCGTAGGGCACCATCCTGCTCGGCGCGAAACGTTTTTCTATGTCGGGGTGTCGTGTGAAAGGTTGCTGCATACAACGTAAGAAAGAGCTCTTGAGAGAGTATTTTGAGGCGGGTGTATGTGTCGTGTATTCCGGGTAGTTATTTATTCGAATCACCGTCGCTCGCGGAAGAGGATTGAGCATACTTGCCCACTGCGCCGTGACTTAGTAAGAAGAGGAACTAAGTCTCTTAACTTGCTGTTTGTGGATTAATCACTGTATTGGAACCTTGACTGAAGTAGATATAGAGCCAACTAAATTTCATTTCCACCTTAGGCGAGCAACATCGGGATAAGCGTTTCTTGTTTGATTGTGGACTTCCGATGTTGTGAGGCGTGAGGACCACTAAAATGAAGGCTATAAGAATCTGAATATAAGGATCAAGTTTAGTCAAGCTGCATTTTGCAACTTCCTATTCCTACTGTCTTACTACCCCTGCATTTAGAGTTACATGTTTAGGAGTGACGGTTAAGTCTTGCTGAGCCTTAGTGCTCATGGTTGCTTCTGAGTTATTTTGCAGGTAGCAGGATGCCTGCTATGAAGAGGGTTGTTCGGTGAGGCGATGAACCTCACGGTTCGTTCCACTCATCGGAAACCTAGCCGCTGCCTTCCTTTGGTGAAGCTAGTAGGAAGCGTTCACGGGCTGAACAACTTCTCTTCGGCGTAGTTAGGGTCGAGAGTGAGTAGATTGTCCAGCTAGTTTTAATTTCCGCTGCGTGTGTACATTATGTTGTAAAAGAAATTATCTTGAGTAACAAAATGGTTCCGTTATGTTCTTATCGTCTTTTCGTGCATGCTGTTGGGGTGCCGCATCGCACGGCACCACCCACTGCGATTCCCGGGCCGGGCCTCACAGCGTGGTATCAGAGCCGCATTGGGAATAGCATGCATGAAAAGAGCATATTTTCGAAAACTTAGAGGTATACGAGTGAGGAACGTATAGTATGCCCACATAAGGAGTATTATTAGCATAGTTTTTTAAGGTGGCAAGCTAACAGTGTGTTACTCTACAGTATTTCAATTATGTAACGACGCACCTACGTGGAGGTAAGAATGGTAAGGAACGCCACCGAAAGCGGATCAATTTCGGTTAGCTCCCCCATACGAGGAAAGTAGTGTGGGATGTCCCGTTCAGCAATGGACGGGAAGTGAATATGTTTTCTAAGACTCTTCATGTCTTAGAGACATATGAATGGCACTAGCCTCCAGTGCGCAAACCCAGGGGCAAGAGGAGGAGACCCTATCGTGTGGTTTGTAACACGAAGTGTGTTCTCTAGGACTCTTCATGTCCTATGAGGCATACGAAAGCGCTGTTCCACCGGTGTGCTTTATTGCAAAGGTGTGGAGCCCCCGTCGGGTGGTGAATAACCCGATCATGTACCTTGAGACGTGGCTTGACTCAAGGACGGCCCGTATGGCAATGATACGGGGCGTATGTTTTTACTATGATATGGACCTTCCTGAAATGATAAACCAATGTGTGCATAATTATTGAGTGATTTTCTGCAGGTACCTTAACCACGTTAGAACATGTCGTGTAGAAAACGTTTGTGAGTGATCGTTTTAGTGCCACCATTTGAAACGTATATGCCGGTATAAAGCCGGTTAGGATTTTAATTTGGTGAGGAAACGTAGTACCGTGATGTGTTTTGAACTGCATGAAAATGAAGGTTTGAAAAGAAAAAGAGTAAATTTGGAGTCTAGGATTCTATTAGGGGGTGATGAATTCCTATATTGAACTAAGAGTCAATTGGGAGTATAGATTTATTCACAAAGACTTAGGAATAAACATCCCCTGTTTCCGGCAGAATCTTTGCTGAAGTTGAACAGGACATAACTTTTGTTTGGTTGAACCAACAGAGGTGTGCTATACATTTCTGGAAAGCTATTGATGTCTTCTATAACTCTTCAGTAGAACTCCAGATTAGAATCACCCTCCAAATGGATCAAATTCTCAGATGAGTGTGAACTGTCCAAAAACAGGGCAGACACAAATTGCTCTCTGAAAATTTCTGTATTTCGACCATAACCTTCTGTAGAAAAATTTCTAAGGGTCAAGTAATACACCGTTAGAAAGCCTGTGATATATGCTATGACTTTGTAGTTCAAAGGTTCTCCAGACTTGGAGTTTAAAGTGATGAAATTTTGCGGACAAAACAGCCACTTTCAAAGGAGGTGCTGTCAAAATTGTTCCAGATTTCTGTTAACTTTGAAATATCACAACTTTTGATCCAGAACTGATATTAAGGCAAATCAATACTCGTTGGAAAAATATTGAAGTTAACTATAACTTTGATATTCAACTTGAGACATGAAATTACCATTTTCATATTCAAATTCTGGGATTAAGACCTATTGGTCATTCTGAACAGAGTAGTGCTTATTGCCTATGTAACTTAGGACTTTTTGTGGACAGGGATGTTTTAGACTTCTCTAAGCTCCATAACACGTTCTTGAGTTATTTTTCAGTTTGTCCTACTATTGGAATTAAGGGTTTGGACAAAATTGCTCACATTTGATAGATTTCAATATTGTCGAAAACCTAGTTAGCTTGTTTAATGCCGCAATATTGACGTGATGCTTTTACGGTTATGTTTTCAATTCAAGTTGAGTTTAAACTTTGAATTTTAACCGTAAATTGCTCACTCTTGCAGCATGGATCGTGCTCATTCCAGGAGTGAGGTTGGTGAGTCGAGTCACGGCGAAATTAATTCGCCACGACAAGAAGTGCCGACATCATCAACCGGATTGGCGGAAATCTTGGCAAAGATGGCTGAATCTCTGGATCTGTTGGTGCGACAAAGCATACGACAGGAGACACTACAGCAAAATCCCCCGCCAAACACTTATCTGGATTTCTTAGCAAGCCAACCACCGGTTTTCTCGGAAGGGAAAGAACCGTTGGAGTCGGCTCATTGGCTCCAATGTATCGACGCCAAGTTTGATATGCTTGAGTGCGACGAATATCAGAAGACTCTATTTGCCGCTCAACAACTCCATGGAGCCGCTGGAGCTTGGTGGGCAGAGTACATCGCTACTCTTCCTGAAGGTCATCGAGTGACATGGGATGAATTCCGGGATGTTTTCCGGGGACGTCACATTTGTTCGGGAGTTCTTCGAACAAAGTATCAAGACTTTCTGGAATTAAAGCAAGGAGAAAAGAGTGCGTACGAGTACTCCAAGGAGTTTGAAGACTTGATGCAATACACCACTCATATGGTAGACTCAGAAGCATTGAAATGCGAGTATTTCTTCCGAGGTTTGAATGTCGATCTTAAAGAACAAGTGGCCTTGTTCAATAACGGTATTTACAATGAGTTGGTGAATGCCGCTATCATTAAAGAAGACATGCATCTCCGTTGTGAAGCGGAGCTGAAAAGGAGTATACCGCCGGACAGTGATATCGCGGTTCGTCCAAACTATAGAGTGCGGTATTACTCGCCAGTTAGGCAACAAATTCAGCCTGTGGTGCAACTCTCACAACCACGGCTGGAGTTCATCACTTATGAGCCTCCACCTCAACAGCAGCTATCAGAAGTTGTTTGTGCAACCCTACCACAACCAGCTGTGCACAGTTTATCTCCACCTCGTGTTAGTAGGGAGCTGAGGATTTCTGCAGCACAAAACCGTCGGGGAGCTCAGAAGAGCCACACTTGTGTGTTGTCTCATCAATGCTCAGATCAGCACCGTGAACCTTCAAAGAAGAATCTTTCGAAAGCTGGCAGGGTTAATTACACTGCTATTGAGGACATTGCAAAAGGCGAACCAGTTTTAGCGGGCATGTTCAAGTTACATGAACAGCCCACTTTTATTTTGTTTGATTCCGGAGCCACCCACAATTTTATTAGCAGAGACTATGTGCTGAAGAATAATATTCCATTTAGCACAGTTAAGCATCCGTTTCGTATCAGCTCACCCGGAGGCAAGATATCAACAGATGAGATGGTCTTTCGGGCACCGTTATGTTTAGGTGGAAACATCTATCCTGCGAGCCTTATCATACTCAAAGGCCAAAGGATCGATATTATCTTGGGGATGTCATGGTTGACACATTATGGACCTATCTTTGACATCAGCTCTCGGACTGTCCAACTGAATTCCTCAATACACGGTTGCAACACATTGAATCTTGTGGATCCATCACAACGTGTTGCAGCAGTGCATCAGATTGAAGATCCTAAACTTGAGGATATTCCAGTGGTATGTGAATATCCAGATGTGTTTCCCGAAGACTTGTCGGGCATGCCGCCCGAACGTGATGTAGAGTTCAAGATTGAACTAGCACCGGGAACAACACCTATTTCTCGGCGACCATATAAAATGGCACCGAAGGAGCTAGCAGAATTGAAGGAGCAGCTTAATGACCTCATGGACAAAGGTTTTATACGACCAAGTTCATCACCTTGGGGCTGTTCCGCAATCTTCGTGAAGAAGAAGGACGAGACTTTGAGACTATGCGTAGATTATCGTCACTGAATGCTGTCACTATCAAGAATAAGTGTCCACTACTGCGCATTGACATTTTGTTCGATCAACTAGTGGGTACTAAGGTATTTTCCAAGATGGATCTTCGGTCCGGGTATCACCAGATAAAAATCCAGGCAGAAGACGTACCTAAGACGACGTTCTCGACAAGATATGGTCTTTATGAATATCTTGTCATGTCTTTTGGGTTTACCAATGCTCCGGCTCACTTTATGTATCTCATGAACTCTGTGTTCATGCCGGAGATAGACAAGTTCGTCGTGGTTTTTATCGACGACATCTTGGTCTATTCAAAGTCAGAAGAAGAACATGCTGAACATTTGCGTATTGTACTCCAACGCTTGAGAGATCACAAGCTTTATGCAAAGTTCAGTAAATGTGAGTTTTGGATCAGCAAAGTGCCGTTTCTTGGGCATATTATTTCAGCGGAAGGCATCGCTGTGGACCCAAGTAAAATCGAGCAAGTGCTGAATTGGAAATCTCCAACATCTGTTCATGAAGTGAGGAGTTTCCTAGGTTTAGCGGGTTATTACCGGAGATTCATTCCAAACTTCTCCAAAGTCGCTAAACCTATGACGGAGCTGTTGAAGAAAAGCACCAAGTATGATTGGAGCAATTCATGCGAACAAGCTTTTCAAACTTTAGTGAAGTATCTCACTACAGCTCCAGTTTTGGCCCAGCCGGACACCACGAAGCCTTTTGATGTCTATTGTGATGCATCCGGCATTGGTTTGGGTTGTGTGTTGATGCAAGAAGGACGTGTGGTCGCGTATGGATCCCGACAACTCAGGGGTCATGAGCAGAATTACCCGACGCACGACCTTGAACTAGCTGCAGTGGTCTTAGCATTGAAAATGTGGAGACATTATCTACTAGGCAATCTAGTACATCTCTACACTGACCACAAAAGCTTGAAGTACATCTTCACACAGAAGGAACTGAATATGAGGCAGTGAAGATGGCTCGAATTGATCAAGGATTATGAACTTGAAATTCATTACCACCAGGGTAAAGCGAATGTGGTTGCCGACGCACTTAGTCGGAAAGCCCACATTCACCATTTAGCCATGGCTGCACATAAAGGAGGAGAACCAAGCCTGCGCTTAGTTCCCTACGGATCGCTGTTCAACCTCGCTCTTATTCCTACAATCCGAGATGAGATTGTAGAGGCTCAGAAGAGAGACAGGGGTATGTCTCATATCCGGAGGAGAGTGGACAGCGGTGAATTGAAGATGTTCCGCAAGGATGAAGATTGTACTCTATGGTTTAACAACCGTATAGTTGTACCCCGGAACATGAAATTGCGGCAGAAGATATTGGATGAAGCACATTTATCCAAGTACTCCATTCATCCGGGAAGCAATAAGATGTACCAGGACTTGAAATCTAAGTTCTGGTGGACACGGATGAAAAGAGAGATTGCGAAGTACGTATCCGAGTGTGATACGTGTCGGCGGGTTAAAGCCGACCATATGAGGAAAGACGGACCACTTCAACCGCTGAAGGTTCCAGCATGGAAGTGGGAAGACATAAGTATGTACTTCATCGTCGGTTTACCCATGACCAGCAACAAGCATGATTCTATTTGGGTAATCGTTGATCGTTTGACCAAGACAGCACATTTTATTCCAGTCCATACCAAATATGTGACAAAGAAGTATGCGGAGCTGTTCATCTCAAGAATCGTGTGTTTACACGGGGTTCCCCGCACCATCGTGTCCGATCGAGGTGCGTTGTTCATATCCAGATTTTGGGAGCAACTGCATGCTTCCTTGGGAACCAAGTTAATTCGGAGTTCAGCGTATCATCCGCAAACTGATGGTCAAACGGAGAGGATAAATCAGATTCTGGAGGATATGCTACGGGCATGTGTCATCAATCATGGGAAGAATTGGGATGACCATCTACCATTAGCAGAATTCTCATATAATAACGGTTATCAATCCAGCATCAAGATGGCCCCGTATGAAGCTCTTTATGGCCGGAAGTGCCGCACACCACTGAATTGGTGTGAGTCCGGCGAGAGAGTGGTCTACGGGATTGATCTTGTGAATGAAGCCGAGGAACGAGTGCGAGTGATTCAAGCCAATTTAAAGGCTGCTCAATCTCGGCAGAAGAGTTATGCAGACAAAAGACGTCGACCTCTTCACTTCGACATCGGGGACCACGTTTATCTTCATGTCTCTCCGATGAAAGGGGTTCATCGTTTTGGAGTGAAAGGAAAGATCGCTCCGCGATTCATCGGGCCGTTTGCTGTCACTGATATATGCGGACCCGTGGCCTATCGTCTGGAGTTACCGACGTCACTTTCGGGTATTCACAATGTTTTCCACGTCTCTCAGCTGCGGAAATGTCTTAAGTACCCAACCGCAGTTCATATGGAGAACATTGAGGATCTTCAACCGGATCTCACTTATTCTGAGTATCCGATACAGATTATCGACGAGAAGACTCGCGCCACAAGAAATCTGACAATGCGATTTTACAAAGTCTTGTGGAGCAACCACACCGCTGATGAAGCCACATGGGAAAGCGAGGAATTTCTCCATTTAAATTTTCCCGACTTGTTTGTACCATATGTCCAGTAGTCATTCTCCCTTCCTCTTTCTTTTTGTAATCTCGGGACGAGATTCTTTTAAGGGGGGAGGAATGTAACAGCCCTAACTTTTGTAAAGTTTTATTTCAACGTATGAAACAAAGTTAAGGCAAAGAAAGACGATAATGGTGTCACATGAAATAATGAACACAAATATGGACATGTGAGGGAGTTAAAAATTTTCTCTAGCCCATGCTCAACACATGTTAACCTAGGGGAAAGAATTAGACTCCCAAAAACTCTAACTCATGTGCACCTTCTCTATGAGTAGAGTGGAGGAAATTTAAATGCAATTTGAATTCTTTTGAAAGGATTCCTATTCAGATTGTACAAAGGTCCATATGTGAGAGCATAGATGCATTTCTCATGTATTCAAGAGCCTAAGTTCCAAGTTTGGAGTATTTTGGAGCTCATCTACCATTTATTCGAAGGAATATTTGTGAGCACATTCAAATTCAAATTTGAATTTGGAAACTGAACCAAATGTGCTCAATTTTGAAATCAGATTTCATATTCAAATTTCTCACATTATGTTTGGCCTATCCTCCAAATTTGGTGATATTTGGGCAACGTTTGCATGGGAATCTCAAAGCACAGTGGGGAAATCAAATAAAAGGGGCCGGACCCACATGTCATAGACCCGGTGCAGTGAACCGCCTCTGTTTCTCTCGGTGGCGCGCACGCGACAGCACACCGACGTCCGGCGAAGTGATTTTTAGCGCCAGCTCCTGCTTCCCTCATTTCTGCTCGATCTGATCCTCCCCACAGCGAGTGCAACAGGGCTACTTTGCTTCCTCCCCGTGCTGCCTCGTTCCCGTGCTTCTGCTCCCGAGAAGAAGAACAGCAGCTCCCCTCTGTTTCTCTGATCGCCAGCAACTGAACCAAGCCCCCTTTGCCTGAGCTTCCAACAGCAAAAAGGTTCGCCCATGAGTGCTCTAGCCGGCTGGCCACTTCACTCCACCATCCCAAGCTCATCAGCGCCAAGAAACAGAAAAGTTTCTGCTGCTCCCGTGTTGAACGTCGGATGACCGGAACTGGACGCCGTGGAAAGCCCAAACCAGAAGGGATACGCCCAAGCAAGCCACCCCATCTGTGCACCAACAAGTCTAGTTGCTCACCTCCAAAGCTCAGCCCTAGCCGTTGATCACAGAGGGAGAATTTCAAGTTTTTCTTCCGGGCGGCAGAAACGGACCTTGAGGTAAGGAATTGTAAACTTCGTCCTCAAATCGTGTTTTTTGGGTCTCAAACTTCACACACAGGATGTTAACTTCCTAGCACACCTCCTCCATCGATTTTAGACCAAGAAATTGAGTGTAGAGTGAGCAATCCGAGCTCTTTTAGAGGGTATATCGCTAGACCCTATCGGGCACACGGTGCTGATAGGTTTAGAGCCCTCTCCAGCTTGTTTAGACCTCATGCCGGTCTTCTAAATGATCCCCTGGTGCTGTAGAGCCCAAGAACCGACCATTTGGTGTAGAATTCACCGTGCAAGACCTCGCTGGACCCTAGCGTTTGCTGTGGCCGGTGCGCCCTATTTTCCGGCGAGTTTCAGCTGCCGGCAACCTCACCAACGTGTTCAGCGTGGGGAAATATGGGGGGGGCGGCCAGCAGGGGGTCTAGAGGCGGCTGGGAAGTGCTTTTTCGGCGACCTCGCCGGAGTGGGCCACCACTGCCCTGTTTGGCGCGAGTCTGGAGGTTAGGGATGACAGGTGGGACCCACTGTCAGCATTTAAACATTTTCCAGATTTTCCCACTTTAGTTCAAACTTTAGAGAGTCATAACTTTGCGTAGGAGTTTCCAAAAATTGCGAAACAAATTTTGTTAGATTCCTCTCAAAGAATACTATCCAGGGGTGCAGCCCAATGTTTATGAAAATCCCTGGATTTGGCTCATTAATTGATTTAAAGAAAATTTTGTATGAATTTTTACTGGAGTTCTGTTAATTGGAAGATTCTTAAATTTGGCCAGGACATTATTCCGAAATTCCTTGAACTCCATAAAAATTTCAGAGGCATTAGACCTCATTTGCTTGGTCAAATGATGTGTTCATTCCTTATGTCTCTGAAAAATGGGAAAATGAACAGAGACATTTTTAGCTTTTCCCCAATCCTTGTAAAATCCATATCTCCATGTAGGAAACTCCAAAAATGGTAAAACCAATTCCTATGGACTCAGGACATTTTGTACTTCACAAAAAGTCTACTTTGGAGCATAGGAAAGCTTAATATCTAGGGGATAAAGGCAGGTTAGTGAAAACTACATAAGGATTTGTTGTGCTCACATGAAGCTATTTCTTGAGCTCAATTTCTGCACACTGCCTAAATACCATCCATAGAGGCTGTGGTTAAATTCTCAGCTTCATTGGACCTCTGGAACTTGAGCTACCATCTTTTAGGTTTAAGTGTCCATATAATGGACTTAATCACATGGTGATTACTAGTATCACTTGTCACCTAGCATTCTTCTTCTCTAAGGTTTAGATCCAACAACAGAAACCTTGCTGTTGTTTGTCCCTTTTAGGTGTGAGTTAACTGATACAACAGTTTTGAATCATTTTCTAAATTGCTTTTGAATACATGTGCATAAATCATCTTAATAGCTCATGTGACGTCGACGTTCGACTAGGACTCGACTCTGCAGCGAGGATCTCCATCTCGTGACGAGTTTGGTGGATTCTCCGGAGGAAGACTAACTCCTAGCTTCTAACAAAACCATTGAGCAAGGCAATCCCCGGTTTGCATATCGTTACCGTTTTAAATTTTGCTTTACTTCACCTCATGTGTATTAGACTTGATATTGTGCATTACGTCTAGGATGATTGAAACCCACTTGCATGGCTATTACATCCCTGATTAGAAGGTTTAGTGTAGGCTTCGCCTCGTCTTAGATGCTAGGCTAATGTTGTAGCTAGCTCGGTAGAAGTCGAGTAGTAAAAAGCTACTCGCGAGAAAGTTCGAGTAATGGAGTTACTCACGAGAGGTAAATGATAAGAGCACCCTCAGGAAAATGAGATGGGGACGGGGATGTTCCTGTAGGATGGAGCGCTCAAGGTTGGTCTCGACCTGCGATGGGTGTGACAATGCTTGAGACCACATTTGGCCTGGACCGGGATGGTAAGGCAAAATGTGGAGGTTGGTTGTAGCCCCGTCCGTGTCGGTTAAGGACCGTATGTATGCGGCCCTGCTGAACAAGATTGAGCTGTACCGGATATATAGTGGGGTATGGGACCCATGAAACCGATGTAACTCGATGGACCCTGATATAGAAACTCATGCTTCGCGTGGGAATGACGTTGAGAAGGCGGGAGGTGTAAATCCTTTAGAGGGCAACTTCGACGTGTCCGCGTAGGGGACCATCCTGCTCGGCGCGAAACGTTTTTCTATGTCGGGGTGTCGTGTGAAAGGTTGCTGCATACAACGTAAGAAAGAGCTCTTGAGAGAGTCTTTCGAGGCGGGTGTATGTGTCGTGTATTCCGGGTAGTTATTGATTCGAATCACCGTCGTTCGCGGAAGAGGATTGAGCATACTTGCCCACTGCGCCGTGACTTAGTAAGAAGAGGAACTAAGTCTCTTAACTTGCTGTTTGTGGATTAATCACTGTATTGGAACCTTGACTGAAGTAGATATAGAGCCAACTAAATTTCATTTCCACCTTAGGCGAGCAACATCGGGATAAGCGTTTCTTGTTTGATTGTGGACTTCCGATGTTGTGAGGCGTGAGGACCACTAAAATGAAGGCTATAAGAATCTGAATATAAGGATCAAGTTTAGTCAAGCTGCATTTAGAGTTACATGTTTAGGAGTGACGGTTAAGTCTTGCTGAGCCTTAGTGCTCACGGTTGCTTCTGAGTTGTTTTGCAGGTAGCAGGATGCCTGCTATGAAGAGGGTTGTTCGGTGAGGCGATGAACCTCACGGTTCGTTCCACTCATCAGAAACCTAGCCGCTGCGTTCCTTTGGTGAAGCTAGTAGGAAGTGTTCACGGGCTGAACGACTTCTCTTCGGCGTAGTTAGGGTCGAGAGTGAGTAGATTGTCCAGCTAGTTTTAATTTCCGCTGCGTGTGTACATTATGTTGTAAAAGAAATTATCTTGAGTAACAAAATGGTTCCGTTATGTTCTTATCATCTTTTCGTGCATGCTGGGGGGGTGCCGCATTGCACGGCACCACCCGCTGTGATTCCCGGGCTGGGCCTCACACCATGTGCCCCGTTTGGCTGATGTGGCATGCTTCGTGTATGCCACAAGGGTTCCACATTAGCTGACTGTGGTGAAGTGGTGGCTGATTGGACTGCCACGTAGGCAGATCTGCCAAGGTGGCTGCCACCTCCTCTGACACGGATGCAAGGGTGTTGGATTAGATGTGTTGGCGCTGACTGGATGAACACGTGGGCAGTTTGACTTAGGTGGCGTGCCATGTGGGCCACTCACAAGTGACACGTAAGCACAGGGATATGACATGGCTGCTGGGGCGGCAGAGGATCGCTGGCGGCTAGCCGGCGCCCGAACTCTTTTCTTCTTCTGGGTTAACCAAAACAAGCTAGTGGCCGGGCTTCTACACATCGTGGGGAGTCTACTGGTGGTGGAGGTCGTCCGAGGTGAATGCCGAATAGGCGGCTATGGTTCGCCGGAGATGGCAGTGTGTATAAGTCCCCAAAATGTATATGAAATAAACCGAGGCTTGAAAGTCTATGTGTTGCAAATTCATGAAAAATGGGACTTGCTAAAACTTTTCTACACGCAAAGTGATACATGGATGTTCATCAAAAAGAGGCTCACATGTTCATTTGAATATGTTGAACCAATATGAACTTAAACACTCATTTGCATGAAAGTTAAAAATCAGATTTTCAAATTCAGTGTTCACCGCAAAATTGTGGCCAAACTTTTGAATACACATGCGGCCTCCTACTTTTGAATTTGAGGAAAAAGTTGGATGACAACCTTCTAACTTTATGGTGGGCTAAAAAGGAATTAACTAGGAGCATGTGCAAATTCAAACCAAATTCAAATTTGCAATGCCAATTCGAACTTAATTTGGCGCATTCAAATTCTAGCTCACGTTTGAAATTCAGAGCTTTTGAATTGAGGGGATGGACACGAGGAGATCTTTTGAGAGGAGGAAGGGGTGGACCCCACATGTCATTGAACGATATGACTTGAAAATGAAGCCATTGGGTCTCTGTTTCCATTCCACCGAGGAGCCTTTACTGGGCACCACCGAGAGAGCGGCTGCCACCACCTCCTCCTCACCACGCGCTGGAACCAGTGTGTGTGCTTCCTCCCAACGTGATCCTCCCTCACAGACCGAAGCAAACAGATTTTTCACTCTCTCCTCGTTCACAACACGCAAAGAACAGAGCCCCCACACCGCCGCTGAGGGGGCCCGACCCCGATCACAGGGCCATGCCGCCTTGCCCGAGGAATCGCATTGGGTGGTGCCGTGTTATGCGGCACCCAACAGCACACATATAAGGAACACAGTACTACATAAACCAAAACGGAAGCTTACAACTGTTCTTTGTAAATAATTTACATAAAATAGCTACAGCGGAAGTCTATAAATAGCTCACGATGATTATCTAAGACGCACTCGAGAAGAGGTCCAGCCCGCGGACTCTTCTCGCTAGCAACACGAAGACAAGGCAGCGGCTAGGTTCTCCAAGTGTGACATGACTTGGAAGTTTCCAAGTCTCACCGGACAACCTTCTTTATAGCGTCGATGTTTACCTGCAAAACCACTTATATAGCAAGAGTGAGCACAAGGGCTCAGCAAGACTTAACCGTCTCTCCTAAAGCATGGAACTCTATATGAAAGTAACCTAAGACCTAAACCTGTCATTTGCGAAAAGACTCGCCTACGAGTTCATCCTTAACTTTCAAATTTTAGCCATATTCATAATGACCTTGCGATCAGCAACATTGGAACTCCACAATCAAACAAGAAACGCTTCATTCCAATGTTACTTGCCACAAGGTAGAAAATAACTTTAGTTAGCTCTATCTCTACTTCAACCATGGTTTTCATGCAACTTAACATATTCATAGCAGCAATTATACTTTTGCAGACTGTTTCCACACAAGTTGATTAACTACGTCACAGCGCAGTGAGCAAGCGGTACTCATAACCGCGAGGGACGGTGATTCGAATCAAACACTACCCGGATAACTCGACACATACGCCCGCCTCTGAAGACCCTACTCTGGCGTCCTTCATTACGTCGTATGTGGCAACCTTTCTCAGGCCACTAAACTGTAGAACCGGTTGCGCCGTCTCGGGCTCATAGGTCTAACGAGACGATGTGGTATGCCTCTACAATCCAGTGTACCCGGTACATCGGTTTCCTGGTTCCCATATATCAGTAAGCATCCGGTACACAACTCAATACTTGCTCCCAGGGCCGCATACGCTTCGGTCCTTGACCGACACGGGCAGAGCTACTCGACCAAGACCTCGTCTTGTCGCTGTCAAACCCCTCTGCCCAGTCTCATCTTTAGAAACGTAAACTTTAGTTTGCTACCTTTTCCAACCCCACTTATGTGGTCCTGGAACAAAGCTCGCGAGTAGATTCCAACTACTCGTCTTCTACCGGCTGTCCTAGCCTATTTAGCACGGCCTTATTCTACAGCGATGACACACTTCTACCCTTGACCTCAGGGTTCATGTTTGGTTATGCAAGTGGAGTATCAAACATCCTGGACCTAATGCACATACAAACCTCGACCAATAGTAGTGAACAAAGGGAAAACTTTAAAAACAACTTAAGTGCAAACCGGGGCTTGCCTTGGTTTTGCAGGTGACTTAAGTCAGATAAGATGAAGTTAGTTGCTGATGATGACTTGAAGCTTAATCCCTGCCTTCTTGCTCCTTGATCAAATCTTCACTTATCCACGTTTAAGCACTACACGTTATGCACATGCATATCTTTAATTGTAAAACTGTTTGCTAACAAATGCTACAGACAAGTTTGAAACTGGAACTTTGTTTAAGAATTTAAAATGACACTGGTGCTAGTGGTTTGGGTTTGTGTCTAAGCACTATACTCAAGTGAGAAGTGAGGTTCATCACTTGGGTGGGGAAATCAACTAATGGTTGAACAGAACACTAATGATCCAGGGCTCCAATGGAGCTGGGAATTTTCTTGGGAGTTCCTTGTCACAAGAAAGTTCTCTGGACCAAAATTCAGAACATTTCACTAAGTGGATCACCCAGAACAATTCCCTAAGCATTTAAGCATAAGGGAATTAATTCTGATTAAACTTGCATTTTCAAGCAAATCTAAGTGAACCATAATTTCCTACATAGCTCAGAGAGTATGCCTAAATTTTCCTAGGAGTTTTGGAGCTAAGGAATGGCTAGAACTGAATTTCCAAGTTTTGGAAATTCTCTGAAAATGTTTCTGTATTTATTTGAATACAGAAACTTGAAATTGGAATTATCCAAATTAAATCAATTCCAAATGAGCTGAAACTTTAACAGGAGTTTCCTAATATCCTAAAGAATATCCTGGCAAAATTTGGGGAATTTTGGATGAACCAAACCCCCTCTAAAATTCTTTTTATGAAAAGCTTTAAAGAATTTTCCAGAATTTTCTATTGGTTTTCATGCAAATTGGGTTGCATATTTGGATAGAGCATTTCATCCTGAATCCAACCCAATTTGAATCACTAAAGTTGGAGCTCTCTAGCAAAAGTTATACCGATCCAAAGTTTGAACCAAATCTGGAATTCAAATTAATTCGGGAAAAGTTCAAACTCTGACGGTGGGGCCACCCTACACGTGTCAGTTGCCGGAGCTAAGCCACACGGGCCACAGACCTTTTTCCCGCGCCACCACACGGGATCACACGCCACAACCGATCCGGATTTTTAATCTTTAGCTGCTGACACGTGGGCCCGATGGGGGTCTTCTTCTTCCTCCCACTCCCGCGCCTCCCCCTCGCCGGCGCTCCACTGGAGCTCGCCGGACCCGGCTTCCCGGCCGCCCCTCGGCCGGAGACTCGCCGCCTGGGGGTTTTCATGGTCGGGGAACATGTCTATGGGGTTGGCTCGGGCTGCCGGTGGCTGGAAGTAGGCCGGCGACGAGCCACGGCCTTCGGTGACGATCGGCGCCGTCGCCCGGCCCTTGTAGCCCGCTAACAGCTCAACTGAACGCCCAAAAGCACAAGCAGAGGATGGGCTAGCTCGGCATAGCCTCAACGTGGCTCGGAAACGGTGGCAAGTTGAGGTTCACCGTGCGCCCAAATGGTGTTGCGGCGTCCGAGCTCGGGAACGCAAGAAATAGCCCGCCCACAGTCGATTTCTAGCTAGGGTTTTGAAGGAAACTTAACCGCTAGCCAGTCTAGTGCTCATGTGCATGATTTGGTGGCCTAAAAACAACAATTACGATTGAATTTTGAGGATGTCTTACCCGAGGTCTCTTTGCACGTGCCGAGAGCAAATCGCCAAATTCTTGCTCAGGAGGTCATGGCTCGAGTGGAGGTTAGGCGAGGAGCAGCAGGGAACTCCGGTGCTCCTCTGGGTGTCCCAGCTCGGCCATGAAAGCCCCTTGGTGGCGCTGTCCACGTGAGTCCTCTTCGTCGGTCCTCGTCGGCCGCCGCGCCAACACGGCTTTCCCGGGGTAGGGAGGCCAGACAACAGGCCGATGACACGTCGGGGGTGGAGAGGGAGATGCCCTGGTGCCATTTTGGCGCGCTGCTGAGGCTCGCACGCGATGGAACGACGGCGGCACGGTGGAGCGGTAGTGGCGGCAGCGAGCGGCGTTGTTATCGGGTGTGGGCACGAAGCAAGGCCACGGGGTTTCAGCTGGTGCTCGAGAGGATCAGGCCGGGCTCAAGAAGCGCCTGAGCGACTCGCCAGCACGATGAAACATCCGGGGGTGGCTGCTGCGTGGAGAGCTCGGTGGCGCCCGGGTGCTGCTGCTGTCACGCGCTCGGGAGAGGAAAAACAGAGACCGGCTTCCCTCTCACAGACAGCTGGGCCCCAGTGAACAGGCAGAGAAACTTAAGGAGCAAGTTTATTTGACTCCATGGCAAGTGGGTCCACCCCTGCTCCTCCCAAAAGATCTTCCAGAATTTGGCACAAAGCAAATTTAACTTCTGAAGAGCTCAGATTCAAAAGCTATTTGACAATTTGACAAGTTGTGCCACAGTTTCAAATTTGAATTCAAATTTAGAGGAAATTTACAAGTCCCCTTGATATACATATCAAAGCACCTCCAAATTTTCTCAAAATTTGTCTCCCTCATCATTTGGACATAAGGAATTCAAATATGCCATTTGATCCTTAAGTTGGCCATTGCAAATACAAATTTTCAAACAACAGTTTGAATTTCCTTTTTGAAAAGGGCCTTCTTTGCCTTGAAGTAACCCATTTAATTCAAACTGAAATTTAAGTCCTCTTTGGTGATGACCCATCTGAATTTGGGTGAAACACTTTGGTTTGCTCCTAGCCCATGCTTGATCAACCTTGGTCCCAACCTGAACCTCACCAGTTCAGTTTTGACCATGCCTCTCAAATTTGAATTTGAAGGTGATCTCAAACAATGCTTTGAACAAATGGTATATGAGCTCAAACACTCTCCAATTTTGGAACTTAAGCTCTTTAATACCTGAGGACTGCAATGATCATCTCATATATATGCTTTTTGGACCATCTGACCATGAATGCTTTGCAAGGGTTCAAAAATGGGGTTTAAACTTCCCTCCCCTCTACTCTTGGGGAATGAGCATATGAGTTAGATTTTTGGGAGTGAAATCCTTTCCCAGGTTAACATGTGTTCAACAGGAGTTAAAGAAGATTTTAGCTCTTCCCACATGTCCACGTTTGAGTTTATCATTTTATGTGACATAACTCAAGTCATTCCCTTGTCTAGCATGTTTGAATTCATCATGAACTCAACATGATCATAATCCATTCCTTTTTAGCTCACCCTCAAATCAGAAAGTTGCCACCATAATCTCCTCACCTTCAACTGTGTGAGGTTCCATGTGTGTTAAAAATTTGGCAACACTTTGAGGTGAGCATTTGAGACTAAAGACCTTATTTTTGTTCTTTCTCATGTACATGTATGATTACACATGAGTTTAACTCCACCTTGTCCAACACCTTCACAGGCATGCTTGAACCCATGTGGTTGCACCTCATGTATACCATCCCATGTAAGAAAGTTTTTGTAAGTCCCATTTTTCATGAACAGAAACACAATGACGTTCAATCACCCGTTTCTTTGCATTCACGTTTTTGGGACTTTTACAGCCGCACCCTCGGTGATCATCTGGAAACTAGGAAAACTCGCGTGCAACTCCCCTCTGAGCTGCTAAACAGCACCGCGTGCCCATTTCCCACTTCCTCGACACAAAAACAGCCAAGCTCCGGTTTCCCCTTCCACTAGAACGGCTTCCTCCGCGGCGACCTAAAACAAGCAGACGACCGGTGTTCACGTGGACAGCTCTCCACAGTGGTTTTCACGCCTGAGCAAGCACGGCCACGGGAGCGCCCTACCTCGGTGTTGCTCTCCTTCAAAACTTGGATCAAACCGTGGACTACCGAGCGCTAATTTGAGGATTTTGCTCTGGCATGTGCAAACCGAGTAACCGGTACGGAAACTCAAAACTCTCCCTCCCTAATTGTTGTTATATCATCAAATCTTGCACACACGGGCCATACTAGCCAGCAATCATCTTCTCTTTAGCAACCATAGCTTGAAACAGACTCGGCGCAGCGTATTTTGAGGATCCCTGAGCGTATCCATGGCGGCACCCAGCGGGCGCACGGTAGCGACCTACTTGTAGCCATCTCTGAGCCATGTTGAGACCTTTTAGATCTTCCTAGTAGGGCCCTGGTGCTGTAGAGCGGTTTGGTCGATTGCTTGGCGGGCTAGAGAGGTCGTCCGACGGCCCCGAAGTCATCCCGTAGCCGCCGCACGTCGCCGATGGTGTTCGGACCATTGGCAGCCCGAGCAGCCCCCACCATCGTGTTTCCCGGCCTCCCAAACATCCTGGTGGCGAGTCTATGGCCGAGCGGTGGCTCGAAATGCCAGTCCGGCGAGCGCCGGCCTCGGTCCGGCGAGCTGGAGCGTGCACGCGAGAGAGCGGGCGGGATGAAGGAGAAAGGGCCGGGCCCAGCGTCAGTGACCGGAGATTTAAAAATAGGATCTGTTGTGGCTCGGGATCACATGTGGCTGCACGATTGGAGACCCCGTGGCCCGGTGTGGCCCAAATTCTACTGGCTGCAATTTAAAAACGTGGGCCCAACCGATTTCTAATAACAAAACAAATCCAGATCTTGTCAGAACTTTGGAAAATCATATCTTTGTGTAGAAACCTCCAAATTGAGTGATTCAAATTGGGTTGGATTCATTTATTAATGATCTATCCAAATATGAACCCCAATTTGTATGAAAGTCAATAAGAAATTCTGGAAAATTATTTGAAAGTTTTCAGAAAAAGAATTATTGAGGGAGTTTGGTTCATCCAAAAATCCTCAAATTTTTCTAGAATATTATTTAGGATATTATTGACCTTCTAACAAAATTTAAGCTCATTTTAAGATGATTTTAGTATGAATTTGATAAATATAAACTGCTGTGTTCATAGTAGTCCAGAAAAATTTTCAGAAAAAGTGTCTAACTTGTAAAATCCATTTTAGGCAATTCATATCTCCAAAAATCATGATAACATTTAGGCATTCTCTATGAGTCACACTTGAAATTGTAGTTCACTTTATTGGTCATGAAAATGCATATTACTCCAAAATTAATTCTTTTTAGTAGAAATGCTTAAGGAATTATTCTGGATGAACTACTCAAGTAAAAGGCCTGAATTTTGGACCAAAGGATTTTCTTTTGACCAAAAACTCACATGTAAAGTTTCAGCTCAAGTTGAGCATTAGAGCTCTCTGTTCTTGTTCTCCATGCTTATGTATGTGGGAAAATACATAAGAGTATTGTAAGAATTTTGGAGAACACAGATTCTTTCCACTTTAGCTGCAATTTGGCAAGTTAAATCCTTGGGTAGTATAGAACATGCTGTAAAAGCTTTGAAGCCATTGGAGTTATTGATCTTCAGTTTCATTCAAATCTTTTCAGCTCATGTCACATGTGCATTAGGAAACTTAGGGTATAACTAAACCCCTAGGACGGATTTAGTTTTATTCATGTTTCTTGGCACAACAGAGGCAACAAAGCCATTATTGGCATTTCCACACAGCCTCTGTTCTTAAGAAATAAAGTCTTTAACTCTTTGAATTGCATTGTAAAAACTTGTGCATATACATGTCGATAGGATTCACAACGAAGGGGATTCGAATAAGTGATTCATTGAAGTGGATCAAACTCCGGAGGATAAAGGAATTGATCAGCAAGGAACAAAAACACTAACTGCTTATATATATTCCATCCCTGCAAAACAGGCAAGCTCCGGTTTGCATTTAACAGCTTTTATGTGTTTTACTTTGTATTCACTCTTATGGTTAGGATATGAAATGTGCATTAGGTCTAGTTGCTTTGATACTCCTCTTGCATGACAAAATAAACCCATGGAGTATTGAGTAGATGCTTTTCATTGTGTAGAACTGCCATGCTTAAATAAGGTTCGTTAGAAGTCGAGTGGTGAGATGCTACTCGCATGATCAGGAAAAACAGGGGCATACGGGATTGGTTCATAAATTTGTTAGCAAGTTGAAGTTGAGACCGGGTAGGTTGTAGGAGCAGCAGGACATAGGGGCCTGGGTGTGTTAGACCTGTCCGTGTTGGTCAAGGACCGATCCATATGCGGCCCTGTTGAGCAAGTTTGAGTTGAGAACCCGACTCATGCTGGCTATATGGGACCCAGTAAACCGATGTACCTCGGGAAGCTTGCATTGAGCCTTTTCACGTTGCCTCAGGCGAGAGGGCCGGTGTGCAGTTTGTAGGTAACACTTTCATGACATCTCATGTCGATAGGTGCACCATGAGGGTGGCTACTGTACAGGGCGATTGGATCGATTCAGCGTGGGTGAAACAGGGGAAAGGCTGCCGCGTACGACGTCAGTGATGGTTGCTGTAGACAACGTCGAGTACAGGCGTACTTGTCATGTAGTCTGGGTGTTATTGATTCGAATCACCATCGTTCACGGAAGAGGATTGAGCATACTTGTTCTCACAGTCGTGATGTAGTAAGAACTTGCATGAGAAAGGAACTAATCACTATGGTTTGAAGTTCATACTAGCTTTGTGATGTATCGTTTATGAATAGTTAGAGCAAACTCGATTCATTTACACCGTGAGCAAATTACATCGGGAGAAAGCGTTTCTTGTTTGATTGTGGACTCCCGATGTGGCGTGCCCAAGGTTACTTTTAATTTGCTGAAAATAATACTTGAAAGTAAGGATTCACATTTAGGCGAGTTTAATTATGCATTATGCTATCACACTTTATGTCTATACCCTCATGTGGAGTTTCATGACTAGGTTTGACGGTTAAGTCTTGCTGAGCTTTATGCTTACGGATACTATCCTAGTTGTTTTGCAGGAATTGACTTTATGCATATGAGAATGGGTGCCGATGAGACTCGGAAACCTCCGAGTGGATACTCATGAGCATCCTCGCTGCTGCGGTCTGTTCTTCGTGTTACTAGTAAGAAACATCCACCGGCTGGACTGTTTCTTTGATGCTAAGCTAGGAATGACTCGTGAGAGTTGTAGTCTTCCACTGTAGTATTATTTTGAGATAAGTATTTGTAAAGTCCTCTTTGTACGCTTCCGCAAATGGTTTATGTAATATGTTCGTCCTTGACCCGTGTGCTGTTGGGTGCCGCATCGCACGGCATCACCCAATGCGGTCCCTGGGCCCTGGCAGCATGTTATCAGAGTGCGTTGGGAATAGCGCACATGGTTAGTAACGTGAACACGTAGCTCAAGACGTGTTTGGCTTGAGAATACCCGTGCGAGTGATAACGGACGGATGTATGAACTGTATTGGGACCGGGTTCGGTGTGCAGCCGAACCTAATGATTGTTTATGTTTTATGCAGGTACTAACCATGAAAACCGTAGTCCGAGTAGAACACATTTGTGAGTGACCGTCTTTGTGCCACCTACGGATACATATATGCCGGTGTAAGCCGGTTAGGATTTTTCTTTTGTGAGGCAACATAGTACCGTCATATGTCTTACGGTGCATCACCACCGTACTTTACTTGATAACTTCTTTCCAATGAATAAATCATTCATGACTAACTTTCAACAAAAAATAAAGTTGGAAAACACATATTAGTTACTGAGCTCTTCATTTGAACTAAGTTTCAAAGGAAAGAATTTATAGGAATCTAAGTTTCTCAAAAACAGAGTGCTCTGTTCCGGCAAAACTTTTTCTGGACTTTAACAGAGCATAACTCTGAGTAGTTTTATTAAATGGTGGTGTATGATACAGCTCTGGAAATTTTTTAAGTGCTCTACAACTTCTCTGTAGACCTCCAGAGCAAAATCAGATGCCAAATTGGTTGAATGTCCAGTTGAATGCAAACTGTCTAGAAACAGGGCAGATGCAAACTTCTCTGGATATTTCTGTAAATTAGCCATAACTTTCTGTATAAAAATGCCTAAGGGGCATATGATACACCATTGGAAAGGTTATGAAATTTTCAATCATTTTGTAGTTCATAGTTGGTTCAGAATTGTACTCTATTGTTATGTACAACTGTGATAAAAACAGCCACATTCAGAGGAGATGCTGGCAAATTTTATCTAGAAATTCTGTCAACTTTGAACAATCATAACTCTTGATCCAGAGACGATTTAGAGGCATAAGTACTCGTTGAAAATATACTGAAGTTAACTTTAATTTTGATATTCAACTTGAGTTATGAAAATGCTTCTAATTGGATCAAAATCTGAGTTAAGTACAGAAAGGTCTGTTCTGTACAGAAAAGGGGACTGATTATTTTGGCTTTAGGAAGATGTGTAAATATGAATTTTTGTTATGCTTTCATAAAGTTTTAGCATGTTCATGTTTTACATACTTTCACATACTGCTGAGATCAAGTTTTGACTCCCCTAAAAATTATCTTTTTGCAGTATGGTACGTACTCGTTCTCTGAGTATGGCTGAAGGTTCTCGCCAAGACGGCCGGAAGTCGAAGCAGGGGGACATGAATGTCCTCGACTATGTCAAAAGGTTTAACCATTTGGCACAATATGCTCCCAACTATGCGACGAGCGAAGCTGCAAGGTGTGATTACTTTTTCCATGGCCTGAGTGCCATATTAAAGGATAGGTTGGCTTTGTTAAATCAAGGCAATTACACCGAGTTGATCAGTTCTGCCATACTGCAAGAACAGGCGACACTTGTGTGTCAAGCAGAGAAGAGGGACCAGAGTGATGTGCAAGAAGACACAACCGCTGTTCCCCGTAAATATCATGTGGTGTATCGCACACCATCCGATGAACTATGGCAACTACCAGTAAAATCAACTCAGTACAGATTTCCTGTTCAAGAATCAAGTCTTGAAGCACCACCACATCCACAGCAACGATTGGTTTCTGGTGCCTCATTGTTGCAGCCATGTACATCAAATTCTCAACCGCAAGTCAGCGAAGAACTGGGGAAATACCCTTGTTCTTATTGCCACCGTTTTGGGCATTTTATGCAAGAATGCTGGGAGAAGTTGTTGAACAGCGAACAACCATCATCATCAGGTGGTATGCCGTCACATGCTCAAGTAAATATAACAGCATTGCAATCCGGGTGTGTGCAACATATTGCTATTGAGGATGTCCCAGAGGGAGCACCGGTGTTAGCTGGCATGTTCACTCTTAAAGACTACCGTGCTTATACTTTTTGATTCCGGTGCTACAACAATTTTATCAGAAAATCATGCTTGGATCAGCACCAATTATCCACCAATACTCCCATGACAAGTTATCTTATACATTCACCAGGAGGAAATATCTCTGCTAATCAGATTGTGTCCCGAGCAGCTTTATATTTGGGAGGAAAAATATACCAACATCGCTGATTATGTTGAATGGGCAGAAGATAAACGTAATATTGGGGATGTTATGGTTAAACCATCACGGTGCCGTTCTCAATATTGGTAACCGGACTGTTCAGATTGACTCGCCGATTCACGGACAGCACACGCTGTTTTTAGACAGTGACGATCAAGAAATGGCATAGGCCTACCACACAGAAGCGATTAAACTTGAAGATATTCCGGTGGTACGTGAATACCCCAATGTGTTTCCCGAGGATTTACCGGGCATGCCGCCTGAATGGGACGTCGAGTTCAAGATTGAACTGGCGCTGGGAACAACATCTATTTCACGAAGGCCTTACAAGATGGCACCTAACGAGCTTGCAGAGTTGAAAGAGCAGCTGAATGAGCTCATGAGAAAGGGTTTCATACGACCAAGTTCTTTACCTTGGGGTTGCTCTGCGCTGTTCATTAAGAAGAAGGACGAAACATGTTGATTATCATCTGTTAAATGCTGTCACTATAAAGAACAAGTATCCCTTGCCCCGCATTGACATATTATTTAATCAACTAGTGGGTCCAAAGGTATTCTCGAAGATGGATCTTCGGTCGGGATATCATCAGATCAAAATCCGACCAGAGGACATACCAAAGGCAGCTTTCTCGACGAGATATGGACTCTATGAGTACCTTGTCATGTCATTTGGGTTAACTAACGCTGCGGCACACTTCATGTACTTAATGAATTCGGCGTTCATGCCAGAGTTAGACAAGGTTGTCGTGGTATTTATCGACGACATATTGGTTTACTCCAAATCTGAAGAAGAGCATGCTGAACATTTGCGTATCGTGCTACAACGGTTGAGGGAGCACAAATTATACGCCAAGTTCAGCAAATGCGAGTTCTGGATTGAACAAGTGCCTTTTCTAGGCCATATTATTTCAGCAGAGTGCATTGTTGTAGACCCAAGCAAAATTGAACAAGTGCTGAAGTGGGAATCTCCCAAATCTGTCCACGAGGTCCGATGTTTCCTAGGTTTAGCAGGGTATTATCGGAGGTTCATTCTGAGCTTCTCAAAAATTGCCAAACCAATGACGGAGCTTCTGAAGAAGGGCACTAAATACGTTTGGAATGCAGCATGTGAAGCCGCATTCAAGACTTTAGTGAAATATCTCACAACAGCTCCAGTTCTTGCTCTGCCGGACAAGACAAAGCCATGTGATGTATATTGTGATGCATCCGGCATCGGTCTCGGCTGCGTTCTTAAAAGAAGGGCGTGTGGTCGCGTATGGGTCTCGTCAACTGCGAAACCACAAGCAGCAGTATCCAACTCATGATCTCGAGCTTGCTGCTGTGGTGTTGGCGTTAAAAATATGGAGGCATTATTTGCTTGGCAATCTTGTCCACCTCTACACCGACCATAAAAGCTTGAAGTATATATTCACGCAGAAGGAGCTGAATATGAGACAACGGAGATGGTTGAAGCTCATCAAAGATTATGAAATCGAGATCCACTACCATCTGGGAAAAGCGAACATGGTTGCCGACACGCTTAGTCGAAAAGCCCACGTTCACAACTTGGCGGTTGCTGAGTTGGAAGATGAAGAATCGAGTCTCTGTGTCATTTGGTATGGAGCACTTTATAATATTGCTCTCATTCCAACGATCCGAGAAGAGATTGTTGAGGCTCAAAGAAGGGACAGGGGTATGTCTCACATACGGAGAAGACTAGACAACGGAGAGGTGAAGTGTTTCCGAAAGGATGAGAACGGTACGCTATGGTTTAACAACCGTATAGCGGTACCGTGTAATATGAAACTCCGGAAGAAGATATTGGATGAAGCTCACCCGTCGAAGTTTTCCATTCATCCTGGCAGTAACAAGATGTACCAAGATTTAAAACAAAAATTTTGGTGGACGCTGATGAAGCGGGAAATTGCCAAGAACGTATCGGAGTTTGATACGTTTAGACGGGTCAAGGCTGATCATATGCGGAAAGCCGGACCGCTACAACCACTGAAGATGCCACCGTGTAAATGGGAGGATGTGAGTATTGATTTCATTGTTGGATTACCACTGGCATCCCGGAAGCATGACTCGATATGGGTGATCATCGACCGGTTGACGAAATCAGCTCATTTCATACCGGTGAACACTCATTGTCGAGCCAAGCAATATGCGGAGTTATATATCTCAAGAATTATATGCTCACATGTGGTCCTGAAAACCATCATTTCAGATCGAGGTGCGCTGTTTGTTGCTCGTTTTTGGGAGCAGCTGCACGCCTTGTTGAGCACCAAGCTGATTAAAAGCTCCGCATATCACCCTCAAACCGACGGGAAGACGGAGAGGGTGAACCAAGTGCTTGAGGACATGTTGAGAGCGTGTGCCATCCACTACGGTAAGAATTGTGATGATCACTTACCATTGGCGGAGTTTTCATACAACAACGGATATCAAGCGAGTATAAAAATGGCACCATATGAAGCTCTCTACGGCCGGAAGTGTCGCACACCGCTGAATTGGTGTGAGTCCAGCAAAAGGGTACTGTTCAGGGTTGATCTTGTGAACGAAGCCGAAGACCATGTTCGGTTGATAAAAGAAAATTTGAAGGCTGCACAATCCCGACAGAAGAGCTACGCTCATCAAAGGCGTAGACCGTTGCATTTTGCCGTCGGAGAGCACGTTTATATTTGTGTATCTCTGATGAAGGGAATTCACCTGTTCGGTGTAAAGGGGAAACTCGCTTCCTGCTTTATAGGTCCATCTGCTATCACAGAGAAGTGCGGACCCGTAGCCTACCGGCTGGAACTACCGGAAAGTCTTGCGGGTGTTCATGACGTGTTTCATGTGTCACAGCTGCGGAAGTGCCTCAAATTTACTGCTTCTGTCTGCACTAAAGAAATCGACGAGTTGAAACCGGATCTTACCTACACCGAGCGACCAGTTCAGATTATGGATGAAAAGACCCGGATAACCCGCAACCGAATGATAAAATTTTACAAGGTGCTGTGGAGTAATCATACCACGGAAGAAGCGACGTGGGAAAGTGAAGATTACCTCCGCACCAATTATCCGGAACTCTTATCTGTACAGTTTGTAATTACCTCTCCCGTCTTGTTCTTCTTTTGTAATCTCTGGACGAGATTCTTTTAAGGGGGGAGGAATGTAAAAGTCCCAAAAATGTATATGAAATAAACCGAGGCTTGAAAGTCTATGTGTTGCAAATTCATGAAAAATGGGTCTTGCTAAAACTTTTCTACACGCAAAGTGGTACAAGGATGTTCATCAAAAAGAGGCTCGCATGTTCATTTGAATATGTTGAACCAATATGGACTTAAACACTCATTTGCATGAAAGTTCAAAATCAGATTTTCAACTTCAAAGTTCACCGCAAATTGTGGCCATATTTTTGAATACACATGCGGCCTCCTACTTTCGAATTTGAGGAAAAAGTTGGATGACAACCTTCTAATTTTAGGGTGGGCTAAAAAGGAATTAACTAGGAGCATGTGCAAATTCAAACCGAACTCAAATTTGCAATGTGAATTTGAACTGAATTTGGCGCATTCAAATTCTAGCCCACATTTGAAATTCAGAGCTTTTGAATTGAGAGGATGGACATGAGGAGATATTTTGAGAGGAGGAAGGGGTGGACCCCACATGCCATTGAGCGATATGACTTGCAAATGAAGCAATTGGGTCTTTGTTTCCACTCCACCGAGGAGCCTTTACCGGGCGCCACTGAGAGAGTGGCTGCCGCCACCTCCTGCTCCTCACCACGTGCTGGCACCAGTGTGTGAGCTTCCTCTCGACGTGATCCTCCCTCACAGACTGAAGCAAACGGAATTTTCAATCTCCTCGCTCACAACACGCAAAGAACAGAGCCACCACACCGCCGCACCCTCGGTGATCATCTAGAAACCGGGAAAACTCGTGTGCAACTCCCCTTCGAGCTGCTAAACAGCACCGCGTGCCCATTTCCCACTTCCTCGATGCAAAAAAGCTGAGCTCTGGCTTCCCTTCCACTAGAACGGCTTCCTTCGTGGCGACCTAAAAACAAGCCGACGACCGGTGTTCACGTGGACAGCTCTCCACAGAGGTTTTCACGCCTGAGCAAGCATGGCCATGGGAGCGCCTACCTCGGTGCTTCTCTCATCCAAAACTTGGGTCAAACCGTGGACTACCGAGCGCTAATTTGATGATTTTGCTCCAGCGGGTGCAAACCGAGTAACCTGTATGGAAACTCAATATTCTCCCTCCCTAATTGTTGTTAGCTCATCAAATCTTGCACACACGGGCTGGACTAGTCGGAGATCATCTTCTCTTTAGCAACCATAGCTTGAAACCAACATGGCGCAGCATATTTTGAAGATTCCCGAGCGTATCCATGGCGGCACCGTGCGGGCGCACGGTGAAGACCTACTTGTAGCCATTTCTGAGCAATGTTGAGGCCTTGTCGGTCTTCCTAGTAGTGCCCTGGTTCTGTAGAGCAGTTAGGTCGATTGTTTGGCGGGCTAGAGAGGTCGGCCGACGGTGTGAAAGTCATGCCATAGCCGCCGCACGTCGCCGATGGTGTTACGACCCTTGGCAGCCCGAGCAGACCCCACCATCGTGTTCCCCGGCCTTCCAAACACCCTGGCGGCGAGTCTCCGGCCGAGCGGCGGCCGGAAACGCCGGTCCGGGGAGCCCCGGCCTCGGTCCGGCGAGCTGGAGCGCGCGCGCGAGAGAGAGCGGGCGGGAGGATGGAGAAAGGGCCGGGCCCAGCGTCAGTGACCGGAGATTTAAAAATAGGATCTGTTGTGACTCGGGATCACATGTGGCTGCGCGCGTGGAGACCCCGTGGCCCGGTGTGGACCAAATTCTATTGGCTGCAATTTAAAAACATGGGCCCAACCAATTTTTAATAGCGAAACAAATCCAGATTTTGCCACAACTTTGGAAAATCATATCTTTGTGTAGAAACCTCCAAATTGAGTGATTCAGATTGGGTTGGATTAATTTATCAAAGATCTATCCAAATGTGAACCCAAATTTGTATGGAAGTCAATAAGAAATTCTGGAAAATTATTTGAAGGTTTTCCGAAAAAGAATTATTGCGGGAGTTTGATTCATCCAAAAATCCTCAAATTTTGTCAGAATATTCTATAGGATATTATTTACCTTCTAGCAAATTCTCAGCTCATTTGAAGATGATTTGAGTAATAATTTGCTAAATACAAACTGCTGTGTTCATAGTGGTCCAGAAACATTTTCAGAAAACGTGTCTAACTTGTAAAATTCATTATAGGCAATTCATAGATCCAAAAATCATGAGAACATTCAGGCATGTTCTATGAGTCACACTTGAAATTTTAGTTAACTTTATTGGGCATGAAAATGCATATTACTCCAGAATTAATTCTTTTTAATATAAATGCTTAAGGAATTATTCTGGAAGAACTACTCAAGTAAGAGGCCTGAATTTTGGACCAAAGGACTTTCTTGTGACCAGAAGCTCACATGTAAAGTTTCAGCTCAAGTTGAGCATTAGAGCTCTCTGTTCTTGTTCTCCATGCTTATGTATGTGGGAAAATACATAAGAGTATTGTAGGAATTTTGGAGAACACGGATTCTTTCCACTTTAGCTGCAATTTGGCAAGCTAAATCCCTGGGTAGTATAGAACATGTTGTAAAAGTTTTGAAGCTATTTGAGGTTTTGATTTTCAGTTTCATTCAAATCTTTTCAGCTCATGTCACATGTCTATTAGGAATCTTAGTTAGGGTATAACTAAACCCCTAGGGTAGATTTAGTTTCATTAATGTTTCTTGGCACAACAGAGGCAACAAAGCCATTCTTGGCATTTCCACACAGCCTCTGTTCTTAAGAAATAAAGTCTTTAACTCTTTGAATTGCATTGTAAAAACTTGTGCATATACATGTCGATAGGATTTACAACGAAGGGGATTCGAAGGAGTGATTCATTGAAGTGGATCAAACTCCGGAGGATCAAGGAATTGATCAGCAAGGAACAACAACACTAACTGCTTATATATATTCCATCCCTGCAAAACAGGCAAGCTCTGGTTTGCATTTAACAGCTTTTAAGTTATTACTTTGTATTCACTCTTTTGGTTATGATATGAAATGTGCATTAGGTCTAGTTGCTTTGATACTCCTCTTGCATGATCAAACACATGGAGTATTGGGTAGATGTTTTTCATTGTGTAGAACTGGCATGCTTAAGTAAGGTTCGGTAGAAGTCGATTGGTGAGACGCTACTCGCATGATCAGGAAAAACAGGGGCATACGGGACTGGTTCATAAATTTGTTACCAAGTTGAAGTTGAGACCGGGCAGGTTTTAGGAGCAGCAGGACATAGGGGCCTGGGTGCATTAGACCTGTCCGTGTCGGTCAAGGACCGATCCATATGCGGCCCTGTTGAGCAAGTTTGAGTTGAGTACCGGACTCATGCTGACTATATGGGACCCAGTAAACTGATGTACCTCGGGAAGCTTACATTGAGCCTTTTCCGGTCGCCTCAGGCGAGAGGGCCGGTGTGCAGTATGTGGGTAACACTTGACACGGCCTCACGGCCTTGTCGAGCCAGGATCACGCTGAGGGGTGCTGCGCTGCACAGCACCGTATAACACACATAAAAGGTACAAAGCGGAAGCAAGGTTTTATTATATAAACGAGTTTATGAACCTTTTTACAACAAAATATGTTCAGTCTACACTCACAGGCATAGACTACGCACTGAGTTCACGTTCAGCCCGTGAACGTGTCCCTGCTAGCACACACGCACACTAACACGGCGGCGTGCTCGACTCCCACTCGACAGGGTTTCCCTCTTGGAGTTCCGTCTCCTCCTCAGGAGTCTCTTCCTCATAACACCCTGCAAAAGCTTCAAACACATGCAGTGAGCACGATGGCTCAGCAAGTCTGACCCGTCTTTCCTATACATGAAACTTCTACATGCTAGATTATGTGTAATTGGGAATATAAGTTTCAAGGGACTCACCTAACTATTTGAACCCTACTTTCAAGTTTCAGCAGCAAATTGTGGAGAACCTCACTCAAAGGCACATAAGAGAGCCGCAATCAAACAAGAAACACATTTCTCTCATGTGTTTTGCCCAAGGTTAAAATGAACTTTAATTTGCTCTAAACTACAACAAGTCATTAACAATCAAGGTATAGCTTTCAATCAGCAACTTTTACATGACTCTAGCCTGTTCTCTACGTCATGGTACATTGAACAAGTGGTACTCACTGACCGCGAGGGACGGTGATTATAATCGATTTACATCTGCAGGGTTACCTGAATAACCCATCACGTACGCCCGTACTTAATGTTGCCTACAGCAACCATCACGGACGTCATACGCAACCACCTTTCATCCGTCAGCCAAATGTTGAGCCGGTCCAATCGTCCTGAGCAAGAGGTCTCTGCGCGCGCATCTGCTGTGCCGCCAGCCGATTTACACCTCAAGCTCTCAACCTACCTCTGAACGACCAGCTATGCCTCAACACCCAGCTACCCGTATTACATCGGTTTCCCGGTTCCCATATATCCGGTAGGTCTTCGGTACTGTTCTAGCTTGTTCAACAGGCCCGCACACGGCTCGGTCCTCAATCGACACCAGCGGAGCTATGGCACCCAGGCCCCAAAGTGCTGCTGTCCTTACTCTCTGCTCGGTCTCATTTTTCTTGCCATGTGTTCCATTTGATATCTTTACCCGAGTAGTGTGCCTCTAGCCTATTCTCGTGATTAGTTCCAACTACTCAACTTGTATTGATATTTGAAATCCCAAAAAGTTTAGTAAATGGAGCTGGAATTTACACCAAGGAAATGAGAGAGAGTTTAAACTTTTGAATTGGAAGGTGTGAGCTCCAAGTGCTATAGTAACGTGTCACAATGTCCAAACACGAAGACCTAAACATACCACCTGGTTCTTCACACATCCACGGGTAGCCCGGCAAATTTTCATCTCATTTGGGAAAGATTTCCTATTTGTTGGAATTCAAAGGGAGACAATTCAAATTTGAATTTGAACTTCAGATTCAAATTCTGACCACTGAATTCAAATTTGAGAGCATCATTGTGTTACTCATATTCCTATTGGCTTGTTCTCCAAGTTTGATCAATTTTGAAGTTCATTTGCTAGCCCAAACAAAAATGGAAAGAAAAAGAAGAGGGAAAGGGGGCCCACTGGTCAGAAGACTTAGACCCGAAGTCAATTCGTGCGAGTTCACTCAGCGGCCGACGCTCACCCGCGCGCCACCTCCTGCTTCCGCGCCCGAGCCAGGGAGACACCGCACTGCTGTGCTGCGCCTGGAAGTACCGGTTGCTGTGATCACTACGCGCTCAGGCCACGTGAACTCGTCCCCTCGCTCCCATCTCCTTCACTCACCGAAGCAAGCAACCTCCGGTCGACCTCTCTGATCACCGGCGCCCGGGCGGCACAGGCACTTTTGTGGCCGATGAACTACACGAAAAAGGTCCGCTCAAAGGTGCTGATCAAAATCATGTCGACCTCACTCTCCCTCTCGCACGATCGGCAGAGAATTTGGTTGATTATTGCATCGGTATGCTTAGAACCTAGCCACACGAAACTCAGAAATTTGTAGTAATCAAGCCACTATCCATTTGACCGAGCTATAGACGTGGTCTAGACTTCCCCACGCTTCTCTAGGATCAAGAACCATCGATTTTCATCAAGTTTTGGCGATGTTCTTCGAGGTTTTTGCATCGACGCCGATTTTCACTCTAGGTCGCCGATGAGCTCGTAGTTGTAGCCTCGGTTGAGCTAATTTGAGCTCATGACGGTGCTTAGGATGCCACAACGGTGCTCTAGGAAGAAAGACCGAAGGATTTGAGCCCTCCTAGCATGGGTGTGATGGTGCCGAACTTCAACCGCCACTGCCGCCCGTCGCCGATGGGTTTCCCGTGATAGGGGTCCCCGGCTGACCACAGGGATGAGTTGCCCATGGTCCAAAAGGGGGAGGCGGCAAGTTTACGGGCTGGAGGTGGATGGAAAGGCGGGTTCCGAGGAGCTCGCGGAGAACACCGCCGCAGCCGGCCGTTGGCGCGAGGAGGAAGACAGCACTGTATTGTGGGGCCCGCACGCAGAGTTTAAACTTTTCTGGGATTTTCCAGTTTTAGTTCAAACTTCAAATGCATATAACATTTGCTAGGAAGCTCCAAATTTTGTGAACTAAATTTTGATGAATTCAGCTTTTTGAGTACTTTCCAGCAGAACAAATTTCAGCTCATGAAACTTAGTAGTTTTCCGGAATTAATTCCCTAAAGATTAAACTATTAGGAATTTTATCTGGAGAATTACTTTATGAAAAATTCTGAAATTTAGCTGGGAGGTTCATTGGAAAATCCTTGAGTCACAGGAAATATTTTAGACTCATCCAAGTTAATTTATTCCCCCTAATTATGTGATTAAGTGCACTGCCCTGAAAAATAGAAATATGTACAGAAACATTTTTCAGTTTTTTCTCCAATCTTGCTTAGGGCATAACTTCCTCTAGAATTCTTCAAATAACATGAAACCAATTCCATTAGAACCATCTAAAATTCTAGTTTCCAGAAAATAATGGTTGGGGCCATGAAAATCCCTGGAAATCCTTAGAGGCCCTACTCATGACCAAAGAGGCTTTTATTTGTACCAGGCTCAAAGGAACTTTGACTCAAATGAAACTTGGTCAAGACTCTGGTTAGGGCCCTACCAGGCCACCATAAAAATTTCAGAACCAAAGGGGAGGGCTAGCTAGAGTTATGGTAATTACTTATTCAGTTCTAAACATTGCATTTAAATTGACATATAAAAAAAAGGGCATACCCAGTGCTGAAAGCTCCCACACGTTGTGGGGTCTGGGGAAGGGAATTTCTAGGCAGCCTTCCCCTTGCTTATTTTGCAAGGAGGCTGATTCGAACCCAGGACCTCCAGGACACAAGTGGAGAGACTCTACCACTGCGCCAGGCCTGCCCTTCTTAAATTGACATATAGTATATCGTTTACGTGTAGTCGCTGAAGGCGAGGAAACTCCGGAAGTGCTCGACTTTCTTCTTCTGGACGAAGCCCTAACCGCTGACCAGCAGCAACAAGGCAAGCCCCGGTTTACATTAACCAATTTTACAATGTTTTGCTTTATGTATACTTAGTATGTGGTATGGATGTGCATTAGGTGTAGGATGGATGAAACCCAAGTGCATAACCAGATTCTTCCTATAAGAGTGAGGGTAGTGTCTAAGTCCTCGAGTAGACTGGCTATGCTTAATGAGTCATAGAACTTCGGTACAAGTCGAGTAGTTCGAATCTACTCGCCAGTTAGGCATTGGGACACACGGGGTTGGTTCGAGTGATGTGAGATCATTTTAGTAAGAAAATGAGACTAGGCAGGGGCTAGGACGCAGCAAGAGAAAGTCTTTTGTGCGCAGCCCTGTCCGTGTCGATTGAGGACCGATCCATGTGCGGCCCTGCTGAACAAGTATTGAACGTACCGAAGGCATATTGGATATATGGGCCCCGATATATGAGCGTCGAGGCATAGCACACTGATTTATAGGTGTAGGTTGAGGGCAGCAAGGTGGAAATCTGCTAACGGGCATAGAGAGATGCTCCGTGTAGGGAACCTCCTGCTCGTTTCGGTGCGAACGATTCGACGTTTGGGCTGTTGGGTGAAAGGTTGTCCCGTACTACACGGGGTGAGCATGCTGTGTGCAGCTCCGCGTGTGGGCATACGTGACGTGCTATTCGGGTATCCCTGCAGGTGTATATCGAGTCGATTCACCGTCCCTCATGGTGATGAGTACCGCTTGTTCACTGCATCGTGACGTAGATAAATTATGGAATGTTATGATTCAATTCTGCTGATATGTATAATTGTATTGCTACATGTGTGCCACCAAATATTGCTTACTAAATTTCAAATTCATGAACTGTTAACTTATGGCTAAAAGATGAAATAAGGATGAACATGTAGGCGTGTCCATTTGCTGCAATTTACCATCCCATGTTCGTTGTACACTACAAGTAGAGTTTCATGCCTAGGTGAGTCGGTTAAGTCTTGTTGAGCCATCGTGCTCATGGTTGCTGCTTAAGTGTTTTTCAGGTGAAGAGTATCCCACGGACTCGGGTTACGAGTCCACCGGCGAGGGCTACCCTCCGTCGGGGACCACGGCTGAGTGGGAGCCGTACACGCCGCGCTTAGCTGAGGAGTGCAGCTAGTGTGGGTTGCCCATAGGGATGGGCAACCGACTTTTGCTAGGTAGATGGTGTGAGTTGTATAAAACTTAGATTCCGCTTTTTTAATTTCCATACTTAGTTTGTAACTGAAGTCTTGTACTACTTTGTACAATTCAGTTGGTTTTCTATGTAATACAATGTTGTTCTTATGATGTGTGCTGTCAGGTGTCGCATCACGCGGCACCACCCTCTGAGATCCTGGATGAGCAGATTCCGGTCCGCCACAGGCTGGTATCAGAGCCGCATTGGGGCTAGCACATTAATTAAGGACTGTATTATGGGAAAACTTAGTTTTACGGTGAGGTTTCGCTAGTTTGCCCAAGTAAGGACTATATTAGCATAGTTACTTAAAGTGGCAAGACTAACATATGTGTTATAATTCTGAATTTTGATTATGTAACGATGCACCTACGCTCAGGTAAAAATGGTAAGGAACACCACCAAAAGTGGTTCAATTTCGGTTAGCTTCCCTGACGAGGAATGTGGTTCAGGGATAGGTCTGACAGCTTGGTGTAAGACGTTAATATGAAACTCTTGGACTCTTCATGTTCCTGAGTTCATATGAAACGCTGATCCCTAGCGTGCATTAGTCAAGCAAGTGGAGACCCCATCGTGTGGTCAGTAACGCGATAGTGTGTTCTTCTGGAAATAGCCCAGGAGGACATACGTAGCGCTTGCCATTGGTGTGCCCTGCAGGGCAGTAGGTGGTATATGTTGGGGTGATAAAATTCCCAACCGTGACGACCCATTCACGCTCTACTCGGGTTCCCCGTCGTATGGTGTTAAAACACGATCACATACCTTGAGACGTGGCTTAACTCAAGGACGGCCGTATGGCAATGATACGGGCGTATGTATTTACTTTCAAATATTGACCTGCCTGAAATGAAAACAACCTTTGAGTGCATCATTATTGGGTGTTCTTCTGCAGGTACTAACCACATATGTAAACCGTGTAGAACACGTGTGTGAGCGACCGTTTAGTGCCACAATTCAGAGGTATATGCCGGTATAATCCGGTTAGGATTTTTCCTTTTTGTGGGGGACGTAGTATCGACATGTAATAGGCATTTGCATCAAAAGATAATGATAACCAGGAACTAAAATCGCCAAGTTTCAATGTGTAGGACCCTGTTTGGGTAGAAAAATTCAATAGTTAATCAGTTTAGCTCAAAGGGATTGAAAAACAGAGTGCTCTGTTTTGGCAGCAAGTCTGCTGAACTTTGACAGAGCACAACTCACGGATTCTTTAGCCAATGGAGGTGTGGGATATGGTTCTGGAAAGATTTTTAAGTACTCTATAACTTTGTTGTAGACTTCTAGAGCTGACACCTTAAACTGGCTGAAATTCCAGATGATTGTAAACTGTCCAGAACCAGGACAGATTCAAAAGACTCTCTGGACTGTTCTGTTTTTCAAGCATAACTTCCAGTAGAAAAATCTAAAATATTCACATGACACCTTTTCGGAAAGGGTAGGAGATGTGTTACATCTTTGTATTTCAAAGTTTCTGCAATTTCAGCACAGAATTCAGCGGAAGTTAGAGTTGAAAACAGCAACTTCCAAGGGAGGTGCTGTTGAAATTCTTCCAGAAATTCTGTTGACTTTGAATTATCATAAATCTTTAACCAAAGCTGATCTGAGGGCAAATAAATACTCGCTGGAAATATACTGAAGTTAACTTTAATTTTGGTATTCATCTTGAGTCATGAAAATGCCCAGCACCAGATCAAAATCTGGAATATGTAGAAACTGGTCATTCTGGCAGAGGGATGACAGTTGAACTCATTTGAGAGATTGTTGCTCCCTGAGCTATGTTTAAAATTGTGGTTCACTTGAATTTGCATGAAAGTGCAAATTTATTCAGAATTAATTCCTTTTTGCCTAAATGCTTAGGGAATTGTTCTGAGTGATCTACTCAGTGAAAAATTCTAAATTTTGGTCCAGATGACTTTCTTGTGACAAGGAACTCACAAGAAAATTCCCAGCTCCATTGGAGCCCTGGATCAGTAATGTTCTGTTCAACTTCATTAGGTGATCACCACCAAGTGACGAGACACACTTATCACTTGATCATAATACTTAAACCCAAACCCAAACCACTAGAACCAGTGTCATTTTAATTTCATAAACGGAGTTCCAGTTTTAAATTTGTCTTTAGAACTTGTTAACAAAAGTTTTACAATTAAACATGTATGCATATTCATAACGTGTAGTGATTAAACATGGAAAGGTGAAGGAGAAGGGAAGCTTGGATCAAGGAGCAAGAAGGGCAGTGATTAAGCCTCAAGTCATCATCAACTAACTTCATAATTATCTGACTTTAGTCACCTGCAAAACCAAGGCAAGCTCCTGTTTGCATTTAAGTTGTTTATAAAGTTTTTCCTTTGTTCACTACTATGGGTCAAAGTTTGTATGTGCATTAGGTCAAGGATGTTTTATACTCCACTTGCATAACCAAAAATGAACCCTGAGGTCAAGGGTAGAAAGGTGTCATCGCTGTAGAATAAGGCCGTGCTAAATAGGCTAGGACATCCAGTAGAAGACGAGTAGTTGGAATCTACTCGCGAGCTTTGTTTCAAGATTACATAAGTGGTTGGGAAAGAGGCAAACTAAAGTTTATTTTTCTAAAGATGAGACCGGGCAGGAGGGTAGGCAGCGAAAAGACGAGGTCTTAGTCGAGTAGCTCTGCCTGTGTCGGTTAAGGACCGATGCGTGTGCCGCATCCAGGAGCAAGTATTGAGTTGTGTACCGGATGCTTACTGATATATGGGAACCAGGAAACCAATGTACCAGGTTAACTGGATTGTAGAGGTATACCACATCGTCTCGTTAGACCTATGAGCCTGAGACGGCGCGACCTGTTCTACAGTCGAGTGTCCTGCGAAAGGTTGCCACATACGACGTAATGAACGACGCCAGATTTGGGTCTTCATAGGCGGGCGTATGTGTCGAGCTATCCTGGCAGTGTTTGATTCGAATCACCGTCCCTCGCAGTTATTGAGTACTGCTTGCTCCCATGTTGTGACGTAGTAATCAACTTGTGTGGAAACAGTTTGCAAAGTTTTAATTGCTGCTATGCTTATTGTAAGTTGCATGAAAACCCTGTTTGAAGTAGAGATAGAGCAAATTAAAGTTATTTTCCACCTTGGGACAAGTAACATTGGAATGAAGCGTTTCTTGTTTGATTGTGGATTTCCAATGTTGCTGGGTGCAAGGTCACTACCATTATGGCTAAAATCTGAAAGTTAAGGATGAACTTGTAGGCGAGTCTTTTTGCAACTTATATGTTAGGTCTTAAGTTACTTTCATGTAGAGTTGCATGTCTTAGGAATGACGGTTAAGTCTTGCTGAGCCTTTGTGCTCACTCTTTCTATATGAGTGGTTTTGCAGATTAAGACGATGCTCATAAAGATGGTTGTCCAGTGAGACTCGGAAACATCCGAGTCGGGTACCACATGGAGGACCTAGCCGCTGCCATGTCTTCGTGTTGCTAGCGAGAGGAGTCCGCAGGCTGGACCTTTTCTCGGGTTCTCTCTAGTTATTCAGCGTGAGCTGTTTATAGACTTCCGCTGTAGTTATTTTATGTAAAGTATTTACAAAGAACATTTGTAAGCTTCCGCTTTTGATTTATGTAATACATTGTTCCTTATTTGTGTGCTGTTGGGTGCCGCATAACACGGGACCACCCAATGCGATTCCCGGGTGAGCGGCACGGCTCCGTGACCGGGGTTGGGCCTTGTCAACGTGGTATAAGAGCCGCATTGGTAATACCACACAGAATAAGGATCGTATTCCGACAAAAATTTAGGATACGTGAGGAAACGATATTAGGCCCACATAAGTACTCTAGTAGTATAGTTACTTAAAGTGGCATGACTAACATACTTGTTATAATTCTAAATTTTGATTATGTAACGACGCACCTACGCTCAGGTAAGCATGGTAAGGAACGCTACTGAAAGCGGTTCAATTTCGGTTAGCTCCCCTGACGAGGAATGTGGTTCAGGGATAGGTCTCACAGCTTGGTGTGAGACGTTAATATGAAACTCTTAAACTCTTCATGTTCCTGAGTTCATATGAAACGCTGATGCCTAGCGTGCATTAGGCAAGAAAGTGGAAACCCCATTGTGTGGTCAGTAACACGATAGTGTGTTCTTCTGGGAATAGCCTAGGAGGACATACGCAGCGCTTACCATCGGCGTGCCCTGCAGGGCAGTAGGTGGTATCTGTTGGGTTGATAAAATTCCCATCCGTGACGACCCGTTCGCGCTCTACTCGGGTTCCTCGTCGTGTGGTGTGAAAACGTGACCATGTACCTTGAGGCGTGGCTTGACTCAAGGACGGCCCGTATGGAAATGATACGGGGCGTATGTTTTTAGTATGATATGGAACTGCCTGAAATGAATACAACCTTTGAGTGCACCACTATTGAGTGTTCTTCTGCAGGTACTAACCATGTACGTACCCCGAGTAGTATACGTGTGTGAGAGAGCGTTTTAGTGCCACTGTTAAAACGAATATGCCGGTATAGTCCGGTTAGGATCTTCTTTTGGTGAGGCTACATAGTACCGACATGCTTTTTGCGGTGCATTGACGCCGTACTAAACTTAATAAACCCTTTCCTTTGAAGAAATGACTCGTGAACTAACTTTCAAAATAAAAATGGAAGTTTGAAACAAATATTAGTTATTGAACTCTTATTTTGAGCTAAGATTCAAATGAGAGGAAGACTAGGTTTCAAAGATTTCAAAAACAGAGTGCTCTGTTTTCGGCAGGAATTCATGCTGGACTTTAACAGAGCATAACTCTGCGTAACTTGACCCAATTAAGGTGTATGATACAGTTCTGGAAACATTTTCAAGTGATCTACAACTTCTTTTTAGACCTCCAGAGCAAAATCAACCGGTAAATGGGTAGAAAGTTCATAGGAAGGTAAACTGTCCAAAACCAGGACAGCAGCAAAACCTCTCTGAACTTTTCTGTTTTTAAGACATAACTTTCTGTAGAAAAATCCTTAAGAAGCCTATGATACACCGTTGGAAATATTATGAATTGTGCCACATTTTTGTAATTCAAAGTTGGTTCAGATTCTTATTGTATTTGCATATACAACCGTGATAAAATCAGCCACATACAAAGGAGATGTTGCCAAATTTTATCCAGGAATTCTGTCAAATTTGAGCAATCATAACTTTTGATCCAGAGATGATCTAGAGGCATATAAGTACTCGTTGGAAATATACTGAAGTTTACTAAAACTTTGGTATTGGACTGGAGTCAAGAATATGTAGTTAACTTGAGTCAATTTTGGAGTTTTTCGGTCAGGGTTGTCCAGCTGATTAGTTTAGCGTACTTAAGATTTGTTTAAATATGAATGCGGTTATGCTTTCATAAAGTTCATGACATGTTCATGTTTTACTTATCTTTACTTACTACTGAGATAGAATTTTGATTAACTCAAAATTTTGTTTCGTGCAGTATGGTACGCACACATTCTCAAATGGAGCTTGGAGGTTCGAGTCGAGGCGGGAATGACTCGATGTCATCACAAGAACCATCGCCAACCGGATTGGCGGAAATTGTGGCAAAGATGAATGCAACTCTTCAAACTCTAGTTGAGAAAAGAATAAATAGAGAAGCTCAACATCATATGTCAACCCCGAGCACTTATCTGGATTTCTTGGCGACACAACCGCCGGTATTCTCCGAAGCGGCTGACCATTGTGAAGCAAATCACTGGTTATGTGTCATTGAGTACAACAAGTTTGGGTTGATTCAATGTGATGAATTCCAGAAGACTCTATTTGCCGCTCAGCAGCTTCACGGCTTTGCTGGAGCATGGTGGGCAGAATACCTTGCTGTCCAATCAGAAGTGCATCGTGTTACATGGGCGAAGTTCTAGAAGGAATTTCGTGCTCGCTTCGTTCCTGCGGGTGTAATGCACACCAGTCTGGATCAATTCTGGAATTTAAAGCAAGGGGAAATGATTGTTATTGAGTATGCGAAGGAATTCAATCGCTTATCTTAATATGTCCCGGATTATGTTAAATCATCATCCTTGAAGACTTATCATCTTTACCGAGGACTGACTGCTAGGCTGCGATGTGAGTTGGCTCAAGTCAGCCAAGAGAACTTTGATGAGTTTGTTAGTTGTGCTATAAATCAGGAATATTGTTCCAATCTCTATCTTAAAGAAAAGAGGGAGAGGGACTCATCACAGGATGAATGGAATTATCTGCCTCAGAAGTATCGGTTGGTAATCCGTTCACCTTCCGGTCGAGAGGTTCCACAAGACGTGCAGTCATTTTGGGAGTATGACGACTCTTCTATCCCCCAGAGGTTTTATTTACCTCCACCGCAGCAACAAACTATTTCTCGTGCACCCCAGTACCAACAAGGTGCACCAGAATGTTATTTCCCTCAAGCGGTTGAAGATGATCAAGGTGATTTCTTAGCTGAACCGAGTAGCGTCCCACTTCATTTTGACAATGAACTTAACGTCAATGAAGCAACTGAACCGGGCAGCAACATTATGTATGTGGGTCCAGTTCCAAAAAGTTATCTTGGACAGCAAAGAAAAGCTATGTCCAAAGCGGGAACAGTTAATTATGTGTTAGTCGATGATCTGCCAAAGGGAGGACCTGTTCTTGCCGGCAGGTTCACCTTAAATGAAAAGCCGGTTGTCATTTTATTCGACTCTGGTGCAACACATAACTTCATTAGCAGGGCAACGGTGATACGGGATCAGATCTTCACAACTACCAAAAAAGGTTCTTACCTTATTCATTCGCCTGGTGGAGATAAATCGACTAATGAAGTCGTTTCTAGAGCACCACTTTGTTTGGGTGGAAAAATTTATCCTACCACCCTCATTATTCTCGAAGACCAAGGAATCAATGCCATATTGGGAATATCATGGTTGACCTTCCATAAGGCTGTTCTGGACATCGAGAACAGGAGTGTTCACTTGGACTCTCCACTTCACGGCCGTCAAACATTGTATCTCGGCAAAGCGGTTTCCAAAGACCCGGAAGTATGTAATGACGAGTCTTGCAAGTTAGAAGACATCCTGGTAGTCCGTGAATATCTGGACGTGTTTCCCGAAGATCTTCCAGGCTTACCACCTGAGCGCGAGGTGGAATTCAAAATAGAGTTGATACCGGAAACCACGCTGATCTCTCGGAGACCATACAAAATGGCTCCGAATGAACTAGCAGAACTGAAGGAGCAACTCAAAGATATGATGGACAAGGGGTTTATTCGTCCAAGTTCATCACCATGGGGTTGCTCGGCTTTATTTGTAAAGAAGAAGGATGAGACGCTGAGGCTATGCGTCGATTATCGTCCTTTAAATGCTGTGACAATAAAGAACAAGTATCCACTACCAAGAATTGATATTCTCTTCGATCAGCTAGTGGGTTCTAAAGTCTTCTCCAAGATGAACTTAAGGTCGGGATATCATCAAATCAAGATTCGAGCGGAAGATATCCCGAAAACAGCATTCTCGACAAGATATGGACTCTATGAGTATCTTGTCATGTCATTTGGGTTGACCAATGCTCCGGCTCACTTTATGTATCTTATGAACTCGGTGTTCATGCTGGAGCTGGACCAGTTCGTCGTGGTATTCATCGACGACATCTTGGTCTATTCCATATCTGAAGAGGAACACACTAAACATTTGCATATTGTGCTCCAACGCTTGAGAGATCACAAGCTCTATGCAGAGTTTAGTAAATGTGAATTCTGGATCAACCAAGTGCCGTTTCTTGGACATATTATTTCAGCATATGGCAATGCTGTTGATCCAAGCAAGATTGATCAAGTGCTGAAATGGAAGTCTCCAACATCAGTCCATGAAGTTCGTAGCTTCCTAGGTTTGGCGGGATATTATCGGAGGTTCATCCCGGGCTTCTCAAAAATCTCCAAACCTATGACGGAGCTACTGAAAAAGGGCATCAAATATGATTGGAGCAATCCATGTGAGGTAGCTTTTCAAGCGTTCGTGAAACACCTCACAACAGCCCTGATTTTAGCTCAACCGGATACAACCAAGCCCTTTGATGTTTATTGTGATGCGTCTGGTATCGGACTTGGTTGTGTACTCATGCAAGGAGGACATGTGGTCGCATATGGGTCACGGCAATTACGGAATCATGAGCAACATTATCCAACTCATGATCTCGAGCTTGCTGCCATGGTATTAGCTTTGAAGATGTGGAGACACTACCTACTGGGAAATCTGGTTCATCTCTACACCGACCACAAAAGCTTGAAGTACATATTCACTCAAAAGGAGTTGAATATGCGACAACGGCGATGGTTGGAGCTGATCAAAGACTATGAGATTGAAATTCATTATCATCCGGGCAAGGCAAATGTGGTTGCCGATGCACTCAGCCGGAAGTCTCATATTCATAATCTGACCATTACGCCGATAGAAGAGGAAGAACCGAGTCTCTACTTGGTTCCATATGGAGCTCTAAATAATCTAGCTCTCATACCCACAATAAGAGAGGAGGTTATGAAAGCTCAAAAGAAAGATAAGGGCATGGCTCATATCAAAAGGAGGTTGAAGAACAGGGAGATGAAATGTTTCCGGTTAGATGATGAAGATACCTTATGTTTCAAGGACCGGATAATCGTACCCTGTGATATGACGCTGCGGAAGAAAATTTTAGATGAGGCTCACTTATACAAATTTTCTATTCACCTGGGAAGCAATAAAATTTACCAAGACCTCCGGAAGAAGTTTTGGTGGACACGTATGAAACGTGAAGTTGCGAAGTACGTTTCAGAATGCGATACGTGCCGAAGAGTTAAGGCCGACCATGTGAAGAAGTCGGGCCTGTTGCAACCGCTACAAATATCGGCGTGGAAGTGGGAAGACTTGAGTATGGATTTCATCGTTGGGTTGCCGATGACCTCCCACCACCATGATTCGATTTGGGTAATCGTTGACCGATTAACCAAGTCAGCACGTTTCATTCCGGTGCATACCAACTACAGCACCAAGCAATATGCGGAGTTGTATATAGCACGAATCTTGTGCTTGCATGGAGTTCCTCGTACCATTGTCTCCGACAGAGGATCGCTGTTCGTAGCCCGTTTCTGGGAACATCTACATGCGTCCTTGGGGACCAAATTGATTCGAAGCTCCACGTATCACCCTCAAACCGATGGGCAAACTGAGAGGGTGAATCAAATACTTGAAGATATGCTAAGGGCGTGTGCCATCCACCACGATAAGAGCTGGGATGATCACTTACCGTTGGCGGAGTTCTCGTATAACAACGGTTATCAAACGAGCATAAAAATGGCACCTTATGAAGCTCTCTACGGCCCGAAGTGCCGCACCCCTTTGAACTGGTGTGAATCCTGCGAGAGAGTTATTTACGGGATTGATCTTGTAAATGAAGCAGAAGAGCGGGTGAGGCTTATTCAAGCAAATCTTAAAGCCGCTCAGTCCAGACAAAAGAGCTATGCGGATAAGAGACGTCGTCCTCTGAACATTCAAGTTGGGGACCACGTATACCTCTGCGTATCTCCTATGAAGGGCATTCACCGGTTCGGAGTGAAAGGGAAATTAGCTCTTGCGTTTTATCGGTCCCTTTGTCATCATTGAAAGATGTGGACCCGTGGCATACCGTTTGGAGCTAACGGCAGCCTTAGCCGGAGTTCATAACGTCTTCCACATATCTCAGTTGCGGAAGTGTTTGAAAGTTCCAACGGAGGTTCTCACGGAAGGCATAGCAGATTTGAAGCCGGACCTTACTTATGTTGAGCGACCAACCCGGATAATTGATGAAAAGACTCGCGAGACCAGAAACCGGACGCTGCGACTTTTAAAGGTGCTATGGGAAAATCACACGTCCGACGAAGCTACATGGAAAAGCGAGAAATATTTACAACGCAATCATCCAGAGTTATTTGGGGCTTATGTTTGATAGTTGTCCTCCCTACGTTATTCTTAATTGTGAATCTCGGGACAATATTGTTTTTAAGGGGGGAGGAATGTAAAAGTCCCAAAAACTTGTAAATGGAAAACTTGAGCTGTGAATAAAGTTGAGTTTAAATCCAAGAAATGGGACTTGCAAAAACGTTTGTTTAATCATATAATTGTTGGCATGTGTAAGAGGACTTTAAATTCAGTTTGAACTAAAGGGTTCACTTCAAGTAAAAGAAGGCCATTTCCAAAAAATAAAATTCAAACTGTTGTTTAAAAATTTGTATTTGTAATGGCCAACTCAAAGAGCAGAGGGCATATTCAAATTCTTCAGGTTTGAATTGGTGAGAATGCAAATTTTGAGCAAATTTGGAGGTGCTTTGATAGGTATATCAAAGAGACTTATGAGTTTCCTTGAAATTTGAATTCAAATTTGAACTGAAGTATACCATGTCAAAATTCCAAACAGCTCTTGAATTTGAACTCCTCGGGGCTGAAGTTTGCACTATACCAAATTTGGAAGGTCTTTTGGGAAAAGAGCAGTGGGACCCAATTGTCATGGAGAGGGGGGGGGGACTTAGCACACAAGTATCTGTTTCTCTGTTCAGACTCTCTCAACGGACTGAACAAACCGGTTCTCTGTTTTTCGCTCGAAGGCACCGAACGCAGCGCGGGCCACTGAGACGACGTTGCAGCCAGCTCCCGAGCTGCTCCGGAGTCGGTTTTCCTCGGCCTTATCGACTCCACCGAGAGAACGTCGCCTCACACAGCCGCCTCCCACAGCTGCCGTCGTTATCTCGTGCCTTCCTCTCCGAGCTGCTGCCGCACGGAAGAAAACGCGCGGTTCATCGGCGCCCGGCCAGCCCGACGAGTCGCACGCCGAGCTGAGCCCCCTACAGCATCGCCAGACCTCCCCGAACATGGCCGACGCAAGAAACAGGTACTAACCCCAAGGAAAACCCGACGTCGATATTGTTTTCCCTCCACAGCACAGGGTGAGGCCGCCGCGACAAGAACTCGTCGTCCGGCCGCCACAGAGCTTCTCCCACCGAGCTGCAGAAGCAAAAAGGTGCGCCTAGAACACTTCTTGCTTCACCACAACCCCGGCTGCCTGTCATGAACAGTGCTTGCTGGAATTTTGCTTTTGCCGTCGACATACAATAATAACCGCGGGGAGAAACTCAGCAAATTCGTATCACACGCCGAACCACTCCACACACAACGTAGAATACACCTTCTATACCTCCGTGCGAGTTCATAGGATCAAGAACCACCGAGAACCGTTGAGCAAAGCCGCTGTTCATCGAGTTTTTTGATTTTCGCCAGATTTTTGACCTAGCCCGACGGTGAGGTCATACTCCCGGCGAGTTTCAGCGAGATCGGCGGTTGGATCCGTGTTCTCCTCGGTGCAGTGGTGCTGTTCGAGCAAACGGAGACGTGTTTAGTGCAGTATAGTGCCCTAGCGACATCGCCGGAGATGCCACAGCCACTGTCACCGTCACGCCTAGGTTTCCGGCCATCTTCGATCCGAGATAAGACCGGCAACGTGTTCCTCGCACGATAATATGTAGTGGCAGCGAGAATCAGCGAGTTCCAAGCACGGGAACCCCCTCCCGGTGAGAGCTCCGGTGAGCTCGGCGGCGCGGGAGCACGGGTTGCTGGAGGTAGACGAAGACGGGGGCTGGCCCACGTGTCAGTCTCTGTTGCGGGAAGAATTAGATCTTCTGTGACTCCGGGATCCCCTGTGGCAACGCGGGAAGAATCCAGTGGCCCGTGTGGGCTGGTTTCTGCGGTTGACACGTGTATCCTAGACCCACGGTCAGAGTTTGAACATTTCCCGATTTATTTGTATTCCCAAATTCAGTTCAAACTTTAGAACCTCATAACTTTTGCTAGGAAGCTCCAAATTTTGTAATTCAAATTGGGTTGGATTCAAGATGAGAAACTCTATCCAAATAAGCATACCAATTTGTACGAAAATCATTAATTAATTCTGGAAAATTCTTTAAAGCTTTTCAGTAAAAGAATTTTTGAGGGAGTTTGGTTCATCCAAAAATTTCCAAATTTTGCCAGACTATTCTATAGGATGGAAGGAAACTCCTGTAAAAGTTTCAGCTCAATCGGAGTTGATTTAATTAGGATAATTCTGAAATCAAGTTTCTGTTTTCAAATGAATACAGAAACAATTTCAGAGAATTTCCAAAACTTGGAAATTCAGTTCTGGGCAGTTCTTAGCTCCAAAATTCCTAGGAAACTTCAGGCATGCTCCATGAGCTATGTTTGAAATTGTGGTTCACTTGAATTTGCATGAAAGTGCAAATTTATTCAGAATTAATTCCTTTTTGCCTAAATGCTTAGGGAATTGTTCTGAGTGATCTACTCAGTGAAAAATTATAAATTTTGGTCCAGATGACTTTCTTGTGACAAGGAACTCAAAAGAAAATTCCCAGCTCCATTGGAGCCCTGGATCAGTAATGTTCTGTTCAACTTCATTAGGTTATCACCACCAAGTGATGAGAAACACTTATCACTTGATCATAATACTTAAACCCAAACCCAAACCACTAGCACCAGTGTCATTTTAAATTCTTAAATGGAGTTCCAGTTTTAAACTTGTCTTTAGAACTTGTTAACAAAAGTTTTACAATAAAACATGTATGCATATTCATAACGTGTAGTGATTAAACGTGGAAAGGTGAAGGAGAAGGGAAGCTTGGATCAAGGAGCAAGAAGGGCAGTGATTAAGCCTCAAGTCATCATCAACTAACTTCGTAATTATCTGACTTTAGTCACCTGCAAAACCAAGGCATGCTCCGGTTTGCATTTAAGTTGTTTATAAAGTTTTTCCTTTGTTCACTACTATGGGTCAAAGTTTGTATGTACATTAGGTCAAGGATGTTTTATACTCCACTTGCATAACCAAAAATGAACCCTGAGGTCGAGGGTAGAAAGGTGTCATCCCTGTAGAATAAGGCCGTGCTATATAGGCTAGGACATCCGGTAGAAGACGAGTAGTTGGAATCTACTCGCGAGCTTCGTTTCAGGATTACATAAGTGGTTGGGAAAGAGGCAAATTAAAATTTATTTTTCTAAATATAAGACCGGGCAGGAGGGTAGGCAGCGACAAGACGAGGTCTTGGTAGAATAGCTCTGCCTGTGTCGGTTAAGGACCGATGCGTGTGCCGCATCCAGGAGCAAGTATTGAGTTGTGTACCGGATGCTTACTGCTATATGGGAACCAGGAAACTGATGTACCAGGTTAACTTGATTGTAGAGGCATACCACATCGTCTCATTAGACCTATGAGCGCGAGACGATGCGACCGGTTCTACAGTCGAGTGTCCTGCGAAAGGTTGCCACATATGACGTAATGAACGGCACCAGATTTGGGTCTTCATAGGCGGGCGTATGTGTCAAGCTATCCGGGTAGTGTTTGATTTGAATCACCGTCCCTCGTGGTTATTGAGTACCGCTTGCTCCCATGTTGTGACGTAGTAATCAACTTGTGTGGAAACAGTTTGCAAAGTTTTAATTGCTGCTATGCTTATTGTAAGTTGCATGAAAACCCTGTTTGAAGTAGAGATAGAGCAAACTAAAGTTATTTTCCACCTTGGGACAAGTAACATTGGAATGAAGTGTTTCTTGTTTGATTGTGGATTTCCAATGTTCCTGGGCGCAAGGTCACTACCATTATGGCTAAAATCTGAAAGTTAAGGATGAACTTGTAGGCTAGTCTTTTTGCAACTCATATGTTAGCTCTTAAGTTACTTTCATGTAGAGTTGCATGTCTTAGGAGAGACGGTTAATTCGTGCTAAGCCTTTTTGCTCACTCTTGCTATATGAGTGGTTTTTCCGGTTAAGACGATGCTCATAAAGAAGGTTGTCCAGTGAGACTTGGAAACGTCCGAGTCGGGTAACACATGGAGGACCTAGCCACTGCCATGTCTTCGTGTTGCTAGCGAGAGGAGTCCACGGGCTGGACCTCTTCTCGGGTGCTCTCTAGTTATTCAACGTGAGCTGTTTATAGACTTCCGCTGTAGTTATTTTGTAAAGTATTTACAAAGAACATTTGTAAGCTTCCGTTTTTGATTTATGTAATACATTGTTTCTTATTTGTGTGCTGTTGGGTGCCGCATAACACGGCACCACCCAATGCGATTCCCGGGCGAGCGGCACGGCCCCGTGACCGGGGTCGGGCCCTGTCAGCGTGGTATCAGAGCCACATTGGTAGTAGCGCACAGAATAAGGATCGTATTACGACAAAAATTTAGGATACGGTGAGGAAATGATATTAGGCCCACATAAGGACTATAGTAGTATAGTTACTTAAAGTGGCATGACTAACATACTTGTTATAATTCTGAATTTTGATTATGTAACGACACACCTACGCTCAGGTAAGCATGGTAAGGAACCCACCGAAAGCGGTTCAATTTCGGTTAGCTCCCCTGACGAGGAATGTGGTTCAGGGATAGGTCTCACAGCTTGGTGTGAGACGTTAATATGAAACTCTTGAACTTTTCATGTTCCTGAGTTCATATGAAATGCTGATGCCTAGTGTGCATTACGCAAGAAAGTGGAAACCCCATCGTGTGGTCAGTAACGCGATAGTGTGTTCTTCTGGGAATAGCCTAGGAGGACATACGCAGCGCTTGCCATCGGCGTGCCCTGCAGGGCAGTAGGTGGTATCTGTTGGGTTGATAAAATTCCCATCTGTGACGATCCGTTCGCGCTCTACTCGGGTTCCCCGTCGTGTGGTGTGAAAATGTGACCATGTACCTTGAGGCGTGGCTTGACTCAAGGACGGCCCATATGGAAATGATACGAGGCGTATGTTTTTAGTATGATATGGAACTGCCTGAAATGAATACAACCTTTGAGTGCACCACTATTGAGTGTTCTTCTGCATGTACTAACCACGTACGTATCCCGAGTAGTATACGTGTGCGAGAGACTGTTTTAGTGCCACTGGTAAAACGAATATGCCAGTATAGTCCGGTTAGGAACTTCTTTTGGTGAGGCTACGTAGTACTGACATGCTTTTTGCGGTGCATCGACGCCGTACTAAACTTAATAAATACTTTCCTTTGAAGAAATGACTCATGAACTAACTTTAAAACTAAAAATGGAAGTTTGAAACAAATATTAGTTATTGAACTCTTATTTTGAGCTAAGATTCAAATGAGAGTCATACTAGGTTTCAAAGATTTCAAAAACAGAGTGCTCTGTTTTTGGCAGGAATTCTTGCTGGATTTAACAGAGCATAACTCTGCGTAACGTTACCCAATTAAGGTGTATGATACAGTTTTGGAAATATTTTCAAGTTATCTATAACTTCTTTGTATACCTCCAGAGCAAAATCAACCGGTAAATGGGTAGAAAGTTCAGAGGGAGGTAAACTGTCCAAAACCAGGACAGCAGCAAAACCTCTCTGAACTTTTCTGTTTTTAAGACATAACTTTATGTAGAAAAATCCTTAAGAAGCCTATGATACACTGTTGGAAAGATTATGAATTGTGCCACATTTTGTAGTTCAAAGTTGGTTCAGATTCTTATTGTATTTGCATATACAACCGTGATAAAATCAGCCACATACAAAGGAGATGTTGGCAAATTTTATCCAGGAATTCTGTCAACTTTGAGCAATCATAACTTTTGATCCAGAGATGATCTAGAGGCATATAAGTACTCGTTGGAATTATACTGAAGTTTACTAAAACTTTGGTATTGGACTCGAGTCATGAATATGTAGATAACTTGAGTAAATTTTCGAGTTTGTGTGAACTGGTCAGGGTAGTCCAGCTGATTAGTTTAGTGTACTTAAGATTTGTTTAAACATGAATGTGGTTATGCTTTCATAAAGTTCATGACATGTTCATGTTTTACTTATCTTTACTTATTACTGATATAGAATTTTGATTAACTCAAAATTTTGTTTCTTGCAGTATGGTACGCGCACACTCTCAAATGGAGCTTGGAGGTTCGAGTCAAGGTGGGAATGACTCGACTTCATCACAAGACCCATCGCCAACCGGATTGGCGGAAATTATGGCAAAGATGAATGAAACTCTTCAAACTCTAGTTCAGCAAGGAATAAATAGAGAGGCTCAACATCACATACCAATCCCAAGCACTTATCTGGATTTCTTGGCGACACAACCGCCGGTATTCTCCGAAGCGGGTGACCATTGTGAAGCAAATCACTGGTTACGTGTCATTGAGTCCAAGTTTGGGTTGATTCAATGTGATGAATTCCAGAAGACTCTATTTGCCACTCAGCAGCTTCACGGCTTTGCTGGAGCATGGTGGGCAGAATACCTTGCTGTCCAATCAGAAGGGCATCGTGTTACATGGGCGGAGTTCCAGGAGGCATTTCGTGCTCGCTTCGTTCCTGCGGGTGTAATGCACACCAGTCTGGATGAATTCTGGAATTTAAAGCAAGGGGAAATGAGTGTTGTTGAGTATGCGAAGGAATTCAATCGCTTAGCTCAATATGTCCCGGATTATGTGAAATCACCATCCTTGAAGAGTTATCATTTTTACCAAGGACTGACTGCTAGGCTGCGATGTGAGTTGGCTCAAGTTAGCCAAGAGAACTTTGATGAGTTTGTTAGCTGTGCTATCACTCAGGAATATTATTCCAATCTCTACCTTAAAGAAAAGAGGGAGAGGGACTCATCACAGGATGAATGCAATTATCTGCCTCAGAAGTATCGGTTGGTAATCCGTTCACCTTCCGGTCGAGAGGTTCCACAAGAGGTGCAGTAATTCTGGGAGTATGACAACTCTTCTACCCCCCAGAGGTTTTATTTACCTCCACCGCAGCAACAAACTATTTCTCGTGCACCTCAGTATCAACAAGGTGCACCAGAATGTTATTTCCCTCAAGAGGTTGAAGATGATCAAGGTGATTTCTCAGCTGAACCGAGTAGCATCCCACTTCATTTTGACAATGAACTTAACATCAATAAAGCAACTGAACCGGGCAGCAACATTATGTCTGCGGGTCCAGTTCCAAAAAGTGATCTTGGACAGCAAAGAAAAGCTATGTCCAAAGTGGGAACAGTTAATTATGTGTCAGTCGATGATCTGCCAAAGGGAGGACCTGTTCTTGCCGGCAGGTTCACCTTAAATGACAAGCCGGTTGTCATTTTATTTGACTCTGGTGCAACACATAACTTCATTAGCAGGGCAACGGTCATATGGGATCAGATCTCCATAACTACCACAAAAGGTTCTTACCTTATTCATTCGCCAGGTGGAGATATATCGACTAATGAAGTCGTTTCTAGAGCACCACTTTGTTTGGGTGGAAAAATTTATCCTACCACCCTCATTATTCTCGAAGACCAAGGAATCAATGCCATATTGGGAATATCATGGTTGACCTTTCATAAGGATGTTCTGGACATCGAGAACAGGAGTGTTCACTTGGACTCTCCACTTCACGGGCGTCAAACATTGTATCTCGGCAAAGCGGTTTCCAAAGACCGGGAAGTATGTAATGCCGAGGCTTGCAAGTTAGAAGACATCCTGGTAGTCCGTGAATATCCGGACGTGTTTCCCGAAGATCTTCCAAACTTACCACCTAAGCGCGAGGTGGAATTCAAAATAGATTGATACCGGAAACCACGCCGATCTCTCGGAGACCATACAAAATGGCTCCGAATGAACTAGCAGAACTGAAGGAGCAACTCAAAGATCTGATGGACAAGGGGTTCATCCGTCCAAGTTCATCACCATGGGGTTGTTCGGCTTTATTTGTGAAGAAGAAGGATGAGACGCTGAGGCTATGCGTCGATTATCGTCTTTTAAATGCTGTGATAATAAAGAACATGTATCCACTACCAAGAATTGATATTCTCTTCGATCAGCTAGTGGGTGCTAAAGTCTTCTCCAAGATGGACTTAAGGTCGGGATATCATCAAATCAAGATTCGAGCGGAAGATATCCCGAAAACAGCATTCTCGACAAGATATGGACTCTATGAGTATCTTGTCATGTCATTTGGGTTGACCAATGCTCCGGCTCACTTTATGTATCTTATGAACTCGGTGTTCATGCCGGAGCTGGACAAGTTCGTCGTGGTATTCATCGACGACATCTTGGTCTATTCCAAATCTGAAGAGGAACACGCTAAACATTTGCATATTATGCTCCAACGCTTGAGAGATCACAAGCTCTATGCAAAGTTTAGTAAATGTGAATTCTGGATCAACCAAGTGCCGTTTCTTGGACATATTATTTCAGCAGATGGCAATGCTGTTGATCCAAGCAAGATTGATCAAGTACTGAAATGGAAGTCTCCAACATCAGTCCATGAAGTTCGTAGCTTCCTAGGTTTGGCGGGATATTATCGGAGGTTCATCCCGTGCTTCTCAAAAATCTCCAAACCTATGACGGAGCTACTGAAAAAGGGCATCAAATATGATTGGAGCAAGCCATGTGAGGAAGCTTTTCAAGTGTTAGTGAAACACCTCACAACAGCCCCGGTTTTAGCTCAACCGGATACAACCAAGCCCTTTGATGTTTATTGTGATGCGTCCGGCGTCGGACTTGGTTGTGTACTCATGCAAGGAGGACGTGTGGTCGCATATGGGTCACTGCAATTACAAAATCATGAGCAACATTATCCAACTCATGATCTCGAGCTTGCTGCCGTGGTATTAGCTTTGAAGATGTGGAGACACTACGAATTGGGAAATCTGGTTCATCTCTACACCGACCACAAAAGCTTGAAGTCCATATTCACTCAAAAGGAGTTGAATATGCGACAACGGAGATGGTTGGAGCTGATCAAAGACTATGAGATTGAAATTCATTATCATCCGGGCAAGGAAAATGTGGTTGTCGATGCACTCAGCCGGAAGTCTCATATTCATAATCTGACCATTACGCCGATAGAAGAGGAAGAACCAAGTCTCTACTTGGTTCCATATGGAGCTCTAAATAATCTAGCTCTCATACCCAGAATAAGAGAGGAGGTTATGAAAGCTCAAAAGAAAGATAAGGGCATGGTTCATATCAATAGGAGGTTGAAGAACGGGGAGATGAAATGTTTCCGGTTAGATGATGAAGATACCTTATGGTTCAAGGACCGGATAGTCGTACCCCATGATATGAGGCTGCGGAAGAAAATTTTGGATGAGGCTCACTTATCCAAATTTTCTATTCACCCGGGCAGCAATAAAATGTACCAAGACCTCCGAAAGAAGTTTTGGTGGACACGTACGAAACATGAAGTTGCCAAGTACGTTTCAGAATATGATACGTGCCTAAGAGTTAAGGCCGACCATGTGAAGAAGTCAGGCCTGTTGCAACCGCTACAAATATCAGCGTGGAAGTGGGAAGACTTGAGTATGGATTTCATCGTTGGGTTGCCGATGACCTCCCACAACCATGATTCAATTTGGGTAATCGTTGACCGATTAACCAAGTCAGCACGTTTCATTCCGGTGCATACCAACTACAGCGCCAAGCAATATACGGAGTTGTATATAGCACGAATCTTGTGCTTGCATAGAGTTCCTCGTACCATTGTCTCCGACAGAGGATCGCTGTTCGTAGCCTGTTTCTGGGATCAGCTACACACGTACTTGGGGACCAAATTGATTCGAAGCTCCGCGTATCACCCTCAAACCGATGGGCAAACTGAGAGGGTGAATCAAATACTTGAAGATATGCTAAGGGCGTGTGCCATCCACCACGATAAGAGCTGGGATGATCACTTACCGTTGGCGGAGTTCTCGTATAACAACGGTTATCAAACGAGCATAAAAATGGCACCTTATGAAGCTCTCTACGGCCGGAAGTGCCGCACCCCTTTGAACTGGTGTGAATCCGGCAAGAGAGTTATTTACGGGATTGATCTCGTAAATGAAGCAGAAGAGCGGGTGAGGCTTATTCAAGCAAATCTTAAAGCCGCTCAGTCCAGACAAAAGAGCTATGCGGATAAGAGACGTCGTCCTCTGAACTTTCAAGTTGGGGACCACGTATACCTCCGCGTATCTCCTATGAAGGGCATTCACCGGTTCGGAGTGAAAGGGAAATTATCTCCGCGTTTTATCGGTCCCTTCGTCATCATTGAAAGATGTGGACCCGTGGTATACCGTTTGGAGCTACCGGCAGCCTTAGCCGGAGTTCATAACGTATTCCACATATCTCAGTTGCGGAAGTGTTTGAAAGTTCCAACGGAGGTTCTCATAGAAGGCATAGCAGATTTGAAGCCGGACCTTACTTATGTTAAGCGACCAACCCGGATAATTGATGAAAAGACTCGCGAGACCAGAAACCGGAGCTATAGGAAAATCACACGTCTGACGAAGCTACATGGGAAAGCGAGGAATATTTACAACGCAATCATCCGGAGTTATTAGGGGCTTATGTTTGATAGTTGTCCTCCCTACGTTATTCTTAATTATGAATCTCGGGATGAGATTCTTTTTAAGGGGGAGGAATGTAAAAGTCCCAAAAACTTGTAAATGGAAATCTTGAGCTGTGAATAAAGTTGAGTTTAAATCCAAGAAATGGGACTTGCAAAAACGTTTGTTTAATCATATAATTGTTGGCATGTGTAAGAGGACTTTAAATTCAATTTGAACTAAAGGGTTCACTTCAAGTAAAAGAAGGCCATTTCCAAAAATGAAATTCAAACTGTTGTTTAAAAATTTGTATTTGCAATGGCCAACTCAAAGAGCAGAGGGCATATTCAAATTCTTCAGGTTTGAATTAGTGAGAATGCAAATTTTGAGCAAATTTGGAGATGCTTTGATAGGTATATCAAAGAGACTTATGAATTTCCTTAAAATTTGAATTCAAATTTGAACTGTAGTATACCATGTCAAAATTCCAAACAGCTTTTGAATATGAACTCCTCAGGGCTGAAGTTTGCACTATACCAAATTTGGAAGGTCTTTTGGGAAAAGAGCAGTGGGACCCAATTGTCATGGAGAGGGGGGGAACTTAGCACACAAGTATCTGTTTCTTTGTTCAGACTCTCTCAACCGACTGAACAAACCGGTTCTCTGTTTTTCGCTCGAAGGCACCGAACGCAGCGCGCGCCACTGAGACGACGTTGCCGCCAGCTCCCGTGCTGCTCCGGAGTCGGTTTTCCTCGCCCTTATCGACTCCACCGAGAGAACGTCGCCTCACACAGCCGCCTCCCACAGCTGCCGTCGTTATCTCGTGCCTTCCTCGCCGAGCTGCTGCTGCACGGAAGAAAATGCGTGGTTCATCGGCGCCCGGCCAGCCCGACGAGTCGCACACCGAGCTGAGCCCCCCTACAGCATCGCCAGACCTCCCCGAACGTGGCCGACACAAGAAACAGGTGCTAACCCCATGGAAAACCCGACGTCGAGCTCGTTTTCCCTCCACAGCGCAGGGTGAGGCCGCCGTGACAAGAACTCGTTGCCCGACCAGCAAAGAGCTTCTCCCACCGAGCTGCAAAAGCAAAAAGGTGCGCCTAGACCTCTTCTTGCTTCACCGCAACCCCGGCTGCCTGTCACGAACGGTGCTCGCCGGAATTTTGCTTTTGCCGTCGACATACAATAATAACCGCGGGGAGAAACTCAGCAAATTCGTATCACACGTCGAACCACTACACACACAACGTAGAATACACCTTCTATACCTCCGTGCAAGTTCATAGGATCAATAACCACCGAGAACCATCGAGCAAAGCCGCTGTTCATCGAGTTTTTTGATTTTCGCCGGATTTTTGACCTAGCCCGACGGTGAGGTCATACTCCTCGGCGCAGTGGTGCTGTACGAGCAAACGGCGACGTGTTTAGTGCAGTATAGCGCCCTAGCGACATCGCCGGAGATACCACAGCCACTGTCACCGTCGCGCCTAGGTTTCCGGCCATTTTCGATCCGAGATAAGACCGGCAACATGTTCCTCGCACGAGAATATGTAGTGGCGGCGAGAATCAGCGAGTTCCAAGCACGGGAACCCCCTCCCGGCGAGAGCTCCGGCGAGCTCGGCGGCGTGGGAGCACCGGTTGCTGGAGGTAGAAGAAGACGGGGGCTGGCCCACGTGTCAGTCTCTGTTGCGGGAAGAATTAGATCTTCTGTGACTCCGGGATCCCCTGTGGCAACGAGGGAAGAATCCAGTGGCCCGTGTGGGCTGGTTTCTGCGGTTGACACGTGTACCCTGGACCCACGGTCAGAGTTTAAACATTTCCCGATTTATTTGAATTCCCAAATTCAGTTCAAACTCTAGAACCTCATAACTTTTGCTAGGAACCTCCAAATTTAGTAATTCAAGTTGGGTTGGATTCAGGATGAGAAACTCTATCCAAATATGCAACCCAATTTGTATGAGAATCAATAATTAATTCTGGAAAATTCTTTAAAGCTTGTCAGTAAAAGAATTTTTGAGGGAGTTTGGTTCATCCAAAAATTCCCAAATTGTGCCACAATATTCTTCAGGATGGTATAACTCACAAGAAAATTCCCAGCTCCATTGGAACCCTGGATCAGTAATGTTCTGTTCAACTTCATTAGGTTATCACCACCAAGTGATGAGACACACTTATCACTTGATCATAATACTTAAACCCAAACCCAAACCACTAGCACCAGTGTCATTTTAAATTCATAAATGGAGTTCCAGTATTAAACTTGTCTTTAGAACTTGTTAACAAAAGTTTTACAATAAAACATGTATGCATTTTCATAACGTGTAGTGATTAAACGTGGAAAGGTGAAGGAGAAGGGATGCTTGGATCAAGGAGCAAGAAGGGCAGTGATTAAGCCTCAAGTCATCATCAACTAACTTCATAATTATCTGACTTTTGTCACCTGCAAAACCAAGGCAAGCTCCGGTTTGCATTTAAGTTGTTTATAAAGTTTTTCCTTTGTTCACTACTATGGGTCAAAGTTTGTATGTGCATTAGGTCAAGGATGTTTTATACTCCACTTGCATAACCAAAAATGAACCCTGAGGTCAAGGGTAGAAAGGTGTCATCGCTGTAGAATAAGGCCGTGCTAAATAGGCTAGGACATCCGGTAGAAGACGAGTAGTTGGAATCTACTCGCGAGCTTTGTTTCAAGATTACATAAGTGGTTGGGAAAGAGGCAAACTAAAGTTTATTTTTCTAAAGATGAGACCGGGTAGGACGGTAGGCAGCGATAAGACGACGTCTTGGTCGAGTAGATCTGCCTGTGTCTGTTAAGGACCGATGTGTGTGCCGCATCCAGGAGTAAGTATTGAGTTGTGTACCGGATGCTTACTGCTATATGGGAACTAGGAAACCGATGTACCAGGTTAACTGGATTGTAGAGCCATACCACATCGTCTCGTTAGACCTATGAGCCCGAGACGGTGCGACCGGTTCTACAGTCGAGTGTCTTGCGAAAGGTTGCCACATAAGACGCAATGAAGGACGCCAGATTTGGGTCTTCATAGGCGGGCGTATGTGTCGAGCTATCCGGGCAGTGTTTGATTCGAATCACCGTCCCTCACGGTTATTGAGTACCGCTTGCTCCCATGTTGTGACGTAGTAATCAACTTGTGTGGAAACAGTTTGCAAAGTTTTAATTGCTGTTATGCTTATTGTAAGTTGCATGAAAACCCTGTTTGAAGTAGAGATAGAGCAAACTAATGTTATTTTCCACCTTGGGACAAGTAACGTTGGAATGAAGCGTTTCTTGTTTGATTGTGGATTTCCAGTGTTGCTGGGCGCAAGGTCACTACCATTATGGCTAAAATCTGAAAGTTAATGATGAACTTGTAGGCGATTCTTTTTGCAACTTATATGTTAGGTCTTAAGTTACTTTCATGTAGAGTTGCATGTCTTAGGAGATACGGTTAAGTCTTGCTGAGCCTTTGTGCTCACTCTTGCTATATGAGTGGTTTTGCAGGTTAAGACGATGCTCATAAAGAAGGTTGTCCAGTGAGACTCGGAAACGTCCGAGTCAGGTAACACATGGAGGACCTAGCCGCTGCCATGTCTTCGTGTTGCTAGTGAGAGGAGTCCACGGGCTGGACCTCTTCTCGGGTGCTCTCTAGTTATTCAACGTGAGCTGTTTATAGACTTCTGCTGTAGTTATTTTATGTAAAGTATTTACAAAGAACATTTGTAAGCTTCCGCTTTTGATTTATGTAATACATTGTTCCTTATTTGTGTGCTGTTTGGTGCCGCATAACACGGCACCACCCAATTGGATTCCCGGGCGAGCGGCACGGCCCCGTGACCGGGGTCGGGCCCTGTCAAGAAGTGGCTAAGTACATATCCGAGTGTGATACGTGTAGACGAGTGAAAGCGAATCATATGAGGAAATCAGGGCTGCTGCAATCCCTGAAAATTCCGGCATGGAAATGGGAAGATGTGAGCATGGATTTCATTGTGGGATTACCCCTGACTTCCAACAAGCATGATTCCATTTGGGTAATCATTGACCGATTAACCAAGTCGGCTCACTTCATTCCTGTGCATACACGTTACAATGCCAGCAAGTAATCGGAGCTATACATTGCAAGGATTCTGTGCTTACATGGGGTACCCACGACCATAGTATCAGGTCGAGGTGCACTATTTGTATCTCGTTTCTGGGAGCAGTTGCATGCTGCATTGGGTACTAAACTGCTTAGAAGCTCCGCCTATCACCCTCAGACAGATGGGCAAACAGAGAGGGTGAACCAAGTACTAGAGGACATGTTGAGAGCGTGTGCCATCCACCACGGTAGAAACTGGGATGATCATCTACCGTTGGTGGAATTCTCGTACAACAATGGCTATCAAGCGAGTATCAAGATGGCACCCTACGAAGCTCTCTACGGTCGCAAATGCCGCACCCCATTAAACTGGTGCGAGTCCGGTGAAAGGGTCACATTCGGGGTTGATGTGGTGAACGACGCCGAAGAGCGCGTTCGGATGATTCAAGCCAACTTGAAGGCCACTCAATCCCGGCAGAAAAGCTACGCTGATAAGAGGCGTAGGCCGCTGCACTTTGACGTCGGGGAACACGTGTATCTCCGTGTATCTCGGATGAAAGGCATGCACTGGTTCGGCGTGAAGGGAAAACTCGCTCCCCGATTCATTGGACCCTATGCTATCACCGAAAAGTGTGGATCAGTGGCGTATAGACTGGAGCTACCGGCATCTCTCGCTGGTGTTCATGACGTTTTCCATGTTTCCCAACTACGAAAATGTCTGAAGTATACGGCTGCTGTTCCCACCGATGACATTGGCGAGCTGCAACCGGATTTGACGTATGCTGAATATCCGGTGGCAATTCTTGATGAGAAGGCTCGGACCACACGTAGCGGAACGCTGTGGTTCTACAAAATACAGTGGAGTAACCACACCACAGAAGAAGAGACGTGGGAGAGCGAGGAATTCCTTCGCTCAAACTACCCGGATTTCATAGCGTCTCATCACAGGTAAATCTCATCTTACATTGCTGTCTCCTCATTTATAATCTTGGGACGAGATTCTTTAAGGGGGATGTGAAATCCCAAAAAGTTTAGTAAATGGAGCTGGAATTTACACCAAGGAAATGAGAGAGAGTTTAAACTTTTGAATTGGAAGGTGTGAGCTCCAAGTGCTATTGTAACGTGTCACAATGTCCAAACACGAAGACCTAAACGTACCACCTGGTTCTTCACACATCCCCGGGTAGCCCGGCAAATTTTCAGCTCATTTGGGAAAGATTTCCTATTTGTTGGAATTTAAACAGGAGACAATTCGAATTTGAATTTGAACTTCAGTTTCAAATTCCGACTTCACTGAAATTCAAATTTTATTGTGTTACTCATATTCCTATTGGCTTGTTCTCCAAGTTTGATCAAATATGGAGTTCATTTCCTAGCCCAAACAAAAATGGAAAGAAAAAGAAGAGGGAAAGGAGGCCCACTGGTCAGAAGACTTAGACCCGAAGTCAATTCGTGCGAGTTCACTCGGCGGCCGACGCTCACCAGTGTGCCACCTCCTGCTCCCGCGCCCGAGCGAGGGAGACACCGCACTCCTGTGCTGCACCTGGAAGTACCAGTTGCTGTGATCACTACGCGCTCAGGCCACGTGAACTCGTCCCCTCGCTCCCATCTCCTTCACTCACCGAAGAAAGCAACCTCCGGTCGACCTCTCTGATCACCGGCGCCCAGGCGGCACAGCACTTTCATGGCTGACGAACTACACGAAAAGGTATGCTCCAAGGTGCTGATCACAACCATGCCGACCTCACTCTCCCTCTCGCACGATAGGCAGAGAATTTGGTTGATTATTGCATCGGTATGCTTAGAACCGAGCCACACGAAATTCGGAAATTCGTAGTAATCAAGCCACCATCCATTGGACCGAGCTATAGACGTGTTCTAGACTTCCCCACACTTCTCTAGGATCAAGAACCATCGAGTTTCATCGAGTTTTGGCGATGTTCTTCGAGGTTTTTGCATCGGCGCCGATTTTCACCCTAGGTCGCCGATGAGCTCATAGTTGCAGCCTCGGTTGAGCTAATTTGAGCTCATGCCGGTGATTAGGATGCCACCATGGTGATCTAGGAAGAAATACCGAAGGATTTGAGCCCTCCTAGCACGAGTGCGACGCTGCCGAACTTCAACCGCCACTGCCGCCCGTCGCCGATGGGTTTCCGGTGACCGGGGTCCCGGGCCGACCATGGGGATGAGTTGCCCGTGGTCCAAAAGGGGGTGGCGGCAAGTTTCTGTACTGGAGGTAGTCGGAAAGGCGGGTTCCGAGGAGCTCGCCGAAGAACACCGCCGCAGCCGGCCGTTGGCGCGAGGAGGAAGACATCACTGTATTGTGGGGCCTGCACGCAGAGTTTAAACTTTTCTGGGATTTTCCAGTTTTAGTTCAAACTTCAAATGCATATAACTTTTGCTAGGAAGCTCCAAATTTAGTAAACTAAATTTTTCTGAATTCAGATTTTTGAGTACTTTCCAGCAGAAAAAAATTCAGCTCATGAAACTTAGTAGTTTTTCAGAGTTAATTCCCTAAATTTTAAACTGTTAGGAATTTTATCTGCAGAATTACTTTATGATAAATTCTGAAATTTGACTGGGAGGTTCATTGGAAAATCCTTGAGTCACAGGAAAACTTTCGGACTCATCCAAGTTTATTTAGTCCCCCTAATGGTGTGATTAAGGGAACTGCCCTGAAAAAATAGAAAAATGTACAGAAACATTTTTCAGATTTTTCTCCAATCTTGCTTAGGCATAAATTCATCTAGAATTCTTCAAATAACCTGAAACCAATTCCATTAGAACCATCTCAAATTCTAGTTTCCAGAAAATAATGGTTGGAGCCATGAAAATTCCTGGAAATCCCTAGAGCCCTACTAATGACCAAATAGGCTTTTATTTGTACCAGGCTCAAAGGAACTTTGTTTCAAATGAAACTTGGTCAAGACTCTGGTTAGGACCCTACCAAGCCACCATAAAAATTTCAGAACCAAAGGGGAGGGCTAGCTAGAGTTATGGTAATTACTTATTCAGTTCTAAACATTGCATTTAAATTGACATATAGTATATCTTTTACGTGTAGTCGCTGAAGGCGAGGAAACTCCATAAGTGCTCGACTTTTTTCTTCTGGACGAAGCCCTAACCACTGACCAGCAGCAACAAGGCAAGCCCCGGTTTACATTAACCAATTTTACAATGTTTTGCTTTATGTATAAATAGTATGTGGTATGGATGTGCATTAGGTGTAGGATAGATGAAGCCCAAGTGCATAACCAGATTCTTCCTATAAGAGTGAGGGTAGTGTCTAAGTCCTCGAGTAGACAGGATATGTTTAATGATTCATAGAACTTCGGTACAAGACGAGTAGTTGGAATCTACTCGCGTGTTAGGCTTTGGGACACACGGGGTTGGTTCGAGTGATGTGAGATCATTTTAGTAAGAAAATGAGACTAGGAAGGGGCTAGGGCGTAGCAAGAGGAAGTCTTGTGTGCGCAGCCCTGTCCGTGTCGATTGAGGACTGATCCGTGTGCGGCCCTGCTGAACAAGTATTGAACGTACCGAAGGCATATCGGATATATGGGCCCCGATAAATCGATGTAGCCTAAACCTCCGGGCGTCGAGGCATAGAAAACTGATTTATAGGTGTAGGTTGAGGGCAGCAAGGTGGAAATCTGTTAACGGGCATAGAGAGATGCTCCGTGTAGGGAACCTCCTGCTTGTTTCGGTGCGACCGGTTCAACGTTTAGGCTGTTGGGTGAAAGGTTGTCCCGTACGACACGGGGTGAGCGTGCTGTGTGCAGCTCCGCTTGTGGGCGTATGTGACGTGCTAGTTGGGTATCCCTGCAGGTGTATATCGAGTCGATTCGCCGTCCCTCACGGTGATGAGTACCGCTTGTTCACTGCGTCGTGACGTAGATAAATTATGGAATGTTATGATTCAATTCTGCTGATATGTATAATTTTATTGCTACATGTGCGCCACCAAATATTGCTTACTAAATTTCAAATTCATGAACTGTTAACTTGTGGATAAAAGATGAAATAGGGATGAACTTCTAGGCGTGTCCATTTGCTGCAATTTACCATCCCATGTTCGTTGTACACTACATGTAGGGTTTCATGCCTAGGTGAGTCGGTTAAGTCTTGTTGAGCCATCGTGCTCATGGTTGCTGCTTATGTGTTTTTCAGGTGAAGAGTATGTCACGTACTCAGGTTATAAGTCCACCGGCGAGGGCTACCCTCCGTCGGGAACCATGGCTGAGTGGGAGTCGTACACGCCGCGCTGAGCTGAGGAGTGCAGCTAGTGTGGGTTGCCCATAGGGCTGGGAAACCGACTTTTGCTTGGTAGATGGTGTGAGTTGTATAAAAGTTAGCTTCCGCTTTCGTAATTTCTATATATAGTTTGTAACTGAAGTCTTGTACTACTTTGTACAATTCAGTTGGTTTTCTATGTAGTACAATGTTGTTCTTATAATGTGTGCTGTCGGGTGTCGCATCAGGCGGGGCACTACCCTCTGAGATCCTGGATGAGCGGATTCCAGTCCGCCACAGAATCCTGCATTATCTTAGCATAGCAGTAGCTAATCAAGGTTTAAAAACCTAAGCCCAACCCAGGGTTTTCTTGGCTATGCATTTGGGTTTTCACACAAGACTCTAATGCAAAATTGAAGTGGGTGCTCAAAGTAAGTTCTCAAAACAGTAAAATTTTATAAAAAGGCTAATGTAAACCGGAGCTTGCCTTTCTGCTGTTGGTCATAGGCTAGCTGTTCCTCCGGAGTGATGAAGTCAAAGACTTCGGGCTCCTCCTCAACCTTAGCGAGTACAGGAGATAAATACATATATGTATCCATTTGAATGCATTTGAATTTGAAGTTGAATTTGTTAAGACTATAAGTATTGCTAGACAGGCCCAATGACTCTGATTTTTTACTGTGGCCAAGTTGCATTTGCAGAAAAGCTCATTTGAGCCCTCTACATATAATTGTGTATTTGGCCTTAATCAGAGCTCTTAGGGTGTTCTAAGGATTTTCATGGAGCAAGCCATGACTTTCTGAAAACTATATTTTTATAGGGTTCTAATGGAGTTGGTTTTACTTAATTTGAAGGTTCCTAGCCAAATATATGAGCTAAACAATTTCAGAGAAAATCTGAAAATGTTTCTGGACATTTTCCTTTTTCTCTGGAACAGTTTTATTAATCACACCATTAGGTGGATCAAATGAGCTCAAATGGATCTGAAATTTCTATTGTAGCTCAGGAATATTTTGGTGAACATCCTGGCCAAATTTCAGAGTTTTCCTCCAAAGGGTTCTCCAGTTAAAATTCTAAACAGTTTAAATTTTGAAGAATTAATTCTGGAGAAATAAGGATTTTTCATAAAGTGAAACTTGATTTGTTGGAAAGTACTCAGAGAGCTGAATCCAAAAAAATTTGGTTAACTCAATTTGGAGTTTCCTAGCAAAATTTATGTGGGTTTGAAGTTTGAACTAGAATCTGAAAGTGGGGAAAAGTTTAAATTGCTGCGCGTGGGACCGGGGCTACGTGTTGACTCCTCAGCGGCTGACACACGGGGCTACGGGGTTTTTCGCGCACAGCCACATACAATCCGGTGCCACAGCTGATCCCCACTTTAAATATCTGCTCGCTGACACGTGGGACCGGGGGCTTCTTCAACCTCCTGACCTTCCACGCTCGGCCGCCGCCCCCCTCACCGGAGTACTCGCCGGAGGGGCTCTGCCGTGCGCCAAACTCCGAGATTTATGCCGCCTCTGCCTAATCCCACACGTGGAACACGGTGCTGGCCTTAGCTCGACATGACAACCACCGGAACATGACCGGCGACGAGCGGCGGCTTCGGAAGAACTTCGGCCGTGTTGGCCGGACTTCCTAGCACCCCAAATGATCGAGCAAACGGTCGTAGAGCATCAGTGCACCCTAGGGAAGGTCCTCATGATCTCAAAGCAGCCCGGAAATGGCCGCAACTAGGATGTCAACGTGTGACCTAGGTCGGAAATCGGAAATCCTAGCAAAACTCTAAGAACAGTGGCTACACCCGAGGGTTCTCCGAAGTTTTTGATCCTATAGACTCGCACAGACATATAGAAGTAGTTCTCTAGGTTAGGTGATGGGTGGTGCGGTGTGTAGCACGAATTTTGAGAAGTGGTCCGGCGGCCTCTTTTACACAACGGCGCAAAATCGTGAAATTCCAGCGACGGCAGCTCATGTCACGCCGCCGGAGCTTGCGGTAATGGAAGAGGGATGTTTGACGAACCTCTTTGCTGTTCACAGCTCGGGGAAAGGTGGACTGTGGTGGCCGGAAGAGTTGTTCCCGTGGCGGCGGCTCGGGTTGAACCGATGAAGAAGGAATTAGCGCAGTGGAGCTCAAGGAAGGTCGGCCACGGTCTGGAACCGGTGCGAGAATGTCGAGCAAGGGTCGGCGAACTCAGTTGCGGTCTCAGCTCGCCATGACAACAATTGGTTCAACCGGACGACGGTGGAACCGAGAGCTCGGGTGAGCGGCGAGGTTCTTTTGCTCGGGGGTGATGCAAACAGCTGTGATCGGTGAAATACCCCAGAGGGGGTCCGGGCGCCAGGTAAGGACGTTGATCGGTGGCCTCCAGCGCGCGTGAGCGAAGCAGCTGCTGGCCGGTGCTTGGAGCTCGGTGGCGCGCTCAGCTGCAGCCCGAGAAACCGAGTCTCGGTTGCTTCAGTCGGTTGATCTCAGGAGAGACTGACATGAGGGCCCCACTCCCATTTTAACCTCTGAAATTTAATTTCTCCCACTGCTCTAAACAGTAGTTCCTCTAATACCCTTTGCAATTTGAATTATCCACCAAATGCCCATTTGAACTTGGTAGAATTCAAATTGTGAAGTGTTTGACTATATTCATAGCACATATGCAGTTTAAAATTCAAATTGGATTTGAATTTGCTTAAATTGGCTCATGTCAAGATCAACTCCAAATGGAGTAAAAATTGGTGTGTGAGCTCGCAAAAATGTGCTGAGTGTGAATATGAATCCCACTTTTGAATTCATGGGATGAAAGGAGTTTGAATTTGAGTTCAACCTAGCCTTTTTCTAATTATGCCCAAAAATACCTCAAAAAGCTTTTGGATTCGGGTGAAATTTGGCATGAGAATTCCTAGCAAAATGTATGAGTTTTCCATATGCTCAGCCCCTATAAGATGCATGTGGAAAATGCCACTTTTGCATTTTGTGAGTTTATCCTCTAATGACCATGTTGATGGTGTTTACTTGCTCTTCAAAGGTGTTCATAAGTCTTCCTCAAATGAGGTGTGTGTGGTGTGAGGAACACTTTGAATGTGTGTAAAAACTTAGGCCCTTACAACACTCTCATGACATCTCATGTCGGTAGGTGCACTACGAGGGTGGCTACTGTATGGGGCGACTGGATCAATTCAGCGTGGGCGAAATGGGGGAAAGGCTGCCGCGTAGACGTCAGTGATGGTTTCTGTAGGCAACGTCGAGAAAACGGGCATACATGTCGTGTAGTCCGGGTGTTATTGATTTGAATCACTGTCGCTCGCAAAAGAGGATTGAGCATATTTGTTCTCACAGTTGTGACGTAGTAAGAACTTGCATGAGAAATGAACTAATCACTATGGTTTGAAGTTCATACTAGCTTTGTTATGTATCTTTTATGAATAGTTAGAGCAAACCCGATTCATTTACACCGTGAGCAAATTACATCAAGGGAAAGCATTTCTTGTTTGGTTGTGGACTCCCTATGTGGTGTGCCCAAAGTTACTTTTAATTTGCTGCATACCTGAAAGTAAGGATTCACATTTAGGCGAGTTTAATTATGCATTATGCTATCCCACTTTATGTCTATACATTCATGTAGGGTTTCATGACTAGGTTTGACGGTTAAGTCTTGCTGAGCTTTATGCTCACGAATACTATCCTAGTTATTTTGCAGGTATTGACTTTATGCTCATGAGAATGGGTGCCGATGAGACTCGGAAACCTCCGAGTGGATACTCATGAGCATCCTTGCTACTGCGGTTTGTTCTTCGTGTTGCTAGTAAGAAACGTCCACGGGCCGGACTGTTTCTTTGATGCTAAGCTAGAAATGAGTTGTGAGTTGTAGTCTTCCGCTGTAGTATTATTTCGAGATAAGTATTTGTAAAGTACTCTTTGTACGCTTCCGCAAATGGTTTATGTAATATGTTCGTCCTTGACCCGTGTGCTGTTGGGTGCCGCATCGCACGGCACCACCCAATGTGGTCCACCGGCCCCGGCACAGTGGGTCGCCGGTGGCTAGCCGGCGCCCCAGCCTTTTCTTCGCATTCCCTAGCGGATTCCTTGCCAGTGATCTATAGGATGTGGGGAGGTCAGTGGTCACTGTCCTAGACTGAGAAGGTCATTGGAGTGGCGGCTAGGGGCGCTGGATCCCGGCCCGACGGCGGTGTTCGGTGGTAGCACGCGTGTGGCCGTTTTCTACCTGGTTTCCATGTCCTACACACACACCAGGATGGCAGGAACATTTCAGGGGGGCTCGGCTGATCCGAGGAGCGCGCCATGGCAGCCGACGACCGCGTGTAGCGGCATGGGCGGCGGTCTAACGGCACGGGCCTCCTACAGCGCGTTAGCACGAGTTCCAGCGGGCGGCACTGCTCCATGGACTTCTAGACACGCTGAAGGAAGAGTAAGGAGAATGTAGGGAGGCTCACCGAAGTAGAACTGGAGCTCGCCGGACTTAGGGAAGAAAAGGAGAAAACTTCTGGTTAGCTGCTCGATCGACCGAATTCTTCGCGGATGAGGCCCCATCATGTGTGGGTGGTTTGACGGGAGTATTTTGCAGCCGAGTTTGCGTTTAAGTGGTGCAGGAAGGTGGTGGTGAGGCGGTGCCCTAGCTAATCTTACCCGCGCGCGCGGCATAGCGGTCGAGGCAGCCGGGATTCTCGTGGCAGGCAATCCAATGTAGAGGGGGGGGGGGACGTCACGAGCGGCACAGCTGACAGGACCTGTGCTGGCGTGTTTCCTGGCGGTGGCGCGTCGATGGATGAAGGCGGGGCGGCTGAGGTCTGGTGCTCGATGATTGATAGAGGCGAGGGATTCAGGGGATGGAGAGACGGTGGGGGTTCCTGTCAAGTGCGGCAATCTGGGGATAGGCACAGCGTGGGCTGCAGGCAGGCGGCCGACGCAAATCCGGGTGCGGCGCGGGCGAGGGTAGCCAGCTGAAATCGCGCTCGTGCGATACCGTGGCCACGACAGCCGGGATTCCCGCAGCATAGCTTTGGCAGCCAGGAAACGAGGGAGGGGGCGTGCGGCGTGACGTGTGGCTGACGGGACGGTGAGGCGGCGAAGCGACAGGGCGGCGGCGTGGCACATTTTGCACAGGGAAGAAGGAGGCGGTTCACCCTAAGGTTGAAGGAGGCAGTGGAGGACTTGGGCCGGGCTGAGCTGCACGCAAGGAGAGGGGGAGAGGGAAAGGTCTGGGTCGCCTGGGAATAGGAGAAGTGGGCTGCACGCCAGAAAAAAAGGAGAGCAGGCTGGGCATCACCAAGAATTAGGTAGAAAAGAAGATGGGCTAAGCCCAGGAGAGAAGTTTTGTTCTTTTACAGAATTTGCTTTTGAATTCAAATTTGCATTTGGATTTGGATTGCATTGGGTAGTCTACTAGTAATTTGAGTGATCATTTCTCATACATGATTTGCATACGGATTTAAATTAAAGGTTGTCACATCTATTGGTGTATATGCGCATAAATGCCACTCGACCCAGTTTAAACTCATTTAATTAATTTATTTATTAGTTGGATATATACACACACTCAATTGCATATACGTATATGCGTGTGTATTCCTATACCTACATACCTAATTACATATACATACGCGCATGTCGCTTCACCTCTTTTTATTCCTTGTATTGCTATTGGATTTCTTGTGTTGCATGTATGTGTTGATGTTTTTGGAAACTCTAATTGAGACGGCTTGTACTCGATTTCCTTACTATTATTAAATTTTGGTGGTAATGACCCACACCCACATACATATTCACACACACACACACACACACACACACACACACACACACACACACACACACACACACACACACACACACACACACACACACACACACACACACACACACACACACACACACACACACACACACACACACACACACACACACACACACACACACACACACACACACACACACACACACACACCCACACGCACACACACACACACGCACACACACACACACGCACACACACACACGCACACACACACACACACACACACACACACACACACACACACACTAGAATTCTAGTTTCCTCTGAGATTTGGTTACGCTCTTCCTTACTTGCTTAAGTGTGAGTTTTTTGGTAGTTGTCGCAGTATGTGTGTATTTATACATCTCAGCCGTTTCAGGATTGGACTTATGTTTAGGATTTTCCAAATTTTTTAATTCGTACTGATTTTTATTTGGTTTCAAAATTTGGGGCGTGACATAGGGGCTGAAAACACTAATGACTCCTAAACTTTGTTAGGAATGGTCATGCCAATTTTCATGCAAATCCAAACCTCTTTGAGGTACTTCTGGATACAATGATTAAAAGGCAGTTTGAAGTTAAATTCAAATTCAAACTCCTTTCATCACATGAATTCAAAAGAGGGATTCATATTCACACTCAGCACATTTTTATGAGCTCATCCACCAATTTTCATCCCATTTGGGTTTGATTTTGACATGAGCGAGTGGAGCAAATTCAAACTGAATTTTAATTTCAAACTTAACATTTGCTGCAAATCAAATCAAACCACTTCTATATGTTGATTCTTTCAAAAACCAAATCCCAATTTGGTAGTTGATCAAATTCCAGAGGGTAGGAGTGGCACACAAATTTGAAACAGTGTGAACATTGAATTTTGGAGGACAACCACTGGAAGAGGGACCCACCTGTCATTGGAACAGAGACTTCAACCGACTCCAACGAGAGCGCTCGGTTTCTTGCGCGCGCGCGAGCGCCATGGCGCTGGAGACCGACGCCACCTCCAGATCGCCGATTTTTTCAGCCAGGTGACGTCCTCAGTTGCTTATCTCCAAGCAACTGACGCCCAAGAACCATTTCTCCACTGCTTCATCGCTCTCTCGCACAGAAACCTCGACACACCTCGCCGCTAACCCGAGCTCCCTCCCTCACCGTCGACCGGCAAAATACGACACTTGCACACCGAGCTGAGACCGCAAACAAGATCACTGACTACCCCTCGACATCCTCGCACCGGTGCTAGCTCGTGATCGGCTTCCTCTGAGCCATGCTACTGCCATCTTCTTCCTCGACCCCGAGTGAAGTCACCGGCGGGAGTTTGCATCGTCCTGCCAAACCACGCCCGTTCAAGCTCGAAAAACCGATCACAGAGGTTAGCCACCAACCATAATTCCTTCTCCTAGACCCGATCGAGCTAGTTCAACGCCGGTGAGCCAGAATTTCATTTTTTCTCTCGGCCACCATGTAGAACAGAGAAAACTGAAACCTGAAATTCGCCTCGATCACTTGATCACCGGAATTTCTGGTTTATCTAGAGCTAGAGTAGCACCTCACGATCACCTAGGTCGAATCTTAGCAAGGATGATCCATCCGGTGATCTCAGTGCCGTGGTTTTGCCGCCGCCGGTGAAAATGCTTCGGATCACCAGTGAGGTCTACCTTCCCGGCGGTCTCCGGCCTAGAGGAGGGCAGGGCTAGCTTCCTCGTGTCACAGCAGTGCTGTACAACCTTTTAGTTGGTCTTGTTTGCTGCCGAGATGAGTTCTCACCGTTGGACCCAAACCGTATTCCGCCGCCGCCGTCGCCGATGAGGTTGCCGGCGACGCCGAGGTGCATGGGGTTGTCCAGCGTGTGTAGAACAGTCTGAGGAAGGTGTAGGAGGAATCCATTTGGAAAATCATCCGTTGTAGTCCAAGAACAGTGCGGCAACTGCCTCTATTCATCGCGCGCTCAGGCTCCGGCGGGAGGTTGAAGATGATACTGTTTTGTGGGCCCCAGGTGTCTGTAGTTTAAATAATTCGAGTTGATTTTTCATTTTTCCATCCAAAACTTTAGAAACCCATAACTTTGGCAAGGATTGTTCAAATCGAGTGAACCAAATTTTATTGGATTCAGCTCTCTGAGTAATATCCAGCAAAATAAGTTTCACTCCATGAAACCCATTATTTCTCTAGAATTAATTCTCCAAAATATAAACTGTGGGGAATTTTAACTAGAGCTTTCCTTTATGGAAAATTCTGAAATTTGGCAAGGATGTTAATTTTAATATCCTTAAGTCACATGAAAAATTTCAGATCCATCTGAGCTCATTTAGTCCACCTAATGGTGTGATTAAGTAAACTGACATAGAGAAAAAGAAAAATGTTCTGAAACATTTTTCAGAATTTCTCTGAACTTCATTAGCCCATATTGTTTTCTAGGATTCTCTAAATTAGATGAAACCAATTCCTTAGAACCATATTAAACCTTAGTTTCCAAAAAGTAATTGCTTGCTCCATGAAAATCCCTAGATAACCTTAGAAGCTCTAATTATGGCCAAATACACATTTATTTGTGCAGGGCTCAAAGAAGCTTTGATTCAAATGAAATTTGACCAAGTCCCTGTTTAGGTTGTCACCAAGCCATAGTAAAAATTTCAGAGTGAAAATCGGTGTCTAGCTAGAGCTATTGTCTTTCCCTCTTCACTTCAACATATTGCATTTAAATTTGACATGCATTTGTATTTCCATTTTCGTGTAGTTGCTAAGGTTGAGGAGGAACAGGATATACTGGATTGTATCCCTCTGGAAGAAAATTTAATCAACGACCAGCAGCAAGGCAAGCTACGGTTTGCATTAACCTGTTTATAGAGTCTTATGTTTTGATCACTTACATTATGAAATTCATACTATGTGCATTAGAGTCTTGATTTGAAACCCAGTTGCATAGCCAAGAGAACCAGGGATTTGGGTCTAAGATTTGAACCTTGAGTAGCTACTGCAATGCTCAAATGGTATAAGATTTGGTACAAGTCAAGTAGTTGGAACTACTCGCTAGAATAGTCTTAGAGGCACACTACTCGGTTAGAGAAATAGAAAATGAATCACATGGCAAGAAAATGAGCCCGAGCAGAGAGTAAGGGCAGCAGGACGTTGGGGCCTGGGTGCCATAGCTCTACTTGTGTCGATTGAGTAACGAGCTGTGTGCGGACCTGTTGAACAAGCTAGAACTGTACCGAAGACCTACCGGCTATATGGGAACCGGGAAACTGATGTAATTCGGGTAGCGATATGTTGAGGCATTGCTTGTCATCCAGAGGGTAGGTTGAGAGCAGCAAGGTATAAATCGGCTAGCGGGCCCTGAGGTTGCTCCGCATAGAGACCTCCTGCTCGGGACGATAGGACCGGTTCAACACTTGGCTAACGAATGAATGGTGGATGCATACGACGTCTGTGATGGTTGGTGTAGGCAACATTAAGTACGGGCGTACGTGACAGGTTATTCGGGTAACGCTGCAGGTGTAAATCGATTATAATCGCAGTCGCTCACGGTCAGTGAATACCACTTGTTCACTGTACTGTGACGTAGAAAGAACAGGATAGATGTCAGCAAATCAATGTTCTTTTCAACCTTTGGTGAGTCACATAAGAGGAATGCATTTCTTATTTGATTGCGGACCTCCTATGTGGTTTAGCACAAGGTTCTCCACTAATTTGAGGCTAAAGCTTGAAAGTAGGAGTCAACTAATTAGGTGAGTCTTTATGCAAAGTACTTTCCTATTATACACTTCAAATCCAGCATGTAGAGTTATATGTTTAGGTGAGACAGGTTAGTCTTGCTGAGTCATCGTGCTCACTACTTGTTGTTGAAGCGTTTGCAGGTTCTTATGAGGAGGAGGCTCCCAAGGAGGAGACGGATCCACCAGAGGGAATCACCGTCCAGTGGGAGCCGTGCACGCCGCCGTATTAGTGTGGTGTGTGTAGCTAGTGGGATCACGTTCACGGGCTGAACGTGAGACCTTTTGCTTAGTCTACGCTAGTGAGTGTAAAATTTAACATATTTTATTGTAATTATGTTTATAAACAAGTTTATGTAACAAAATTTAGCTTCCGCCTATCGCCTTTCTCTGTGTGTTATCCGGTACTGTCCATCGCAGCACCCCTCAGTGAGATCAGGAAACGTTGGGACCATCGGGTCCTCGCAATCAGTTGTGGGCTCATCTACACCTCTAACTCAAACAGAGACAGACAAGAATCTTGCTACAGAGAGCAATGCCAATGCCAAGGTCCAAGAAACTAAGGTAATATCCAACCCAACAGCAGCTGATGTTCCTGAATCATGTACAAAGAATGTAAAGGATAGAAGTGGTACCAGACCATATTGCCATAGGTGCCTCACAAAAGGTCACTCTGTGGAGGAATATGTTATGGAATTCTTCTGTTAGATTTGTGAAAGTAATCAACACAACATGCTGAGATGCCCGGTTTCTAGGGCAGCCAGACAACCTGCATCCATATGTGGTTTTGCGGTTGAAGACCTATGCTTTTTTCACATACCGTATGCACCATGACAGATGAATAAGACTGACACAAGAACTGCTATTATCCGGGTGGTGGAGATCCTGCTGACTGTTGCTAACATCACTGCTGAGTTAGAGAGACTAATACCGGCAAGATGATCTTGGAAGGTAGATGACATGGGTAGTAATACGTTCAAAAAGGTGTTTTCGTCACGTGTTGAATTATAAATGTATGGTAGAATGGGGTACAGTTCAATCAAGGATTAACAAAGCGAAGTCTAGGATTGAAGAGAAGGAAGCAGTAACGGGGTCAAAGCCAAAACTACCCAAGGTATGGATTCAATGTTCTTGTTTGCCGACTGAATTAAAGGAATTCCCTGTTATATGGGCAGTGGTATCGGTGCTTGGGGCACAATCTAGGGCTTCGTCCTCTGAGTAGAGTGGCCGGCGGAAGAGTTAAGACCTTCCTTCCGGCGCGCTGAGTGCCCCTTACTGTGTGGCAGGTGATGATGAAGACGTCACAATAAACATCAAAGGGCTTGGTTGTATACGGTTGAGCTAAAACCGGGGCTGTTGTGAGGTGTTTCAAAAATGCTTGAAAAGCTTCCTCACATGGCTTTCTCCAATCATATTTGATTCCCTTTTTCAGAAGCTCTGTCATAGGTTTAGAAATTTTGGAGAAACTTGTGATGAACCTCCGATAATATTCCGCTAAACCTAAGAAGCTACAAACTTCATGGACTGATATTGGAGACCTGGTTGCGCACTTATGCAAGGAGGACGTGTGGTCGCATATGGATCACGGCAATTACGGAATCATGAACAACATTATCCAACTCATGATCTGGAGCTGGCTGCCGTGGTACTAGCTTTGAAAATGTGGAGACACTACCTTTTGGCAAATCTAGTTCATCTCTACACTGACCACAAAAGCTTGAAGTACATATTCATACAAAAAGAATTGAATATGCGACAACGGTGATGGTTAGAGCTGATCAAAGACTATGAGTTGAGATTCATTATCATCTGGGCAAGGAAAATGTGTTGCCGATGCACTCAGCCGGAAGTCTCATATTCACAATCTAACCATTACGCCAAAAGAAGAGGACGAACCAAGTCTCTACTTAGTTCCATATGGAGCTCTGCATAATCTATCTATCATACCCACATTAAAAGAGGAGATTATGAAGTCTCAAAAACAAGATAAGGGTATGTCTCATATTACGAGAAGGTTGAATAATGGGGAATTGAAATGTTTCCGGTTAGATGGTGAAGGTACCATATGGTTCAAAGACTGGATAGTTGTACCCCGTTATATGAGGCTGCGGAAGAAAATTTTGGATGAGGCTCATTTGTCCAAATTTTCTATTCATCCGGACAGCAACAAGATGTACCAAGAATTAAAAAATAAATTTTGGTGGACCCATATGAAGCGTGAGATTGCTAAATACGTATCAGAATATGATACGTGTCGGCGAGTTAAAACCGACCACATGAAGAAAGCTGGAACATTGCAACCGCTAAGCATCCCGGTATGGAAGTCAGAGGATATTAGTATTGATTTCATTGTTGGATTACCTCTCATGGCAAATAAGCATGACTCGATTTGGGTGATCGTTGATCGGTTAACCAAATCAGCGAATTTCATCCTGGTACATACGGGATTCCATGCCAAGAAGTATTGGGAGCTGTATACTGCAAGAATATTGTGTTTACATGGAGTTCCCCATACGATCATCTCTAATCGAGGCGCATTATTTGTTGCTTATTTTTTGGAGCAGCTACATGCCTCACTGGGAACCAAATTGATTAGAAGCTCCGCATATCACCCTCAAACCAATGGACAAACGGAGGGGGTGAACCAAGTTCTCGAAGATACTATTCGAGCATGTGCCATGCACCATGGTAGAGGCTGGGACGATCATCTACCGTTGGAGGAATTCGCTTATAACAATGGTTACCAAGCGAGTATCAAGATGGCACCTTATGAGGCTCTCTATGGCTGGAAGTGTCGCACACCCTTGAACTGGTTTGAATCTGGCGAGAGAGCTATTTACGGGATTGATCTCGTAAATGAAATTGAAGAGTGAGTAAGGCTTATTCAAGCAAATCTTATAGCCGCTCAGTCTAGACAAAAGAGCTATGCGGATAAGAGACGTCGTCCTGTGAACATTCAAGTTGGGGACCACGTATATCTCCGTGTATCTCCTATGAAAGGAATTCACCGATTTGGAGTGAAAGGAAAATTAGCTCCATGCTTTATTGGTCCATTTGCCATCATCGAAAGATGTGGACCCGCGGCATACCGCTTGGAATTACCGGTAGCCTTAGCCGGAGTTCATGACGTCTTCCACATATCTAAGTTGCAGAAGTGCTTGAAAGTTCCAACAGGAATTCTCTCGGAAGGCCTAGCAGCTTTGAAGCTGGACCTCACTTATGTTGAGTATCCAACCCAGATAATTGATGAAAAGACTCGCGAGACAAGAAATGGGACGTTGCCGTTTTTCAAGGTGCTTGTAAAATCCCTAAAAAGTGGTAGCAAGAAAAAATTCAGCTCATGTACACTTAGGAAAAATGAGGGGAATTAAATCTTTGAATTATAACGGTGTAACTTCAAAGTGAGGATTCAACTTCCCAAAACTTCCAAACATGGAGATATAAATTCATAACTTGGGTCTTCATAGTCCAAATATTCATCCTTCCAAAATTCAGCTCATTTGGAGGAGTTTCAATATTTGTTTGGGATTAAAAGAAGAAACACTCTAATCTGAATTTCAAATTCAGTTTCAAATTCCAAATTCCTCAATTTTCAAATTTGGTTCCACAAATGTGTTCTTCACATTTGAATTAGCAGCCATGTTCCCAGGAGCATGTAGGGCGAAACCGGAGCTAATTTGGTGGAGAAATGAGGGAGAACGAGCCATGCCACGATTTGAGCTGGTGTGCATGCGTGTCTCTGGCGGGAGGTTGAAGAAGGACCTGACTAGTGGGCCCCCCTGTTAAGTCTCAGTGTAGGTTTTAAACAGAGAGCTATCACAGTTTGAAAAATTCATAACTTTGTGTAGACAACTCCAAAAAGGGTGAGACAAATTTTGTTTGAATCCTTAGGAGGAGTACTTCACATAGAAACAAATTGCATGCTATGAAAATGCCCAGGAATTTCTGTAGAATTGTTTTTATGAAATCCTTTAGGGATTTATTACAGGAGCAATTCTTTATGAAATATTCCTAAATTTGGGCAGCTAGTCCTTTTCATAGTGCCTGACCTCCAGTGAAAAAATTTAGGATTTTTGGAGCTGATTTAGAGGGCTTAATCAGTAGGTTATCTCAGGGTTAAATAAATTAGCTAAAAATCATAGAATTGATTCCATAAAATTGGTTCAAACTTCATACCTCCATAACTTTCTTTAGGGATGTCCAAAATTTGTGAGACAGATTTTGCTGGATTTATCTCAGTCAGTACTTTGCAGAAATGTAAAGAGATTGATCTGGTGATTTCGGGAAATTTCGCCAAAATTCATCAAAGTTAAGTCTTTGGGAATTAATTCCAGAAGATCCCTGTTATGGAAATTCTTCAAATTTTGCTAGGAGGTTCCTTATGATATTACTAATCTCCAGTAAATATTTGAGCTTCATTGGAGTTCATTTGGTAGGCTAAATTGCCTCCCAAAGCTCAGCCTTTATTTGGAAATTCAAATCTAAACAGAAACTTTTCAGAACTCTTGCCCAACTTCAAAAATTCATATCTCTCTGTTGGTAGCTCCAAAAATGGTGAAACAAATTTTGTTAGAACCATGGAGATTTACACTAATCAGATATTCCACTGTTAGCTATGTCAAAACTCCTGAATTAGGCTCAAAATTCAGAGAAGAATTGTACTTGTAGGAATTTTAAAGACTACATTGTGCAATGAAATTTCTCCAAATTTTGCTCAGATTATCCTTAGAGATTATAGTATCCACTGTAAAAATCCCAAAGCCAATTAAGGATCCTAAATAGCAGTAGCTATGAATACAAGTTCAATTCTTATAAATCCTTACTTATACATATATTTTGCTACATTTCATTTAGTGACCGAAGTTGAGGACGCACCAGAGCCCTTGGACGTCCTTCCACCAGAAGCTGACTTCCCCTTTAACTCGCAACCAGGCAAGCCCTGGTTTGCACTTAAGTACCTTTATAAAGCTTTTTATTTGTATCACTTATGTCTAGGGTGAATGTTTGCATTAGAGTTAGGGTGATTGAAACCCCACTTGCATAGCCTCTTTAAATCCTATGGATGGTTGGGTAGTTTACAAACTCGACGAGTAGAGAATGCCATGCTAATGTATAGGATCTTGGTAGAAGTCGAGTGGTTGGAAGCTACTCGCGAGATAGTACTTATCACCGGAAAGAAAAGAGGTAGATAATGGCTTGAGTTGTATGAAAATGAGACCCAGCAGGGGGGATAGGATGCAGTGAGCAGAGGTCTCACGTGCTTAGCCCTGTTGGTGTCGGTTGAGGACCGTCCGTGTGCGGCCCTGCTGGACAAGTATTGAACAGTACCGGATGCATACTGGCATATGGGAACCAGGAAACCGATGTAATTGGTTAACCTGGGTGCTGAGGCTTACCCAACCGTAAATAGGAGTGGGTTGAGGGTAGCAAGGTATAAATCTGCCGGTGGGCATAGTCGCGCTCCATGCGGGGACCTCCTACCCGTTACGGATGGACCGGTTCGGCATTTGGGTTGCCTTTGAAAGGTTGTTGCATACAACAGAGTAGGAAGGGGTGTGGAATCACGCTTCTGAAAGTGGGTGTATGTAACGTGTTATCCGGGTGTGTCTTGATTGCAATCACCGTCCCTCGCGGTTATTTGAGTACCCGCTTGTTCACTGTGCTGTGACGTAGTAAGAAGTGAAATAAGCCAACTGAAAATGCTGTATTGATCTATTAATGTCTTGAATACCTTGTATGCTGTAGTTATAGAGCTAATTAAGTTTATATTCCACTTTGGGCATCACCACATCGGAGGAAAGCGTTTCTTGTTTGATTGTGGACTTCCGATGTGAGGGCTGCCTAAGGCATACAAATCCGCTGCTATAAAAACTGAAAGCAAGGATCAACTTATAGGCGTGTCTTTCTTGCAAAGTCCTTTCCTACCTTACACATCCTTGCACGTAGAGTTCCATGCCTAGGGTTGACGGTTAAGACTTGCTGAGCCTTCATGCTCACGGTTGCAATATTTGAGCTGTGTGCAGGTGAGAGATGAGGAAGGTTCCAAAGACGAGGCGATGCCCCCGTCAGGGTACACGGCCGAGCTGGAGCCCTGCACGCCGCCGTGATTCTCCGGTTCCATGCTGCTAGTGTGTAGCGTCCCCGGGCTGGACGGCTGCACTTTTGCTTAGTTAGGATTTGAGAGTAGCTATGTATATAACTTCCGCTGTATAATTAAGTTGTAAAAAGACTTCCGCTGTTTTATATCAAATAAAAGTTTGTATGTTCTTTATTCTTTTCGTGTGTGCTGTTGGGTGCCACATCGCACGGCACCACTCTATGCGATCCTGGAGTGGGTGAACCATGGGGTGGTCCCCACAGTGCTATGGGAAAATCACATGTCTGACGAAGCTACATGAGAAAGCGAGGAGTATTTACAGTTCAATCATCCGGAGCTATTGGAGGCTTATATCCTATAGTCGTCCTCCCCACATTGTTCTTAATTATGAATCTCAGGACGAGATTCTTTTTAAGGGGGGCGGAATGTAATGTGGGGGCCACCCCATGGTCCTCCCACTCCGGAATCACAGATGGTGGTGTCATGCGATGCGGCACCCAACAGCACACAGGAAAACATTAGGAACAACATACAAACTTTTATTTACATAAAACAGCGGAAGTCATTTACAAACCTAATTACAGCGGAAGTCTTACTCATATCTAAAATCTCGGCCTAGCTATGAAAAAGTGCAGCCGTCCATCCCGGCGACGCTACACACTAGCAACATACATCTTGAGATCACGGCGGCCTGCAGGGCTCCAACTCGGCCATGTACCCGGACGGGGGCATCGCCTCATCCTCAGAGCCTTCCTCATAACCCTCATCTGCAGCAACTCAATTATAGCAACCATGATCACGATGGCTAAGCAAGACTTATCCATCACCCCTAAACATGAGACTCTACGTGCAGGGATTCTTAATTTAGGAAAATGATATTACGATAAATACTCGCCTACATGTTAATCCTTACTTTCAGTTTTCAGCAGCAATACAATGAGCCTTGAGCAGCCCTCAAATCGGAATTCCACAATCAAACAAGAAACGCTTCCTCCCGATGTGGTTATGCCCAAAGTGGAATATAACTTTAGTGAGCTCTACATCTACAACATACATAGTTGCAATACAATGAAAGTTCAATACGTTATATTCTTCTGGCCTCTTTCAATTCTTACTACGTCACAGCACAGTGAACAAGCGGTACTCAAATAACCGCGAGGGACGGTTATTGCAATCAATAGACACCTGGATAACACGTCACATACACCCACATTCAGAAGTGTGGTGCTTCATACCTTCCTACTCTGTTGTATGCAGCAACCTTTCCAAGGAAACCCAAATGTCGAACCGGGCCATACGTAACGGGAAGGTGGTCCCCGCGCGGAGCGTGTCTGTGCCTGCCGGCAGATTTACACCTTGCTACCCTCAACCCACTCCTATAAAACGGTTGGGTAAGCCTCGACACCCAGGTTAACCAATTACATCAGTTTCCTGGTTCCCATATAGCCAGTATGCATCCGGTACTGTTCAAACTTGTCTAGCAGGGCCACACGCACATGAGACCTCCGCTCACTGCATCCTATCCCCCCTGCTGGGTCTCAATTTGACATTCTTAAGCAATTCTTTGTTCATTTCTATCTCGTTTGATAAAATCCTATCTTGCAAGTAGATTCCAACTACTCGACTTCTACTGAGATCCTAAGAACATTAGCACGACATTCTGTACTTATCGAGCTGTAAACTACCCAACCCTCCAAAGGACTTAGAGGCCACCATACAAGTGGGGCTTCAATCACCTGAACTCTAATGCAAGCATTTCATCCTAGACATAAGTGATACAAAGCAAAACTTTGCAAAAGTAATTAAATGCAAACCGTGGCTTGCCTGGTTGAGAGTCAAATGGGAAGTTAGCGTCTGGTGGGAGGATCTCCAAGGCTTCCGGAGCATCTTCGACCTCGTTTACTAGGCGAGATGGTGAAGCTTCTGGTATTGCCGTCAACTTCATTAAGGACACCAGGTTGTGTTTTTCATTTGTCTGTATGCCCATATCGTCAGCCATAACTTCAGCACCCACACTCGCCACCTCATGAACATATATCTCAGGCTCATTATTCTCCTCTGCATTATGAAAATTTTGTTGAGATGTGTCCCCGATGTATAAACACACTGATGCATGATCTTCATTGTCAATAGCATGTTGGCGCCCATGTTGGGAGCCAGCACCATTTTTTCCCTTGTCACTGGTATCTCCCTGTGTGAACTGTATATTCATATTCGCCTTGAGATCATTAGCATCATTCTCATTATCATCTCCCATCAAGTCATCATCATCAAAAGCATCCATTGGGTCAGTGCTTTTCCCTTGTTCATTGTTCTCCACTCTGAACTTTAGTTCATATAGATACTCATCAATTACAACATTTACTGAATAACGAATAATATTAGGATCAAGTACCATAACTAACATATGACATTGTTCATAATTCCTTGAAACACATGAGGCACTTTTGGAGGCATTTAAAAAAATGGCCAATTTGAATGTAAATTCAAATTGCAGCAACTTTTATCAGCTAAATTCAAAAATGGGCTTCATATTCAAACTCAGCACATTTTTCTGACTTAGCCCACCAATTTTCATCCCCATTGGAGTTCATCTTGTCAGGAGCTAAATTTGCAAGAATTCAAAACTGAATTTGAATTTCAGTTCAAACATGAAGCAAATTTAGCCAAACAAATTTCAAATTTGAGAACTCAAATTCAAACCAAAACTTGGGGGCTAAGTCTCACATTCAATTGTGAGTAGCTGGGAATATTTGAGTACCAACAGAAATGAAAAGAATTGGAAAAGGAATTAGAGGGGAGGCCCCACTTGTCAGCAGCCTTAAGACTGAAGTTTCCTCAGGGATTTTTCCTTCTTCGGCCGAGAACCCGCGCCAGCTGCGGCCAGCATCGGCGCCCGATCACCTCGCTCTGCCACCTCCTGTTTTCCCCCTCGAACTGGCGAGCTGCTCCCGAATCGAACACCCCTGAGGCAGTCGGTCGCCCACAGCACAGCCACACCGAGGCTCGGGTCCAATACGCACGAGGAGAGAACCACGCGCACGCCGCCGGATGCGTTCGATCAAGAACCCGGCAAAACACTGCGCACAGCGCCTCCCGAGCAGCAAAACCACAACAGACGCTCGTCCTCTACCTCCTCGGCGCAAGAACGGTCGAGTTCAGCCCTCCCCAACCCTAGCTCAGCGGTTCCGAGCAACAACCGAGAAAACCGCCGTAGCCGGGCTCACGGTGACAGCCCAACCGAGGGGCTTTCACGCCCGAGCTAGGACACTCAGAGGAGCGTCAGAGACCCCTGCTGCTCCTCGCCGAACCTCAACTCAAGCCGTGATCAGTCGAGCAGGAATTTGGCGATTCCCTGTCGGCCCGTGCAAGGTGACCCCGGGGAAAAATCCTCAAAATTCAATCAGGATTCTTGTTTCTAGGCCACCAAACCGTGCACCCTTGAACTAGAGTGGCTAGTGACCGATTTCCCTTCACAACCCTAGACTTAAACGCCATATAGACCAAGAATTTCTAGTCTTCCCGACCTCGATCATCGCCACCACTCTCGGGCGCACGGTGACCTCATAGTAGCCGACGTTTCCACGCTCGGTTGTGCCATTGTCGAGTTTTCCTAGCATCCAAGGATTCTTTAGAGCCCATCCCTAAAGGTTTTGGCAGGCTAGGGCCACCAGCCAACGTCGCCGGACTCGATCCGAAGCCGCCGCCCGTCGCCCGACCTCTGTGGACCTTTAGAGCTCACACCGACCCCGGAAACGGCTTCCCCGACCCTCAAAACCCCTAGGCGGTGAAAGCCAGGCCGGGAGATGGCTTAGAAGGGAGGGGCCGAGGGGGAGGAGAAACGGCCGGTGAGGAAGGCGCGCGCGCGGGAAGAAGCGAGCGGGAGGTTGAAAACGAGGTGCCGGCCCCACCTGTCAGCCACTCGGAGGTTGAATTGAGATCCTCTGTGGCTGCTGATCTTTTGTGGCTGCACCGTGGGAACTCAGTAACCCCGTGTGTTCTCGGTTTTCACTGGCTGAGATTTAAAGTGTGGGCCCAGGTCCTTTTCTAATAGCAAAACAATTCCAGTTTCAGCCCAAACTTTAGAAATTCATAACTTTGTGTAGGAAGCTCCAAATTTTGCTGAACTCAGGATTGTGAGTACTTTCCAGCAATACAAATTTCAGTTCATGAAAGTTAATAGTTTTCGAGAATTAAATTCCTAAATTTTAAAATGTTGGGAATTTTATGTGGAGAATTACTTCATGAAAAATTCTGAAAGTTTGCTGAGAGGTTCATTGGATAATCCTCGAGTCACAGTAAAATTTTCAGACTCATCCAAGTTCATTTAGTTCCCCTAATGGAGTGATTAAGTGGACTGCCCTGAGAAAATAGAAAAATGTACAGAAACATTTTTCAGATGTTCCCAAATCTTGTTTAGGGCACAACTTCCTCTATGATTCTTCAAATGACATGAAACATATTCCATTAGAACCATCTTAAATTCTAGTTTCCAGAAAGTAATGGTTGGAGCCATGAAAACCCCTGGAATTACTTAGAGGCTCAATTATTGACCAAATAGGCTTTTTATTTGTACAAAGCTCAAATGAACTTTGTTTCAAATGAAACTTGGTCAAGACTCTGGTTAGGACCCTACCAAGCCACCATAAAAAATTCAGAACCAAAGGGGAGGGTTAGCTAGAGTTATTGTAATTACTTATTCAAGTTTACACATTGCACTTAAATTGACATATAGCATATGGTTAACATGTAGTCGCTGAAGGCGAGGAGACTCCGGAAGTGCTCGATTTCCTCCTTCCGGACGAAGATCTAACCCCTGACCAGCAGCAACAAGGGAAGCCCCGGTTTGCATTAACCCTTTTATAAGTTTTGCTTTGGTTACATGTTTCGTATGAAGTATGAATGTGCATTAGGTATAGGATGGATGGAACCCCATTTGCATAACCAAAAGTTTCCTATAAGAGTGAGGGTAGTGTCTAAGACCTCAAGTAGACAGGCTATGCTTAATGATTCATAGGACTTCGGTACATGTCCAGTAGTTGGAATCTACTCGTGAGTTTAGGCTTGGGACACACGGGTTCAGTTGAGTGATGTGAGATCACTTTAGTAATGAAAATGAGACTAGGCAGGGGCTAGGGCGCAGCAAGAGGAAGTCTTGTGTGTGCAGCCCTGTCCGTGTCGATTGAGGACTCATCTGTGTGCGGCCCTGCTGAGCAAGTGTTGAATGTACCGAAGGCGTATCGGATATATGGGCCCCGATAAACCGATGTAACCTAAACCTCCGGGCGTCGAGGCATAGCACACCGATTTATAGGTGTAGGTTGAGGGCAGCAAGGTGGAAATCTGCTAACAGGCATTGAGAGATGCTCCGTGTAGGGAACCTCCTGTCCGTTTCGGTGCGACTGGTTCGATGTTTGGGCTGTTGGGTGAAAGGTTGTCCCGTACGACATCGAGTGAGCGTGCTGTGCAGCTCCATGGGTGGGTGTACGTGACGTGCTCTTTGGGTTTTCCCTGCAGGTGTATATCGTGTCGATTCGCCGTCCCTCACGGTGACGAGTACCGCTTGTTCACTGCGTCATAACGTAGATAATTTATGGAATGTTATGATTCAATTCTGCTGTATGATATAATTTTATTGTTACATGTGTGCCACCAAATATCGCTTACTGAATTTCAGACTCATAAACTGTTAACTTGTGGCTAAAAGATGAACTAAGGATCAACTATAGGTGGCTCCGTTTGTTGAAATTTTACCATCCCATGTTCATTGTACCCTACATGTAGAGTTTCATGCCTAGGTGAGTTGGTTAAGTCTTGTTGAGCCATCGTGCTCACAGTTGCTGCTTAAGTGTTTTTCAGGTGAGGAGCCACCCATGGACTCGGGTTACGAGTTCACCAGCGAGGGTTACCCTCCGTCGGGGACCACGGCTGAGTGGGAGCCTTACACGCCGCGCTGAGTTGAGGAGTGCAGTTAGTGTGGGTTACCCTAGGGCTGGGCAACCGACTTTTGCTAGAAAGGCGGGCGTGAGTTGTATAAATTAGACTTTCGCTGTGTAATAAAGACACTAGTTTGTAACTGAGTATTGTACCAGTTTGTACAGTTTCAGTTTGTTTTCCTATGTAATGCAATGTATCCTTATGATGTGTGCTGTCGGGTGTCGCATCGCGCGGTACCACCCTCTGCCATCCTGGATGAGCGGATTCCGGTCCGCCACAGCCTGGTATCAGAGCTGCATTGGGGATGGCACAATACTTAAGGACTGTATTACGGGAAAACTTAGGTTACGGTGAGGATTCGGTAGTTTGCCCAAGTAAGGACTATATTAGAATAGTTACTTAAAGTGGCAAAGACTAACCTATGTGTTATAATTCTGAATTTTAATTATGTAACGACGCACCTATGCTCTGGTAAGAATGGTTAGGAACGCCACCGAAAGCGGTTTAATGTCGGTTAGCTCCCTTGACAAGGAACGTGGTTCAGGGATAGGTCTCACAGCTTGGTGTGAGACGTCAATATGAAACTCTTGGACTCTTCATGTTCCTGAATTCATATGAAACGCTGATCCCTAGCGTGCATTAGGCAAGTAAGTGGAGACCCCATCGCGTGGTCAGTACCGCGAGAGTGTGTTCGTCTGGAAGTAGCCCAGGAGGACATACACAGCGCTTACCATCGACGTGCCCTGCAGGGCAGTAGGTGGTATCTGTTGGGTTGATAACATTCCCACCGTGACGACCCGTTCATGATCTACTCGGGTTCCCCGTCGTGTGGTGTTGAAACACGATCACGTATCTTGAGACGTGACTTAACTCAAGGACGGCCATATGACAATGATACAGGTGTTTGTATTTACTTTTAAATTTGGTCCTGCCTGAAATGGAAACGACCATTGAGTGCATCATTATTGTGTGGTCTTCTGCAGGTACTAACCACGTATGTATTCCGTGTAGTAAACGTGTGCGAGAGACCGTTTAGTGCCACAACTGAGACGTATATGCCGGTATAATCCGGCTAGGATTTTATTTTTGTGAGAAAATGGAAAATAATGATAACAAGGAATTAAAATCACTAAGTTTCAACATTTAGGACCCTGGTTGGGTAGAAAAATTTGATAGTTGAGTAGTGTAGTTCCAAAAGATTGAAAAACAGAGTGCTCTGTTTTGAGCAGCAAGTTGCTGAACCTTGACAGAGCATAACTCACAGATAAATTAGCCAATGGAGGTGTGGGATATAGTTCTACAACTTTGTTGTAGACTTCCAGGGCTGAATCACACCTTAAGGTGGCTTAAATCCCAGAGGAGTGTAAACTGTCCAAAACCAGGACAGATTTAAAACACTCTCTGGACTGTTCTGTTTTCCAAGCATAACTCCCTGTAGAAAAATCTGAAATTATCATATGATACATATTTGGAAAGGGTAGGAGATTTGTTACATCTTTGTAATTCAAAGATTCTGTATTTTTTGGACGGAATTCAGTGGAAATCAGGGTTGAAAATAGCAACTTCCAAGGGAGGTGCTGTTGAAATTCTTCCATAAATTCTGTTGACTTTGAATTACCATAACTTTTTAACCAGAGCTGATCTGGGGGCACATGAATACTCGTTGGAAAGATACTTAAGTTAAATTTAACTTTGGTATTCAACTTGAGTCATGAAGATGCCCAGAACCAGATCACAATCTGGGATTTGCAGAAACTGGTCATTCTGACAGAGGAATGACAGTTGAACTCATTTGGGAGATTGTTGTACCCTAGGGGGTTTGAGTATGTCCAATGGGGTAGAAAATACTCATGAGTGGTTATCTTAAACTAGTGAAAGCGTGAGTATATTCTTTCCTCAAGTTTCTTTTTGCTAGAGACCATGTTTGTGTCGTATTGAAGATAAAAGGGTGGTATACGTGATGACCAAGCGATAGTAACGTCTCGTAGTGACCAAACCTAGTTGTGGTGAGCCTCCCAAGAGTAGGTTTATCAAGTTGGATTTAACTAGCTTGTATTTGGTCCGGTAATGGTGTAGCTTGTGCAAAGTTATTACATTATCCGCATACAAGATGTATCACATGTTTTAATGTCATTATGTTTTATGCCATTTTATTGGACTGCATGCAATATGTTGCGGGACTGATGTTTAATGTCATATGGTTGCAGATGGTTCGCACGAGGCTGGTGGTTCTAGCCAGCAGGGAGGCGATGACTCCCAGCCACCTGCCTACGACAGCACCCCACAGCAACAACCACCAACGCCGCCTCCGCTTACCCTAGCGGATGTGATAGCGGCACTGGTTGGGAATCGTGAGGAGCAGACCAACCTGCTCCGCACGATTGTGCAGAATACGTCCCAGGCGGGGGGGGGGGGGCATCAAGAGAGGGGGCCTCGTGAGCCCCGTGAGGGGACGTACTCGGACTTCATGAGTATGCACCCTCCAGTGTTCACTGAAGCAGAAGAACCATTGGAGGCCGACAACTGGCTGCGGACAATTGAGTCCAAGTTCGGGCTGCTCCAATGCACGGAGCATCAAAAGACTCTATTCACAGCGCAGCACCTTCACGGTGCCGCTGGTGCATGGTGGGCGAACTATGTCACCTCACGTCCAGCTGGCCATGCCGTGGAGTGGGAAGAGTTCCGGGAGGCGTTCCGCGCCTATCATATTCCTCCCAAGATAATGAAGAGGAAGTTCCAAGAATTCTTGGAGCTGAAGAAGGGCGGGAGGAGTGCTCATGACTACTCCCGTGCCTTCAACCATCTGGCGCAATATGCGTCGGATTACGTCTCCACCGAGGATAAGAAGCGGGAGGATTTCTATCGGGGGTTACACCCCGAGATGAAGACACATCTTGCCCAAAGCAATCGCGGCACCTTCAACGACCTTGTCAATGCCACTATAATGCAAGAAGATGCTCAGCAGGAGTTGGCGGCTGAGTAGAGGAAGCGCAGCACTCCACCCAACAGTGGGGGTGGCGCTCCCCAGAAGTACCGCATGGTGTATCGGACACCATCCGGGCAGCAGTGGCATCCACCGGCGTGACCTCAGTGGTTCGGGGGTCGTCCCTTTCAGTCACCTCCGTTCCGACCACCGATGCCACCACCGAGACAGCAGCAGAAGCAGCAGACGACACCCCGGGCGTTCTCACCGCCACAACGCGCCCCGGGTTTCCGTCCGCCGATCAGCGGAGGACCGCCCCGCTTCACTTGCTTCACGTGTGGCCAGGCGGGCCATTTCGCGAAGGACTGTCCCCAGGGGCAGCAAAGCAGCGGGCAAGCCCAGTTCCAGGGCGGTGCTCGAGGCTGACCTCCGGTCAAGAAAGTTGGTCAGCGGACTGGGGGCGTTCACAACCTCGACAATGAGGACGCTCCAGAGGGAGACAACGTGCTAGCGGGTACGTTCACTCTCAACAATCAAGCCATCATCATATTATTCGATTCTGGTGCAACCCACAGTTTTATAAGTGCATCCTATATGGCTAAGCATCAAATGCAAGTCTTCCCAACCAACTGCACATATATGATCTGCTCACCGGGAGGGAAGATTTTAGCAAATATGATGATTCCAAAAGCACCTCTGTGCTTAGGTGGGAAGCTATATCCCACCACCTTGATAATCCTTACGTGGGCAAAAGATTGATGCAATCTTAGTGATATCATGGCTAAACTACCATGGCGCTGTACTGAATACTCGGACACGGACGGTTCATCTGAATTCTCCATTCCACCATCCACACTCCATGGTGTTAGACAATCTATAAAAGCCCAAGAAAAGGGACTTGCAAAAACTTTTCTTCACCTCACAACACCACAGTTCTTGTTGTGGATAGATGGTGAAAAAGTGGGAAGAGCAAGTAACCTCCATCGAAAGAGGGGAAAGTCTACACTTTCACAAAGTAGGATTTCTACACATGAACATGAGAGGTTGAGCTCACCCCTAGGACTTGAAAAGTCTTGGGAAGGTTCAAGCCAAATTTCATGTAAATCCAACACTTTTTGAGGCACTTTTGGAGGTAATTGAAAAAGAGGCCAATTTGAATGTAAATTCAAATTGCAGCAACTTTCATCACTCAAATTCAAAAGTTAGCCTCATATTCAAACTCAGCACATTTTTCTGAGTTAGCCCACAAATTTTCATCCTTATTGGAGTTCATCTTGTCGGGAGTTAAATTTGCAATAATTCAAAAACTGAATTTGAATTTCAGTTTAAACATGAAGCAAATTTAACCAAACAAAGTTGAATTTGAGAATTCAAATTCAAACCAAGACTTGGGGACTAAGTCTCTCATTCAATGTGTAGTTGCTGGGATATTTACAAAAGAAATTGAGAAGAGAGGATTAGGGGGAAGGTTGGGCCCACAGGTCAGTGGGAGGGAGGTGCAACACCGGACAGCTCTCTGTTTTCTCGCCGAAGCAACATTCCTCCGTTCGCCAGCGAGCTGCTTCCCCGATCGCCACCTCCCGAGCGCCAGCCCACAGCGTGCGCCGACGAAGCGGTCGCCCGGGGATATCTCCTCCTGAACCGACCCCAGTCGCGGTCGTGATTGGTCCCAAAACCCTCAACGAAGAGACACCACCACACAACCGAAAACTTTCGGTGCTCCGGCGTCCTCCCGTCCCAGCAGCTAGCAAGCGAGTCCGAGCTCCCCCCGAGCTTCGCCGAGGCATCCTCGACGCGATAGACACGATACCCCGGTGCCCCATCCACGGTAAGCTACCCCCGAGCTCCTGGTTTCCCTTCCACACCGGGTAGAGCCGCCACGACCAAAAACTCCCAGCACGGACGCTAGGCTTGATCCCCCGTCAAGTGAGCGGGCCAGGAGGTTTGCCTGGAAGGGTGCTCCCTGTCCAACAACGCCGGCCGCATGCCATGAGGTGTGCCGGCCGGAATTCCAATTCTTGCCGAGAACATGTGATATAGCCCGGTTCGGGTAAATCGGCAAATTCGCCTCACACACCGAACCACTCCTCCCCATACCTAGAAACCCAGTTGTAGACATTCGTGCGGGCACGTGGGATCAAGAACTAGGAAGAACCATCGAGGAAACCCTCAGTTCTTCGAGTTTTTCCACTTTTCCCGGAAATTGCCCTAGGTCGCACGGTGAGCCCCTAGTTGCCGATGGTTCTCGCGGGATCAGAGCTCTGGACGTTGCTCCTTAGGTCACGGCGCAGCTGTAGGAGCAAACCGCTTGAGAAATAAGGCCCGGAGTAGCCCAGGCGACGTCGCCGGAGTAGAGGGAAGCTCTGTCACCGTCGCGGGCATAGTCCCGGCCATTGCTGAGCTCCGGTGAGGGCACCAGTGTGTTCTCCGAGTCGAGTTAGGCACAGGCGGTAAGTTCCGTCGAAGGTCGGGCGGTGAAACGCCCGACGGCGAGCGCTCCGGCGAAGCGCCGCCGCGGGAGCTGCGGGAGGGTGCGAGGTAGACGAAGGGGGGCCGGGTCCACCGGTCAGCCTCTGATCTGGCGCGGGGATCGGTTTGTGGCCGGGATTCGGTGCGGCATCGTGGGTAAAACCCCGTGGGCCACGGTGTGGCCGCATTCTGAGTGGGCCGGCTCGAGGAGTGGGTCCCACCCGCAGGATTTAAACATTTTTGGAATTTCCAGTTTTAGTTCAAACTTCAAATGCATAGAACTTTGGCTAGGAAACTCCAAATTCGATGAACCAAAATTTTCTGAACTCAGAATTCTGAGTACTTTCCAGCAATACCAAATTCAGCTCATGAAAGTGAATAGTTTTCCAGAATTAAATACCTAAAGTTTAAACTGTTGGGAATTTTATCTGGAGAACTACTTTATGAAAAATTCGGAAATTTGGCTGAGAGGTTCATTGGAAAATCCCTGAATCCCAACAAATTTTTCAGACTCATCCAAGTTCATTTAGTTACCCTAATAGGGTGCTTAAGAGAACTGCCCTGAGAAAATAGAAAAATGTACAGAAACATTTTTCAGATTTTCTCAAATCTTAATTAGGGCATAACTTTCTGTAGAATTCTTCAAATGACATGAAACCAACTCCATTAGAACCATCTTGAATTCTAGTTTCCAGAAAGTAATGGTTGCAGCCATGAAAACCCCTGGAATTACTTAGAGGCTCAATTATTGGCCAAATAGATTTTTATTTGTACAAAGCTCAAATGAACTTTGTTTCAAATGAAACTGGGTCAAGACCCTGGTTAGGAACCTACCAATCCACCATAAAAATTTCAGAACCAAAGGGGAGGGCTTGCTAGAGTTATTAGTAATTAAGTATTCAAGTTTACACATTGCATTTAAATTTACATGTCGTACTTCATTAAACGTTTAGTCACTGAAGAAGAGACTCCGGAAGTGCTGGACTTCCTCCTTCCGGAAGAAGAGCTAACTACTGACCAGCAGCAACAAGGCAAGCCCCGGTTTGCATTAACTCTTTTTATCAAGTTTTGCTTTGTTCACATAAGTATGGTGATGTATGAATGTGCATTAGGTGTAGGATGAATGGAACCCCACTTGCATGACCAAAATTTTTCCATAAGAGTGAGGGTAGTGTCTAAGACCTCGAGTAGACAGGCTATGCTTAAAGTTTCATAGAACTTCGGTACAAGTCGAGTAGTTGGAATCTACTCGCGAGATAGGCTTGGGGACACACGGGTTCGGTTGAGTGATGTGAGATCACTTTAGAAATGAAAATGAGACTAGGCAGGGGCTAGGGTGCAGCAAGAGGAAGTCTTGTGTGTGCAGCCCTGCCCGTGTCGATTGAGGACCGATCCGTGTGCGGCCCTGCTGAACAAGTATTGAACGTACCGAAGGCATATCGGATATATGGGCCCCAATAAACCGATGTAGCCTAAACCTCCGGGCGTCAAGGCATAACGCACCGATTTATAGGTGTAGGATGAGGGCAGCAAGGTGGAAATCTGCTAACGGGCATAGAGAGATGCTCCGTGTCGGGAACCTCCTGCTCGTTTCGGTGCGACCGGTTCGACGTTTGGGCTGTTGGGTGAAAGGTTGTACGGTACGACATCGAGTGAGCGTGCTGTGCAGCTCCACGGGTGGGCGTACGTGACGTGCTCTTTGGGTTTTCCTGCAGGTGTATATCGAGTCGATTCACCGTCCCTCACGGTGACGAGTACCGCTTGTTCACTGCATCATAACGTAGATAATTTATGGAATGCTGTGATTCAATATTGCTGTCATGAGATAATTGTAATGCCACATGTGTGCCACCAAATATTGCTTACTAAATTTCAGCTTCATGATTAACTTGTTGCTAAAAGATGAATTAAGGATGAACTTGTAGGCGTGTCCATTTGCTGCAACATTGCTATCCTATGTCAGGGTACACCTCATGTAGAGTTTCATGCTTAGGTGAGTCGGTTAAGCCTTGTTGAGCCATCGTGCTCACGGTTGCTGCTTAAGTGTTTCTCAGGTGAGGAGCCACCCACGGACTCGGAGTACGAGTCCACCGGCGAGGGTTACCCTCCGTCGGGGACCACGGCTGAGTGGGAGCCATACACGCCGCGCTGAGCTGAGACGTGCAGCTAGTGTGGGTTGCCCTAGGGCTGGGCAACCGACTCTTGCTAGATAGGCGGGCGTGAGTTGTACAAAAGAAACTTCCGATGTGTAATAAAGACCCTAGTTTGTAACTGAGAAGTGTACTACTTTGTACATTAAGTTTGTTTTCCCATGTAATATAATGTGTTCTTATCACGTGTGCTGTCGGGTGTCGCATCGCGCGGCACCACCCTCTGTGATCCTGGATGAGAGGATTCCGGTCCGCCACAGCCTGGTATCAGAGCTGCATTGGGGATAGCACAGTACTTAAGGACTGTATTACGGGAAAACTCAGGTATACGCTGAGGATTCGGTAGCTGCCCATGTAAGGACTATATTAGCCTAGTTACTTAAAGTGGCAAAGACTAATTTATGTGTTATAATTTTGAATTTTCATTATGTAATGATGCACCTACGCTCTGGTAAGAAAGGTAAGGAACGCCACCGAAAGCGGTTCAATTTCGGTTAGCTCCCCCTCACGAGGAACGTGGTTCAGGGATTGATCTCACAGCTTGGTGTGAGACGTCAATATGAAACTCTTGGACTCTTCATGTTCCTGAGTTCATATGAAACGCTGATCCCTAGCGTGCATTAGGCAAGTAAGTGGAGACCCCATCGCGTGGTCAGTAACGCGAAAGTGTGTTCGTCTGGAAGTAGCCCAGGGGGACATACGCAGCGCTTGCCATCGGCGTGCCCTGCAGGGCAGTAGGTGGTATCTGTTGGGTTGATAACATTCCCAACCGTGACGACCCGTTCATGACATACTCGGGTTCCCCGTCGTGTGGTGTTGAAACACGATCACGTACCTTGAGACGTGACGTAACTCAAGGACGGCCGTATGGCAATGATATGGGCGTTTGTATTTACTTTTAAATATGATCCTGCCTGAAATGAAACCAACCATTGAGTGCACCATTATTGTGTGGTCTTCTGCAGGTACTAACCACGTATGTATCCGTGTAGTAAACGTGTGGGAGAGACCGTTTAGTGCCACACTTGAGACGTATATGCCGGTATAATCCGGTTAGGATTTTCTTTTGTGAGGAACGTAGTACCGAGATATTATAGGCATATGCAAGAAGATAATGATAACAAGGAATTAAAATCATTAGGTTCAACATTTAGGACCCTGGTTGGGTAGACAAATTACATAGTGATGAGTGTAGTCCAAAAAGACTGAAAAACAGAGTGCTCTGTTTTGGGCAGCAAGTTTGCTGACCTTCAGAAGGGCATAACTCACAGGTCTTTTAGCCCAGAGAGGTGTGCTATATAGTTCTGGAAAGGTATTTAAGTACCCTACAACTTTGTTGTAGACTTCCAGAGCTGAAACACACCTTAAGATGGCTTAATTCCCAGAGAAATGTAAACTGTCCAGAACCAGGACAGAGTGAAACATTCTCTGGACTGTTCTGTTTTTCAATGATAACTCCCAGTAGCAAAACCAAAAATTTTCATATGATACATCCTTAGAAAGGATAGAATATGTGTTACATCTTTGCAATTCAAAGTTTCTGAAATTTCAGTACAGATTTCAGTGGAAAGCAGAGTTGAAAACAGCAACTTTCTAAGGGAGGTCAAACCCTTAGTTCTGTGACGGGTTTCATAAGTACTCTGTGCTGTTAAAATTCTTCCAGAAATTCTGCTGACTTTGAATTAAACATAAATTTTTAACCAGAGCTGATCTGGGGGCAAATGAGTACTCGTTGGAAATATACTGAAGTTAACTTTAACATTGGTATTCAACTTGAGTCATGAAAATGCCCAGAACCAGATCAAAACTTGGAATAGGTAGAAACTGGTCATTCTGACAGAGGAGGGACAGTTGAACTCATTGGAGAGGGTGTTGTACCCTAAAGGTGGTATACGTGATGACAAAGCGATAGTAATATCTCGTAGTGACCAAACCTAGTTATGGTGAGCTTCCAAAGTGGAGGTTCATCAGGTTGGATGTAACTAGCTTGTATTTGGTCTGGTAATGGTGTAGCTTGTGCAAAGTTATTACATTATCTACTTACGAGATGTATCGCATGCTTTACTGTCATTATGTTTTTACACCTATTTCATTTGGACTGCATGCAATCTATTGCGGGGCTGATGTTATTGTCGTATGGCTGCAGATGGTTCGCACTAGGACCACGCACGAGGTTGGTGGCTCTAGCCAAGGGGGAGGCGATGACTCCCAGCCACCAGCCTACGACAGCACCCCGCAGCAGCAGCCACCACCGCCGCCTCCGCTTACTCTAGCGGATGTGATAGCGGCATTGGTGGGAGGTCGTGAGGAGCAGACCGACCTGCTCCGCACGATCGTGCAGAATACGTCCCAGGTGGGGGGTCGTCAAGACAGAGGGCCTCGTGAGCCCCGTGAAGTGTCGTACTCGGATTTCATGAGTACGCACCCTCCAGTGTTCACAGAAGCTGAAGAACTACTGGAGGCCGATAACTGGCTGCGGACCATCGAGTCTAAGTTCAGGCTGCTCCAATGTACAGAGCGGCAGAAGACTCTGTTTGCAGCGCAGCAGCTTCACGGTGCCGCTGGTGCGTGGTGGGCAAACTATGTCGCCTCACGTCCGGCCGGCCATGCCGTGGAATGGCAAGAGTTCCGGGAGGCGTTCCGCGCCTATCACATTCCTCCCGGGATCACGAAGAGGAAGTTCCAAGAATTCTTGGAGCTGAAGCAGGGAGGGAGGAGTGCCCATGACTACTCCCGTGCCTTCAACCATCTGGCGCAATACGCGTCAGACTATATCTCCACGGAGGAGAAGAAGCGGGAGCACTTCTATCGGGGGTTACACCCCGAGATGAAGACACATCTCGTGCAGTGGAATCGCGACACATTCAACGACTTAGTCAATGCCGCGATTATGCAAGAGGATGCTCAGCGGGAGTTGGCTGTTGAGCAGAGGAAGCGCAGCGCTCCACCTAGCAGCGGTGGTGGCGCGCCCCAGAAGTACCGTATGGTGTATCAGACGCCATCCGGGCAGCAGTGGCAACCACCGGCGCGACCTCAACGGTTCGGGGGACGTCCCTTTCAGGCACCTCCGTTCCGACCGCCGATGCCACCACCAAGACAGCAGCAGCAGACGGCACCCCGGGCGTTTCCACCGCCACAACGCGCCCCGGGATTCCGTCCGCCGATCAGCGGGGGACCGCCCCGTTTCACCTGCTTCACGTGTGGCCAGGCGGGCCACTTCGCGAAGGACTGTCCCCAGGGGCAGCAGAGCAGCGGGCAAGCCCAATTACAGGGCGGTGCTCGAGGCCGACCTCCGGTGAAGAAGGTTGGTCAGCGGACTGGGGGCGTCCGCGACCTCGACAATGAGGACGCCCCAGAGGGAGACAACGTGCTGGTGGGTACGTTCACTCTCAACAATCAAGCGCATCATATGTGGTTAAGCATCAGCTGAAAGCCTTTCCAACCGAGTGTTCGTATATGATCTGCTCACCAGGAGGAAAGATTTCAGCAACTATGATGGTTCCGAAAGCACCATTGTGCTTAGGTGTGAAGATATATCCCACCACTATGATTATCCTTGACGGGCAGAAGATTGATGCAATCTTGGGAATGTCATGGCTAAGTTACCATGGCGCTGTCCTGGAAACCCTATCACGGACGGTTCACCTCAACTCCCCATTACACCGTCCACAGTCCCTCCTATTAGATAATCCAGTCAGAGAGGTTTCAGTGATCAACAATACTGAAGCTCTCAAGTTGGAGGACATCCCCGTAGTCCGGGAGTATCCCGACGTGTTCCCGGATGATCTTCCAGGCATGCCACCTGACCGGGATGTCGAGTTCAAGATTGAACGTGCACCCGGGACTACGCCCATATCACGGAGACCATACAAAATGGCTCCAAATGAGCTGGCTGAACTGAAAGAACAGCTCAATGATCTGTTGAGCAAGGGTTTCATTAGGCCGAGTTTCTCGCCTTGGGGATGCTCGGCGCTGTTCGTGAAGAAGAAGGATGAAACCTTAAGGCTGTGTGTGGACTACCGGCCGCTCAACGCCGTCACCATCAAGAATAAGTATCCACTGCCCCGCATCGACATATTGTTTGATCAACTTGTGGGTGCAAGTGTGTTCTCCAAGATGGACCTTCGCTCTGGATATCACCATATAAAGATCCGGGCGGAGGATATCCCAAAGACGGCTTTCTCGACGAGATATGGGTTATATGAGTATCTCGTCATGCCCTTTGGTCTCACAAATGCTCCAGCCCACTTCATGTATCTCATGAACTCAGTGTTCATGCCGGAGCTGGACAAGTTCGTGGTAGTGTTCATCGATGATATCTTGGTTTACTCCAAGACAGAAGCCAAACATGCCGAACACTTGCGGATCGTTCTTCAACGATTGCGAGACCACAAGCTCTACGCCAAGTTCAGTAAATGCGAGTTTTGGATCAGCCAAGTGCCATTCTTGGGACATATCATCTCAGCAGAAGGCATTGCGGTTGACCCAAGCAAAATAGAGCAAGTGCTGAAAAGGAAAGCTCCCACTTCAGTTCATGAAGTCAGAAGCTTCCTCGGGTTAGCGGGATACTACCGGAGATTCATTCCAAGCTTCTCCAAGCTCGCTAAACCGATGACAGAATTGCTGAAGAAAGGGACGAAATATGTTTGGAACACGGCGTGTGAAGTTGCGTTCCAAGCATTGGTGAAGCATCTCACCACAGCCTCGGTCTTAGCTCAGCCGCATACAACAAAGCCCTTCGACGTGTATTGTGACGCGTCCGGTATTGGGCTTGGCTGCGTGTTAATGCAGGAAGGACGTGTGGTCGCGTATGGCTCACGCCAACTTCGGAACCATGAGCAGCATTATCCGACTCATGATCTTGAGCTTGCTGCCGTGGTGTTGGCGCTAAAAATGTGGAGGCACTATCTCCTGGGGAGTCTGGTGCACCTCTACACCGACCACAAGAGCTTGAAATACATTTTCACCCAGAAGGAGCTGAGCATGAGGCAAAGGAGGTGGTTAGAATTAATCAAGGACTATGAAATTAAGATTCATTACCACCCCGGCAAGGCGAATGTGGTTGCCGACGCGCTGAGTCAGAAATCACATGTCCATCACCTCACTATTACCCCGGTTGAGGAGGAAGAGCCGAGTTTATACTTGGTTCCTTATGGATCGCTGTACAACCTTGTCCTCATCCCTACTATTAGGGAGGACATCATTGCAGCTCAGAAAGATGATAAAGGCATGGCACATCTCCGGAGACGGATAGACAATGGAGAGATCAAGTGTTTCCGGAAGGATGATGAGGGGACGCTATGGTTTAATGACCGCATAGTCGTACCCCGAGATATGGAACTGAGGAAGAAAATCCTCGATGAAGCTCACTTGTCTAAATACTCCATTCATCTGGGCAGCAACAAGATGTACCAAGATTTGAAAAAGAAATTTTGGTGGACACGGATGAAGCGGGAGGTAGCGAAGTACGTATCCGAGTGCGATACGTGTAGACGAGTGAAAGCTGATCACATGAAGAAATCAGGGCTGCTACAACCCCTGAAGATTCCGGCATGGAAATGGGAAGATGTGAGCATGGATTTCATTGTGGGATTACCCCTAACATCCAACAAGCATGATTCCATTTGGGTAATCATTGATCGGTTAACCAAGACGGCTCACTTCATCCCGGTGAATACACGTTACAATGCCGGCAAATATGCGGAGCTGTACATAGCGAAGATTCTGTGCCTATACGGGGTACCCAAGACCATCGTCTCAGATCGAGGTGCATTATTTGTATCTCGCTTTTGGGAGCAGCTACACGCTGCATTGGGCACTAAGTTGATCAGGAGCTCCGCCTATCACCCTCAGACAGATGGCCAGACAGAGAGGGTGAATCAAGTTCTAGAAGACATGTTGAGAGCATGTGCCATCCACCATGGTAGGAACTGGGATGATCACCTACCATTGGTGGAATTCTCGTACAACAATGGCTATCAGGCGAGTATCAAGATGGCACCCTACGAAGCTCTCTACGGTCGCAAATGCCGCACCCCATTAAATTGGTGCGAGTCCGGTGAAAGGGTCACATTCGGGGTTGATGTGGTGAACGACGCCGAAGAGCGCGTTCGGACAATTCAAGCTAACTTGAAGGCCGCTCAATCCCGTTAGAAGAGCTACGCTGATAAGAGGCGTAGACCGTTGCACTTTGACGTTGGGGAACATATGTACCTCTGCGTGTCTCTGATGAAAGGCGTGCACCGGTTCGGTGTGAAGGGGAAGCTCGCTCCCCGTTTCATTGGACCCTATGCCATCACCGAGAAGTGTGGACCAGCGGCGTATTGATTGGAGTTACCGGCATCCCTTGCTGGTGTCCATGATGTTTTCCATGTTTCGCAACTACGAAAATGTTTGAAGCATACAGCTTCTGTTCCTACTGAAGACATCGGCGAGCTGAAACCGGATTTAACATATGATGAATATCCGGTGGAAATTCTTGATGAGAAAGCCCGAACCACGCGTAGCAGAACGTTGTGGTTCTACAAGATCCTCTGGAGCAACCACACCGCTGAGGAAGCGACGTGGGAGAGCGAGGAGTTCCTTCGCTCAAATTACCCGCAGTTCATGGCTTCTCAACACGGGTAAGTCCCTATTACATCGCTATCTCTTCTTTTGTAATCTCGGGACGAGTTTCTTTTAAGGGGGGAGGGATATAAAAGCCCAAGAAAAGGGACTTGCAAAAGTTTTCTTCACCTCACAACACCACAATTCTTGTTGTGGATAGATGGTGAAAAAGTGGGAAGAGCAAGTAACCTCCATCAAAAGAGGGGAAAGTCTACACTTTCACAAAGTAGGATTTCTACACATGAACATGAGAGGTTGAGCTCACCCCTAGGACTTGAAAATTCTTGGGAAGGTTCAAGCCAAATTTCATGTAAATCCAACACTTTTTGAGGCACTTTTGGAGGTAATTGAAAAAGAGGCCAATTTGAATGTAAATTCAAATTGCAGCAACTTTCATCACTCAAATTCAAAAGTTAGCCTCATATTCAAACTCAGCACATTTTTCTGAGTTAGCCCACAAATTTTCATCCTTATTGAAGTTCATCTTGTCAGGAGTTAAATTTGCAATAATTCAAAAACTGAATTTGAATTTCAGTTTAAACATGAAGCAAATATAACCAAACAAAGTTGAATTTGAGAATTCAAATTCAAACCAAGACTTGGGGACTAAGTCTCTCATTCAATGTGAAGTTGCTGAGATATTTACAAAAGAAATTGAGAAGAGAGGATTGGGGGGAAGGTTGGGCCCACAGGTCAGTGGGAGGGAGGTGCAACACCGGACAGCTCTCTGTTTTCTCGCCGAAGCAACCTTCCTCCGTGCGCCAGCGAGCTGCTTCCCCGATCGCCGCCTCCCGAGCGCCAGCCCACAGCGAGCGCCGACGAAGCGGTCGCCCGGCGATATCTCCTCCTGAACCGACCCCAGTCGCAGTCGTGATTGGTCCCAAAACCCTCAACGAAGAGACACCGCCGCACAACCGAAAACTTTCGGTGCTCCGGCGTCCTCCCGTCCCAGCAGCTAGCAAGCGAGTCCGAGCTCCCCCCCGAGCTTCGCCGAGGCGTCCTCGACGCGATAGACACGATACCCCGGCGCCCCATCCACGGTAAGCTACCCCCGAGCTCCTGGTTTCCCTTCCACACCGGGTAGAGCCGCCGCGACCAAAAACTCCTAGCACGGCCGCTAGGCTTGATCCCCCGTCAAGTGAGCGGGCCAGGAGGTTCGCCTGGAAGGGTGCTCCCTGTCCAACAACGCCGGTCGCATGCCATGAGGTGTGCTGGCCGGAATTCCAGTTCTTGCCGAGAACATGTGATATAGCCCGGTTCGGGTAAATCGGCAACTTCGCCTCACACACCGAACCACTCCTCCCCAGACCTAGAAACCTAGTTGTAGACATCCGTGCGGGCACGTGGGATCAAGAACTAGGAAGAACCATCGAGGAAACCCTCAGTTCTTCGAGTTTTTCCAGTTTTCCCCGAAATCGCCCTAGGTCGCACGGTGAGCCCCTAGTTGCTGACGGTTCTCGCGGGATCAGAGCTCTGGACGTTGCTCCTTAGGTCACGGCGGAGCTGTAGGAGCAAACCGCTTGAGAAATAAGGCCCGGAGTAGCCCAGGCGACGTCGCCGGAGTAGAGGGAAGCTCTGTCACCGTCGCTGGCATAGTCCCGGCTATTGCCGAGCTCTGGTGAGGGCACCATTGTGTTCTCCGAGTCGAGTTAGGCACAGGCGGTAAGTTCCGTCGAAGGTCGGGCAATGAAACGCCCGACGGCGAGCGCTCCGGCGAAGCACCGCCGCGGGAGCTGCGGGAGAGCGCGAGGTAGACGAAGGGGGGCCGGGTCCACCGGCCAGCCTCTGATCTCGCGCGGGGATCGGTTTGCGGCCGGGATTCGGTGCGGCAGCGCGGGTAAAACCCCGTGGGCCACGGTGTGGCCGCATTCTGAGTGGGCCGGCTCGAGGAGTGGGTCCCACCCGCAGGATTTAAACATTTTTGGAATTTCCAGTTTTAGTTCAAACTTCAAATGCATAGCTTTGGCTAGGAAACTCCAAATTTGATGAACCAAATTTTGAGGAACTTGGAATTCTGAGTACTTTCGAGCAATACTAAATTCAGCTCATGAAAGTGAATAGTTTTCCAGAATTAAATCCCTAAGTTTAAACTGTTGGGAATTTTATCTGGAGAACTACTTTATGAAAAATTCGGAAATTTGGCTGAGGGGTTCATTGGAAAATCCCTGAATCCCAGTAAAATTTTCAGACTCATCCAAGTTAATTTAGTTACCCTAATAGGGTGCTTAAGAGAACTGCCCTGAGAAAATAGAAAAATGTACAGAAACATTTTTCAGATTTTCTCAAATCTTAATTAGGGCATAACTTTCTGTAGAATTCTTCAAATGACATGAAACCAACTCCATTAGAACCATCTTGAATTCTAGTTTCCAGAAAGTAATGGTTGTAGCCATGAAAACCCCTGGAATTACTTAGAGGCTCAATTATTCGCCAAATAGTTTTTTATTTGTACAAAGCTCAAATGAACTTTGTTTCAAATGAAACTGGGTCAAGACCCTGGTTAGGACCCTACCAATCCACCATAAAAATTTCAGAACCAAAGGGGAGGGTTAGCTAGAGTTATTAGTAATTAAGTATTCAAGTTTACACATTGCATTTAAATTTACATGTCATACTTCATTAAACGTGTAGTCACTGAAGAAGAGACTCCGGAAGTGCTGGACTTCCTCCTTCCGGAAGAAGAGCTAACTACTGACCAGCAGCAACAAGGAAAGCCCCGGTTTGCATTAACTCTTTTTTATCAAGTTTTGCTTTGTTCACATAAGTATGGTGATGTATGAATGTGCATTAGGTGTAGGATGAATGGAACCCCACTTGCATGACCAAAACTTTTCCATAAGAGTAAGGGTAGTGTCTAATACCTCGAGTAGACAGGCTATGCTTAAAGTTTCATAGAACTTCGGTACAAGTCGAGTAGTTGGAATCTACTCACGAGATAGGCTTGGGGACACACGGGTTCGGTTGAGTGATGTGAGATCACTTTAGAAATGAAAATGAGACTAGGCAGGGGCTAGGGCGCAGCAAGAGGAAGTCTTGTGTGCGCAGCGCTGTCCGTGTCGATTGAGGACCGATCTGTGTGCGGCCCTGCTGAACAAGTATTGAATGTACCGAAGGCATATCGGATATATGGGCCCCGATAAACCGATGTAGCCTAAACCTCCGGGCGTCGAGGCATAACGCAAGACATCCCCGTAGCCCGGGAGTACCCCGACGTGTTCCCGGATGATCTTCCGGGCATGCCACCTGAGCGGGATGTCGAGTTCAAGATCGAGCTTGCACCCGGGACTACGCCCATATCATGGAGACCATACAAGATGGCTCCAAATGAGCTGTCTGAACTGAAAGAACAGCTCAATGATCTGTTGAGCAAGGGTTTCATTAGGCCGAGTTCCTCGCCTTGGGGATGCTCGGCGCTGTTCGTGAAGAAGAAAGATGAAACCCTGAGGCTGTGTGTAGATTACCGGCCGCTCAATGCAGTCACCATCAAGAATAAGTACCCGCTGCCCCGCATCGACATATTGTTTGATCAACTTGTGGGTGCAAGTGTGTTCTCAAAGATGGACCTTCGCTCTGGATATCACCAGATAAAGATCCGGGCGGAGGATATTCCGAAGACGGCCTTCTCGAAGAGATATGGATTATATGAATATCTCATCATGTCATTTGGTCTCACAAACGCTCCATCCCATTTCATGTATCTCATGAACTCGGTGTTCATGCCGGAGCTGGACAAGTTCGTGGTAGTGTTCATCGACGATATCTTGGTTTACTCCAAGACAGAAGCCGAACATGCCGAACACTTGCGGATCGTTCTTCAACGATTGCGAGACCACAAGCTCTACGCCAAGTTCAGCAAATGCGAGTTTTGGATCAGCCAAGTTCCATTCTTGGGACATATCATCTCAGCGGAAGGCATTGCAGTTGACCCAAGCAAAATAGAGCAAGTGCTGAAATGGAAAGCCCCCACTTCAGTTCATGAAGTCAGAAGCTTCCTCGGGTTAGCGGGATACTACCGGGGATTCATTCCAAGTTTCTCCAAGCTCGCTAAGCCGATGAAAGAATTGCTGAAGAAAGGGACGAAGTATGTTTGCAACACGGCGTGTGAAGGAGGGTTCCAAGCATTGGTGAAGCATCTCACAACAGCCCCGGTATTAGCTCAGCCGGATACAACAAAGCCCTTCGACGTGTATTGTGACGCGTCCGGTATTGGGCTTGGCTGCGTGTTGATGCAGGAAGGACGTGTGGTCGCTTATGGCTCACGCCAACTTCGGAACCATGAGCAGCACTACCCGACTCATGATCTTGAGCTTGCTGCCGTGGTGTTGGCACTGAAAATGTGGAGGCACTATCTCCTGGGGAATCTGGTGCATCTCTACACCGACCACAAGAGCTTAAAATATATTTGCACCCAGAAGGAGCTGAACATGAGGCAAAGGAGGTGGTTAGAATTAATAAAGGACTATGAAATTGAGATTCACTACCACCCCGGCAAGGCAAATGTGGTTGCCGACGCACTGAGTCGGAAATCACATGTCCATCACCTCACCATTACACCGGTGGAGGAGGAAGAGCCAAGTTTATACTTGGTTCCTTATGGATCGCTGTACAACCTTGCCCTCATCCCTACTATTAGGGAGGACATCATTGCAGCTCAGAAGACTGATAAAGGCATGGCACATCTCCGGAGACCGATAGACAACGGGGAGATCAAGTGTTTCCGGAAAGATGATGAGGGGACGCTGTGGTTCAATGACCGCATAGTCGTACCCCGGGACATGGAGTTGAGGAAAAAGATCCTCGATGAAGCTCACTTGTCCATGTACTCCATTCATCCGGGCAGCAACAAGATGTACCAAGATTTGAAAAAGAAATTTTGGTGGACACGAATGAAGCGGGAGGTAGCTAAGTACGTATCCGAGTGCGATACGTGTAGACGAGTGAAAGCTGATCACATGAAGAAATCAGGGCTACTGCAACCCCTGAAGATCCCGGCATGGAAATGAGAAGATGTGAGCATGGATTTCATTGTGGGATTACCCCTAACTGCCAACAAACATGATTCCATTTGGGTAATCATTGATCGGTTAACCAAGACGGCTCACTTCATCCCGGTGAATACACGTTACAATGCCGGCAAATATGCGGAGCTGTACATAGCGAAGATTCTATGCCTATACGGGGTACCCAAGACCATCGTCTCAGACTGAGGTGCATTATTTGTATCTCGCTTTTGGGAGCAGCTACACGCTGCATTGGGTACTAAGTTGATCAGGAGCTCCGCTTATCACCCTCAGACAGATGGCCAGACAGAGAGGGTGATTCAAGTTCTGGAAGACATGTTGAGAGCACGTGCCATCCACCATGGTAGGAACTGGGATGATCACCTACCATTGGCGGAATTCTCGTACAACAACGGCTATCAGGCGAGTACCAAAATGGCACCTTACAAAGCTCTCTACGGTCGTAAATGCTGCTCCCCATTAAATTGGTGCGAGTCCGGTGAAAGGGTCACATTGGGGGTTGATGTGGTGAACGACGCTGAAGAGCGCGTTCGGACAATTCAAGCCAATTTGAAGGCCGCTCAATCCCGACAGAAGAGCTACGCTGATAAGAGGCGTAGACCGTTGCATTTTGACGTTGGGGAACACGTGTACCTCCGCGTGTCTCTGATGAAGGGCGTGCACCGGTTCGGTGTGGCACGGTCGGTCACACGGTGCCGACCGACTTGCCGCCATCCCTGAACCCTTTTGACACCTTGTCGAGCTTCCTAGAGGTACACTGATGCTGTAGGGCCGTTTGTTCGAGGTGTTGGTGGGTTTAGAAACCACGGTCGACGGTGTCGAACCTCAACCGTGGCCGCGGCACGTCGTCGAGCTATTTCCGGTCACCCCCAGCCCGACCTGTCACCACCGACGTGTTCCTCGACGTCGACAACCCCCTGGCGGCGATTTTCAGACCATGGGAGGTCCGGCAGCGGCGAGCCGGCGAGCCCCGAGTCTGCTCCGGCGAGGTCGGCGGCGTGGGCGCCAGAGAACGGCGGGAGGAAGACGAAGCCGGCTGGCCCACGTGTCAGCGGCTGAAGAATTTAAATCGGGATCGGGTGTGGCTGAGGATCGGCTGTGCTGGCGCACAAATACCCTGTGAGCCCCGGTGTGCCGGACACCTCCGCGCTCGACACGTGTGGTATCCCCGGTGTGCCGGACACCTCCGCACTCGACACATGTGGTATCCCTGGTGTGCCGGACACCTCCGCGCTCGACACGTGTCCCCGCGGGCCCCGAGAGTTTAAACTTTTCCCCCAATTTTAAGAATTTTTCCAAACTTCAAATCCTCATAACTTTGGCTAGGAAGCTCCAAATCGAGTGAACCAAATTTTGTTGGATTTAGCTCTCTGAGCACTTTCCAGCAATACCAAATTCAGCTCATGAAAGTGAATAGTTTTCCAGAATTAAATCCCTAAAGTTTAAACTGTTGGGAATTTTATCTGAAGAACTACTTTATGAAAAATTCTGATATTTGGCTGAGAGGTTCATTAGACAATCCATGAATACCAGTAAAATTTTCAGACTCATACAAGTTCATTTAGTTACCCTAATTGGGTGATTAAGGGAACTGCCCAGAGAAAATAGAAAAAAAAATGTACAGAAACATTTTTCAGATTTTCTCCAATCATAATTAGGACATAACTTTCTGTAGAATTCTTAAAATGACATGAAACCAACTCCATTAGAACCATCCTAAATTCTAGTTTCCAGAAAGTAATGGTGGGAGCCATGAAAAACCTGGAATTACTTAGAGGCTCAATTATTGACCAAAGAGGCTTTTATTTGTACAAGGTTCAATTGAACTTTGTTTCAAATAAAACTTGGTCACAAATCTGGTTAGGACCCTACCAATCCACCATAAAAATCTCAAAACCCAAAGGGGAGGCCTAGCTAGAGTTATTAGCAATTATGTATTTAAATTCACACATTTGCATTTAAATTAACATGTAGTATTGTATTAAACGTGTAGCCATTGAAGAAGAGACTCCGGAAGTGCTGGACTTCCTCCTTCCGGAAGAGGAACTAACCCCTGACCAGCAGCAACAAGGCAAGCCCCGGTTTGCATTAACCTTTTCATAAGTTTTACTTGGTTTACATGTGTCATATGAAGTATGATTGTGCATTAGGTGTAGGATGAATGGAACCCCACTTACATAACCAAAGGTTCCTAAAAGAGTGAGGGTAGTGTCTAAGACCTCGAGTAGAAAGGCTAGGCTTAAAGATTCATAGGGCTTCGGTACAAGTCGAGTAGTTGGAATCTACTCGCGAGATAGGCTTGGGACACACGGGTTCGGTTGAGTGATGTGAGATCACTTTAGTAATGAAAATGAGACTAGGCAGGGGCTAGGGCGCAGCAAGAGGGAGTCTTGTGTGCGCAGCCCTGCTCGTGTCGATTGACGACCGATCCGTGTGCGGCCCAGATGAACAAGTATTGAACGTACCGAAGGCATATCGGATATATGGGCCCCGATAAACCGATGTAGCCTAAACCTCCGGGCGTCGAGGCATAACGCACCGATTTATAGGTGTAGGCTGAGGGCAGCAAGGTGGAAATCTGCCAACGGGCATAGAGAGATGCTCCGTGTGGGGAACCTCCTGCTCATTTCGGTGCGACCGGTTCGACGTTTGGGCTGTTGGGTGAAAGGTTGTCCCGTACGACATCGAGTGAGCGTGCTGTGCAGCTCCACGGGTGGGCGTATGTGACGTGCTCTTTGGGTTTCCCTGCAGGTGTATGTCGAGTCGATTCGCCGTCCCTCGCGGTGACGAGTACCGCTTGTTCACTGCGTCGTAACGTAGACTAATGAATGAAATGTTATGATTCAATATTGTTGTTATGATATAATTGTATTGTTACATGTGTGCCACCAAATATTGCTCACTAAATTTCAGCTTCATGAACTGTTAACTTGTTGCTAAAAGATGAATTAAGGATGAACTTGTACGCGTGTCCATTTGCTGCAACAATGCTATCCTATGTCATTGTACACCTCATGTAGAGTTTCATGCTTAGGTGAGTCGGTTAAGCCTTGCTGAGCCTTCGTGCTCACGGTTGCTGCTTAAGTGTTTTTCAGGTGAGGAGCCACCCACGGACTCGGAGTACGAGTCCACCGGCGAGGGTTACCCTCCGTCGGGGACCACGGCTGAGTGGGAGCCGTACACGCCGCACTGAGCTGAGGAGTGCAGCTAGTGTGGGTTGCCCTAGGGCTGGGCAACCGACTTTTGCTAGATAGGCGGGCGTGAGTTGTATAAAGGAAACTTCCGCTGTGTAATAAAAGACGCTAGTTTGTAACTGGAAAGTGTACTATTTTGTACATTCAGTTTGTTTTTCCCATGTGTTCTTATGACGTGTGCTGTCGGGTGTCGCATCGTGCGGCACCACCCTCTGAGATCCTGGATGAGCGGATTCCGGTCCGCCACAGCCTAATTAGGCGAGTCCTTTGCAACTTATTTTACTTCATTTAACCTATACCCATCATGTAGAAGTTTCTTGTATAGGAGAGGCGGGTCAGACTTGCTGAGCCATCATGCTCACTGCTTGTGTTTGAAGCTTTTGCAGGGGTCTATGAGGAAGGGACTCCCGAGGAGGAGACGGAACCCCAGGAGGGGAACCCCGTCGAGTGGGAGTCGTGCACGCCGCCGTGTTAGTGTGTGTGCGTGCTAGCGGGGACACGTTCACGGGCTGAACGTGAACTCGATGCATAGTCTACGCCCGTGAGTGTGGACTGGAATATTTTGTTGTAAAAATGTTCATAAACTGGTTTATGTAATAAAACTTTGCTTCCGCTTTGTATCATTGATGTGCGTTATCCGGTGCTGTGCAACGCAGCACCCCTCAGGGGGATCCTGGCTCGACAAGGCCGATATGGCCGTGTCAGCGTGGTATCAGAGCTCGCTTGAGGTTTAACGCACTACAAAGGTCATCTTTTTCAAAAATCCCGTGAGGAACGAGTTAGTAGCCCATATAAGGATGTTATTAGTGTATAGAAAGTGGGATACTAACCTGTTTTCTTATGTCAGAAAATCGTGCATCTCGGGACGCTTTATGTCTTGGGGGGTGCACATAAGCGCTGTCCACGTGCGCACAAGCTGAAGGGTGGAGCCCCACGGTTGGCAGGTAACCCGACCCGCTTTAATATCCTCTACGACTCGTCATGTCATTTGGGGTATTCGAGCAACGTCTGTCCCTGGTGTGCTTCGGGCAATTTGGGAGATCCCGTCATGTTGTCAGTAACGTGCACACTTAGCTCAAGGCGTGTTTGGCTTGAGAACATCTGGGCGAGTGATGACGGCCGGGTGTACGAACTGTATGGATACCGGGCTCGGTGTGCAGCCGAGTCTGACGATTGTGTCAGTTATCTGCAGGTAGTATAACCACGAAACGGTAGACGTGTAGCATCCGTGTGCAGGAGACGTTTAGTGCCACTGAACTAACGAAGCCGGCTAAGTCTGGTATAGGTTTTTCTTTGTGAGGACATAGTACCGACATGCTCTGGTGACGCATCGACATCACACTCCACTAAATGAACAACTTCATTATAAAACTTGAAAGTTCTAATCCAGAGCACCAAAACTTGGTGTAACTCCTTCCCTTGAACAGGATATTCAAAGTTAACAAGTTTTTAACTTATAAGATACTAAGGACAGAGTCCCCTGTTTTCAGCTGATTAAAGGCTGAAGTTAATCTGAGGTTAGAGGTTGAGTTCTTTCGAGGTTAGGATCATATGATACAGTTATGGAAATCTTTGGAAGAGCTTTACAACTTTTCTGTTGAGGTCGAGAGGTGTTTCATCCCTTAACCAATCGAAAAATGCAGTAGAGTTGAAACTGTCCAGAAAACAGGGCAGAGCAAACACTCTCTGTAACTCTCTGTAAGTTGAGCATAACATCCTGCATAAAATTCCAAAAATAGAGAATGAGGTAGTTCTGAAAAGTTTAAGATATGAGTTACAATTTTGTAACAGAAAGTTTTGTCAGATTGGGAGTAGAATTAACTGGAATTCTTAGATCAAATCAGTACCTAAAGCAGGGAGGTGCTGCCCAATTTTCTCCAGAAATTCTGCCAACTTTGAAATCTCATAACCTTTGAACCAGGACAGATCTTAAGACAAGCAAATACTTTCTGGAAATCTTTTGAAGTTAACTTTAACTTTGATGTTGAGCTCCAGAATTGGTTTTGCTTTTAGCATGGTCTAAATCAGGTTGAAATGGAAACTGGTCAGGACTGTCATATTGGACAGCAGGTCAACAGTCAAATTTGTTTAAGTTTGAACTATGTTTCCAAGTTTTATGAGTTCAATGACATGTTTTATGTTATAACTCAATGGTTTACTGTTCAAATAAATATTTGACATTTCTCAAATATATTTTGACATATGACAGCGGATAGACAGTTGGAGAACGGGTGGGTGGTGTCCCACTGTTCTCACCACAGCGGCTATCCGGAAGCATTGAGGCAAATGCTTCAATATTTCGGGTATAGCAAGAGGCTGCAGTACTTCGCCAAGGAAGAAGGCGAGGAGGGGAACAAGACGTGGACAATCCATGCCGAAGTTCCTGCAGGGCCTATGCCACCCGGTTGGGCGCTGTTCACCGTTACGGTGAGAGGCAGACAGCCAGAAGAAATGTGGCAAGTGGCAGCCCGCGACACCATGTCACGTTTCTGCCAACTACACGTGAGAGCTATGGAGGGCACTCCATACGCGCTCATTCCGGTGGAGGGACGGGCTAATCATGTGTGGGAAGGGAGGTACGTGGAGGCAGCAGATCTGGGTTGCCGAAGGTACAACCCCGCAGAGGCGAACCTCAGCCTCCAGATAAGGGTGGGAAAGGCCGTGATGGACAGCCAAGCTGTTCATACAGAGTGTCTCGCCATGAATCTCAAGGAGAGCAACAACTGTGGAGACCATTTCGAGAGTGCTCACAGCGCACTCCGTAATGTGCTCCTTCCGACGATTAAGCGACTGAACGAACAGCATAATCAGTTGCGTCATCTGAAGAAGGCGAAGAAGAAAAGCCGTGTCGACATCGCGGCTTTGCAACAACAGGTGCAGGCTCTGACCCAGCAGAACAAGGTCCTGACTCAAGAGCGGGACGACGCTATTGAGGAGGGGCAAGGCTGGGAAGAGGACTACAACCAAGCCATGGACGAGGTTCATGCGTTACAGGACATCGTACCTCTGGTAATGGGCATACCAGTGGTAGGTGCCGTGCCCGTGGTCTTGGGTCTTTCAGCAATGGGGAACCTGAGCCGGAAGAGGAGGTTGTGGACCCAGAGCCACCAGAAGAGGTACCGGAGGAAGACGACCAGCAGGAGGTCGAGTTCTACTCCGAGTAGGGGGTTACTGTTGCCAAGTAGGGCAGCAAGGGTGATGTAACCCAAACTTTTGTAATCGATGACATGTCGTGTAGACAGTAGTGCATGTATAGGTAGTGACGAGATGAGCACGACTTCTCGGGGATCCGAGACTAATGTATCTTGTATAAAGTTTATGCTTTATCTATATATGTGAATGTTGTGCAAATTATTCATGTGTCACTTCAATACATACTGTTTCATATGGAATTTTAAGTACGACATGTGCTGATCGCTGCTGTTTTGAATATTAGAATGACTCGTACTCGTGCCAACACGGACGTTGGGGGTTCCAATAAGGGGGGAGAAACCTCCCAACAACCTCCCGAGGACTCATCGGGACAGCAACAGCAGCAACAGCAACAACCGCAACCACCAACGGTTACTTTGGCTGACATTGTGGCAGCGATGGCGTGCTCTCATCAGCAGCACATGGAGTTGCTGCAGACCCTTATTGCAAATACGTCTCGACCAGAGAGGCGTCAAGATTGTGAGTAGCGCCAACAGAGCTCCTACTCCAATTTTCTGGCTACTCATCCCCTGGTATTCTCAAGGGCGAATGAACCCCTCGATGCAGACAACTGGCTCCACACGATGGAGATGAAGTTCGGGCTGCTCCAAGTGAGTGAGTAGCGCAAGACTCAGTTCGCGGTCCAACAACTCCAGGGATCCGCGAGCGCATGGTGGGTGAACTATTGTGCTTCGCAGCCCACCGAGCGAGTTATGACCTGGGCGGAATTCCGTACGGCCTTCAGGGCCTATCATATACCGCCGGATCTCATGAAGTGGAAGACGCAGTCGTTCTTACGCCTGCAGCAAGTGAGCCGGAACGCGCTGGAATACTCCAGGGCATTCAATGATCTTGCGCTCTACACTTCATATCACGCTGATACCGACGAGAAGCGGCGGGATCATTTCTACCAGGGGCTTAACCCGCTCCTGAAGGACAAGCTGGCGATTTTCAATCGCGGCAGACTCAACGATATAATTGATGCTGCGATTGTTCAGGAGGACTCCGAAAAGGAGTTAGCGGCGGCAGAAAGGAAGCGAAGCACGCCACAAAGCAGCGGAGAAGGAGGTGGTCCTTCTCAGAAATACCGGATGGTGAATCGCCCACCATCGGGTCTACGCTGGCAGCCACCAAGGAGGTCGATGCCATTCTCCAGTCGGCCATATTCTCCACCAGCATTCAGGCCGGCACTGCCTGTACCACCTCCGCAGAAACAACAACAACAGCGGGCAGTGCCGCGTGCGTATGCACCTCAGCAGCGCATGCCGGGCTCTCGTCCCCCAAGCACCGGACAAGCAGCAGCCACATGCTACAAGTGTGGTCGTCTGGGACACTTCGCTGGCAGTTGTCCGGAGAGGCAAGGCGGCGGAGTTGCGCCGCAACTTCCGGGGAGAAATCAACCCCGGAACCCCACTAATGCACGGCTGGCAAACCCTAGGACAGGCACCATCCGCCAACTTGCCATAGAGGGCGTGCCAGAGGATGAATCAATCCTTGCGGGTATGTTCCAACTCCACCAGCATCCCGCCATAGTATTATTTGATTCAGGCGCCACACATAGCTTTATTAGCCAAGCTTTCATTGCTAGATACAGCTTGCAAATACTACCCACCGATAGTCCATATTTGATTTGTTCACCGGGTGGGAAGATTTCAGCAAGCATAATGGTCCCAAAAGCGCCATTATGCTTAGAGGGTAGAGTATACCCTATGTCTCTCATAATTTTAGAGGGACAAAAGGTCGATGTCATCTTAGGGATGTCGTGGTTAACCCGCCATGGCGCTGTTTTAGACACTGTCCTCCGAGTTGTGCACTTGAACTCAGAAGTGCACGAATCTCATTCCTTATTTCTGGACAGTCCGGAAATCAAACTTCCAAGTGTGTATCAATCCACAACCATCAGATTGGGAGACATGCCAGTAGTCCGTGAGTTCCCTGACGTGTTCCCGGATGATTTACCGGGGATGCCGCCCGACCGAGAGGTGGAGTTCAAGATTGAACATGCACCGGGAACCATGCCAATATCCCGAAGGGCGTACAAGATGGCGCCCAAGGAATTGGCTGAACTGAAGACTCAGCTAACGGACTTACTGGAGAAGGGTTTTATTAGGCCGAGCCCCTAGCCATGGGGCTGTTCGGCATTATTCGTAAAGAAGAAAGACGAGACGTTGCGGCTTTGCATGGATTATCGTCTACTAAATGCTGTAACCCTCAACAACAAGTACCCGTTGCCACGGATCAACATGTTGTTTGATCAGTTGGTAGAAGCAAAGATCTTTTCCAAGATGGACTTAAGATCCGGGTACCACCAGATTAAAATACGGGATGAGGATATTCCGAAGACAGTGTTCTCGACGAGGTACGGGATTTATGAGTACCTGGTCATGTCCTTCGGCCTCACCAACGCTCCAGCTCACTTCATGTATTTGATGAACTCGGTATTCATGTCGGAGCTGGACAAGTTTGTCATGGTCTTCATCGATGATATATTGGTATATTCCAAGTTGGAGGAAGAACACAAGAAGCATATGCGTATAGTCTTGCAACGGCTGCGGGATCACAAGCTATACATGAAATTCAGCAAATGCGAATTCTAGATATCGCAAGTGCCTTTTCTCGGGCATATCATCTCAGCGGAGGGCATCGCTGTAGACCCGAGTAAAATCACACAAGTGCTGAATTGGAAGTCCCCGAGGACTGTTCACGAGGTACAGAGTTTCCTCGGACTCGCGGGATATTATCGGAGGTTCATTCCGAACTTCTCGAAGATTGCCAAGCCTATTACAGAGCTGCTGAAGAAGGCTACCAAATATGTTTGGAGTCCAGTATGTGAAGCAGCATTCAAGGCATTAGTGAAACACCAAACATCCGCACCGGTTTTGGCGCAGCCAGACACGACCAAACCGTTTGATGTGCACTGCGATGCATCCGGCATTGGGCTCGGATGTGTGCTGATGCAAGACCGAAGGTTGGTTGCATATGGGTCGCGGCAGCTTAGAGACCATGAGCAGAATTATCCAACTCACGACTTGGAGCTCGCTGCCGTTATACTTTCACTTTAAATGTGGAGGCACTACCTACTCGGTAACCTCGTACATTTATATACCAACCACAAGAGCCTCAAGTACATATTCACTCATAAGGAGCTGAACATGAGGCAATGAAGATGGTTAGAGCTGATAAAGGATTACGAAATAGAGATCCATTATCACCCCGGCAAGGCAAACGTAGTGGCGGATGCGCTGAGCCACAAGTCACACGTCAACAATCTGACCATCACACCGTTGGAAGAGAGCGAACCACCACTGCATGTGATTCCACATGGAGCTCTCTACAACTTAGCTTTGATCCCCACCATCCCTGAAGAGATAGCGGCAGCCCAGAGAAATGAAAAGGGCATGTTGCATTTGCGGAGACGTGTAGACAGTGGGGAGCTGAAATGTTTCCGGAAAGACGGAGACGGCGTCCTATGGTTCAAGGACCGGATCGTCGTACCCCGTAACCCGGAGTTACAGAAGAAAATCTTTGATGAGGCTCACTTGTCAAAGTTTTCTATTCACCGCGGCAGCAATAAAATGTATCAAGAACTCAGAAGCAAGTTTTGGTGGACACGAATGAAGCAGGAGATCGCAAAGTACGTGTCCGAGTGTGATACATGTCGAAGGGTGAAGGCAGATCATATGCGGAAACCGGGACTGCTACAACCACTGGGCGTTCCTGCCTGGAAGTGGGAAGACGTGAGCATGGACTTCATCGTCGGTTTACCACCACTTTTCGGAAGCATGATTCTGTGTGGCTGATCGTCGACCGGCTCACCAAAGTTGCCCATTTCATCCCGGTCAATACCAACTACAACGCCAAGAAGTACACTGAATTATACATCTCACGGATCCTATGCTTATACGGTGTACCCCGCACCATCATATCGGATCGGGGCACTTTATTTGTGTCCCGTTTTTGGGAGCAGATACATGCTACATTGGGGACGAAGCTGATCCATAGTTCAGCATACCACCCGCAGACGGATGGGCAAACCGAGCGGGTAAATCAAATTTTGGAAGATATGCTACGAGCTTGTGCTATCAACCACGGCAAGAATTGGGATGATCACTTGCCGTTAGCCGAGTTCTCGTACAACAATGGGTACCAAGCCAGCATCAAGATGGTGCCTTACAAGGCACTATACGGGAGAAATGCCGCACACCACTGAATTGTTGTGAGTCTGGCGAAAGGGTTACCTTCGGGATTGATCTTGTCAACAACGTGGAAGAAAAGGTTCGGCTGATTCAAGCGAACGTAAAAGCCGCATAATCCCGACAAAAATAATATGCGGACCGGAGAAGACGCACATTACAGTGAGAAGTCGGGGATCATGTATACCTATGTGTGTCTCCGACGTCGCCTCTCCCTCTTATCCCCACAGCCGACCTGATCGAAAGCAGAACCAATCACTTCTCGGCTCCCCCACGCAAGAAACTGATCAGAGCAGCCGCTGCTCCTCCGATCGTCGGCCACCCGCCAATCTCGCGCACAAGCCTCAGCTGAACAGCAAAACAGCGCCACAACACTCTCCAGTATCCCCTCAAACCATCATCCAGTGATCTCGTGCTCTCTACCGCGAGAATCACACCGATCCGCGGCAGTCGCCACCAAGCCGAGAAGAGGTTCTCTCGTGGGCAGCCTCATCCCGGGCTTGTCACGATCAAGCCAAGCTGTTTTCAGACACGCAAGCACCTCCTACAACTAATCTCCGAAGCCTGAGACAAGAGGTTGAGCGTCGACGGCGAATTTTGCAGCTTGCTTCCAGTCGGTGCAAAGTCACCTTCGGGTAAGAAACGTTGAAATTCCCTTTTGATTCTCGTTTAAATCCCATCAAACTTCGCACATAGGAGCTAGACTTAGTGGCGCACAAGTTGGCTTCACAACACATAGCGTGAGAACCCTTGTACATGGCGTAATTCCGAGCTTGCCAACGGCGGCTTATCCGGGCAGTATCGGGCGAGACCCACTTTGGAGCTCTCCCCGAGCCTGCCCATCACCATTTCGAGCTTCCCGAGCCACCACTGGTGCTGTAGAGCCGCCTCGCCAGGTGTTTGGAAGGCTAGTACGCCAGAGCGATGTCACCGGACTCTTCCTGAGCCGCTGCGCCGTTGCGAGCTCGGTTAGAGCCAACGTCGATGAGGGGAAACCCTCCCAACGTGTTCAGCGCACAAAATTAGGGGCTAGCGGCGAGTTGGAGCTCAGGAGCTGACCGGACGATCGAGTTCGGCGGTGCTCCGGCGACCTCGGCAGCACTACCGCGCGGGAGGCGCGAGGTTGAAGACGACTGAGCCGGGCCCGCTGTCAGTGGAAGGAAACCGGGTGGTTTGACCTTCTGTGGGCACGGATCGACTGTGACAGCGCGGGGATTAAACTTGTATCCCAGTGTGCCGTCGCTTCGGCGCCCGATACGTGTATCCGTGGACGCACCGGCAGATTTAAACATTTCCCCGATTTTCAGATTTAGTTCAAACTTCAAACCCACATAACTTTGGCTAGGAAACTCCAAATCGAGTGAACCAAATTTTGTTAGATTCAGCTCTCTGAGTACTTTCCAGAAAATCAAGTGTCACTTCATTAAAATCTTTATTTATCTAGGATTAATTCTTCAAAGATCAAACTGGTTAGAATTTTAACTGGAGAACCCTTTGGAGGAAAATTCTGAAATTTTGCTGGGAGATTTACCAAAATATCCCTGAGCTACCATAAAAATTTCAGATCCATTTGAGCTAATTTGATCCACCTAATGGTGTGATTAATAAAACTGTTCCAGAGAAAATAGAAAAATGTCCAGAAACATTTTCAGAATTCCTCTGAAATTGTTTAGCTCATATCTTTAACTAGGGACCTCCAAATTAAGTGAAACCAAATCCATTAGAACCCACTAAAAATCTAGTTTTCATAAAGTCATGGCTTGCTCCATGAAAATCCATAAAACATCCTAAGAGCTCCAATTAAGGTCAAGTACATAATTATTTGTGGAGAGCCCACATGAGCTTTGCTGCAAATAAAACTTGACCAAGTATCTGTTTAGGTTTTATCCAAACCACAGTAAAAATTTCAGAGTCATTCGGTCTATCTAGTAGGACTTATAGTCTTCACAAGTTTAAATTCAATTCAAATGCATTTAAATTGATACGTACACATGTTCTCTCATGTAGTCGCTAATATTGAGGAGGAACCCGAAGTCTTAGACTTCATCAATCAGGAAGAGCAGCTAGTCTATGAAGAAAAGCAGCAAGGCAAGCTCCGGTTTGCATTAACCTTTTTACAAATTTTTATTGTTTTGAGAACTTACTTTGAATACCATTTACTCCCTGCATTAGAGTCTTGATTGAAACCCAACTGCATAGCCAAGAAAAACCATGGGTTTGGGTTAGGATTGAAAACCCCGTTTAGCTACTGCAATGCTAAGATAGTGTAGGATTCGGTACAAGTCGAGTAGTTGGAACTACTCGTGAGAATAGTCTAGAGGCACATCGCTCGGGTAACGATAGCAAATGAAACACATGGCAAGAAAAATGACACCACGGAGAGTAAAGGCAGCAGGACTTTGGGGCCTGGGTGCTATAGCTCAGCTTGTGTCGATTGAGAACCGAGCTGTGTCCGGGTCTGTTGAACAAGCTAGAACAGTACCGAAGACCTACCGGCTATATGGGAACCGGGAAACCTATGTAACTCGGGTAGCGGGGTGTTGAGGCATATCTGGTTGTTCAGAGGGTAGGTTGAGAGCTCAAGGTGTAAATCGGCTGGCGGCACTGTGGATGCGCGCGTAGAGACCTCTTGCTTGGGACGATTGGACCGGTTCAACATTTGGCTGACGGGTGAAAGGTGGTTGCGTACGACGTCCGTGATGGTTGCTGTAGGCAACATCGAGTACGGGCGTACGTGACGGATTATTTGTGTAACCCTGCAGGTGTAAATTGATTATAATCACCGTCCCTCACGGTCAGTGAGTACCACTTGTTCACTATACCATGACATAGAAAGAACAGGCTAGATACATGTTAAAAGTTTGCTGATTGAAAAGATATACCTTGCTTGTTAATGTCTTGTTGTAGTTTAGAGCTAATTAAAGTTCTTTTCAACTTTGAGCAAAGTACATGAGAGAAATGCGTTTCTTGTTTGATTGCGGCTCTCTCATGTGCCTTAGCGTAAGGTTCTCCACCGCCTGCTGCTAAAACTTGAAAGTAAGGTTCCACTAATTAGGCGAGTCCTTTGTAACTTATTTTACTTCATTTAACCTATACCCATCATGTAGAAGTTTCATGTATAGGAGAGACGGGTCAGACTTGCTGAGCCATCGTGCTCACTACTTGTGTTTGAAGCTTTTTCAGGGGTCTATGAGGAAGGGACTCCCGAGGAAGAGACGGAACCCCAGGAGGGGAACCCCATCGAGTGGGAGTCGTGCACGCCGCCGTGTTAGTGTGTGTGCGTGCTTGCGGGGACACGTTCATGGGCTGAACGTGAACTCGATGCATAGTCTACGCCCGTGAGTTTGGACTGGAATATTTTGTTGTAAAAATGTTCATAATCTGGTTTATGTAATAAAACTTTGCTTCTGCTTTGTATCTTTGATGTGCGTTATCCGGTGCTGTGCAATGCAGCACCCCTCAGCGGGATCCTGGCTCGACAAGGCCGATGGGGCCGTGTCAGCTGCAATTTGAATTTGCATTCAAATTGGCCCCTTTTTGAATTTTCTACAAAAGTGCCTCAAAAAGTATTGGATTTGCATGAAATTTGGCTTGAGCCTTCCCAAGAATATATAAGGTCTAGGGGTGAGCTCAACCTTTCATATTTATGTGTATAAATCCTACTTTTTGGAAGTTAGGGCTTTTCCCCTCTAATCACCCTTTTGATGGTGGTTACTTGCTCTTCACAAGTGTTCATGAGATATCCATCACAAGAGTGGTTGTGTTGTGAGGTGGTGAAATGAACACTTTTGCAATTGCCTTTTCCTGGGCTTTTACATCCCTCCCTCCTTAAAAGAATCTCGTCCCGGGATTACAAAAGAAGAGGCAGCGATGTAATAGAAACTCACCCGTGCTGAGACGCCATGAACTCTGGGTAGTTTGAGCGAAGAAATTCCTCGCTCTCCCACGTCGCTTCTTCGACGGTGTGGTTACTCCAGAGTATCTTGTAGAACCACAACGTTCGGCTACGTGTGGTCCGATCCTTCTCTTCAATAATTGCCACCAGATATTCATCATACGTCAAATCCGGTTGCAGCTCGCCGATGTCTTCAGTGAAAACAGCAGCCGTATGCTTCAGACATTTTCGCAGTTGTGAAACATGGAAAACGTTGTGAACACCCGCAAGAGATGCCGATAGCTCCAGTCTATACGCCACCGGTCCACACTTCTCGGTGATGGCATAGGGTCCAATGAATCGGGGAGCGAGTTTTTCCTTCACGCCGAACCGGTGCACGCCTTTTATCCGAGATACACGGAGGTACACGTGCTCCCCGACGTCAAAGTGCAGCAGTCTACGCCTCTTATCGGCGTAGCTTTTCTGCCGGAATTGAGTGGCCTTCAAGTTGGCTTGAATCATCCGAACGTGCTCTTCGGTGTCGTTCACCACATCAACCCTGAACCTGACCCTCTCACCAGACTTGCACCAGTTCAGTGGGGTGCGGCATTTGCGACCGTAGAGAGCCTCATAGGGTGCCATCTTGATACTCGCTTGCTAGCCGTTATTGTACGGGAATCCCGGCAACGTTAGATGATCATCCCAGTTTCTACCGTGGTGGATGGCACATACTCTCAACATGTCTTCTAGTACATGGTTCACCCTCTCCGTTTGACCGTTTGTCTGAGGGTGATAGGCGGAGATTCTAATCAGCTTAGTACCCAATGCAGCGTGCAACTGCTCCCAGAAACGAGATACAAACAGTGCACCTCGATCTGAGACTATGGTCTTGGGTACCCCATGTAATCTTAGAATTCTCGCTATGTACAACTCCGCATATTTGCCGGCATTGTAACGTGTATGCACAGGAATGAAGTGAGCCGACTTGGTTAATCGGTCAACGATCACCCAAATGGAATCATGCTTGTTGGAAGTCAGGGGTAATTCCACAATGAAATCCATGCTCACATCTTCCCACTTCCATGCCGGGATTTTCAGGGTTTGCAGTAGCCATGATTTCCTCATATGATCAGCTTTCACTCGTCTACACGTATCACACTCGGATATGTATTTGACCACTTCCCGCTTCATCCGTGTCCACCAAAATTTCTTTTTCAAATCTTGGTACATTTTGTTGCTGCCTGGACGAATGGAGTATTTAGATAAGTGAGCTTCATCAAGAATCTTTTTCCTCAGCTCCATATTCCGGGGTACGACTATGCGGTCATTGAACCACAGCGTCCCCTCATCATCTTTCCGGAAACAATTGATTTCCCCGTTGTCTATCTGTCTCCGGAGATGTGCCATGCCCTTATCAACTTTCTGAGCCGCAATGATCTCCTCCCTAATGGTAGGGATGAGGGCAAGGTTGTAGAACGATCCATAAGGAACCAAGTATAAACTCGGCTCTTCCTCCTCCACCGGTGTAATGGTGAGGTTATGGACATGTTATTTCCGACTCAGCGCGTCGGCAAACACATTCGCCTTGCCGGGGTGGTAATGAATCTCAATCTCATAGTCTTTGATTAGTTCTAACCACCTCCTTTGCCTCATATTCATCTCCTTCTGGGTGAAAATATACTTCAGGCTCTTGTGGTCGGTGTAGAGATGCACCAAATTCTTTAGGAGATAGTGCCTCCACATCTTCAACGCCAAAACCACAGCAGCAAGCTCAAGATCATGAGTTAGGTAATGCTGCTCATGGTTTCGAAGTTGGCGTGAGCCATATGCAACCACACGTCCTTCTTTCATCAACACGCAGCCAAGCCCGATACCGGACGCATCATAATACACGTCGAAGGGCTTCGTTGTATCCGGTTGAGCTAAGACCGGGGCTGTTGTGAGATGCTTCGCTAATGGATGGAACGCTCCTTCACGTGCCGTGTTCCAAACATATTTTGTTCCCTTCTTCAATAATTCTGTCATTGGCTTAGCAAGCTTGGAGAATCTTGGAATGAATCTCCGGTAATATCCTGCTAAGCCGAGGAAGCTTCTGACTTCATGGACTGAAGTGGGAGCTTTCCATTTCAGCACCTGCTCGATTTTGCTTGGGTCAACTGCAATGCCTTCAGCTGAGATGATATGTCCCAAAAATGGCACCTGGCTGATCCAAAACTCACACTTGCTGAACTTGGCGTAGAGCTTGTGGTCCCGCAATCGTTGAAGAACGATTCTCAAGTGTTCGGCGTGTTCTGCTTCTGTCTTGGAGTAAACCAAGATATCATCGATGAACACCACAACGAACTTATCCAGGTCCGGCATGAACACCGAGTTCATGAGATACATGAAATGTGCCGGAGCATTGGTGAGGCCAAAAGACATGATGAGATACTCATATAAGCTATATCTCGTCGAAAAGGCCGTCTTCGGGATATCCTCCGCCTGGATTTTTATTTGATGATATCCAGAGCGAAGGTCCATCTTGGAGAACACACTTGCACTCACAAGCTGATCAAACAAGATGTCAATGCGGGGAAGTGGGTACTTGTTCTTGATGGTGACGGTGTTGAGCGGCCGGTAGTCCACACACAGCCTCAAGGTTTCATCCTTCTTCTTTACAAACAGCACCGAGCATCCCCAAGGCGAGGAACTCGGCCTAATGAAACCTTTGCTCAAGAGATCATTGAGCTGCACTTTCAATTCAGTCAGCTCGTTCGGAGCCATTTTGTAGGGTCTCCTTCAGATAGGAGTCGCCCCGGGTGTATGCTCAATCTTGAACCCGACATCCCGCTCAGGTGGAATGCCCGGAAGATCATACGGAAACACGTCGGGGTACTCGCAGACTACGGGGATGTCCTCTAACTTGAGAGCTTCAGTATTATTAATTGCTGAAACTTCCTGGACAGGATTGTCTAACACCATGGAATGCGGACGGTGGAATGGAGAATGAAAATGAACCGTCCATGTCCGAGTGTCCAGGACAGTGCCATGGTAACGTAACCATGACATCCCTAAGATTGCATCGATCTTTTGCCCCGTAAGGATTATAAAGGTGGTGGGATATAGCTTCCCACCTAAGCGCAGAGGTGCTTTTTGGAATCATCATATTTGGAAGACTTGCATCTGATACTCAGACACATAGAATGCACTTATGAAACTGTGGGTTGCACCAGAATCAAATAAAATGATGATTGCTTGATCGTTGAGAGTGAACGTACCCGCCAGCAAATTGTCTCCCTCTGGGGCGTCCTCATTGTCGAGGTTGCGAACGCCCGCAGTTCGCTGACCAACCTTCTTGACCGGAGGTCGGCCTCAAGCACCGCCCTGGAACTGGGCTTGCCCGCTGCTCTTTTTCCCCTGGGGACAGTCCTTCAAGAAATGGCCCGCCTGGCCACACGTAAAGCAAGTGTAGCGAGGCGGTCCTCCGCTGATCGGCGGACGGAAACCCGGGGCGCGTTGTGGCGGTGGGAAGGCCCGAGGTACCATCTGCTGCTGCTGCTGTTATTGCGGTCGTGGTAGTGGCATCAGCGGTCGGAACGGGGGTGGCTGAAAAGAACGACCCCCCGAACTGCTGAGGTCACGCCGGGGGATGCCACTGCTGACCGGATGGTGTCCGATACACCATACGGTACTTCTGAGGAGCTCCACCCCCACTGCTAGGTGGAGTGCTGCGCTTTCGCTGCTCGGCCGCTAATTCTCGCTGAGCGTCTTCCCGCATGATCGTGGCTTTAACGGGATCGTTAAAGGTGCCGCGATTGTATTGGACGAGATGCGTCTTCATCTCGGGGTGTGACCCCCGATAGAAGTGCTCCCGCTTCTTCTCCTCGGTGGAGACGTAATCCGACGCATATTGCGCCAGATGGTTGAAGGCACGGGAGTAGTCATGGGCACTCCTCCCGCCCTGCTTCAGCTCCAAGAACTCTTGGAACTTCCGCTTCATTATCCTGGGAGGGATATGGTAGGCGCGGAACGCCTCCCGGAATTCTTCCCACTCCACAGCATGGCCAGCCGGACTTGAGGCGACATAATTCGCCCACCACACACCAGCGGCACCGTGAAGCTGCTGCACCATGAACAGAGTCTTTTGCCGCTGCGTACCTTGGAGCAGCCCAAACTTGGACTCGATTGTCCGCAGCCAGTTGTCGGCCTCCAGGGGTTCTGCTGCTTCTGTGAACAGCGGAGGGTGCGTACTCATGAAATCTGAGTACATCACAACATGGGGCTCATGAGGCCCCCTCTCTTGACGCCCCCCCCCCCCCCCCCCCGCCTGGGACGTATTCTGCACAATCGTGCGGAGCAGGTCGGTCTGCTCCTCACGACCACCCACCAGTGCCGCAATCACATCCGCTAGTGTAAGAGGAGGCGGCGGTGGTGGTTGTTGCTGCGGGGTGCTGTCGTAGGCAGGTGGCTGGGAGTCATCACCCCCCTTCTGGCTAGAGCCACCAATCTCATGCGTGGTCCAAGTGCGAACCATCTGCAACCATACAACAATAAACATCAGTCCCGCAACATATTTCATGCAGTCTAATAAAATTAGGCGTAAAACATAATGACAGTAAAATGTGCGATACATCTCGTATACAGATAATGTAATAACTTTGCACAAGCTACACCATTACCAGACCAAATACAAGCTAGTTAAATCCAACTTGACGGACTTCCCCTTTGGAAGTTCATCGCAACTAGGTTTGGTCACTACGAGACGTTAAAAATCGCCTTGTGATCACGTATACTACCCCTTTATCTTCAATACGACACAAACATGGTATCTAGCAAAAGAAACTTGAGCAAGATATATACTCAAATCTTTCACTAGTTGAAGATAACCACTCCTGAGTATGTTCTACCCCATTGGATGTACTCAAACCCCCTTGGGTACAACCATCTCTCAAATGAGTTAAACTGTCATCCCTCTGCCCGAATGACCAACCTCATTCTTACTCACGAATACCTCCTCGTATTCGCTACCATCTCAAGAAATACCTTCACGTATTCGCTACCATCTTATCTCATAAACAACTTTGTCTCACACCGAGACCAGTTTCGCTGCTATGACTCAACAGTCATGCAACCATCTTATCACCCGGACTCCACAGTCCCAAACCATAACCAAAAACCTTCCCTTTAACCATCCCAACTAATCATGGCAGTTTAGCCAGGTGCTCGTGACCGTAAGCTCGGCTATCATGATAGTTTTTAGACTCTGCAGAGTGCGCACCTCTTTACCCACAAGTTTATGATTTCGTCACCCGTCGGCGACTGCAGAACCTCCATTATACCAGTACACAACCGTCGGTGTATGGTCAAGAGATCACAAAATAGCCTTTACAAAGGGGTTACTAGATGTATGGACTCACTGAGGTTTCACCGGCAGGCTAGAATCTCCAATTCTCCCACCCACGGGCCCCCTCTCGTGCCATGCAGTTCCCAGGGCAGTCCTCACTTGACTCCCATTCCCCGCGCCTTCCACAGTCCATGAAACTCTAGTAACTTACCTCATTATGGCTAAGCCGCACCCATACTTGGCCTTGTGGTGGCACTGTCATCCTGGCATGTGCATGCATGAACCGGTCCTTAGATCTACGGCAAGTAAAACCACCATCTCATGCTACCTCATTCACAAACCCAGGCTTGCCTAGATCTCCCTCCGATCCATGTTCATTAACATCATCAGTTTCTCATTATCATTACGAGTGCAGTTAGCTAAACACATCTATCTCGCTTCCCAATCCCATAGACTCAGCGAAGCATAAAGCAAAAACCATACCCGACTCATAAACTTCCCAGGCGACAAGGGTGGTTAAGTCAAAACTAGTAAACTCCTATAAAAGGGCTTCCCATCCCGCTTGACTCAGCACGCACACCTTTTTGCAAAACAAAACAGTTTTACCCAAAACATAGGATCAATATGGTCAAGGAGCACTTGCCTTGTTCTTGCGGTTCTGGTTGTTGTTGATTCTCAAAACCTGGTTGCTGGAGTTCGTCGTAGACAGCTCCCTGAGCTTGTCCTGCTAGGTAGGATCACGTGCATACAGGATTCACAGCAATCAATATTTATGCACAAACTTCAAACTAGATGTGATGACGCATATGCATGCTATCTCATGATTAGTTTTATTAGATTGATCTGTACATGCTTTTGCATGGCCTTGTATGGACAGGGGTGTTCGGATCAAAGGCGGACGTGGTGATGATCTTGTCTTTAGATAAAACTGATCATCAAGTGATCTGCCCACGAGAAGGCTTCTATTCGAAAGGAATTGAAGAACAGATGCAAAGAGATGAACACAATGATATTGAAGTCCTACCTCACGTTTTTCTTCACTTCGAGGTCCTCCTCAGACCGCTCGGTTCTTCTCCGATGATCTCCCTTGTTGCGCTTCAGCGATGGTTTGCTCGGCGAGTTAGGGCTAGGGCTCTAAGTCGTCGGCTCAGGAGTCGAAGAGAAGTTTGTGGTTTCGGCCAGAGGTTTTGGGTTCTATTTATAATCGGAAAGAGAAGAGTCATAATCTGATTGTATCCCGAATAAGGGTCTTATTCAGATCTTTGTTGGATCCTAACATCTTATTTTTAGTAACATCGTGAAATTTAGATCGGTTTCTGTTGCGTACCGGTATCCTTACGCGTAAAACCTGCTCCAGAACTCGTTACCTCCGTGATGATGAGCTCTGGAAGCTCCACGTGTCCTCCGGGGCCTGGTATATCCTCGTCCGCAGAGACGAGCTCCGGTTGTGCCGCGTGTCACGAGCGAGACTTCTCCCCTTCTTTGGAGGTGAGCTCCGCGCACGCCACGTGTTGGCGCCGGTCTTCCCTCTCTTCCTTCCTCAGGAACATGCCCCGAGGTCGACACGTGTCCAGCATCGACAGACCTCCTGGAGATAAGCTCCGGTGGCGACACGTGTTCGATAGATCCTGTGAGACCTATGTGTGCTGAATACATTGGCAATTAGGACAAAAGTTAGCATTAACATTCAAAGTTTTGAATATTGCCAAAACATTCTTCTGTGGCAAGGTCCGACAAGTTCTTTGTTAGGTCCGCCAAGTGTTGGCAAGGTCCGGAGAGCTTCTGTGAGGTCCGGAGCTTGTTTTTAGTGAGCTCCCGTGAAGTTCAACTCGTAGAACTGCAGCGTCTTGTTTTTGCTTTTAACTCGCAATGTTTCAAACTTGCTTTATGGGAAGGTTTGCTTAGTATTAATTTGCTAAGTTCTTGTTGTGTTTTGGTGGTTATGGCTGTTATCATTTGATATGGTTTGCAACATGCTTATGTCACGTGCTCATGTAAGGTGTTGTGGTTTTTGAACTAACGTGAGTCAAGTCGAGGACTTGTGCTCGGAAGAATTGGTTGTTTATTCATGTGCAGGTGTTGCTTGAGTTCAAGACATGGCTGGTGACGGGATCCTTGGACTAGTGTCAGGGAGGAGATGAGGTTCCAACAACCAAGTTCGGGAGGAGCTGTGGTTGAGTTGATCGGGAGGTCGCGCAGCATGTTTGGATCGAGGGCAGTGCATATGAAGGTTGCGTGTACGTCGTTGGAAGGCGTTTGCACGTGTGCAAGGAGTGCATGGACGTGGCAACATTGTTCCAAGGCGTGATGAAGAGAAGTGGGCGTAAAGAATTGGTCGGAAAGGTCCAACCGACTAGGTTATGGACTCAGGCTGCGGCTGAGTCGTGTTTGACTCAAATATGGAAAGTTTTGAGTTGGTTATGATAGGATTTCGTGTGGGTCACGAATTTGAGTTGTTTTAGTAATGTTTGGGATGTTCCTAAGGTGTTTGGAAGTCTTAAGATTGCTTCTATCTGCGTATAGAAGAGTCTTGAGCAGTATTGGAAAGTTACAGTTTGAATCCAAGTAGGAGTAGGAGTCCTAGTTTGAATTGGATTGGCCATAGAGCTGGTTATATAAGCAAGGGAGGCCAGAGCTCGTGGTGCACGACTTTGGGCTGTTCCTCTTGTGTTTCTATTGAATAAACTTCATAGTTTCGAGGAGCTTTTGTGCCTTGTTCGTCCGACTTGTTTTTCGTCAAGTCTTTCTCGCCGAGTTTCTGGACAGACCGACGTTGCTTCGGTGTTTCATTCATAACTCGAGTTTTACAGATCCGATTGACGTGATTCTTTTTGGGTTGTCTTCAAAACTCAATTATCTATCATCTGTGAAATTTTCACGAGCTTCGGATCTGTTGTTTTTGAGATACACGAGTTTCTTTGCAGCGTTGCAGATCTGTTTTATATTGGGTAGAACAGATTGATCTTCGTTTAATGTTTTGATCGTATCTCAAGTTTTACTTCGTGTTTTCAAGTGATTCTTGTTGCATTAGATCCGTGACTTGATTCTCTACCTCTATACTTGATTTGTCACGGTTGAACACGTTTGAAAACACTTGCATACACGGTTTCTTTAACCGATTGATTGTTTGCTGAGGGGTTTTTGTTGTTTCCGCTGCGAAAAGTTTTAATCTACCATTCTCCCCCCTCTGGTAGCTTTTCACGTGCTCTTCGATCCTACAATTGGTATCAGAGCCAAGGTGCTCTAATATTTATGATTTGCACGTGTTTTGACTAACCGTCATGGAGAAGTACTCCGCAAAACCTTGTGTTCAATGGCATCGATTTTCAGGTTTGGAAGGCGCGGATGGAGGCCTACATACAGGCGCAAGGCTTCACCATATGGGAAAAGGTCTACCGGAACTTCGATGTACCACCCAACGATCAAGTTACGGCTGCGAACATGAGAGATGTTGACAACAACAACAAGGCTCGCAACTTGATCATCCAAGGATTGACTCAAAGCGACTTCGACCGTGTTGCACACCTCCGATCTGCATATGATGTTTGCAAAGCTCTTTGTGACTACCATGAAGGATCCAATACGATCAAGGAGGTAAGGCAAGATATGTTCAAGAAAGAATACATGCGTTTTGAGATGCAACCCGGTGAGTCAATTGACGACCTTTTTGCTCGCTTTAATAAAATTCTCAGCAACTTGCGTAGTGTCAATGTTAACTTTTCAGATGCTGAAAATGCTAGACAAATGTTAGGAGTATTAGATATGTCAATTTGGGAGATGAAAGTTACATCTATTCGTGAATCTACTGTCATGAGTTCTCTTACTTTAGACGTGCTTTATTCTAAATTGAAAACTCATGAAATTGACATCATCTCACGTAAAAACCCCAACAAGTCTATTGCATTTGTTTCGCAATGTGACATGTCTAGTTCTAGTCAATCATCATCTAGTGGTGCACTCTCTTTGCTGTCCTCTCTAACCCTTGAACAGATTGAAGAGTTTCCAGAGGAGGAGCTTGCACTCATCTCTACTCGGTTCTCAAAAGCATTGCAAAATGTGAGAACTAGAAGGAGAGGAAGCTCCGGACCTCAACGATGTTTTGAATGTGGTAAGACAGGACATTTTCGTACGGGGTGCCCTAACCTTTCAGGTCCGACTTCACGTGAAGAAAAGCAAACAAGGCCGAAGAAATCGTTTGCAAAGAATAAGAAGAAGAAAGATTTATCAATGAGCAACATAGTGCATAGTCTGATCTCTGCACTTCAAGATTTCGGCTCAAGTGATGTGGACACCGGTAGTGATGAAGATGAAGAAGCTATGGCAAATATGTGCTGCATGGCGAGCAAGTCAAGTTCAAGCTCCGAGGAGGCAGAACACAACAGCGACGATGAAGAGGTATGTCCCACTTGCGAAGAAATGTGTGATGCTATTTCTCGTGCCACTGTTATATTAAAGAAAAAGGATAAAAAACTTAGCAACAATGCTGTTAAAATTGAATCACTAGAATCTGAAATTAATCGTTTAAAAACTTTGATTCCTAGTGATGATTCTTGTTCCTCATGTGATTTGATTTATGAACAATTATCCTCTTTAAGAAGTGCACACGCATCTACACTTGATAAACTTGAACTTGAAAAGAACAAAGAGCTTGCTGCACTTAATGATAAAAATTTGAAAGATGCTTGTTGTTCTACAATTGATTTGCATTGTTCTTCATGTGATGATCTGAATAAGAAACTAAATGATGCTATGAATGAGATTTCTATTTTGAACAATGCTTTACGTGTGCATAAAGTTAAATATTGTTCAAATTGCAAACTAAAAGGAAAAACTTCATGTGAAAACTGCTTTGATCTGTCCAATAAACTTGATGACATGCATAGGACACTAGATCGGTTTTCTAATGCAAATAAGAACCTAAACTTGCTGCTGAATTCTTCCAAGTCTTGTAATGATAAAACTGGTTTAGGTTTTAATTCTCATGCTCATGCTAAGGCACACCCACCTAAAGTTGTAGAGTCATTAGGAAGCGGTTTGATTCAAACAGCTCCTAGACAAAAAGAGGTGATTTTCAAATCTGCAGGAGTACTGTCCCATTCAGGTTCTAATAAACGTGTTGCTTGCTCATCTAGACATGATAATAAGGTTATTTTTCATTGTACCTACTGTGGTAGAGATGGTCATGTCATGGATTTTTGTTATAGACTAGCTAAACACGATAAGAAACAAAGAATACTTGCTAGATCACATAACAACCAAGCAAAATCTGCTAGACCGAATGTTCGGAGCTGGCAACCTGCTGTAATGAGTCAAAAACTTGCTCCCGGATCTACTGTTTTTTGTGCTACATATAACACATCTTCTAAGTCAGTAGTTGGGAACAAAAAATTTCGATGTTTGGCTCATAAACCTGCTGTACCTTCTCAGCTTTCGCGTATTATTCCTGCTGGACATCGTGTGACTCAGTACTGGATTCCTAAAAGTCTTTCAACTAACCCCAGTATTGAATCATCGACGTATTGTGCTGCTGTGTAGGTTTCACGTTTGAGGAAGGAGAACATTTGGATTGTGGATTCAGGTTGCTCACGCCACATGACCAGTAACAAAGAATGGTTCTCCTCTCTCTCTTTTGTGTCACGTGTAGAAAATGTTACTTTCGCCGATAACTCTTCTACTCCCATAATTGCTAAAGGTTCGGTTAGAGTAAACAATCTCTACACTTTGAAAGATGTGGCACTTGTTAAAAATTTGAAATATAACTTGCTTTCGGTTTCACAATTGCTAGATGAAAATCTAGAGGTTAGCTTTGCTAAAAATTGCTGCAAGGTTGTAGATTCAAGAGGTGAGCTTTTGTTTAACATGTCTAGGTTTGGAAGAGTTTTAAAGCTGATTTTGATTTGTCAACTTCTAAGCATCGGTGTCTAGTTGCTAATGATACAAAGGATCTATATTTTTGGCATCGTAGACTTGGTCACATAGGCTTTGATCATCTCACTCGTGTTAGTGCTCTCGATCGCATACATGGGCTGCCGAAGCTTAAAAAGGACAATGATATTGTGTGCTCTTCTTGTAGACATGCTAAGTTTGTTGCAGTTTCACATGCTCCTCTCACAATGACCATGACAGCTGAACCGGGACAACTTTTACATCTTGACACAGTAGGTCCGGCACGTGTTCAATCCTTTGGAGGTAAATGGTATGTGCTTGTGATTGTTGATGATTATTCCAGATATTCTTGGGTTTATTTTATGGCATCTAAGAATGAAGCTTTTAGTCATTTTAGAACTTTATTTCTCAGATTATCTATTGATCACCCAGGATCATTAAAAGCAATTAGAAGTGATAACGGAACTGAATTTAAAAACCAATCCTTTGATCACTTTTGTGCTGAAAATGGAATAGATCATCAATACTCTTCACCCTATGTACCACAACAAAATGGTGTCATAGAAAGAAAGAACAGGACCTTAGTTGAGATGGCTAGGACTATGCTTGATGAATATCAAACTCCTAGGAAATTTTGGGCTGATGCAATTGCAACCACTTGTTATGTCTCAAATCGTGTTTTCTTGCGTGCTAAGCTTGGAAAAACCCCATATGAGCTCCGGTTTGGACATAGGCCTAGTGTTACACACTTTAGGGTTTTTGGTTGCAAATTCTTTGTTAAGAAACATGGTAATCTTGATAAATTTGAAGCTAGATCTGTTGATGGCATGTTTCTTGGTTATCCATCTCATACTAGAGGCTACCGTGTGCTTTTACTTGACACTAACAAAATTGTGGAGACTTGCGAGGTTTCTTTTGATGAAGCTAGCCCAAGTACTAGCTCCGATATTGCAGGTCCGGATCCATATCCGCAGGGGGAGAGTATTTTTATTGAAGAAGATGAAGAAGTGGTGCTGCTGCCTGAAAACTCGGAAGTAAATAACGATCAAGCTGCTGATTTTGCACCACAACCAGCACCAACAATCACCACTGCCGGTTCGGACCTTCCTCAATCAACAAGATCTCCTAATCAAAGGTACGAACATGAAGAAGAAGGTGCTTGTGAAGTGTCTACTCCCCTCCGAGTACTCAAAAGTCATCCTCCACAACAAATCATTGGAAGCTTGCATGAACGAGTCACTTGGTCCAGGTTTTGCGATCCAAACTCTCATGCTCATTCTGCTTTTGTTGCTTCTTTTGAACCCAAGGATATATCACACGCACTCACTAATGAATCTTGGATTAATGCCATGCAAGAAGAGTTAGAAATTTTTGAAAGAAATAATGTTTGGAAACTTGTACCTCCACCTCAAGGTCACACATTAATTGGAACTAAATGGGTATTTAAAAATAAGCAAAGTGAGGATGGGGTTGTGGTTAGGAATAAAGCTAGGTTGGTCGCTCAAGGTTTCACTCAAATTGAAGGTCTAGATTTTGATGAAACATTTGCTCCTGTTGCTAGATTAGAAGCTATAAGAATTTTATTAGCATTTGCTGCATCTAAAGGTTTCAAGTTATATCAAATGGATGTTAAAAGTGCTTTTCTTAATGGCTACATAGAGGAGGAGGTTTATGTTAAGCAGCCACCGGGTTTTGAAAATCCAAATTTTCCTAATCATGTTTACAAACTGTCCAAAGCCTTGTACGGTGTAAAACAAGCCCCTAGAGCATGGTATGATAGGTTAAAAACATTCTTACTTGAAAAGGGGTTTACCATGGGCAAGGTTGATAAAACTCTTTTTGTACTTAAGCACGGTAATGACTCATTATTCGTTCAAGTGTATGTGGATGATATTATCTTTGGTTGTGCTTCTCATGATCTCGTGTCCAAGTTTTCAGCTATGATGAGTTCAGAATTTGAGATGAGTATGATGGGAGAACTCACATACTTTTTGGGGCTGCAAATCAAGCAAACAAAAGAAGGAACTTTTGTGCATCAAACTAAGTATACAAAGGACCTTCTTAAGCGCTTCAACATGGACAAATGCAAGCCTCTTCGGACACCAATGGGAACAGCAACAACACTTGAACTTGACGAAGATGGTGACCCGGTCGATAAAAAAGAATACAGAAGTATGATTGGATCACTTTTGTATCTCACGGCGTCAAGACTGGACATACAATTCAGCGTATGTCTTTGTGCACGTTTTCAAGCTTCTCCACGTGCTTCACATCGCCAAGCCATCAAAAGGATTCTCAGGTACCTACATGGAACTCAAGAATTTGACATTTTTCTTCCTTCTTCCTCAACCGTTTCTTTGAAAGCTTTTTCGGATGCTGATTTTGGGGGTTGTAGGATTGATAGGAAAAGTACTTCGGGTGCTTGTCATTTTCTTGGTAATTCACTTGTTGATTGGTCCTCTAGAAAACAAAGTTCAGTTGCACAATCCACGGCCGAATCTGAATATCTAGCTGCGGCTAGCGCTTGCTCACAAATTCTTTGGATTGTTCAAACACTTAAGGACTATGGGGTTGATTTAGATAGTGTTCCACTGTTTTGTGATAACACTAGTGCAATTTGTATTGCTAGAAACCCCGTGAAACACTCTAGAACTAAGCACATTGACATTAGGTATCACTTTCTTCGTAATAATGTTGAAAAAGGAAACATTGTGCTTCACCATGTCGATACCGAACAACAATTGGCTGATATTTTTACAAAACCTTTGGATTTCACTCGTTTTTGTTTCCGTAGTGAAATAGGGGTTATGCATCCTCATGGCTTAAATTGAGGGGGAGTTTTTGAAACTTTGAAAGTCTATGTGTGAATCTGAAACTAAAATAATATGAGCATAGTATTTCATACATATATGACTTTGTGATTCCTTTTACAGGCTGAAAGTTCTTACTACATTACTCATGTTATACATTTTGTAGTTTTTGCCATGACTAGTAATTGGAATAATTACTTACACTAAATCTGGTCATGATCGAACTTTCTTGCTGTTTTGAACTTGTTGCGTGCTCACAAGTGCTTTTAATCATAAAAAATTAATCAAGTGATCAGCTCACATGTTGAGTTTTCAAATAAAAAATTGAGAAAAGATCAAGAGAATATGCATGCATCGCACTTCTTCTTTTGAGATTGCTTATCATTGCACTAAGATATGAACTTGGAAGGAATTGTGTATGACTAAAACCATGTCCTTAAGCTTCTGATTGTCAAATGACATAGGCTTGGCTTGGTTGGTTAGAATAAGGCTGATGCGGCATATAATCTCTTGCAAATATCATTTGATCAACTTTGTGCCTTAAATGATTATGAATAATAAAAATGCAGCAACAAGTGTCATGTTTTCAGGTTTTGAAATAGTTGAGTAAGGGAGATCATGACTTGCTTAAACTGAAAAATACATTTGATATCTAGCATGGCTTACACTACTTTATGTATCTCATTGATGTGATAGTGTAAGTAACTTGATAGTATGACTTGGATGAGCTTTGTTTTGTATGTATATGTTATAATATGCTCATAACAATTAAAAATTTCTCCTTTAAACCTTGCTGAATACATTGTCAAAGGGGGAGAAATATGTATAAGGAGAGTTTTTTTACACTTTGCATATGTTATACACTTTCTTCCTTCTCTGATTTTAAAAAATGGGGAGAAATTAATGAAGGGGGAGAAATGAGTTTTCAAAACTTTTCAAAACTTTTCATAAGCCAATGTTCGGATTTTAATTGGTGTTGCCAATGCATTCATCAAGGGGGAGATTGTGAGTCCTATGTGTGCTGAATACATTGGCAATTAGGACAAAAGTTAGCATTAACATTCAAAGTTTTGAATATTGCCAAAACATTCTTCTGTGGCAAGGTCCGACAAGTTCTTTGTTAGGTCCGCCAAGTGTTGGCAAGGTCCGGAGAGCTTCTGTGAGGTCCGGAGCTTGTTTTTAGGGAGCTCCCGTGAAGTTCAACTCGTAGAACTGCAGCGTCTTGTTTTTGCTTTTAACTCGCAATGTTTCAAACTTGCTTTATGGGAAGGTTTGCTTAGTGTTGATTTGCTAAGTTTTTGGTGTGTTTTGGTGGTTATGGCTGTTATCATTTGATATGGTTTGCAACATGCTTATGTGACGTGCTCATGTAAGGTGTTGTGGTTTTCAAACTAACGTGAGTCAAGTCGAGGACTTGTGCTTGGAAGAATTGGTTGTTTATTCATGTGCAGGTGTTGCTTGAGTTCAAGACATGGCTGGTGACGGGATCCTTGGACTAGTCTTAGGGAGGAGATGAGGTTCCAACAGCCAAGTTTGGGAGGAGCTGTGGTTAAGTTGATCGGGAGGTCGCGCAGCATGTTTGGATCAAGGGCAGTGCATATGAAGGTTGCGTGTACATCGTTGGAAGGTGTTTGCACGTGTGCAAGGAGTGCATGGACGTGGCAACATTGTTCCAAGGCGTGATGAAGAGAAGTGGACGTAAAGAATTGGTCGGAAAGGTCCAACCGACTAGGTTATGGACTCAGGCTGCGGCTGAGTCGTGTTTGACTCAAATATCGAAAGTTTTGAGTTGGTTATGATAGGATTTCGTGTGGGTCACGAATTTGAGTTGTTTTAGGAATGTTTGGGACGTTCCTAAGGTATTTGGAAGTCTTAAGATTGCTTCTATCTGTGTATAGAAGAGTCTTGAGCAGTATTGGAAAGTTACAGTTTGAATCCAAGTAGGAGTAGGAGTCCTAGTTTGAATTGGATTGGCCATAGAGCTGGTTATATAAGCAAGGGAGGCCAGAGCTCGTGGTGCACGACTTTGGGCTGTTCCTCTTGTGTTTCTATTGAATAAACTTCATAGTTTCGAGGAGCTTTTGTGCCTTGTTCGTCCGACTTGGTTTTCGTCAAGTCTTTCTCGTCGAGTTTCTGGACAGACCGACGTTGCTTCGGTGTTTCGTTCATAACTCGAGTTTTACAGATCCGATTGACGTGATTCTTTTTAGGTTGTCTTCACAACTCAATTATCTATCATCTGTGACATTTTCACGAGCTTCGGATCTGTTGTTTTTGAGATACAGGAGTTTCTTTGCAGCGTTGCAGATCTGTTTTATATTGGGTAGAACAGATTGATGTTCGTTTAATGTTTTGATCGTATCTCAAGTTTTACTTCGTGTTTTCAAGTGATTCTTGTTGCATTAGATCCGTGACTTGATTCTCTACCTCTCTACTTGATTTGTCACGGTTGAACACGTTTGAAAACACTTGCATACACGGTTTATTTAACCGATTGATTTTTTGCTGAGGGGTTTTTGTTGTTTCCGCTGCGAAAAGTTTTAATCTACCATTCACCCCCCCTCTGGTAGCTTTTCACGTGCTCTTTGATCCTACAGATCCGGACTTCTCTGAGATGGGCTCCGAGACCGACACATACCCCGCACGATGGGTCCTCAGATTTCCACGAGGACTAGCTCCGAGGATGACACGTGTCTTGCAGAAATACCTTTGCTCCCTCTGCAGAGGCTAGCTCCGTGGGCAACACGTGTCCCACAGGATCGGATCTCTCCCCTTTGTGGCGACGAGCCCCGAATCTGCCACGTAGCTCCTTCAGCGGCGGACTTCTCCCCATCCCGCAGGGACGAGCTCCGAACACGCCTCGTGGCCCGCTGGCCACGGAAGTTGCCTTCGATGCTCTCGGAGGGCTTTATTGGCTATTCTTTTGATAATTCTCTCTGTTCCTATCTTTCAATAAAATGTTTCCTCTTCACAGAACATGAACATGTGCTGACACCCGAGGCGAGGGTGTCACAAATCTACCCCCCTTAAATTAAATCTCGCCCTCGAGATTCGTTGGTAGAAAATAGATGGGGAAATTCTGCCTTGATATCCTCTTCACGCTCCCATGTGGCTTCAGCTTCAGTGTGATGGCTACATTGTACCTTGCACCATCGAATCACCTTGTTCTGGGTGACCCTTTCCTTTACGTCCAAGATTCGGACAGGGTGTTCCGCATAAGTCAGGTCCTTTTGAAGTTCAAGCTCTCCCATGGATACTTGTTCCTCTGGTATTCTCACGCACTTCTTGAGCTGGGATACATGAAACACGTCATGTACGTCGGAGAGGTGGTTTGGGAGCTCTAGTTGATAGGCTACTTCTCCTCGCTTGTCCAAAATCTTAAATGGTCCGATATAGCGAGGTGCTAGCTTGCCTTTGACGTTGAAGCGTCGTTGGCCTCGGATAGGCGATACTTTAAGGTATACGAAGTCTCCCACTTCAAAGGTCAACTTCCTACGCCTATTGTCCTCATAGTCTTTCTGTCGTGACTGGGCAGCCTTTAAGTTCTCCCGTATCGTTTGGACCTGCTTTTCGGCTTCTTGTAGTACTTCGGGTCCAAACACCTGGTTCTCTCCAGTCTCGTTCCAGAATAGTGGCGTTCTACACCTTCTACCATATAAGGCTTCGAAAGGCGACATCTGTAAGCTAGCTTGATAGCTGTTGTTATAGGAGAATTCAGCATAAGGTAAACTCCTATCCCAACTACGCCCACGTTTCAAGGCGCAAGCTCTCAACATGTCCTCCAAAATTTGGTTCGTCCTTTCGGTTTGTCCATCTGTTTGTGGGTGGTAGGCGGAGCTAAAATCCAGTCGTGTACCCATGGTTTTCTGCAGCTTCTTCCAGAATCTAGAGGTAAACTGAGAACATCGATCTGAGGCTATCCTCTTCGGAACTCCGTGACGGCACACGATCTGCTCCATGTACAACTCAGCCAATTGTGCAACGTTGTAACTGGTCTTTACCGGAAGAAAATGGGCAGTTTTCGTCAATCGGTCCACAATGACCCAGATGGAGTCGCATCCAGACTGAGTACGTGGCAACCCGACGATGAAGTCCATACTGATGTCCTCCCATTTCCATTCGGGTATCTTCAAAGGTTGCAACAATCCAGCGGGTTTTTGATGTTCGGCCTTTACCCGTTGGCATGTGTCGCATAGGGCAACGTATTCGGCTATATCCCTCTTCATATCATCCCACCAATAACAAGTTTTCAAGTCCTTGTACATTTTGGTGCTTCCTGGATGTATGGAATAGGGTGAATCATGTGCCTCCTTCAATATCATGTCACGGAGGTGTCTTATGTTCGGCACACAAATCCTTTTTCCTAGCCAAAGCGTACCCTTTTCATCCTTCTCTATTCCTTGTTGGATTCTTTCCTTGATCTCCTCATCCGTTGCTTGGCCCTCTCTTATTTCTTGCTCCAATGGGGAGTGGATCTCTATTACCTCCACGTTATTCAAGAATCCGAGGTGTAACCGTTCGAACTCCTTCCGTAGTTCGGGTGGTAGCTCCCGAACCGTGAGTTGGTGACATGCTCCCTTTCGGCTTAATGCGTCCGCTACCACATTGGCCCTCCCAGGGTGGTAGTTGATTCCCACATCATAATCCTTGATGAGTTCTAACCATCGACGTTGCCTCAAATTCAAGTCCGTTTGTGTAAATATGTACTTGAGGCTTTTATGATCCGTATAGATCTCACATCGATGTCCAAGGATATAATGTCTCCAAATCTTTAATGCATGCACCACTGCTGCTAGCTCCAAGTCGTGCGTAGGATAGTTAAGCTCGTGCTTCTTTAATTGTCGCGAGGCATAGGCTACCACTTGCCCTTCCTGCATGAGTACACACCCGAGCCCTTGTCTGGATGCGTCACAATATATGTCAAAGCTATTGCTTACGTCTGGCAATACCAGAACTGGTGCTGTGGTTAGCCTTTTCTTGAGTTCCTCAAAACTTTCTTGGCAGGCTGGTGTCCATTGAAAGGTCCTTCCCTTCATTAGCAACTCCGTCATAGGTTTTGCTATCTTAGAGAAGTCTTTAATGAAGCGCCGATAGTATCCTGCCATCCCGAGGAAACTCCGAATATCCCTCACGCTCTTCGGTTGGTCCCACTTCAGAACATCTCTCACCTTTCCAGGATCAACCGATACCCCTTCCTTGGAGATAATGTGGCCTAGGAAAGATATTTCCTTTAGCCAAAATTGACACTTGTTGAGCTTGGCATACAATTGATGCTCACGCAACTTCTGCAGGGTCAATCTCAGATGTTCTTCATGCTCCTCCTCACTTTTTTAATACACCATAATGTCGTCGATGAAAACCACGACGAACTTGTCCAAGTACTCCATGAAAACCTTGTTCATAAGGTACATGAAGTATGCAGGTGCATTTGTCAATCCAAAAGACATAACGGTGTATTCATATGAACCATACCGTGTCCGAAAGGCTGTCTTAGGTATATCAGAGGGCTTAATCTTCAGCTGGAAGTATCCCGACCGAAGATCAATATTGGAGAATACTCGGGCTCCTTTCATTTGATCGAACAGTTCCTCTATACGGGGCAGAGGGTATTTATTCTTGATTGTCACCTCGTTGAGAGACCTGTAGTCCACGCACATTCTTTGGGTTCCATCCTTCTTGTCCACGAAGAGTACCGGAGCTCCCCATAGTGACGAGCTTGGACGGATAAAACCCTTTTCCAACTGTTCTTGAATTTGCTTCTTGAGTTCAACTAGCTCGTTGGCGGGCATCCTATATGGTCTCTTAGCTATAGGTGCAGTTCTGGGTTCCAAATCTATGGCAAACTCGATGTCCCGATCAGGTGGCATTCCTTGAAGCTCTTTCGGGAACACGTCCGAAAATTCCTGAACCACTGGAATGTTGTCCAATGTTGTTCCTTCGACGTGGTTCAAATCTGCCCGTTCGGTTGGTTGCTGGGCTGACTCAAACTCGACACGAATACCGCGTTCGTTTGTCAACTGCACGCTCCTTTCAGCACATTGGATTACTCCATTGTGCTTGCTTAACCAATCCATTCCGAGTATGATGTCAATCCCGTGGGAGTCCAAGACAATAAGATTGGCAAGGAAGTCTACCCCCCTTATTTTAAGACTTACTCTAGGACATACTATATTAGTCCTCATTTCTCCTCCGGGAGAATTAACTAACATAGCACATTCTAAGTGGGATACGGGTAGATGATGTTTGGCAACATATTTGGATGATATGAAGGAATGCGATGCTCCGGAATCAAATAAGATGGTGGCTGGGTTGGAGTTGGCAAGGAACATACCAATTGCGATGTCCTCAGCCTGTTGTGCTTCCTCAGTAGTGACATGGTTTACGTGGCCACGAGCATAGTTCTGCGGTCCACGTTTCCCTTGGTTGTCCCCTCCGTTTGGTTGCTGGTTCTGTTTGGGCACGTTACCTTGCTGTCCAGGGCCTCTCCTCGGGCACTGGTTAGCAAAGTGGCCTACTTCCCCGCATGCAAAGCATGCCCTGTTGCCTACGGCAGCAGGTACGTTGGGGCGGGGGTTTTAAACAGGGGCACCATTGTTAGGTCGGGGCGCTGGAGGCATGGGCACACGAGGTGCCGGTGCAACGAATTGTTGCTGTGGTGGCTGACCAGGGCGGTACGCAGGAGTGGTCGATCCATACTGCGGGGCAGGGGGCATGTACCTAGGTCGTACGTTGCTCCCTTGGGGCTGGTATGGCATCTTCCTCTTGCACTCTCGCTTGATTTCTCGGATCTTGTTTTCAACCACAATAGCCTTGTCAACCAGCTTCTGGAAGCTTACGTAGTCATTGTTGAGGAGCTGAACCTGGATCTCATTGTTCAACCCTCTCATGAACAGGTACTGCTTCCTCGGGTCTGAGTTGACATCTTCGGGGGCGTACCGGGACAGTTGTATGAACTTATTGAGATACTCGTTCACACTCTTCTGTCCTTGGCGGAGACCTTCAAACTCCTACCTCTTGAGCATCATTATACCAGCAGGGATGTAGTGAGAGCGGAAACTTTCCTTGAACTCAGTCCAAGTGATTGTCTCCGGTTTGGCATGGGCGTTGCTCAAGGCATCCCACCAGTCAGCAGCGGCTCTCGTAAGTTGGTGCGATGCGAAGAGAACCTTCTCTCGGTCGTTGCACTGAACAATAGCGAGCTTCTTCTCCATGGATTTTAGCCAATCATCGGCCTCCATTGGGTCGCTTGCTTGAGCAAAGGTGGGTGGTCGAGTCCTCATGAACTCTCCCAACCTGTTATGAGCCGGTGGTGGTGGTGGCGGTGGTACCGGAACGGGGTTTTGGTTGGCCTGCATCTGACCCAAAGTTTGGATCATGGTTTGCATAAGCTGGTTTTGCATGGCCATCAACCTTTCCAGATGGTTTTCACCAGCTCCGGGGTTAGCAGGAACTTCCTCGTGGTCATCCTCCTGGACGTTCCTTCGGCTGGCGTTTCCTCTCACCATCTGTGAGGGAGAACGAAATAGAATAGAAGGTTAGAATGTTAAGTAAGTCCCTTCAACTATATGCATCAAGGTGAGTTAGACTGTATATATTAGCCCATATGAGGATGTGATCAAGTGCCGAAGCGTTTCACACCTTTTTATTCTTACGTATGGATATGGACAACGTTTTTGATACGTCCCACAACTCACATTAAGCACATAATCACAAACAATCATTGCAAGACTCATACAGCTCCTATTAAAGGATGGTTTCCTATACCAAGGTGGTTTCAAGGCCAGTCTAAGCTATTCACCCTAGGATGCTTCCTTTGGTCAGCGTGGCTTAGCTACCTGTGACTTCTATTTAGGGGTGTAACTTGCTGTTAACCCATGGCTCTAATATTAATCTAAGGCTTCTATCTAGGCGTGTAACCTACTGTCAACCCGTGGCTCTGATACCAATCTGTGACGCCCTCAATTCTGTGGAAAACCACGGAACCAAGAACTAATGCATATGTGTGCCCAGGATGTTCATCACACATATACATATATTTCACAAACTGAATTCATAATATATATATAACCACGAATAACAGAGTTTATTACCACGTCTCATGAGTCTTGGACTCATGCTTACAGCGGAAGTCTTATTTCTATGCAGCGGAAGCAAAAACTAACGCGGAAGCAAAACTAAGCAGAAGTGGCTCCATCTCTACTCCTTCCACAGGCAAGGTTGAGTACAGATCACACGCCATGATGCTCCACTTGGTCTTCATAATAGCCTTCTCTTGCTGTTGATGACAAAATAATAATGCAAGTTTGAGTACAATGATGTACTCAGCAAGTGCGGGAAAACACATGATATGCAGTTCATAAACAAGGTAGGTATAAGAAGGCTCATTTGCAGAAAAGCGAATTTACAAAACCACGATAAAACGGCAACTTAACTTTAGATGCATGTAATCCCAGCATAAATTAAATTACCAACATACCTCCATCGCTTTCCATGTTCCACCCGAACATTAACCAACCTCATTCTTACTCACGAATACCTCCTCGTATTCGCTACCATCTCACGAATACCTTCACGTATTCGCTACCATCATATCTCATAAACAACTTTGTCTCACACCGAGACCAGTTTCGCTGCTATGACTCAACAGTCATGCAACCATCTTATCACCCGGACTCCACAGTCCCAAACCATAACCAAAAACCTTCCCTTTAACCATCCCAACTAATCATGGCTGTTTAGCCAGGTGCTCGTGACCGTAAGCTCGGCTATCATGATAGTTTTTAGACTCTGCAGAGTGTGCACCTCTTTACCCACAAGTTTGTGATTTTGTCACCCGTCGGCGACTGCAGAACCTCCATTATACCAGTACACAACCGTCGGTGTATGGTCAAGAGATCACAAAATAGCCTTTACAAAGGGGTTACTAGATGTATGGACTCACTGAGGTTTCACCGGCAGGCTAGAATCTCCAATTCTCCCACCCACGGGCCCCCTCTTGTGCCATGCAGTTCCCAGGGCAGTCCTCACTCGACTCCCATTCCCCGTGCCTTCCACAGTCCATAACACTCTAGTAACTTACCTAATTACTCAGCTATGCCGCACCCATACTTGGCCTTGTGGTGGCACTGTCATTCTGGCATGTGCATGCATGAACCGGTCCTTAGATCTACGGCAAGTAAAACCACCATCTCATGCTACCTCATTCACAAACCCAGGCTTGCCTAGATCTCCCTCCGATCCATGTTCATTAACATCATCAGTTTCTCATTATCATTACGAGTGCAGTTAGCTAAACACATCTATCTCGCTTCCCAATCCCATAGACTCAGCGAAGCATAAAGCAAAAATCATACCCGACTCATAAACTTCCCAGGCGACAAGGGTGGTTAAGTCAAAACTAGTAAACTCCTATAAAAGGGCTTCCCATCCCGCTTGACTCAGCACGCACACCTTTTTGCAAAACAAAACAGTTTTACCCAAAACATAGGATCAATATGGTCAAGGAGCACTTGCCTTGTTCTTGCGGTTCTGGTTGTTGTTGATTCTCAAAACCTGGTTGCTGGAGTTCATCGTAGACAGCTCCGTGAGCTTGTCCTGCTAGGTAGGATCACGTGCATACAGGATTCACAGCAATCAATATTTATGCACAAACTTCAAACTAGATGTGATGACGCATATGCATGCTATCTCATGATTAGTTTTATTAGATTGATCTGTACATGCTTTTGCATGGCCTTGTATGGACAGGGGTGTTCGGATCAAAGGCGGACGTGGTGATGATCTTGTCTTTAGATAAAACTGATCATCAAGTGATCTGCCCACGAGAAGGCTTCTATTCGAAAGGAATTGAAGAACAGATGCAAAGAGATGAACACAATGATATTGAAGTCCTACCTCACGTTTTTCTTGACTTCGAGGTCCTCCTCAGACCGCTCGGTTCTTCTCCGATGATCCCCCTTGTTGCGCTTTAGCGATGGTTTGCTCGGCGAGTTAGGGCTAGGGCTCTAAGTCGTCGGCTCAGGAGTCGAAGAGAAGTTTGTGGTTTCGGCCAGAGGTTTTGGGTTCTATTTATAATCGGGAAGAGAAGAGTCCTAATCTGATTGTATCCCGAATAAGAGTCTTATTCAGATCTTTGTTGGATCCTAACATCTTATTTTTAGTAACATCGTGGAATTTAGATCGGTTTCTGTTGCGTACCGGTATCTTTACGCGTAAAACCTGCTCCAGAACTCGTTACCTCCGTGATGATGAGCTCTGGAAGCTCCACGTGTCCTCCGGGGCCTGGTATATCCTCGTCCGCAGAGACGAGCTCCGGTTGTGCCGCGTGTCACGAGCGAGACTTCCCCCCTTCTTTGGAGGTGAGCACCGCGCACGCCACGTGTTGGCGCCGGTCTTCCCTCTCTTCCTTCCTCAGGAACATGCCCCGAGGTCGACACGTGTCCAGCATCGACAGACCACCCGGAGATAAGCACCGGTGGCGACACGTGTTCGATAGATCCGGACTTCTCTGAGATGGGCTCCGAGACCGACACGTACCCCGCATGACGGGTCCTCAGATTTCCGCGAGGACTAGCTCCGAGGATGACACGTGTCTTGCGGAAATACCTTTGCTCCCTCTGCAGAGGCTAGCTCCGTGGGCAACACGTGTCCCACAGGATCGGATCTCTCCCCTTTGTGGCGACGAGCCCCGAATCTGCCACGTAGCTCCTTCAGCAGCGGACTTCTCCCCATCCCGCAGGGAGGAGCTCTGAACACGCCACGTGGCCCGCTGGCCGCGGAAGTTGCCTTCGACGCTCTCGGAGGGCTTTATTGGCTATTCTTTTGATAATTCTCTCTGTTCCTATCTTTCATTAAAATGTTTCCTCTTCACAGAACATGAACATGTGCTGACACCCGAGGCGAGGGTGTCACACGTCTCAAGGTACGTGATCGTGTTTTTAACACCACACGACACGGAACCCGAGTAGAGTGCGAACGGGTCATCACGGTTGGGAATTTTATCACCCCAACAGATACCACCTACTACCCTGCAGGGCACGCCGATGGCAAGCGCTGCGTATGTCCTCCTGGGCTATTTCTAGACGAACACACTATCACGTTACTGACCACACGATGGGGTCTCCACTTGCTTGCCTAATGCACGCTAGGGATCAGCGCTTCATATGAACTCAGGAACATGAAGAGTCCAAGAGTTTCATATTGACGTCTCACACCAAACTGTGAGACCTATCACTGAACCACGTTCCTCGTCAGGGGAGCTAACCGAAATTGAACCGCTTTCGGTGGCGTTCCTTACTATTTTTACCTGAGCGTAGGTGCGTCGTTACATAAGTAAAATTCAGAATTATAACACATATGTTAGTCTTGCCACTTTAAGTAACTATGCTAATATAGTCCTTACTTGGGCAAACTAGCGAATCCTCACCGTAAATCTAAGTTTTCCCGTAATACAGTCCTTAGTTAGTGTGCTATCCCCAATGCGGCTCTGATACCAGCCTGTGGTGGACCGGAATCCGCTCATCCAGGATCACAGAGGGTGGTGCCGCACGATGCGACACCTGACAGCACACATCATAAGGAAACATTGTATTACAGAGAAAACCAACTGAAATGTGCAAAGAAGTATAATACTTCAGTTACAAACTAGTGTTTATATTACAACAGAGGAAACTAAATTTGTACAACTCACGCCCGTCTACCTAGCAAAGGTCGGTTGCCAGCCCTAGGGCAACCCACACTAGCTGCACTCCTCAACTCAGCACGGCATGTACGGCTCCCACTCAGCCGTGGTCCCCGATGGAGGGTAGCCCTCGCCGGTGGACTCGTAACCCAAGTCCATGGGATGCTCCTCACATGAAAAACACTTATAGCAGCAACCGTGAGCACGATGGCTCAACAAGACTTAACTGACTCACCTAGGCATGAAACTCTACATGTACTGTAAACGGACATGGGGTGGTAATTAGCAGCAAATGGACATTCCTACAAGTTCCTCTTTATTTCATCTTTTAGCCCGAAGTTAACAGTTCATGAAGAGGAAATTTAGTGAGCAATATTTGTTGGCACATATGTAGCAATACAATTATACATATCAGCAGAATCGAATCATTACATTCCATAGTTTATCTATGTTACGACGCAGTGAACAAGTGGTACTCGTCACCGCGAGGGACGGTGAATCGACTCGATATACACCTGCAGGGGTACCCGAATAGCACGTCACGTACGCCCATCCGTGGATCTGCACAGCACGCTCACTCGATGTCGTACGGGACAACCTTTCATCTGACAGCCCAAACATCGAACCGGTCGCACCAAAACAGATAGGAGGTTCCCTACACGGAGCATCTCTCTATGCCCGTTAGCAGATTTCCACCTTGCTGCCCTCAACCTACACCTATAAATTGGTGTGCTATGCCTCGACGCCCGGAGGTTTAGGTTACATCAGTTTATCAGGGCCCATATATCCGATATGCCTTCGGTACGTTCAATACTTGTTCAGCAGGGCCGCACACGGATCGGTCCTCAATCGACGCGGACAGGGCTGCACAAACAAGACTTCCTCTTTCTGCGCCGTAGCCCCTGCCTAGTCTCATTTTCATTACAAAAGTGATCTCACATCACTCGAACCAAACCCGTGTGTCCCAAGCCTAACTCGCGAGTAGATTCCAACTACTCGACTTGTACCGAAGTTCTATGAATCATTAAGCATAGCTTGTGTACTCGAGGACTTCGACGCTACCCTCACTCCTATAGGAAAAAGCTATTTATGCAGTTGGGTTTCAGCCACCCTACACCTAATGCACATTCATATACCTCATACTAAGTATATAACAAAGCAAAACTTTGTAAAATGGTTTAATGTAAACCAGGGCTTGCCTTGTTGCTGCTGGTCAGTGGTTAGGGCTTCGTCCGGAAGAAGGAAGTCGAGCACTTCCGGAGTTTCCTCGCCTTCAGCGACTACACGTAAACGATATACTATATGTCAATTTAAATGCAATGTTTAGAACTGAATAAGTAATTACCATAACTCTAGATAGCCCTCCCCTTTGGTTTTGAAATTTTTATGGTGGCTTGGTAGGGTCCTACCCAGAGTCTTGACCAAGTTTCATTTGAACCAAAGTTCATTTGAGCTTTGTACAAATAAAAGCCTATTTGGTCAATATTAGAGCCTCTAAGAGATTCTAGGGGTTTTCATGGCTCCAACCATTAATTTCTGGAAATTAGAATTTGAGATGGTTCTAATGGAATTGGTTTCATGTCATTTGAAGAATTATAGATGAAGTTATTCCCTAAACAAGGTGTGAGAAAATTTGAAAAATGTGTCTGTATATTTTTCTATTTTCTCAGGGCAGTTCACTTAATCACACCATTAGGGGGACTAAATGAACTTGGATAGGTCTGAAAATTTTACAGTGACTCAAGGATTTTCCATTGAACCTCCCGCGAAATTTCAGAATTTTTCATAAAGCAATTCTCCAGATAAAATTCCCTACAGTTTAAACTTTAGGAAATTAGTTCTGGAAAACTATTAAGTTTTATGAGCTGAAATTTGTGTTGCTGGAAAGTACTCAAAAAGCTGAGTTCAGCAAAATTTGGTTCACTGAATTTGGAGCTTCCTAGCAGAAGTTATATGCATTTAAAGTTTGAACTAAAACTGGAAAATTCAAATAAAGTTTAAACCCTGCGGGTGGGTCCCACCCCGCGTCTTCTTCTTCCTCGCGCGCGCGCCTATATCCCGCGGCGGCGGTCTCCGGCGAGGTCAGCTGGAAGGACTTTCTCTGCCTCCTCGAGGGCCACACCTTGCCACCCCTACCTTTTTGGACCCGACGAACTCATCCCCGGGGTCTGCCCGGTCTCTAGGCGGCCGGAAACCCCTTGTCGATGAGCCGCCATTACGTCTCAGCTCCGGCGCTGTCTCCTAGCCCCTACCGAGACCCACCTCGAGAAATTCTTGGCTCTACAGCTCCGTGGTGAACTACTGAGCATGAACATGGTGCTAGCTCACCGTGGAAGCGGTCGGAACTATGTGTTCAACGTCGGCCTAGGCCCGATATCGACGGTGACTTGAAAAACTCGACAACCTGAGTCTATACTCGACGGTTTCTTGTACTTTTTGGTCCTGGATGGTCTTGGGACGGTGTAGATCATGTGTACAGCTTGGTATACCCGGTGATGAGCTAATACCCGCGAATTTCAGAATTTGGAGTAGCTCGGTCCTAAAAACACCGAAACTTTCCCTGGGAAATTCTCTCACAACAGCGCATGAAACAACGAGCGGTTTGGACTAGCAGGACAAGCACCTTAGGGCGGTGGTTTCTTGTGTTGATCGCCGGGCACGACGAGCCCTGTATTGCCCGGACGTCAGCGAGCAGGGAGAGGCGAGCTCGGAGGCACTTTGCCTCGGTTGTGTTAGAATCAGACGACAAGAAAGTGTAGATCGAAATAGAGGAGACACAAATTTTAACATGGAAAACCCCTCCAAGTCGAAGAGGAAAAAACCACGGGCGCCGGCCGGCAAATATCACTATATCAGGAGGTTTACAATCGTGGGAGATTACAATCCTTTTTCATGCCTCTCCCCGCGGCTCACAAGGGATATTTATAGGTGGCGACTTAGAGTCCTAACCCTAGACGATCCATACCGCAGGGGGGGGAGACCCCCGCACCCCCCCGGCATCCCGAGCGGGCCTTGGCTGCTGCGCAGCCCACCATATGGGCAGATTTCCTCTGCTTCGCTACGGAAATCCTGCCTCTTTTATCTTCATTAGAAGGATCATCAATCAACAAACTCCACCTTGAGACAAATTCCTTCTTGTAGCTTTAAAATAGTAATCCTCCATCTCAATGAACAATTCAACTGCCGATGCCAAAAGCCACTGGGGGCTAGTTAGTAATACCAACCAAGTTTGAGCAAAGCTCAAACATAGCAATAGGAACAGATCTTGTCATCATGTCTGCAGGATTATCATGAGTTCTGATTTTGCAAATTTTGATAGTGCCTTGATCAATGGTATCTCGCACAAAGTGATACCTGATATCAATATGTTTGGTCCTCTCATGAAACATAGCATCTTTGGTAAGATATATGGCACTTTGACTATCACAATGTAAGGTGATGCAAGACTGAGATCCACAAAGTTCAGAATACGGACCTTTCAACCAAATTGCCTCCTTACATGCCTCTGAGATAGCCATATATTCTGCCTCTGTAGTAGACAAGGCAACTGTAGCTTGTAAACAAGCTTTCCAACTCACAGCACAACCCCCAACAGTGAAAACATATCCTGTGAGAGACCTTCTCTTGTCTAAATCAGCAACATAATCAGCATCAACATAGCCAATAAGACCATCTCTAGTCCTTCCAAAACACAAAAAAGCACTAGAAGAACCATGCAAATACCTAAAAATCCACTGCACTGCCTTCCAGTGTTCTTTGCCAGGGTTAGACATGTATCTGCTAACAACGCTCATAGCATGTGATAAGTCAGGACGTGAGCATACCATAGCATACATGAGAGACCCAACAGCACTAGAGTATGGAACTTTTGACATATACTCAATTTCATCATTAGTTTCTGCACACTGAGAAATAGACAACTTAAAATGAGGGGCCAACGGTGTACTCACAGGTTTAGCATTATCCATGTTGAATTGGTGAAGGACCTTTTCAATATAATTTTTCTGACTCAAATAGAGAAGCCCGGATTTCCTATCCCTGATCATCTCCATGCCAAGAATTTTCTTAGCAGCACCAAGATCTGATAGGAGGATGAGTCCCGATCTTCCAAGAGGTAGGGTAAACTTGATTGGATGGAGATCTCGACGTTGATGATCCAAGGCTCCGAACGAACGAAACCCCGCAATCACTACACCACTGCTCCGTTGGTTATCACCCGTGTCACACGAATGACCTCGCCACGAAGGCTTATCCCTGCAAGCGATCAAGAACACAAGCAAGAACAGAGTTGCAATAAACTGAATTGATCACGAATTTGGGGTCTCTCAACCGATGATCGGCGACACTGTTCAATGAAAGATTGTAACTAAGCAAAACCCGACCCTAATGTGGTGACGGCTGCTGTATAAAAGGAGTTTAGGGGCGTGCAAGACCCCTGGACGCAACCCTAATGGGCTTCCACACAATACACGGGCCAGCAGCCCAAAAGGCGGTGGTGCAGCATCGGACAGATTCTGGACGCCCACTTGTTTCGCTGATTCCAATCAACTTAGAAGGAATTTTGAGGTGGGGCTGGTTCCATTGAAAGCTTTATGAAATCACGGTCCCAACATATATAGAACGTCCAAATCCGACTCCGTATGTGTCCGGGACGTCAGTTTTGGTGAAGGCAGCTCCTGGAACCCGAGGTGGAGTCGAAGTCGAGTTGTACTTGGGCTCCTCCTTGGTGTGCACGTCCTATCTCCTCCTCCTTGACTCCTTGGACTCCTCCCAGCCCTTGCTGGTCCTCTCCATTGTTCCTAATCAATACAACATGCATGGAAACAAGCATAAGTTCTGAAAAACAATTGACAAGGTTAGAACGTACCTGGAGATCCAATTGTCGTGCACGTGCTCTAGTGGTCGGTCCTTGCATTGTATGCAAAAGAGAGAAGTCCTCATCATCCTCCCCCTCTTGAATTGGAGTCGTCCTCGACTCAAGCTCATCTTCCTCACCCAAGTATGGCTTCAAATCTGAAATGTGAAATGTGGGACTAACCCCAAACTCGGGAGGCAACTCAAGTTTATATGCACTGTCATTTATCTTCTCAAGAACCTTAAAAGGTCAGCAGCACGTGGCATGAGATTGGAATTTCTCAAATCCGGGAACCTATCTTTTCTCAAATGAACCCACACCAAATCACCGGGTTCCAATTTTACCTCCTTCCTACATTTACTAGCAGCAATGCGATACTTTTCATTCATTTTTTCAATCTGTAACTTAGTATTTTCATGCAACTTAAGAATAAATTCAGAACGTTGTGTAGCATCTAAGTTCACAATTTCAGTATGTGGTAAAGGTAGCAAATCAATTGGAGCACGAGGATTGAAACCATAGACTACCATAAATGGACTTAACTTGGTTGTGGAGTGAATAGATCTGTTATAAGCAAACTCAATATGTGGCAAACACTCCTCCCACAACGTCAAATTGTCTTTCAAAACAGCCCGCAACATAGTAGATAAGGTACGATTAACTACCTCCGTTTGCCCATCAGTTTGTGGATGACAAGTAGTAGAAAACAGCAACTTTGTTCCCAATTTATACCATAAAGTTCTCCAAAAGTGACTCAAAAACTTAGCATCCCTATCAGAAACAATAGTATTGAGAACACCATGCAAATGCACAACCTCATTAAAGAACAAATCAGCAACATGTGAAGCATTATCGGTCTTGTGGCAGGGTATAAAATGAGCCATTTCAGAGAAACGATCAACAACCAAAAAGACACTATCCCTCCCCCTCTTTGTTCTAGGCAATCCTAAAACAAAGTCAATAGAAATATCCTCCCAAGGTGCACTAGGAACCGGAAGAGGCATATAAAGACCATGTGGGTTAAGTCGAGACTTAGCTTTGTTGCATGTCGTGCAACGTGAAACGTAGCGCTCCACATCACGCCTCATTCGTGGCCAAAAGAAGTGAGCGGACAACACATCCTCTGTCTTTTTAACACCAAAATGTCCCATCAAACCACCTCCATGCACTTCCTGCAACAACAAAAGACGAACGGAGCTAGCTGGAACACACAACTTGTTAGCACGGTAGAGAAGACCTTCATGCAGCAGGAATTTTTGCCACATTCTTCACTCTCTACAATTTTCAAAGGCATCTTTGAAATCCAAATCAGTAGCATATAACCTCTTTATGGTTTCCAAACCAAATGTTTTATGAGAAAGTTGGGACAGCATGGTATAACGTCTAGATAAAGCATCGGCAATCACATTGTCTTTCCCTTTCTTATGTTTAATGATGTAAGGAAACGATTCTATGATTTCAATCCATTTAGCATGACGTTTGTTCAGATTAGCTTGTCCTTTAAGATACTTCAAAGACTCATGATCTGAATGTATGACAAATTCTTTAGACCATAGGTAATGTTGCCAAGTTTGCAAGACACGCACTAAAGCATAAAGTTCTTTGTCGTATGTAGAATAATTCAGCGAAGGCCCATGCAATTTTTCACTAAAGAAGGCAACAGGTTTACCTCCTTGAATTAGAACTCCTCCAATGCCAATGTCGCTCACGTCACATTCAAGCTCGAAGGTCTTCTCAAAATCAGGAAGTTGCAGCAATGGTGCTTGTGTGAGCTTTGACTTGAGAACATCAAAAGCTTGTTGTTGTGCTGGTCCCCATCGAAATGGCACTCCATGCTTTGTCAACTCGTGGAGAGGTGTCGCAATGGTGCTGAAATCCCGCACGAAACGCCAGTAGAAACCTGCGAGACCAAGAAAACTCCGAACCTGTGTGACCGTAGTCGGAAGTGGCCAGCTCGTGATGGCAACAATCTTTGCCTCGTCCACCTCAATGCCCTGCGAAGTAACAACATACCCAAGAAAAGACACACGATCGGTGCAAAAGGTGCACTTCTCAAGGTTACCATATAAACGTGCATCGCGCAAGACATTAAAAACAGCACACAAATGTTCAAGATGCTCATCATATGACTTGCTGTAAATAAGGATATCATCAAAGTAAACCACCACAAATTTACCAATGAAAGCACGTAAAACCTCATTCATCAACCTCATGAAAGTGCTGGGCGCATTAGTTAAACCAAATGCCATGACTAACCATTCATAAAGTCTGAATTTAGTTTTAAAAGCAGTTTTCTATTCATCACCTAAAGCCATACGAATCTGACGATACCCACTACGCAAATCAATCTTGGAGAAAATAACAGAACCACTCAACTCATCAAGCATGTCATCCAATCTAGGAATAGGATAGCGATAACGAATGGTAATGTTGTTGATGGCTCTACAATCAACACACATGCGCCAAGTGCCATCTTTTTTTTGGAACTAAAAGAACAGGAACAGAACAAGGACTAAGGCTCTCACCAATGTACCCGCGGTCCAGAAGATCTTGGACATGTCGCTGAATTTCCTTAGTCTCGTCGGAGTTGGTCCTGTAGGCAGCACGGTTTGGCAAGCTTGCCCATGGAACCAAATCAATCTTGTGCTCAATGCCTCGCACAGGTGGTAATCCAGGGGGTATCTCTGATGGAAAAACATCCATATATTCCTGCAAAAGGTTAGCAACATCAGGTGGCAAGACAATGGATGTGTCCTCAATGGAATATAAAGTATGTTTGCACACTAAAGCATAGCAAGTTCCATTAGAGGCATATAAATCATCAAGATCAGATTTAGTTGCAAGCAAAATAGGATTTTTCAACTTAATAGGTTGCTGAATTTCAGAATTGAAAACAGCCTTTTGCTTAGCATTATTCTTTTTCTCCTACTCAAATTATACAATTTCAGTGGGACTCGTAGGAAGCAACATAATTTTCTTTCCCTTATGCATGAGAGTATACTTATTAGATCGACCATGGTGAATAGCATCAGTATCAAACTCCCAAGGACGCCCCAACAAAAGAGAACAAGCATCCATAGGTACCACATCAAAATCAGCAAAATCATGATAAGAACCAATGGAAAAATGTATCCTTGCTGTTTGTGTTACCTTAACCTTACCATTGTTATTAAACCATTGAATGTGATAAGGGTGGGGATGCTCCCGTGTGGTCAAGCCAAGCTTCTTGACGACCTCAACATTCACCAAATTGTTGCAGCTACCACCATCAATGATGGTATGTACACGGCAGTCCTTGACGACGAGAAACATGTTGAAAAGGTTGTGACGTTGGCGGTTGTCGTCCTCTCGAACCGTGGCACTCAAAGCTCGCTGCACAATCAAAGTCCTATAGTTGTTTGTCGCAGATGTACCAAGAATCTCCTCAGCACCATCATCCGAACCTGAAATGTTAGTTGCAATAATATTTTCATCTTCAATATCAGAAGTACTAACATACCCACCATCAGCAGTGGCAATGATCGCCCGTTTGCTGGGGCAATCTCGTTGCATATGGCCAAGTCCCTGGCAGCGGTGGCACTTCATGTCGGAGCTGCGACTTGTCGAAGTGTTGGGTGCAGCCGCCTTTGCTGCAACACCTGGAGGCATCTAGGACTTGTTTTTATCTTGTCCCCGTGATGTAGAAGGTGCGATGCTGCTGCATACAACACCCGTGGAGGGTGGTGTAGAAGCACGTACGCTCGAGGAGGGCGCTGCTTTGGATGGCACCGGAAATTGTCGTGGCATGAAGGTGTTGTTCCGCTGCTGCTGTTGGCGACCCTGCACTTCTTTTTCTGCTAACATAGCAAGTTGAAATAAACATTGAATAGAATGATATTCCTTGTAGTCAACTATGTCCTGGATCTCACGCCGCAAGCCCCCATAAAACCTAACAATTTGGTCTTCCTGATCCTCAACTACCCCACAACGAAGCATACCTTTCTGTAACTCTTGGTAGTACTCTTGGACAGTCATGTCACCCTGATCAAAGCGTTGCAATTTCTTAAGAAGATCACGTCTATATGAAGGAGGAACAAACCTAGCGTGCATCTCTTCTTTTAACGCAGCTCATGTCTGTGGTGCATTACGTGTATTGACAAGTTCATTCCACCAAATTATAGCAAAATTTTTAAACTCACTAGTGGCTTGTCTAACTCTATGTCGCTCAGGAACAAGATGAGAGCTAAATTTTTGTTCTACCGTCATCTCCCAATCCAAGTAAGTCTCAGCATCATAAGATCCATAAAATGTTGGAATAGAAAACTTAATCTTAGCATAAGGATCATTATCTTGTTCAGGAGCATGAGGACGAGGTCTACCTCCCATACCTTGACGATTTCGCCGAGGGCGACGGCGCTGCTGTGCATCAACCTCATTGTTATTGAAGTCATCCTCTGTGTCGTAGTGAGCATGTGTATCACCATCAAGGATGATAGAGGGTGTAGCTTATTGGGGAATATGAGTCTCCATCTCGTCCAACCGTGTGGTCAGACCAGCAACACAAGTATGGAGCCTCTGAAAGGTGGCTGTTGTAGTGGTCTGGTAATTGTTGAAAGCTTCGGTCATTGCCCGCATCATGTCCCTTAGTTCCATATGGGACACGCACTCATCATCATCCAGAGGTGTAGAACCAGAGGTCTTATCCATAGGCTTCTTTCCTGTCATTGTTAGTACAAAACAGAAACGAAGACAAAAAGATCGTGAAGAACCCTATTACTACACTCTCCGAAGTGGGTGGAAAATCGATCAGTAAGATGCGTCTTACCCCGCTCTTACAAGTTTCTTACCAGCACTGCAGTGGCCAACGGTGACCGGTGTGAAGCAAGCAGAGAGTGGGTGTGATTGCAAAGGTTACCTGTTCTGCTCGAGAGAAGGTGGAGCTTGGAAGGCTCAAATGCAGTATATGTATGTGGCACACAAGTTAGTAACAGATAGCAATGTTGAATAAGTGTCCAAAGAATTTCACCTAGTTGCTGGCCTAAGAATGTATTAGAACAGTTGTGGCAACAAGCAAGGACAAGGATGAATGATGATGAACAACAAGGATAATATCAGCAAGTATCCAGCACTCACACAGAAATAGCACAACTACAAAACCCCTTAGCCTCCTGCTTTTGTCTTGAAGCACTAGTAGAAATCAAAATCTTTTTTTCTCTTTATTTTTTTGATATTTTTTATCAATCAGGGGCACAAGAATAGAAACAGCACCAACTATTAGCCCAAACCGATGAAAGATGAGATCGGCACAAATTTAGGAGCGATTGGAAAAACTGGTGCTGGAACTTCGGAGTTCGAAACGAGGGCCTTTTTAATTTTTTTTAATTTTTTTGAAAACGTCGTGACTGGCGTAGCTGGTATCGTATGTGGACTTTTCTGAGACCTTTCCAAGAAAAAATGCACCACAATCGGAGTTATGAGCGAAAAGTTATGCCCATTTTAAGGAGGATACCCCGAATCAGGTTTTGGTGGTGGTGGAAACTGCAACAGAAACGAATCGGTGGATGGAATTTTTTTGTAGATTGGTTTTTTGTAGATGGCAGTGGATGGAAGAAACAAAACTGAACCAAAACAAATCTAAACCATCAACCAGACTCAACCTAGGACACAAACTCAGAACTACGGATTCCGAAACTAAATTGTGCAAAAGGTTGAGCGGGGATTGTAGGTCAGGGAAACAAATTTTTTTTGTGGCTTTTTGTGGACGATAGGACTGAAACAAAATAAATCTAAAGGGCACACAAGTATACCTCATGGTGAACCTGGAAATCTGATACCAATTGATAGGAGGATGAGTCCCGATCTTCCGAGAGGTAGGGTAAACTTGATTGGGTGGAGATCTCGACGTTGATGATCCAAGGCTCCGAACGAACGAAACACCGCAATCACTACACCACTTCTCCGTTGGTTATCACCCGTGTCACACGAATGACCTCACCACGAAGGCTTGTCCCTGCAAGCGCAATCAAGAACAAAAGCAAGAACAGAGAAGTTGCAATCAAACTGAATTGATCACGAATTTGGGGTCTCACAACCGATGATCGGCGACACTGTTCAATGACAGATTGTAACTAAGCAAAACCGGACCCTAATGTGGTGACGGCTGCTGTATAAAAGGAGTTTAGGGGCGTGCAAGACCCCTGGACGCAACCCTAATGGGCTTCCACGCAATACACGGGCCAGCAGCCCAAAAGGCGGTGGCGCAGCACCGGACAGATTCTGGACACCCACTTGTTTCGCTGATTCCCGTCAACTTAGAAGGACTTTTGAGGTGGGGCTGGTTGCATTGGAAGCCTTATGAAATCACGGTTCCAACCATATATAGAACGTCCAAATCCGACTCCGTATCCGTCCGGGGCATCAGTTTTGGTGAAGGCAGCTCCTGGAACCCGAGGTATAGTCGAAGTCGAGTTGTACTTGGGCTCATCCTTGGTGTGCACGTCCTATCTCCTCCTCCTTGACTCCTTGGACTCCTCCCAGCCCTTGCTGGTCCTCTCCATTATTCTTAATCAATAAAACATGCATGGAAAGAAGCGTAAGTTCTGAAAAACAATTGACAAGGTTAGAACGTACCTGGAGATCCAATTGTCGTGCACGTGCTCTAGTGATCGGTCCTTGCATTGTATGCAAAGGAGAGATGTCCTCATCAAGATCCTTCATATCAAATGTACTACTCAAGCGTGCCTTTCTAGTAGTCACTTCTTCCTTGCTCTTGGCAGCAATCAACATATCATCAACATATAGCAATCGGTATATGGGTGATCCATCGATAACTTTAATGTATACACAACTGCAAACTGAGATCTAGCAAAACCATTTGAAATCATAAAAGAGTCAAACCTCTTATACCACTGCCTTGGAGATTGCTTCAAGCCATATAATGAATTCTTTAACTTGCAGACATAGTGTTCTTTTCCAGGGATAATGAACCCCTTAGGCTGGTCCATGTAAATGTCCTCCTCCAAGTCTCCATGTAAAAAAGCGGTTTTCACATATAGCTGCTCAAGCTCATAATCATGCATAGCAACAATACTGAGGAAAGTACGAATAGAACTGTGCTTCACAACTGGAGAATAGACATCAGTATAATCAATAACTGGAATTTGACTAAATCCTTTAGCAACTAACCTTGATTTTAACCTTGCAGGTTCATTTGGAGTCATTCCTTCTTTTCTTTTATAAATCCACTTGCACTTAACAGGCTTTTTGCTAGTGAGCAAATGAACAATTTCCTAGGTACCATTTTTCTGAAGTGACTCCATCTCATCATGCATTGCACCAATCCACTTTGTACTATCAGTAGACAAGATAGCTTCTGTATAATTGGAAGGCTCATGAACACCTTCAATTTCTTCTGCAACACTCAAGGCAAAAGCAACATTACATTCTTCAATCCACCTTGTTGGGCGAACAATCTCCCTCTGAGGCCGAGCTTCGGCGAGAGACTCCCGTGGTGGCTGCACAATAGGTGAGGAATGTGTAGCAGGAGCCAAATCTTCAGTAGCAGGGTGAACATCAACAACACTTTGACTTGGAGCAGCAAAATCATCATTAACTAGCTCCACCTACAAGCTGATAGTCTCAGGTTTCTGGTTATTAGAACTGGTAGCCAAGTCATTTTTGAACATAGTAGACTCATTGAATACAACATTTCTACTATAAAATGCCTTCTGTTTTTCTGTATCCCATAATTTATAAGCATTGACACCAGTACCATAACCCAAGAAAATGCACTTGATAGCTCTATGCTCAAGTTTTCCATTATCAACATGTGCATAAGCAGTGCAGCCAAAAACTCTCAATTTAGAGTAGTCACAAGGAGAGCCAGCATACCTCGATTGGAGTTTTCTTATCAATACTTGTGGAAGGAGAACGGTTTATTAAGTAGCACGTTGTGGAAGCAGCTTCTGCCCAGAATTTTCTGCTTAAACCCGAATTGGAAAGCATACAACGGGCCTTTGAAATTATTGTTCTGTTCATGCGTTCCGCAGCACCGTTTTGTTGAGGAGTGTATGGAATTGTGTGATGCCTCACAATTCCTTCCTTCCTGCAATAATATTTAAATGCACTAGAACAGAACTCCATGCCATTATCAGTTCTTAGAATTTTTTACCTTCCTTTCTGTTTGCTTTTCAACCATAACCTTCCACTCTTTGAATGACTGAAATGCATCTGATTTATGCTTCAAAAAATATGGCCAAACTCGACGTGAGTAATCATCAATAATACTTAACATGTAACTAGCACCACCATGAGATGTTTTTCGAGAAGGACCCCATAAATCAGCATGCACATAATCAAGAATACCTTTAGTATTATGGATAGCAGTATTGAACTTGACTCTTTTATGCTTACCAAACACACAATGCTCACAAAAGTCAAGTGATTCTGCCTTGCAACCTTCAAGTAGGCCTCTTTTGCTTAATTCTGCCAAGCCAAGTGCACTCATATGCCCAAGACGCATATGCCAAATTTTTGTGGTATTAGACTGATCAGGAGCAACCACGGCATTAGCAGTAAATGTACTACCTCGAAGCACATATAAGTTGGCAGCTTTTAAATCACCTTTCATGACAATGAGAGAACCTTTGGTTACCTTCAAAACTTCACCTTCAGCGGAATATTTGTACCCTTTCACGTCGAGGGTACTAAGAGAGATGAGATTCCTGGACATGGTTGGGACATGCCGTACTTATGTTAATGTTCGTACAATCCCATCAAACATTCTGATCTGAAAAGTACCAATGCCTGTGACCTCACATGCCGTGTTGTCACCCATCCTCACGATGCCACCTTTTTGTATGGGCTCATAAACACTAAAAAGATCTCTGTTAGTGTAGACATGATATGAGCAAGCAGAATCAAGTATCCATTGAGCATCTTCAGTGACACATCTGGCAAATGCAATGAGTACGGTATCATTATCAGAATTCTCATCAGAGACAACGGAGGCACTACCTTCAGGCTTACCCTTTTTCCGTTTCTCTTTTCTTTGTTCTCCAGCTTCCAACAATCATGGATGACATGATTGTCCTTCTTGCAGTACCGACAGAATTTATCATCTCGTCGTCCCCTGGACATGGAACGACTTCTTTGATTTTTCTTGCCGTTACCTTTATTTCGTGAATTTGATTTCTTTTGTTCACTTCGGCCATGAACATTCGATGCCTCTCCGTTAGAATGACCAGCATCTTCCGAGTTTACCATCTGTTTCATCTTTTCTTTTGCTGTCAAAGCCTAATAGACCTCGGCCACGGTTAGAGTATTATGACTATATAGAATAGTATCTCGAAAGTTTGCATATGAAGGTGGAAGTGAACAGAGGAGAAGAAGAGCCAGGTCTTGATCTTCAAATTTTACCTCCATTGATAACAGATCAGCAACGATCTCCTTGAACACAGATATGTGTGTGAGAACAGATCCACCTTCCTGCAACTTGTGCGTGAACAACTTCATCTTTATGTGCATCTTGCTAGTTAGATCTTTCGACATGCCGATTGATTCTAGCATCAACCAAACCGCGGCAGCGGTTTGCTCCTCCAAGCACTCCTGCAAAACATTGTTCGAAAGTTGCAGATGGATCTGAGATAAGGACTTACGATCTTTTCTTTTCTCTTCGGCCGTCCACTCATTCTGGTTCTTCCCGAAACCCTCAAGGGTTTCGTCTAGATCATGATGCGCCAGCACTGTCCGCTCTTCACTTGCCACAATGAAATTCTTGTGTCGAAATCCAACAGCGGAAGATCATACTTCATCGTCGTTGATGCCATGTGTCTGGCGGCACAAACCCTAGAACAGGGGATCAAAACTCTGGCTCTGATGCCACTTGTTAGAACTAGACGACAAGAAAGTGTAGATCGAAATAGAGGAGACAAATTTTAATGTGGAAAACCCCTCCAAGTCAAAGGGAAAAAAACCACGGGCGCCGGCCGGCAAATATCACTATATCAGGAGGTTTACAATCGTGGGAGATTACAATCCTTTTTCATGCCTCTCCCGGCGGCTCACAAGGGATATTTATAGGTGGTGACTTAGAGTCCTAGCCCTAGACGATCCATACCGCGGGGGGAAACCCCCCCGCAGCCCCCGGCGTCCCGAGCGGGCCTTGGCTGCTGCGCAGCCAACCATATGGGCAGATTTCCTCAGCTTCGCTACGGAAATCCTGCCTCTTTTATCTTCATTAGAATTTGGATCATCAATCAACAGGTTGTGTGCGTGCAAAACGGAGAGGATGAGGGAGGATTCACGTGGACCGGCGTTCTTAACCGAGTGTTGCACCCGGCGTCCTCAGCCCTCCAAGCAGGAGGTGGCACGGCGACTGCATTGGGGCAGGGTTCACCCGTGCGCTGGCGACCTCACGGTGTTCGACCGGGGAACCGAGTCGGTTTGGCCTCTGTGTGTCTGACCAGTGGGTGTAAGGGCCTCAGTTTTTGACACATATTTGAAGTGTTCATCACCACACCACACACCTCATTTGAAGTAAGTTGATGAACACAAATGAAGAGGAAGTAACCACCATCAAGATGCTCATCAGAGAACAAACTCACATATTGCAAAAGTGGTATTTCCCACATGTGATATAGAGGGGCTGGGCATATGAAAACTCCTACACATTGCTAGGGGTGTCCATGCCAAGTTCCACCCAAATTCAAAACCTTTTTGAGGTCATTTTGGGTATAGCTAGAAAGAGGGCAGTTTGAAATCATATTCAAATTCAAACTGTTTTTATCCCATGAATTTAAAAGTAGGAGGCATATTCTCATTCAGCACAATTTTGTGAGCTCACACTCAGATTTTCACTCCATTTGGAGTTGATCTTGACATGAGCTAAGTGGGACAAATTCAAACTTTATTTGAATTCCAAACTGAACTTATGCTGAAATTCATTCAAACCAAACCCAATTTGAATTCTATGTGAAATCCCGAAAACTCAAGCAAGTGGAGCTACAAGTCACACCGAGAAAACGAGAGGGAATTTAAACTTTCGAATTTAACGGTGTGAGCTCCAAGTCGAAACTTGAACTTGCAAAAATTCCCGAACATGGAGATCTAAAGCTATCATTGGGTTCTCCACACATCCAATAATAGCCCGGCAAATTTTCAGTGCATTTGAAAAGGATTTCCTATTTGTTGGAATTTAAACGGGAGAAAATTCGAATTTGAATTTAAATCTCAGTTTCAAATTCTGACTTCACCGAAATTCAAATTTAAGTGCACCATTGTGTTTCTCATATTTCTTTTCGCATATCCTCCAAATTTTATTAAATTTGGAGCTCATTTGCCATTTTAAACCGAAGTGGGGGAGGATAAGAGTGAGATGGGGTGTGGACCCCACATGTCATACACACACTGAAATGAACCGACTCTCCTCTGTTTCCTCGGTTGAGAGCACGACAGCAGCTCGGTGAAATCCATTGCCGGTGCCACCTCCTGCTCTCCAGGTCGGTTTACCTCGATCTACATCTCCCACGAAGGCTGCACGATCGAACTTCCACTCCTCTCCCTCGCTCACACGACGCTCTCCCAAGAACAACACAGCAGCCACTCTGCGTCTTCTCCCTGTCACACAGCCACCACCAGAGCCCGATTGCTCGAGCCCCCAACAGCAAAGAGCTGTGCCCAAGGGTGCTCTAGCCGGCCAGCAACTTTCCCCCACGGCCCCAAGCTCCTTAGCACTGGAAATCAGCAAAAGTTCTGCAGCTCCCGGGTAAAAGCTGAAAATCCGAAACTGGTGGCCGTGGCCAGCCCAAACCAGAGGTGATCACGCCCAAGCAAGCCACCCAATAGGAGCACCTACAAGCCTAGTTGCTCACCTCCAAAACTCAGCCCAAGCCATTGATCACAGAGGGAGAATTTCAAGTTTTTCCCCCGGGCGGCCGAAACTGACCTTGAGGTAAGGAATTGCAAAATTCGTCCTCAATTCGTGTTGGTTGTGTTTCAAACTCCGCACACAAGTTCTTAACTGCCTAGCACACCTCCTCCATCGATTTTAGACCAAGAAATTGAGTGTGGAGCGAGGAATTCGAGTTCTTTTTCAGGGTATACCACTGAACCATGTCGGGTGCACGGTGCCGATAGGTTTGGAGCTCTCCCCGGCCTGTTTAGACCTCATGTCGGTCTTCTCCATGATTCCCTGGTGCTATAGAGCTCAAGAACCGACCATTTCATGGAGAAATCACTGCACACGACCTCGCCGGAGCCCTAGGGTTAGCTGTGGCCGGTGCGTACTGCTTTCCGGCGAGTTTTAGCCGCCGCCGACCTCACCAATGAGTTCAGCAGGGTGGAAAATGGGGGGGGGGGGGGCGGCCAGCAGGGGGTCAGTAGGTGGCTGGGAAGGTCATTTCCGGCGATCTCACCGGAGGCATCCGCCACTGCTCTGTTTTGGTGCGTGGCTGGAGGTTAGGGATGACGAGTGGGACCCACTGTCAGCATTTAAACATTTTCCCGATTTTCCCATTTCAGTTCAAACTTTGGAGAGTCATAACTTTGTGTAGGAGTGTCCAAAAACTGTGAAACAAATTTTGCTGGATTCCTCTCAAAGAGTACTATCCAGAGGTGCAGCCCAATAGTTATGAAAATTCCTGGATTTGGCTCATTAATTCATTTAAAGAAAATCTTGTATGAATTTTTACAGGAGTTTTGTTAATTGGAAAATTCCCAAATTTGGGCAGGACATTCTTCCAATAATCCTTGAACTCAAGTAAAGTTTTCAGAGGCATTGGACTCCATTTGCTTGGCCAAATGTTGTTTGAATCCTCTATGTCTCTGAAAAATGGGAAAAATGAACAGAGACATTTTCAGACTTTTAACCAAGTTTAGAAAATTCATATCTCTGTGTAGGAAGCTCCACAAATGGTGAAACCAAGTCCTATGGACTCATGAGACTCTCAGGTTTCTGAAAAACCAAATTTTGAGCATGACAAGACACTATAATTGCCATAGGATTTCAGAGAAGCCAAATAGTATGAAAATTCCCTAGGCCACATCTTCCATCAAATTTGCATGAAATTTTGCAAGCCATACCTACGTAGGATCTATGGTCCACAGTAAAAATTTCAGAGCAAGTTGAGATCATCTTCTCCAGTTTTCTGCCAATTACGTCCAGTTTCCTACTTATGTCCATTATATCGTTCTTTGCACTTTAGTTCCAAACACCTCCAATACTCAAAATGTTCCTTTCTCTATTCCCGCACATAGCCAAACCAAATTCTCAAATATTAGATAGTCTGAACTCTTCTTAAGTCATAAAACACTTTTGTTTTATAATATTTTTACTTGCAACATAAAGCTGTGCATCTTCATGTCGGTAGGAAATACGACGAAGGAGGTCGACGAGCAACTTGACTCGGAGCAGCAAGTTGAGGCTTATTCATCGCCAAGATACTGACTATAAAGTAGAACTAAACCTGCAGCAACATAAGGCAAGCCCCGATTTGCATTTAACAGCTTTTAGTTATATTTTACTTTGTATCACTTCTATTGGTCTAGCATGTATTGTGCATTAGGTCAAGGTGATTGATACTCCAAATGCATGACCCACAAACCCTTGGAGTTAAAGGGTAGAATAGGTTACCTTCGGGTAGCTTCGGCTAGGCTTAAGTTATATAGGATCCGGTACAAGTCGGGTAGTTGGAAGCTACCCGTGAGTTTAGGATGTGGGTACAGCGGGGTATGATTCTAGAGAATTAAAGTTCTGGAATGGAAAATGAGACCAAGCAGAGAGTAGGAGCAGCAGGACGTTGGGCCTGTGTCGCTGTAGCTCTGTTTGTGTCGGTTAAGGACCGATGCGTATGACGCCCTGCTGAGCAAGTTTGAACAGTACCAGATGCATATCGGATATATGGGACCTGATAAACCGATGTAACTCGGGTACTCTCGTGTCGAAACTTATACGGCCGTCCTTTGGGGGTTGGTGTCAGAGGTGTAAACCCGCTAGCGGAGCAACTTCGACGTGTTCCGTGTAGTGGCCCTTCTGATGGGTCGGCGAACTGGTTCGGCAATGGAGTGACGGGTGAAAGGTTGCTGCATACAACGTAAGAAAGAGCTCGCGTGAGTCTTTCGAGGCGGGTGTTTGTGTCGTGTATTCCGGGTGTGTCCTGATTGCAATAACCGTCCCTCGCGGTTATATGAGTACCACTTGTTCACTGCGTTGTGACGTAGTAACAATTTCCATATGAAGTGAAAGGAATCATTGCTGTCATGAAGTTCTTAAGTATTTGTATTGCAAACCATGTATGTTATAGTGTAGAGCTCACTAAGTTTATTTTCCTCTTTGGGCATCACCACATCGGAGGAAAGCATTTCTTGTTTGATTGTGGACTTCTGATGTGAGGGCTGCCTAAGGTATAATAATCTGCTGCTATTAAACTGAAAGTAAGGACTAACATTTAGGCGTGTCGTTATTGCATCATACTTTTCCTATGTTAGTAATCGCTGCATGTAGAGTTTCATGTTTAGGAGTGTCGGTTAAGTCTTGCTGAGCCATCATGCTCACGGTTGCATTGTTAGTGTTTTGCAGGTTATAAAATTTGCTATGAAGATGGTTGTTCGGTGAGCCATCAGAGACTCACCGGAAACCCTGCCGCTGCACTCATCTTTGTGGAAGCTAGTAAGAAGCGTCCGCGGGCTGGACGGCTTCTCTTTTGCATAGTTAGGACCCAGAGTAAGTGTGTATGTATATTCCGCTGCGTATACCCTCGTGGTACAATATTTTGTAAATGACATTATCTGGAGAAATAAAAGAATTTGTACTTTATGGTTCTTTTTGTGTATGCTGTTGGGTGCTGCATCGCACGGCACCACCCAATGTGTATCCTGGAAGGGGTTCCCCACAGGCGTGGTATCAGAGCCACATTGGGAATAGCACGCATGAAAAGAGCTTATTTTCGAAAACTTAGAAGTATACGAGTGAGGAACGTATAGTATGCCCACATAAGGACTATTGGTAGCATAGTTACTTAAGGTGGCAAGCTAACAGTGTGTTACATTCAGTATTTCAATTCTGAAATGATGCACATACGTGGAGGTAAGAGGTAAGGTACGCCACCGCAGGCAGATCAATTGCGGTAACTCGCCATATGAGTAATAGTATGGAATGATATACCGTGGCTTGGCACGTTAGTTAATATGAGTCTCTGAACCTCTCTATGGTTCTGAGAGCATATGAAAACGCTGATCTCCAGCGTGCTTTAGGTAAAAGTGGGAATACCCCATCGTGTGGTAAGCAATACGATAGTATGCAACTCTTGAACGTTCAATGTTCAAAGTGCCATACGCAGCGCTCGCCATCGGCGTGCCTCAACGGTCATGAGGCAGTAGGTGATATCCGTTGGGTTGATAAAATTCCCAACCACGACGACCCGTTCGTGCTCTACTCGGGTTCCCCGTCGTGTGGTGTTAAAACGCGACCTTGTACCTTGAGACGTGACTTGACTCAAGGACGGCCCGTATGGCAATGATACGGGGGCGTATGTTTTTACTATGATATGGACCTGCCTGGAATGGAAAATCTTTGTGTACATCACTATTGATTGTTTTTCTGCAGGTACTTAACCACGAGTAGAACATTGTGTTTAGAACACGTGTGTGAGTGATCACTTTAGTGCCACCATTTGAGACGTATATGCCGGTGTAACGCCGGTTAGGATTTTGATTTGGTGAGGAAACGTAGTACCGTAATATGTTTTAACCGCATGAAAAATAAAGTTTTCAAAGGAAAGAGTATTTTGGAGTCAAGGATTCCATTAGGGGTTACTGAACTCCTAAATTGAACTGAGAGTCAATTGGGAGTATAGTTTTCATCTCAAATCTTTAGTAACAACCTCCCCTGGTTTCAGCAGAATTTTTGCTGAAATTGAACAGGGCATAACTTTTGATTGGTTGAACCAATGGAGGTGAGGGGTACATTTCTGGAATGGTTTTGAAGTCTTCTACAACCTTTGTGTAGAACTCCAGAACAGAATCTCCCTCCAAATGGATGAAAATCTCAGATGAGTGTTAACTGTCCAAAAACAGGGCAGGCCAAAAATGCTCTCTGGAATTTTCTGTATTTCGACCATAACTTCCTGTAGAAAAATTTCAAGGGGTCATGTGAGACGTCGTTGGAAAGTTTGTGATATATGCTACGACTTTGTAGTTCAAAGTTTCTACAGATTTGGTGTAGAACTTTATGAAATCTTCCGGACAAAACAGACACTTTCTGCGGAGGTGCTGTCAAAATTGTTCCAGATTTCTGTCAACTTTGAAATATCATAACTCCCGATCCAGAGTTGATATGAAGGCAAATAAATACTCGTTGGAAAGATATTGAAGTTACTTATAACTTTGATATGCAACTTGAGACATGAAACTGCAATTTCATAATCAAAATCTGGGTGAGAACAGAAGAGTCTGATCTGTACAGAAAAGAGGACAGGTTAAGCCTATCCCACGGAAGTAACGAAACTGGAGGACATTCCAGTGGTCCGGGAATATCCGGACGTGTTTCCTGATAATCTACCGGACATGCCGCCCGATCGTGAAGTGGAGTTCAAAATTGAACTAGCACCGGGAACCACACCCATCTCTCGGAGGCCGTATAAAATGGCACCGAAGGAACTCGCGGAGCTGAAGGAGCAGCTGAACGATTTGTTAAGCAAATTCTTCATTCGCCCCAGTTCATCACCATGGGGATGCTCCGCGCTGTTCGTCAAGAAAAAGGACGAGACTCTGAGGTTATGTGTGGACTATCGTCCGCTAAATGCCGTAACGATCAAGAATAAGTATCCACTACCACATATCGATATGCTTTTCGATCAACTAGTGGGTGCTAAGGTTTTCTCGAAGATGGATCTTCGGTCCGGATATCATCAGATAAAAATCCGGGCGGAAGACATACCCAAGACGGCATTCTCGACGAGATACGGGTTATATGAGTATCTCGTCATGTCATTCGGGCTCACTAATGCTCCGGCCCATTTCATGTACTTGATGAATTCAGTCTTCATGCCGGAGCTGGACAAGTTTGTCGTGGTCTTCATCGACGATATTCTGGTATATTCTATGTCGGAGGAAGAACACGCCGAACATCTGTATATTGTACTCCAACGCCTATGGGATCACAAACTGTATGCAAAATTCAGCAAGTGTGAGTTCTGGATCAACCAAGTGCCATTTCTTGGGCACATTATTTCTGCGTATGGCATTGCAGTTGATCCGAGCAAGATCGTCCAAGTGCTGAATTGGAGTTCACCAAAGTCAGTCCATGAAGTCCGTAGTTTTCTAGGTTTAGCGGGTTACTACCGGAGATTCATTCCGAATTTCTCCAAGGTTTCTAAACCGATGACGGAACTTCTGAAGAAAGGCAAGAAATATGTGTGGAGTGAGGTATGTGAGGAGGCGTTCAAAGCATTGGTAAAGCACCTCACAACAGCCCCCGTGTTGGCGCAGCCCGATACAACTAAGGCTTTTGATGTTTATTGCGATGCATCCGGCATCGGCCTTGGCTGCGTGCTTATGCAAGAAGGGCGAGTGGTCGCGTATGGATCCAGGCAGCTTCAGAATCATGAACAGAATTATCCGACACATGATCTCGAGTTAGCTGCTGTGGTTCTTGCTCTAAAGATGTGGAGGCACTATTTGATTGGAAACTTAGTCCACCTCTACACCGACCACAAGAGTTTAAAGTACATCTTCACACAAAAGGAGCTAAATATGAGGTAGCGAAGATGGTTAGAGTTAATCAAGGATAATGATCGGGAGATTCATTACCATCCTGGAAAAGCGAATGTGGTTGCCGACGCACTTAGTCGGAAATCACATGTGCATAATCTAACCATGGCTGCAATGGAAGAAGAAGAACCGAGCCTGCGCTTGGTTCCCTATGGGTCATTGTTTAACCTTGCCCTCATTCCTACAATTCGTGATGAAATTGTAGAAGCTCAAAAGAAAGATAAGGGCATGGCCCATCTACGGAAGAGAATAGACAAGGGAGAAGCTAAGTGCTTCCGGAAAGATGAGAATGGTACGCTATGGTTCAAGGACCGTATAGTCGTACCGAGGAACATGAAGCTTTGTAAGAAGATATTAGACGAAGCTCATCTATCAAAATTTTCCATTCATCCAGGAAGCAACAAGATGTACCAAGATTTGGGAAACAAGTTTTGGTGGACACGGATGAAGCGGGAAATAGCTAAATACGTATCCAAGTGTGATACGTGTCGAAGGGTGAAAGCAGATCACATGAGAAAACCTGGTTTGCTGCAGCCCCTTCATATTCCGGCATGGAAGTGGGAAGATGTGAGTATGGATTTCATTGTCGGATTGCCGCTCACATCTCGAAAACATGATTCGGTTTGGGTAATCGTTGACCGATTAACCAAGTCAGCACACTTCATACCGGTGAATGTGAGATTCAATGCCAAGAAATATGCGGAGTTATACATTGAATGGATATTATGCCAGCATGGAGTTTCAAGAACAATAGTTTCAGATCGTGGTGCAGTGTTCGTTTCTCGTTTCTGGGAACAGCTGCACGCATCTTTGGGAACCAAATTGCTTAGAAGCTCCGCATATCACCGTCAAACCGATGGACAAACCGAGAGGGTGAATCAAGTCTTAGAAGATATGTTGAGAGCATATGCCATCCACCACGGCAAAAACTGGGATGCTTATCTACCGTTGGCAGAATTCTCGTACAACAACAGCTATCAAACGAGTATCAAGATGGCACCGTACGAGGCTCTCTATGGCCGGAGATGTCGCACACCGCTGAATTGGTGCAGATCTGTGAAAGAGTGACATTCGGGATTGACCTTGTCAATGATGCCGAAGAACGAGTTCGGGTCATACAAGCAAATTTAAAGGCTGCTCAATCTCGACAGAAGAGTTATGCATATCAGCGACGTCAACCGCTGAACTTCAACGTCGGGGAGTACGTATATCTCCGCGTATCTCCAATGAAGGGATTTCACCGATTCGGTGTAAAAGTAAAGCTCGCTCCCCGGTTTATCGGTCCATTCGCTATCACGGAGAAATGTGGACCCGTAGCCTACCGGCATGAGCTATCGACAAATCTCGCTGGTGTGCATGATATATTTCACGTCTCTCAGCTTTGGAAATGTCTCAAGAATATCACTGTTGTCTGCAATGAAGATCTTGAGACATTGCAACCGGATCTCTCTTATGCCGAGCATCCAATCCGGATTATTGATGAAAAGTCTCGGTCGACAAGGAATCGGATGCTCCAATTCTATAAGGTATTATGGAGCAATCATACCACGGAGGAAGCAACATGGGAGAGTGAAGAATACCTCCGTTCAATCTATCCGGACTTGCTCTCCGCTTATATCCGGTAATTCCTTCTCTACCACTTTGTCTCTTCTTTATGAATCTCGGGACGAGATTCTTTTTAAGGGGGGAGGGATGTGAAATCCCAAAAACTCAAGCAAGTGGAGCTACAAGTCACACCGAGAAAACGAGAGGGAATTTAAACTTTCGAATTTAACAGTGTGAGCTCCAAGTCGAAACTTGAACTTGCAAAAATTCCCAAACACAGAGATCTAAAGCTATCATTGGGTTCTCCACAAATCCAATAATAGCCCGGCAAATTTTCAGAGCATTTGAAAAGGATTTCCTAATTGTTGGAATTTAAACGGGAGAAAATTCGAATTTGAATTTAAATCTCAGTTTCAAATTCCGACTAAACTGAAATTCAAATTTGAGTGCACTATTGTGTTTCTCATATTTCTTTTGGCATATCCTCCAAATTTTATTAAATTTGGAGCTCATTTGCCATTCTAAACCGAAGTGGGGGAGGATAAGAGTGAGATGGGGTGTGGACCCCACATGTCATACACACACTGAAATGAACCGACTCTCCTCTGTTTCCTCGGTTGAGAGCACGACAGCAGCTCGGTGAAATCCATTGCCGGTGCCACCTCCTGCTCTCCAGGTCGGTTTACCTCGATCTACATCTCCCACGAAGACTGCACGATCGAACTTCCACTCCTCTCCCTCGCTCACACGACGCTCTCCCAAGAACAACACAGCAGCCACTCTATGTCTTCTCCCTGTCACACAGCCACCACCAGAGCCCGATTGCTCGAGCCCCCAACAGCAAAGAGCTGCGCCCAAGGGTGCTCTAGCCGGCCAGCAGCTTTCCCCCACAGCCCTGAGCTCCTTAGCACCGGAAATTAGCAAAAGTTCTGCAGCTCCCGGGTAAAAGCTGAAAATCCGAAACTGGTGGCCGTGGCCAGCCCAAACCAGAGGTGATCACGCCCAAGCAAGCCACCCAATAGGAGCATCTACAAGCCTAGTTGCTCACCTCCAAAACTCAGCCCAAGCCATTGATCACAGAGGGAGAATTTCAAGTTTTTCTCCCGGGCGGCCGAAACTGACCTTGAGGTAAGGAATTGCAAAATTCGTCCTGATCAATTCGTGTTGGTTGTGTTTCAAACTCCGCACACAAGTTCTTAACTGCCTAGCACACCTCCTCCATCGATTTTAGACCAAGAAATTGAGTGTGGAGCGAGGAATTCGAGTTCTTTTTGAGGGTATACCACTGAACCATGTCGGGTGCACGGTGCCGATAGGTTTGGAGCTCTCCCCGGCCTGTTTAGACCTCATGTCGGTCTTCTCCATAATTCCCTGGTGCTATAGAGCCCAAGAACCGACCATTTCGTGGAGAAATCACTGCACACGACCTCGCCGAAGCCCTAGGGTTAGCTGTGGCCGGTGCGCACTGCTTTCCGGCGAGTTTCAGCCGCCGCCGACCTCACCAATGAGTTCAGCAGGGTGGAAAATCGGGGGGGCGGCCAGCAAGGGGTCCGGTGGTGGCTGGGAAGGTCATTTCCGGCGACCTCACCGGAGGCAGCCGCCACTGCTCTGTTTTGGCGCGTGGCTGGAGGTTAGGGATGACGAGTGGGACCCACTGTCATCATTTAAACATTTTCCAGATTTTCCCATTTCAGTTCAAACTTTGGACAGCCATAACATTGTGTAGGAGTGTCCAACAATTGTGAAACAAATTTTGCTGGATTCATCTCAAAGAGTACTATCCAGGGGTGCAGCCCAATAGTTATGAAAGTTCCTGGATTTGGCTCATTAATTCATTTAAAGAAAATCTTGTATGAATTTTTACAGGAGTTTTGTTAGTTGGAAAATTCCCAAATTTGGGCAGGACATTCTTCCAATAATCCTTGAACTCCTGTAAAATTTTCAGAGGCATTGGACTCCATTTGCTTGGCCAAATGTTGTTTGAATCCTCTATGTCTCTGAAAAATGGGAAAAATGAACAGAGACATTTTCAGACTTTTAACCAAGTTTGGAAAATTCATATCTATGTGTAGGAAGCTCCACAAATGGTGAAACCAAGTCCTATGGACTCATGAGAATCTCAAGTTTCTGAAAAACCAAATTTGGAGCATGACAAGACACTATAATTGCCATAGGATTTCAGAGAAGCCAAATAGTATGAAAATTCCCTAGGCCACATCTTCCACCAAATTTGCCTGAAATTTTGCAAGCCATACCTATGTAGGATCTATGGTCCACAGTAAAAATTTCAGAGCATGTTGAGATCATCTTCTCCCGTTTTCTGCCAATTACGTCCAGTTTCCTACTTATGTCCATTATATCGTTCTTTGCACTTTAGTTCTAAACACCTCCAATACTCAAAATGTTCCTTTCTCTGTTCCCGCACATAGCCAAACCAAATTCTCCAATATTAGATAGTCTGAACTCTTCTTAAGTCATAAAACACTTTTGTTTTATAATATTTTTACTTGCAACATAAAACTGTGCATCTTCATGTCGGTAGGAAATACGACGAAGGAGGTCGACGAGCAACTTGACTCGGAGCAGCAAGTTGAGGCTTATTCATCACCAAGATACTAACTATAAAGTAGAACTAAACCCGCAGCAACATAAGGCAAGCCCCGGTTTGCATTTAACAGCTTTTAGTTATATTTTACTTTGTATCACTTCTATTGGTCTAGCATGTATTGTGCATTAGGTCAAGGTGATTGATACTCCAAATGCATGACCCGCAAACCCTTGGAGTTAAAGGGTAGAATAGGTTACCTTCGGGTAGCTTCGGCTAGGCTTAAGTTGTATAGGATCCGGTACAAGTCGGGTAGTTGGAAGCTACCCGCGCGTTTAGGATGTGGGTACAGCGGGGTATGATTCTTGAGAATGAAAGTTCTGGAATGGAAAATGAGACCGAGCAGAGAGTAGGAGCAGCAGGAAGTTGGGCCTGTGTGGCTGTAGCTCTGTTTGTGTCGGTTAAGGACCGATGCATATGCCGCCCTTCTGAGCAAGTTTGAACAGTACTGGATGCATATCGGATATATGGGACCCGATAAACCGATGTAACTCGGGTACTCTCGTGTCGAAACTTATACGGCCATCCATTGGGGGTTGGTGTCAGAGGTGTAAACCCGCTAGCGGAGCAACTTCGACGTATTCCATGTAGTGGCCCTTCTGATGGGTCGGCGGAATTGGTTCGGCATTGGAGTGACGGGTGAAAGGTTGCTGCATACAACGTAAGAAAGAGCTCGCGTGAGTCTTTCGAGGCGGGTGTATGTGTCGTGTATTCCGGGTGTGTCCTGATTGCAATCACCGTCCCTCGCGGTTATATGAGTACCACTTGTTCACTGCGTTGTGACGTAGTAACAATTTCCATATGAAGTGAAAGGAATCATTGCTGTCGTGAAGTTCTTAAGTATTTGTATTGCAAACCATGTATGTTATAGTGTAGAGCTCACTAAGTTTATTTTCCTCTTTGGGCATCACCACATAGGAGGAAAGCGTTTCTTGTTTGATTGTGGACTTCCGATGTGAGGGCTACCTAAGGTATAATAATCTGCTGCTATTAAAATGAAAGTAAGGACTAACATTTAGGCGTGTCGTTATTGCATCATACTTTTCCTATGTTAGTAATCCCTGCATGTAGAGTTTCATGTTTAGGAGTGTCGGTTAAGTCTTGCTGAGCCATCGTGCTCACGGTTGCATTATTAGTTTTTTGCAGGTTATAAAATTTGCTATGAAGATGGTAGTTCGGTGAGCCATCAGAGACTCACCGGAAACCCTGCCGCTGCACTCATCTTTGTGGAAGCTAGTAAGAAGCATCCGCGGGCTGGACGGCTTCTCTTTTGCATAGTTAGGACCGAGAGTAAGTGTGTATGTATATTCCGCTGCGTGTACCCTCGTGGTACAATATTTTGTAAATGACATTATCTGGAGAAATAAAAGAATTTGTACTTTATGGTTCTTTTTGTGTATGCTGTTGGGTGCCGCATCGCACGGCACCACCCAATGTGTATCCTGTTGTGTGCATCCCGGAAGGGGTTCCCCATATTCTAATCAATTCAAATGGCTCATGGGTGAATAATTTGAATCACCAGGGGTATTTTGGGGCTCACTATTTACAACAGTGATTAGGAGTAAATTTCAGAGGTTAAAACCCCGGTGGGACCCACATGTCATAGAGAGAAGGAGGGAAGTCTTGCATACAAAGTCACAGCCTCGGTGGGAAATTCCACCGAGCAGCTGTCGGCTGTGCCACCGAGAAGCCACCGGCGCCACCAGCTGCTTCCTTCCCGCGCGCTGGCGCCCAGGGCGGCTTGCTCACGCCTCCACGTGACCGGCACCGCCTCAGCCTGAGCAGGGATCGGCTGGCTTTATCCCCTCGCGTGCAACCCCGAGCAGCGGCAGATTTTCCCTCCGCAGCTCTCTGCTCGATCGGGAAAATCAGCAAACGATCTCCTCCTTCGTTCCTGAGCTGCTAGACAGCAACCTGAGATCGCACTCCACCTCCCTGACGCCAAAAACCCCGAGCTCCGACCTCCCTTGCCCGAGAACGATCGCCACAGCGGCGACCTAAACTCAGCCAAAGCTCAGGCGGTCGTGGACAGCGTTCCACAGGCGTTTTCACGGGCCAGCAAGGGTAGCAGCAGGAGTGCGCAACAGCCGTGCTGCTCTCCTCCAAGTTTGGAAGAAAACCGTGAAGAGTCCACGGCGAATTTCCAGTTTTTGCTCCGGCGACCTTAAACTGAGCTTCCGGTACGGATCCTTCAAATTCTCGCTCTAAGATCCTTCTCTAGCTATCAAATCTTGCACATAGACGCTGGACTAGCCGGCGATCAAGTTCCTTTCCGCATTCGTGGTATGAAACCGACTAGGAGTGACGAATTTCGAGCTCGATCAAGGGTGCTCATGGCAGGCACGCTCGGTCACACGGTGCCGGCCGACTTGCCGCCATCTTTGAACCCTTTTGACGACTCGTGGAGCTTCCTAGAGGTACACTGATGCTGTAGAACCGATTGTTCGAGGTGTTGGCGGGTAAGAACCCACGGTCGACGGCGCCGAACCTTAACCGAGGCCGCGGCACGTCGCCGGGCTATTTCCGGTCACCGCCAGCCCGAACTGACACCACCGACGTGTTCCTTGACGTCGACAACCCCCTGGCGGTGAGTTTCAGACCGTGTGATGGCCGGCAGCGACAGTCCGGCGAGCTCCGAGTCTGCTCCGGCGAGGGGAGGCGGCGCGGGCGCGTCGGGAGGAAGACGAAGCCGGCTGGCCCACGCGTCAGCGGCTCAAAATTTTAAATCGGGATCGGGTGTGGCCAGAATCTGGTATGCTGGCATGCAAAGACCCTGTGGGCCGCGATGTGCGGTCGCCTCCGCGCTTAACACGTGTCCCCGCGGGCCCCGGCAGATTTAAACTTTTCCCCCGATTTTCAGATTTCCTTTAATATTCAAATCCTCATAACTTTGGCTAGAAAACTCCAAATCGAGTGAACCAAATTTTGTTGGATTCAGCTCTCCGAGTACTTTCCAGCAAATCATGTTTCACTTCAAGAAACTCCTTATTTCTCCAGAATTAATTCCTCAAAATTTAAACTGTTTTGAATTTTAGCTGGAGAATCCTTTGGAGGAAAATCCTGAAATTTTGCGGGGATGTTCACCAAAATATCCCTGAACTAACATAAAAATTTCAGATCCATTTGAGCTCATTTGATCCACCTAATGGTGTGATTAGTGGAACTGTTTCAAAGAAAATACAAAATGTTCAGAACCATTTTCAGAATTTTCTCTGAAATTGTTTAGCTCATATCTTTAGCTAGGAACCTTCAAATTAATTGAGACCAACTACATTAGAACCCTCTGAAAATATAGTTTTCAGAAAGTCATAATTTATTTCATGAAAATCCTTAGAACACCCTAAGAGCCTTCAATTAAGGTCAAGGACATAATTAATTGTGGAGGCTCAAATGAGCTTTGCTGCAACTAAAACTTGACCAAGTCTCTGTTTAGGTTGTAACCAAGCCACAGTAAAAGTTTCATAGTCAGTGAGTCTGTCTAGTAGGACTTATAAGATTCACAAGTTCAAACTTAATACAAATGCATTTAAATTGATACATGTACTTCTTCTATCATGTAGTCGCTAAGGTCTAGAAGGAACCCGAAGTCCTATACTTCGTTACTCCGGAGGAACAGCTAGCCTACGAGCAAGTGCAGCAAGGCAAGCTCCGGTTTGCATTAACCTTTTTCAAATTTTTATTGTTTTGAGCACTTATTTGAGTATTACTTATTTCCTTGCATTAGAGTCATGTTTGGAAACCCAATTGCATAACCGAGAAAACCCTGGGTTGGGTTTAGGATTGCAAACCCCGTTAGCTACTGCAAAGCTAAGTTAGGGTAGGTTTCGGTACAAGTCGAGTAGTTGGAACTACTCACGAGCATAGGCTAGAGGCACTCGACTCGGGTAGTGATAGCACATGAAACACATGGCAAGAAAATGAGACCAAGCGGAGGGTAAGGGCAGCAGGACTTTGGGGCCTGTGTGCTATAGATCCGCTTGTGTCGATTGAGGACCGAGCCGTGTGCGGGCTTGTTGAACAAGCTAGAACAGTACCGAAGACCTACTGGGTATATGGGAACAGGGAAGCTGATGTAACTCGGGTAGCTGGGTTTTGAGGCATTGCCCGTCGTTCGGAGGGTAGGTTGAGAGCTTGAGGTGTAAATCGGCTGGCGGCACTGAGATGCGCGTGCAGAGACCTATTGCTCGGGACGATGGGACCGGTTCAATATTTGGCTGACGGGTGAAAGGTAGTTTCGTACGGCGTCCGTGATGGTTGTTGTAGGCAACATCGAGTACGGGCGTACGTGACGGGTTGTTCGGGTAACCCTGCAGGTGTAAATCGATTATAATCGCCGTCCCTCGCGGTCAGTGAGTACCACTTGTTCACTGTACCATGACGTAGAAAGAACAGGCTAGTTACATGTTAAAATGTTGCTGATTGAAAGATGGACTTGATTGTTAATGATTTGCTGTAGTTTAGAGCTAAGTAAAGTTCCTTTCAACTTTGGGCAAAGTACATGAGAGAAATGCGTTTATTGTTTGTTTGCGGCTCTCTCATGTGCCTTAGCGTAAGGTTCTACACAACCTGCTGCTAAAACTTGAAAGTAAGGTTTTACTAATTAGGCGAGTCCTTGCAAATGATTTTTCCTCATGTAACCTATCAATCCCTCATGTAGAAGTTCCATGTTTAGGAGAGACGGGTCAGTCTTGCTGAGCCTTCGTGCTCACTGCTTGTGTTTGAAGCTTTAGTAGGGTTCTATGAGGAAGGGGCTCCCAAAGAGGAGACGGAACCCCAGGAGGGGAACCCCGTCGAGTGGGAGCCGTGCACGCCGCAGAGTTAGTGTGTGTGGGTGCTAGCAAGGACACGTTCAAGGGCTGAACGTGAACTTGATGCGTAGTCTACGCCCGTGAGTGTAGACTGGACTTATTTTGATGTACAAATGTTCATAAACCACTTTATGTAATAAAAGTTTTGCTTCCGCTTTGTACCTTTGATGTGTGTTATTCGGTGCTGTGCAACGCATCACCCCTCAGCGTGATCCTGGCTCGACAAGACCGTGGGGTCGTGTCAGCGTTGGTATCAGAGCTCGCTTGAGGTTTAACGCACTACAAAGGTCATCTTTTTCAAAAATACAGTGAGGAACGAGTTAGTAGCCCGTATAAGGATGTTATTAGTGTATGGAAAGTGGCATACTAACCTATTTGACTATGTCGGAAAATCGTGCATCTCGGGACGTTTATGTCTTGGGGGGTGCACGTAAGCGCGCTGTCCACCAGTGCGCACAAGCTGAAGGGTGGAGCCCCACGGGTGGCAGGTAACCCGACCCGCTTTGGTATCCTCTACGACTCTTCATGTCGTTTGGGGTATTCGAGCAACGTCTGTCCCTGGCGTGCGTGGTGCAATTTGGGAGACCCCGTCACGTGGTCTGAAACGTGAACACGTAGCTCAAGGCGTGTTTGGCTTGAGAACATCCGGGCGAGTGATGACGGCCGGGTGTACGAACTGTATGGCTACCGGACTCGGTGTGCAGCCGAGTCTGACGATTGCTTGAGTTATTTGCAGGTAGTCTAACCACAAAACGGTAGACGTGTAGCATCGGTGTGCGAGAGACGATTAGTGCCACGGAATTAACGAAGCCGGCTAAGTCCGGTATAGGTTTTTCTTTGTGAGGACGTAGTACCGACATAATCTGGTGACGCATCGACGTCACACCCCACTAAATGAACAACTTCATTGTAAAACTTGAAAGTTTTAATCTGGAGCATTAAAACTTTGCTGTAACCTCTTCTCTTAATCAGGATATTCAAAGTTAACAAGTTTTCAACTTATAGGTTGTTAAGGACAGAGCACTCTGTTTTCAGTTGAATCAAGGCTGAAGTTAATCAGAGGTTAGAGGTGTAGTTCTTTCGAGGTTGGGGTCATATGATACATTTTTGGAAAGATTTGGAAGATCTTTACATCTCTTCTGTAGAGGTCCAGAGGTGTTCTATCCTTGAACCAATCGAAAAATGCAGTAGAGTTGAAACTGTCCAGAAAACAGGGCAGAACAAAGACTCTCTGTAAACTCTCTGTAAATTGAGCATAACTTCCTGCATAAAAATCCAAAAATAGAAAATGAGGTAGTTCTGGAAAGCTTATGAGATGTGTTACAATTTTATAACAGAAAGTTGTGTCAGATTGGGAGCGGAATTAGCTGGAATTCTTGGATTAAATCAGTACCTAAAGCAGGGAGGTGCTGTCCAATTTTCTCCAGAAATTCTGTTAACTTTGACATCTCATAACTTTTGAACCAGGACAGATCTTAGGCCAACCAAATACTTTCTGGAAAGCTATTGAAGTTAGCTTTAACTTTGATGTTGAGCTCCAGAATTGGTTTTGCTTTTAACGTGGCCTAAATCAGGTTGAGATGGAAACTGATCAGGGCTGTCATGGGAACAGCAGATCAGCAGTCAAATTTGTTTAAATTTGAACTATGTTTCCAAGTTTATGGGTTCAATGACATGTCTTATGTTATAACTCAATGGTTTACTGTTTAAATAAATATTTGACATTTATCAAATATATTTTTACAGATGACAGCAGATAAGCAGTTGGAGAACGGGTGGGTGGTGTCCCACTGTTCTCACCACCACGGCTATCCGGAGGCATTGTGGCAAATGCTTCAATATTTCGGATACAACCAGATGCTGCAGTACTTCGCCAAGGAGGAAGCCGAAGAGGGGAACAAGACGTGGACAATCCATGTCGAAGTCCCTGCAGGACCTACACCACCCGGTTGGGTGCCGTTCACCGTCACGGTGAGAGGTGGACAACCCGAGGGAAGTGGCAAGTGGCAGCCCGTGACACCATGTCACGTTTCTGACAGATACATGTGAGAGCGATGGAGGGCACTCCATACGCGCTCGTTCCGGTGGAGGGACGGGCTCACCATGTGTGGGAAAATTTCAGCAAGCATGATGGTCCCAAAAGCGCCATTATGTTTAGAGGGTAGAGTTTACCCAACGTCTCTCATAATCTTAGAGGGACAAAAGGTCGATGTCATCTTAGGGATGTCGTGGTTAACCCACCACGGTGCTGTTTTAGACACCGTCCTCCGAGTTGTGCACTTAGATTCAGAAGTGCACAAATCTCATTCTTTATTTCTGGACAGTCCAGAAATAAAACTTCCAAGTGTCTATCAAGCCACAACCGTCAGATTGGAAGATATTCCAGTGGTCCGAGAGTTCCCTGATGTATTCCCGGACGATTTACCGGGGATGCCGCCCGATAGAGAGGTGGAGTTCAAGATTGAACTTGCACTGGGAACCATGCCGATATCCCGAAGGCCGTACAAGATGGCGCCCAAGGAGTTGGCTGAACTGAAGACTCAGTTCACGGACCTCCTGGAGAAGAGTTTCATTAGGCCGAGCTCCTCGCCATGGGGCTGTTCGGCATTATTCGTAAAGAAGAAGGATGAGACGTTGCGGCTTTGCATGGACTATCGTCCATTAAATGCCGTAACCATCAAGAACAAGTACCCGTTGCCACGGATCGACATGTGGTTTGATCAGTTGATCGAAGCAAAGATCTTTTCCAAAATGGACTTAAGATCCGGGTACCATCAGATTAAGATAAGGGCTGAGGATATTCCGAAGACGGCTTTCTCGACAAGGTACGGACTTTATGAGTACCTGGTCATGTCCTTCGGCCTCACCAATGCTCCATCTCACTTCATGTACTTGATGAACTCGGTATTCATGCTGGATCTGGACAAGTTTGTCGTGGTCTTCATCGACGACATCGTAGTATATTCCAAGTCGGAGGAAGATCACAAGAAGCATCTGCGTATAGTCTTGCAACGGCTGCGGGATCACAAACTATACGCGAAATTTAGCAAGTGCGAATTCTGGATATCGCAAGTGTCTTTTCTCGGGCATATCATCTCAGCGGAGGATATCGCTGTAGACCCGTGTAAGATCACTCAAGTGCTGAATTGGAAGTCCCCGAGAACTGTTCACGAGGTACGGAGTTTCCTCGGACTCGCGGGATATTATCGGAGGTTCATTCCGAACTTCTCGAAGATTGCCAAGCCTATGACAGAGCTGCTGAAGAAGGCTACCAAATATGTTTGGAGTCCAGCGTGTGAAGCAGCGTTCAAGGCTTTAGTCAAGCACCTGACATCAGCACCGGTTTTGGCGCAGCCAGACACAACAAAACCGTTCGATGTGTACTGCGATGCATCCGGCATTGGGCTCAGATGTGTGCAGATGCAAGACCGAAGAGTGGTCGCGTATGGATCACGGCAGCTTAGAAACCATGAGCAGAATTATCCAACCCACGATTTGGAGCTCGCTGCCATGGTACTTGCACTGAAAATGTGGAGGCACTACCTACTCGGTAACCTCGTACATTTATATACTGGCCACAAAAGCCTCAAGTACATATTCACTCAGAAGGAGCTGAACATGAGGCAGCGAAGATGGTTAGAATTGATAAAGGATTACGAAATAGAGATCCATTATCATCCGGGCAAGGCAAACGTAGTGGCAGATGCGCTGAGCTGCAAGTCACACGTCAACAATCTGACCATCACACCGTTGGAAGAGAGCGAACCACCACTACATGTGATTCCACACGGAGCTCTCTACAACCTAGCTTTGATCCCCACCATCCGTGAAGAGATAGCGGCAGCTCAGAAACATGACAAGGGCATGTCGCACTTGCGGAGACGTGTAGACAGTGGGGAGCTGAAATGTTTTCGGAAGGGCGGAGACGGCGTCCTATGGTTTAAGGACCGGATCGTCGTACCCCGTAACCCGGAATTATGGAAGAAGATCTTTGATGAGGCTCACTTGTCAAAGTTTTCTATTCACCCCGGCAGCAACAAAATGTATCAAGAACTCAGAAGCAAGTTTTGGTGGACACGGATGAAGCGGGAGATTGCCAAGTACGTGTCCGAGTGTGATACATGCCGAAGGGTGAAGGCGGACCATATGCGGAAACCGGTACTGCTACAACCGCTGGGCGTTCCTGCCTGGAAATGGGAGGATGTGAGCATAGACTTCATCGTCGGTTTACCCACCACCTTGCAGAAACATGATTCGGTGTGGGTAATCGTCGATCGGCTCACCAAAGTTGCCCATTTCATCCCATTAATACGAACTACAACGCCAAGAAGTACGCTGAACTGTACATCTCACGGATCCTGTGCTTGTACGGCGTACCCCGTACTATCATATCGGATCAGGGCACTTTATTTGTGTCCCGTTTTTGGGAGCAGCTGCACGCTGCATTGGGGACGAAGCTGATCCGTAGTTCTGCATACCACCCGCAGACAGATGGGCAAACCGAGCGGGTAAATCAGATCTTAGAAGACATGCTACGAGCTTGCGCTATCAACCACGGCAAGAATTGGGATGATCACTTGCCGTTAGCCGAGTTCTCGTACAACAATGGGTACCAAGCCAGCATAAAGATGGTGCCCTACGAGGCGCTATACGGAAGGAAATGCCGCACACCATTGAACTGGTGTGAGTCTGGCGAAAGGGTTACCTTCGGGATTGACCTTGTCAACAACGCGGAAGAAAAGGTTCGACTGATTCAAACGAAATTAAAAGCCGCTCAATCCCGTCAGAAACAGTATGCGGACCGGAAGAGGCGCCCATTACAATTCGAAGTTGGAGATCACGTATATCTACGTGTGTCTCCAATGAAGGGCGTAAACAGATTTGGGGTGAGAGGAAAGTTAGCACCCCGATTCATCGGTCCATTTCAGATTACCGAAAGATGTGGGTCAGTAGCATACCGGATGAAATTACCAGAAGCACTTTCCGGTGTGCACGACGTCTTTCACATTTCCCAGCTGAGGAAGTGTCTCAAGCTATCTACTACCGTTCAGCTGGAAGACATGGAAGAACTGCAACCGGATCTCACCTATCGGGAGCAATCGGTGCAGATCATTGACGAAAAGGCCCGAACCACACGCAACCGTACGTTGTGGTTCTAAAAGGTTCTATGGAGTAATTACTCCGTGGACGAAGCGACATGGGAGAGCGAAGGATTTCTTCGAGCTAACTACCCCAACTTTTTCACGTCGCATATCCGGTAATTTTCCACTGTCCTATCTCTCATTTTCACCTTATAATCTCGGGACGAGATTCTTTTAAGGGGGAAGGAATGTAAGGGCCTCAGGTTTTGACACATATTTGATGTGTTCATCACCACACCACACACCTCATTTGAAGTAAGTTGATGAACACAAATGAAGAGCAAGTAACCACCATCAACATGCTCATCAGAGAACAAACTCACATATTGCAAAAGTGGTATTTCCCACATGTGATAAAGAGGGGCTGGGCATATGAAAACTCCTACACATTGCTAGGGATGTCCATGCCAAGTTTCACCCAAATTCAAAACCTTTTTGAGGTCATTTTGGGTATAGCTAGAAAGAGGGCAGTTTGAAACCATATTCAAATTCAAACTGTTTTTATCCCATGAATTTAAAAGTGGGAGGCATATTCTCATTCAGCACAATTTTGTGAGCTCACACTCCAATTTTCACTCCATTTGGAGTTGATCTTGACTTGAGCTAAGTGGGACAAATTCAAACTTTTTTGAATTCCAAACTGAACTTATGCTGAAATTCATTCAAACCAAACCCAATTTGAATTCTAATCAATTCAAATGGCTCATGGGTGAATAATTTGAATCACCAGGGGTATTTTGGGGCTCACTGTTTACAACAGTGATTAGGAGTAAATTTCAGAGGTCAAAACCCCGGGTGGGACCCACATGTCATAGAGAAAAGGAGGGAAGTCTTGCACACAAAGTCACAGCCTCGGTGGGAAATTCCACCGAGCAGCTGTCGGCTGTGCCACCGAGAAGCCACCGGCGCCACCAGCTGCTTCCTTCCCCGCACGCTGGCACCCAGAGAGGCTTGCTCGCGCCTCCACGCGACCGGCACCGCCTCAACCCGAGCAGGGATCGGCTGGCTTTATCCCCTCGCGTGCAACCCCGAGCAGCGGCAGATTTTCCCTCCGCAGCTCCCTTATCGATCGGGAAAATCAGCAAACGATCTCCTCCTTCGTTACTTAGCTGCTAGACAGCAACCTGAGATCGCACTCCACCTCCCAGACGCTAAAAACCCCGAGCTCCGACCTCCCTTGCCCGAGAACGATCGCCACAGCGGCGACCTAAACTCAGCCAAAGCTCAGGCGGTCGTGGACAGCGTTCCACAGGCGTTTTCACGGGCCAGCAAGGGTAGCAGCAGGAGCGCGCAACAGCCGTGCTGCTCTCCTCCATGTTTGGAAGCAAACCGTGAAGAGTCCAAGGCGAATTTCCAGTTTTTGCTCTGGCGACCTTAAACTGAGCTTCCGGTACGGATCCTTCAAATTCTCGCTCTAAGATCCTTCTCTAGTTATCAAATCTTGCACATAGACGCTGGACTAGCCGGCGATCAAGTTCCTTTCTGCATCTGTGGTATGAAACCGACTGGGAGTGACGAATTTCGAGCTCGATCAAGGGCGCTCATGGCAGGCACGCTCGGTCACACGGTGCCGACCGACTTGCCGCCATCTTTGAACCCTTTTGACACCTTGTCGAGCTTCCTAGAGGTACACTGATGCTGTAGAACCGATTGTTCGAAGTGTTGGCGGGTTAGAACCCACGGTCGACGGCGCCGAACCTCAACCGAGGCCGCGGCACGTCGCCGGGCTATTTCCGTCACCGCCAGCCCGAACTGACACCACCAACGTGTTCCTTGACGTTGACAACCCCCTGACGGCGAGTTTCAGACCGTGCGATGGCCGGCAGCGACAGTCCGGCGAGCTCCGAGTCTGCTCCGGCGAGGGGAGGCGGCGCGGGCGCGAGGGCGCGTCGGGAGGAAGACGAAGCCGGCTGGCCCACACGTCAGCGGCTCAAAATTTTAAATCGGGATCGGGTGTGGCCGGGATCTGGTGTGCTGGCGCGCAAAGACCCTGTGGGCCGCAATGTGCGGTCGCCTCCGCGCTTAACACGTGTCCCCGCGGGCCCCGGCAGATTTAAACTTTTCCCCCGATTTTCAGATTTCCTTTAAACTTCAAATCCTCATAACTTTGGCTACAAAACTCCAAATTGAGTGAATCAAATTTTGTTGGATTCAGCTCTCCGAGTACTTTCCAGCAAATCAAGTTTCACTTCATGAAACTCCTTATTTCTCCAGAATTAACTCCTCAAAATTTAAATTATTTTGAATTTTAACTGGAGAATCCTTTGGAGGAAAATCCTGAAATTTTGCAGGGATGTTCACTGGAATATCCCTGAACTACCATAAAAATTTCAGATCCATTTGAGCTCATTTGGTCCACCTAATGGTGTGATTAGTGGAACTGTTCCAAAGAAAATAGAAAATGTTCAGAACCGTTTTCAGAATTTTTTCTGAAATTGTTTATCTCATATCTTTAGCTAGGAACCTTCAAATTAAGTGAGACACACTCCATTATAACCCTCTGAAAATCTAGTTTTCAGAAAGTCATAATTTATTTCATGAAAAATTCTTAGAACACCCTAAGAGCCTTCAATTAATTGTGGAGGGCTCAAATGAGCTTTGCTGCAACTAAAACTTGACCAAGTCTCTGTTTAGGTTGTAACCAAGCCACAGTAAAAGTTTCATAGTCAGTGAGTCGTTCTAGTGGGACTTATAAGCTTCACAAGTTCAAACTTAATACAAATGCATTTAAATTGATACATGTACTTCTTCTTCTGTCATGTAGTCGCTAAGGTCGAGGAGGAACCCGAAGTCCTAGACTTCGTTACTCCAGAGGAACAGCTAGCCTACGACCAATAGCAGCAAGGCAAGCTACGGTTTGCATTAACCTATTTCAAATTTTTATTGTTTTGAGCACTTATTTGAGTATTACTTATTTCCTTGCATTAGAGTCATGTTTGGAAACCTAATTGCATAACCAAGAAAACCCTGGGTTGGGTTTTGGATCCCCGTTAGCTACTGCAAAGCTAAGTTGCGGTAGGATTCAGTACAAGTCAAGTAGTTGGAACTACTCGCGAGCATAGGCTAGAGGCACTCGACTCGGGTAGTGATAGCACATGAAACACATGGCAAGAAAATGAGACCAAGCGGAGGCTAAGGGCAGCAGGACTTTAGGGCCTGTGTGCTATAGCTCCGCTTGTGTCGATTGGGGACCGAGCCGTGTGCGGACCTGTTGAACAAGCTAGAACAGTACAGAAGACCTACCGGCTATATGGGAACCGGGAAGCTGATGTAACTCAGGTCGCTGGGTATTGAGGCATTGCCCGTCGTTCAGAGGGTAGGTTGAGAGCTTGAGGTGTAAATGGCTGGCGGCACTGAGATGCACGTGTAGAGACCTCTTGCTTGGGACGATGGGACCGGTTCAATATTTGGCTGACGGGTGAAAGGTAGTTGCGTACGGCGTCCATGATGGTTGTTGTAGGCAACATCGAGTACGGGCGTACGTGACGGGTTGTTCGGGTAACCCGGCAGGTGTAAATCGATTATAATCGCCGTCCCTCGCGGTCAGTGAGTACCACTTGTTCACTGTACCGTGACGTAGAAAGAACGGGCTAGTTACATGTTAAAATGTTGCTGATTGAAAGATGGACTTGATTGTTAATGATTTGCTGTAGTTTAGAGCTAATTAAAGTTCCTTTCTACTTTGGGCAAAGTACATGAGAGAAATGCGTTTCTTGTTCGATTGCGGCTCTCTCATGTGCCTTAGCGTAAGGTTCTCCACAACCTGCTGCCAAAACTTGAAAGTAAGGTTTTACTAATTAGGCGAGTCCTTGCAAATGATTTTTCCTCATGTAACCTATCAATCCCTCATGTAGAAGTTCCATGTTTAGGAGAGACGGGTCAGTCTTGCTGAGCCTTCGTGCTCACTGCTTGTGTTTGAAGCTTTTGCAGGGTTCTATGAGGAAGGGGCTCCCGAAGAGGAGACGGAACCCCAGGAGGGGAACCCCGTCGAGTGGGAGCCGTGCACGCCGCAGAGTTAGTGTGCGTCTGTGCTAGCAAGGACACGTTCAAGGGCTGAACGTGAACTTGATGCGTAGTCTACGCCCGTGAGTGTAGACTGGACTTATTTTGATGTACAAATGTTCATAAACCACTTTATGTAATAAAAGTTTTGCTTCCGCTTTGTACCTCTGATGTGTGTTATTCGGTGCTGTAAAACGCATCACCCCTCAGCGTGATCCTGGCTCGACAAGACCGTGGGGTCGTGTCAGTGGGTCCCTCCCCTCTAATTCTTTTTCTGATTTTCATCTCTGTTTTCACTGAAAAGATTCCAGATACTCACAATTGAATGAAAGACTTAGCCCCAAAGTTATGGTTTGAATTTAATTTCCTCAATTTGAAACTGATTTGGCTAAATTTGCTGCACATTTGAACTGAAATTCAAATTCAGTTTGAATTAATGCAAATTTAGCTCCTGACAAGATGAGCTCCAATGGAGATGAAAATTGGTGGTTAACTCTGAAAAATGTGCTGAGTATGAATATGAAGTTTACTTTTGAATTCAAGTGATGCAAGTGGCTGCAATTTGAATTTGCATTCAAATTGGCCCCTTTCTGAATTGTCTCCAAAAGTGCCTCAAAAAGTATTGGATTTCCATGAAATTTGGCCTGAGCCTTCCCAAGAATATATAAGGTCTAGGGGTGAGCTCAACCCTTCATGTTTATGTGTAGAAATCCTACTTTTTGGAAGATAGGGTTTTTCCCCTCTAATCACCCTTTCGATGGTGGTTACTTGCTCTTCACAAGTGTTCATCAGATATCCATCACAACAGTGGTGGTGTTGTGAGGTGGTGAAATGAACACTTTTGCAAGTCCCTTTTCTTGGGCTTTTGCAATACACTTGGAAGTTTTATTTCTGGACTGTCCAGAAATAATGAATGTGGCTCATGCATTTCTGGGTGTAGATGCATGACTCGGAGGATGGTGTCTAAAACAGCGCCATGGCGGGTTAACCACGACATCCCTAAGATGACATCCACCTTCTGTCCCTCTAAAACTATGAGAGACGTAGGGTACACTCTACCCGCTAAGGATAATGGTACTTTAGAAACCATCATTCTTGCTGAAATCTTCCCACCCGGTGAATAAATCAGATATGGACTTTCGGTGGGTAGTATTGCAAGCTGTGTTTAGCAATGAAAGCTTGGCTAATAAAATTATCTGTGGCGCCTGAATCAAATAATACTATGGCGGGATGCTGGAAGAGTTGGAACATACCTGCAAGTATTGGCTCTCCTTCCGGCACGTCCTCTATGGCAAGTTGGTGGACGGTGTCGGGCCTAGGATTTGCCCACCATGCTTTAGTAGGGTTCCGGGGCTGATTCCTCCCCGGAAGCTGTGGTGCAACTCTGCTGCCTTGCCTCTCAGGAAAATTGTTGGCGAAGTGTCCTGGGCGACCATATTTGTAGCATGTGGCTGCTGCCTGACCGGTGCTTGGGGGATAAAAGCCCGGTATGCGCTGCTGAGGTGCATACGCACGCGGTATCGCCCGCTGCTGCTGTGGTTGCTGCGGAGATGGTGCTGACAGTGCCGGCCTGAATGCCGGTGGAGAATATGGCCGACTGCGGAATGGCATCGGCCTCTGTGGTGGTTGCCAGCATGGACCCGATGGTGGGCGATTCACCATCCGGTATTTTTGAGAAGGACCACCTCCTTCTCCGCTGCTCTGCGGTGCGCTTCGCTTCCCCTCCGCCGCCACTAACTCCATGCCGGAGTACTCCTGAACAATCGCAGCATCAATAATATCATTGAGGCTGCCGCGATTGAACATCACCAGCTTGTCCTTCAGGAGCGGGTTAAGCCCCTGGTAGAAATGATCCCGCCGCTTCTCATCGGTATCGGTGTGATACGAAGCATAGAGTGCAAGATCATGAACACCCTGGAATATTCCAGCGTGTTCCTGCTTCCTTGTTGCAGGCGTAGAACCTCCTGCGTCTTCCTCTTCATGATACCTGGCAGTATGTGATAGGCCCTGAAGGCCGTCCTGAACTCCGCCCAGGTCATAACTCGCTCGGTGGGTTGCGAGGCGCAGAAATTCGCCCACCAAGCGCTCGTGGATCCCTGAAGCTGTTGCACCGCGAATTGAGTCTTGCGCTGCTCACTCATTTGGAGCAGCCCAAACTTCATCTCCATCGTGCGGAGCCAGTTGTCCGCATCGATGGGTTCATCCGCCCTTGAGAATACCGGGGGATGAGTAGCCAGGAAATCAGAGTAGGAGCTTTTTTGGCGCTCCTCGCGATCTTGACGTCTCTCTGGTCGAGACGTATTCGCTATAAGAGTTTGCAGCAACTCCGTGTGCTGCTGATGAGAACCCGCCATCACCACGACGATGTCGGCCAATGTAACCGTTGGCGGTGGCGGTGGCTGTTGTTGCTATTGTTGTTGCTGTCCTGAGGAGTCCTCGGGAGGCTGTTGGGAGGTCTCTCCCCCCTGACTGGAACCCCCAACGTCCGGGTTGGCAAGAGTGCGAGTCATTCTCCTGCGGGACGTCCTCCTCCGCTACCTCTGCTGGTTGCTCCAGGTCCATGACCTCCTCTTCCGGTTGAGGTTCCCCCATTGCCGGAAGACCCAAAACAACGGGTATGGCACCTACCACCGGTATGCCCATTACCGGAGGTATGAGGTCCTGCAACGCGTGCACCTCGTCCATGGCCTGGTTGTAGTCCTCTTCCCAGCCTTCCCCCTCCTTAATAGCGTCATCCCGCTCTTGAGTGAGGACCTCATTCTTCTGGGTCAGGGCCTGTACTTGTTGTTGTAAAGCCGTGATGTCGACGCGGCGTTTCTTTCTCGCCTTCTTCAGACGATGCAACTGATTATGTTGTTCGTTCAGCCGCTTGATCGTCGGAAGGAGAACATTATGGAGCGCGCTGTGAGCACTCTAGAAATGTCTCTACGGCTTGTGCTCTCCTTGAGATTTGCAGCAAGACAATCCGTATGAACAGCTTGGCTGTCCATCACGGCTTTCCCTGCCCTCAACTGGAGGCTGAGGATCGCCTCCGCGGGGTTGTACCTTTGGCAACCCGGATCTGTTGCCTCCCTGTACCTTCCCCCCCACACATGATTAGCTCGTCCCTCCACCGAAACGAGCGCGTATGTAGTGCCCTCCATAGCTCTCACATGTAGTTGGCAGAAACGCGACATGGTGTCCCAGGCTGCCACTTGCCACATTTCCTCCGACTGTATACCTCTCATCGTGACGGTGAACGGCGCCCAACCGGGTGGCGTAGGTCCGGCAGGAACATCGACATGGATCGTCCATGTCTTGTTCCCCTCCTCGCCTTCTTCCTTGGCGATGTATGCAGTGTCTCCACATATCCGAAATATTGAAGCATTTGCTTCAATACTTCCGGATAACCGCTGTGGTGAGAACAGTGGGATACCACCCACCCGTTCTCCAATCGTCTATCGGCTGTCATCTTTAGAAATATATTTGAGAAATATCAAATATTTATTTGAACAGTAAACCATTGAGTTTTAACATAAAAATGTCATTGAACTTATAAAAACTGGAAACATGGTTCAAACTTTAAACAAATTTGACTGCTGATCTGCTGTCCGAGATGACAGCCCTGACCAGTTTCTATTTGAACATGGTTTAGACCGTGCTAACAGCAAAACCAATTCTAAGATCAAATCAAAGTTAAACCTAACTTCCATAGCTTTCCAGAAAGTATTTGCTTGTCCTAATATCTGTCTTGGTTCAAAAGTTATGAGATGTCAAAGTTGACAGATTTTCTACAGAAAATTGGACAGCACCTCCCTGCTTGAGGTACTGACTTGATCCAAGAATTCCAGTTAATTCTACGCCGAATTTGACAAAACTTTATGTTACAAAGTCGTAACCCATCTCATAAACTTTTCAGAACTACCTCATTTTCTATTTTTGTATTTTTATGCAGGAATTTGTGCTCAATTTACAGAGAGTTACAGAGAGTGTTTGCTCTGCCCTGTTTTCTGGACAGTTTCAACTCTACTGCATTTTTTGACTGGTTAAGGGATGAAACACCTCTGGACCTCAATAGAAAAGTTGTAAAGCTCTTCCAAAGATTTCCACAAATGTATCATATGACCCCAACCTCGAAAGAACTCAACCTCTAACCTCTGATTTGCTTCAGCCTTATTTCAGCTGAAAACAGGGGACTCTGTCCATAATACCCTATAAGTTGAAAACTTGTTAACTTTGAGCATCCTGATTAAGGGAAGAGGTTACATCAAATTTTTAGTGCTCTAGATTGAAACTTTTAAGTTTTACATTGAAGTTGTTCATTTAGTGGAGTGTGACGTCGAAGCGTCACCAGATTATGTCTGTACTACGTTCCTCACAAAGAAAAACCTATACCGGACTTAGCCAGCTTCGTTAGTTCAGTGGCACTAAGCGTCTCTCGCACACGGATGCTACACGTATACCGTTTCGTGGTTAGACTACCTGCAAATAACTCACACAATCGTCAGACTCGGCTGCACACCGAACCCGGTATCCATATAGTTCATACACCTGGCCGTCATCACTTGCCCGGATATTCACAAGCCAAACACACCTTGAGCTACGTGTTCACGTTACTGACCACGTGACGGGGTCTCCCAAACTTGCCCAAAGCACGACAAGGAAAGGCGTTGCTCGAATACCCCAAACGATATGAAGAGTCGTAGAGGATATTAAAGTGGGTCAAGTTACCTGCCACCTATGGGGCTCCACCCTTCAGCTTGTGCGCACTGGTGGACAGCGCTTACGGGCATCCCCAAGACATAAAGCGTCCCGAGATGCACGATTTTCCTACATAAGCAAATAGGTTAGTATGCAACTTTCTATACACTAATAACATCCTTATATGGGCTACTAACTCGTTCCTCACCGAATTTTTGGAAAAGATGACCTTTTTAGTGCGTTAAATGTAAAGGCCTCAGTTTTTGAGACATATTTAAAGTGTTCATCACCACACACACACCTCATTTGAAGAAAGTTGATGAACACATTTGAAGAGCAAGTAACCACCACCAACATGCTCTTTAGAGAATAAACTCACAAAATGCAAAAGTGGCATTTTCCACATACATCATGTAGGGGCTGGACATTTGGAAAACTCATACACCTTGCTAGGAATGTCCATGCCAAGTTTCACCCCAATTCAAAACCTTTTTGAAACCTTTTTGGGTATAGCTAGAAAGAGGGTGGTTTGAACTCAAATGTAAATTCAAACTGTTTTCATCCCATGAATTCAAAAGTGGGAGGCATATTCTTACTCAGCACATTTTTGTGAGCTCACACACCAATTTTCACTCCATTTGGAGTTGATCTTGACATGAGCTAAGTTTAGCATATTCAAACTTTATTTAAATTACAAACTGAATATGTGCTGAAAATTTAGTCAAACCAAACCCAATTTGAATTCTAACCAATTGAAATGGCTCAGGGGTAGATAATTCAAATCACCATGGGCATTGTGGGGATTACTGTTTACAACAGTAATAGAGAGTTAAGTTTAGAGGTTAAAAAGGAAGTGGGACCCACATGTCAGCCACTGAAACAATTCAACCAACTGAGACTTCAGCACTCGGGTTCCCGAGCCGCCTCCGAGGGCGCCACCGAGGGGAGGCCGCCGCGCCACCAGCTGCTCGTCCACGCGCGAACCAGGTCGGTGCTGAGCCCTTCTTAAGGCGCTCCACGCCTCTGCCAAAGCCCCCTCGCTGTTTTTCCCCTCGGAAGAACACTGAGCCGACGCTCTGTCCTCTGCTGCTCGGAACTGATCGGAGAGCCACGATCACAGCCTCTCCACTCCCTCCAAAGCTACAACAAGGTACTAGGGACTTCCCTTCTCCTTCCCCATTGCTGGAAATTGGCTTAACTCGGATGATCTCGACTGTACCGAGAGCTCTTTTCAGTGAACTGAATCCGCCGCACCTCGAGCTTCCGTGGACAGCCCAACCGGGAGGTTGTCACGCCCGAGATAAGGTGTCCCTGGACTCATTAGGGGCCGGCGATGCTCACCCCCAAGTCACAGCCCGATTGCTTGATCGCCGGTGATGAATTTCCAGTTTTCCTCTTTCTCGGTACAGACCGACCTTCGGGTGCGGTTCTGTCCAATTCACGCTCTAGGAAGGGTTACAGAGTCTCAATCCGTTCCTACACAGACTAGACTTGATGGCGCATAAGTTGCCTTTGCAACTTTTAGCTTGAGAACCCCTTTAACCGGCGTGTTTCGAAGCTTGCCAACGGCGGATCCTGCGGGTAGCTTCGGGCGCATGGTGAGACCCACTTTAGAACCATCCCCGAGTCTTTCCATCGCCATGCCAAGCTTCACGAGCCACCACTGGTGCTGTAGAGCCACATCACCAGGCGTTTGGCAGGCTAGTACGCCGGTACAACGTCACCGGACTCTTCCCGAGACGCTGCGCCGTCGCGGGCTCGGTTAGAGCCAACATCGACGAGGGGAAACCCTCCCAACGTGTTCAGCACACAAAATTAGGGTCTAGCAGCGAGTTGGAGCTCGGGAGCTGACCGGACGAGCGATTTCAGCGACGCTCCGGCGACCCCGGCGGCGCTACCGCGTGGGAGGCGCGAGGTTGAAGACGACCGAGCCGGGCCTGCTGTCAGTGGGAGGAAACCTGGCGATCTGATCTTCTTGGGCACGGATCGACTGTGGCAGCGCAGGAATAAAACCTGTGGCCCGGTGTGCCCTCGCTCCAGCACCTGACACGTGTACCGTGGACCCACCGGCAGATTTAAACATTTCCTCGATTTTAATAGTTCATTCAAACTTCAAATCCTCATAACTTTGGCTAGGAAACTCCAAATCGAGTGAACCAAATTTTGTTGGATTCAGCTCTCCGAGTACTTTCCAGAAAATCAAGTTTCATTTCATGAAAATCCTTATTTCTCCAGAATTAATTCTTCAAATTTAAACTGTTTATAATTTTAACTAGAGAATCCTTTGGAGGAAAATTCTGAAATTTTGCTGGGATGTTCACCAAAATATCCCTGAACCACCATAAAAATTTCAGATCCAGTTGAGCTCATTTGATCCACTTAATGGTGTGATTAATAAAACTGTTCCAGGGAAAATAGAAAATGTTTAGAAACATTTTCAAAGTTTCTCTGAAGTTGTTTAGCTCATATCTTTAGCTCGAAACCATCAAATTGAGTGAGACCAACTCCATTAGAACCCTATGAAAATCTAGTTTTCAGAAAGTCATGGCTTGCTCCATGAAAATTTCTAGAACACCCTAAGAGCTCCAATTAAGGTCAAGTGCATAATTACTTGTGGAGAACTCAATTGAGCTTTGCTGCAACTAAAACTTGGCCAAGTCTCTGCTTAGGTTGTAACCAAACCACAGTAAGAATTTCAGAGTCATTGGGTCTGTCTAGTGGGACTTACAATGTTCACAAGTTTAATTCCAATCAAATGCATTTAAATTGATACATATACTTTTTACCTCATGTAGTCGCTAAGGTTGAGGAGGAGCCTGAAGTCTTAGACTTCGTCACTCCGAAAGAACAGCTAGCCTATGACCAACAGCAGCAAGGCAAGCCCCGGTTTGCATTAATGTTTTTACAAACTTTTATTGTTTTGAGAACTTAATTTGAGTACCATTATTCCTTGCATTAGAGTCTTGTTTGGAAACCCAAATGCATAGCCAAGAAAAGCATGGGTTGGGATTAGGATTGAAAACCCCGTTAGCCAATGCAATGCTAATATAGTGTAGGATTCGGTACAAGTCGAGTAGTTGGAACTATTCGCGAGGATAGGCTAGAGGCACTCGACTCGGGTAGAGATAGCACATGAAACACATGGCAAGAAAATGAGACCGAGCGGAGAGTAAGGGCAGCAGGACTTTGGGGCCTGGGTGCTATAGCTCCGCTCGTGTCGATTGAGGACCGAGCCGTGTGCGGGCCTGTTGAACAAGCTAGAACTGTACCGAAGACCTACCGGCTATATGGGAACCGGGAAACCGATGTAACTCGGGTAGCTGGGTGTTGAGGCATAGCTGGTCGTTCAGAGGGTAGGTTGAGAGCTTGAGGTGTAAATCGGCTGGTGGCACTGAGATGCGCGTGCAGAGACCTCTTGCTCGGGACGATTGGAGCGGTTCAACATTTGGCTGACGGGTGAAAGGTAGTTGCGTACGACGTCCGTGATAGTTGTTGTAGGCAACATCGAGTACAGGCGTACGTGACGGGTTATTCGGGTAACCCTGCAGGTGTAAATCGATTATAATCGCCGTCCCTTGCGGTCAGTGAGTACCACTTGTTCACTGTATCATGACGTAGAAAGAACAGGCTAGTTACATGTTAAAATGTTGCTGATTGAAAGATGGACTTTGATTGTTAATGATTTGTTGTAGTTTAGAGCTAACTAAAGTTCTTTTCAACTTTGGGAAAAGTACATGAGAGAAATGCGTTTCTTGTTTGATTGCGGCTCTCTCATGTGCCTTAGCGTAAGGTTCTCCACAACTTGCTGCTAAAACTTGAAAGTAAGGTTCCACCAATTAGGCGAGTCCTTGCAACTTATTTTACCTCATGTAACCTATAACCTTCCATGTAGAAGTTTCATGTTTAGGAGAGACGGGTCAGTCTTGCTGAGCCTTTGTACTCACTGCTTGTGTTTGAAGCTTTTGCAGGGTTCTATGAGGAAGGGATTCCCGAGGAGGAGACGGAACCCCAGGAGGGGAACCCCGTCGAGTGGGAGTCCTGCACGCCGCCGTGTTAGTGTGGGTGCGTGCTAGCGGGGACACGTTCACGGGCTGAACGTGAACTCGATGCATAGTCTACGCCCGTGAGTGTAGACTGGACATGTTTTGTTGTAAAAATGTTCATACACTGATTTATGTAATAAAACTTTGCTTCCGCTTTGTACCTTTAATGTGTGTTATCCGGTGTTGTGCAACGCAGCACCCCTCAGCATGATTCTGGCTCGACAAGACCGTGGGGTCGTGTCAGTGTTGGTATCAGATCTCGCTTGAGGTTTAACACACTAAAAATGTCATCTTTTTCAAAAATCCAGTGAGTAACGAGTTAGTAGCCCATATAATGATGTTATTAGTGTATAGAAAGTGGCATACTAACCTATTTGCTTATGTCGGAAAATTGTGCATCTCGGGATGCTTTATGTCTTGGGGGGTGCACATAAGCGCTGTCCACCAGTGCGCACAAGCTGAAGGGTGGAGCCCCACGGGTGGCAGGTAACCCGACCCGCTTTGATATCCTCTACGACTCTTCATGTCGTTTGGGGTATTCGAGCAATGTCTGTCCCTGGCATGGGTGGTGCAATTTGGGAGACCCCGTCACATGGCCAGCAACGTGAACACGTAGCTCAAGGCATGTTTGGCTTGAGAACATCCGGGCGAGTGATGACGGCCGGGTGTACGAACTGTATGGATACCGTGCTCGGTGTGTAGCCGAGTCTGATGATTGTGTCAGTTATCTACAGGTAGTCTAACCACGAAACGGTAGACGTGTAGCATCCGTGTGCGAGTGACGTTTAGTGCCACTGAACTAATGAAACCGGCTAAGTCCGGTATAGGTTTTTCTTTGTGAGGACGTAGTACCGACATGATCTGGTGACGCATTGATGTCACATTCCACTAAATGAACCACTGGATTGTAAAACCTGAAAGTTTTAACCAGGAGCACTAAAACTTGATGTAACTCCTTCCCTTAACCAGGATATTCAAAGTAAACTAGTTTTCAACTTATAGGATACTAAGGACAGGGTCCTCTGTGTTCAGCGGAATTAAAGCTGAAGTTAATCAGAGATTAGAGGTTTAGTTATTTCGAGGTTGAGGTCATATGATACATTCCTGGAAAGCTTTGGAAGAGCTTTACAACTTTTCTTTTGAGGTCCAGAGGTGTTTCCTCCCTTAACTAATCGAAAGATGTAGTAGAGTTGAAACTGTCCAGAAAACAGGGCAGAGCAAATACTCTCTGTAAATTAAGCATAACTTGCTGCATAAAAATCCAAAAATAGAAAATGAGGTAGTTGTGAAAATTTTATGAGATGTGTTACAACTTTGTAATAGAAAGTTATGTCAGATTGGGAGCAGAATTAACTGGAATTCTTGGATCAAATCAGTACCTCAAGCAGGGAGGTGCTGTCCAATTTTCTCCAGAAATTCTATCAACTTCGACATCTCATAACTTTTGAACCAGGACAGATCTTAGGCCAAGCAAATACTTTCTGGAAAGCTATTGAAGTTAGCTTTAACTTTGATTTTGAGCTCCAGAATTTTTTTTGCTTTAGAATGGCCTAAATCAGGTTGAAATGGAAACTGATCAGGGCTGTCATGTTGGACAGCAGATCAGCAGTCAAATTTGTTTAAATTTGAACTATGATTCCACGTCTTATGAGTTCAATTACATGTTTTATGTTATAACTCAATGGTTTACTGTTCAAATAAATATTTGACATTTATCAAATATGTTTCTACAGATGACAGCGGATAAACAATTAGAGAACGGTTGGGTGGTGTCCCACTGTTCTCACCACAGCGGCTATCCGGAAGCATTGAGGCAAATGCTTCAATATTTCGGGTATAGCGAGATGCCGCAGTACTTCACCAAAGAAGAAGGAGAGGAGGGGTACAAGGGGTGGACGATCCATGTTGAAGTTCCTGCAGGGCCTACGCCACCCGGTTGGGCGCCGTTCACCGTCACGGTGAGAGGTAGACAACTGGAGGGAATGTGGCAAGTGGCAGCCTGTGACACCATGTCGCGTTTCTGCCAGCTACACGTGAGAGCGATGGAGGGCACTCCATACGTGCTCGTTTTGGTGGAGGGACGGGCTCATCATGTGTGGGAAGGAAGGTATATGGAGGCAACCGATCCGGTGTGCCCAAGGTACAACCCCACGGAGGCGAACCTCAGCCTCCAGATAAGGGCGGGAAAGGCCGTGATGGACAGCCAAGCTGTTCATACGGAGTGTCTCGCCGCAAAGCTCAAGGAGAGCACAAGCCGTGGAGACCATTTCAAAAGTGCTCACAGCGCACTCCTCAATGTGCTCCTTTCGACGATTAAGCGACTGAACGAACAGCATAATCAGTTGCATCGTCTGAAGAATGCAAAGAAGAAAAGCCGTGTTGACATCGCGGCGTTGCAAGAACAGGTGCAGGCTCTGACCCAGCAAAACGAGGTCCTTACTCAAGAGTGGGATGACACTATTGAGGAGGGGCAAGGCTGGGAAGAGAACTACAACCAGGCCATGGACGAGGTGCACGCGTTGCAAGACCTCGTACCTCCGGTATTGGGCATACCGGTGGTCTTGGGTCTTCCGGCAATGGGAGAACCTGAGATGGGAGAGGAGGTTGTAGATCCAGAGCCACCAGCAGAGATACCAGAGGAGGACGACCCACAGGAGGTCGAGTTCTACTCTGAGTAGGAGGTTACCGTTGTCAAGAAGGACAACCAGAGTAGTGTAACCCAAACTTTTGTAACCTATGACATGTCGTGTAGGAAGTAGCGTATGTATAGGTAGTGACGACATGAGCACGACTTCTCGAACACCCGAGAATAATGTATCTTGTATAAAGTTTATGCTTTATCAATATATGTGAATGTTGTGTAAATTAGTCATGCGTCACTTCAATACCTACTGTTCCATATGGAATTTTTAAGTATGACATGTGCTGATCGCTGCTGTTTTGAATTTCAGAATGACTCATACACGTGCCAACCCGGACGTTGGGGGTTCTAGTCAAGGGGGAGAAACCTCCCAACAGCCTCCCGAGGACTCCTCGGGACAGCAGCAGCAACAGCAACAGCAAACACCGCCATCACCACCGCCAATGGTTACATTGGCCGACATCGTTGCGGCAATGGCAGGTTCTCATCAGCAGCACACGGAGTTGCTGCAAACTCTTATTGCGAATACGTCTCGACCAGAGAGGCGTCAAGATCGTGAGGAGCGTCAACAGAGCTCCTACTCCAACTTTCTAGCGACTCATCCCCCGGTATTCTCAAGGGCGGATGAACCCCTCGATGCGGACAACTGGCTCCGCACGATGGAGATGAAGTTCGGGCTACTCCAAGTGAGTGAGTAGCACAAGACTCAGTTCGCGGTCCAACAGCTCTAGGGATCCGCAAGCGCGTGGTGGGCGAACTACTGTGCTTCACATCCCACCGACCGAGTTATGACCTGAGCGGAGTTCCGGACGGCCTTCAGGGCCTATCAAATACCGCCGGGTATCATGAAGAGGAAGACGCAGGAGTTCTTACGCCTGCAGCAAGGGAGCCGGAACGCACTAGAATACTCCTGGGCGTTCAATGATCTTGCGCTCTACGTGTCGTATCACGCAGATACCAACGAGAAGCGGCAGGATCACTTCTACCAGGGGCTTAATCCGCTCCTGAAGGACAAACTGGCGATGTTCAATCGTGGCAGCCTGAACGACATAATTGATGCTGCGATTGTCCAGGAGGACTCCGGCAAGGAGTTAGCGGCGGTAGAAAGGAAGCGAAGCGCACCGCAAAGCAGCGGAGAAGGAAGTGCTCCTTCTCAGAAATATCGGATGGTGAATCGCCCACCATCAGGTCCACGCTGGCAGCCACCACAGAGGCCAATGCCGTTCCGCAGTCGGCCATATCCTTCACCGGCATTCAGGCCGGCACTGCCAGCACCACCTCCGCAACAACAACGGCAGCAGCGGGCGATGCCGCGTGCGTATGCATCTCAGCAGTGCATGCTGGGCTTTCGTCCCCCAAGCACCGGACAAGCAGCGGCCACATGCTACAAATGTGGTCGTCCAGGACACTTTGCCAGCAGTTTTCCTAAGAGGCAAGGCAGCGGAGTTGCACCGCAACTTCTGGCGAGGAATCAGCGCCGGAACGCTACTAATGCGCGGCGGGCAAACCCTAGGCCTGGCACAAGTCGGAGGAAGATCACAAGAAGCATCTGCGTATAGTCTTGCAACAGCTGTGGGATCACGAGCTATACGCGAAATTCAGTGTGAGACCTATGTGTGCTGAATACATTGGCAATTAGGATAAAAGTTAGCATTAACATTCAAAGTTTTGAATATTGCCAAAACATTCTTCTGTGGAAAGGTCCCACAAGTTCTTTGTTAGGTCCGCCAAGTGTTGGCAAGGTCCGACGCAAGGTCCGGAGAGCTCCTGCAAGGTCTGGAGAGCTTCTGTGAGGTCCGGAGCTTGTTTTTAGGGAGCTCCCGTGAAGTTCAACTCCTAGAACTGCAGCGTCTTGTTTTTGCTTTTAACTCGCAATGTTTCAAACTTGATTTATGGGAAGGTTTGCTTAGTATTAATTTGCTAAGTTTTTGGTGTGTTTTGGTGGTTATGGCTGTTATCATTTGATATGGTTTGCAACATGCTTATGTGACGTGCTCATGTAAGGTGTTGTGGTTTTCGAACTAACGTGAGTCAAGTCGAGGACTTGTGCTCGGAAGAATTGGTTGTTTATTCATGTACAGGTGTTGCTTGAGTTCAAGACATGGCTGGTGACGGGATCCTTGGACTAGTCTCAGGGAGGAGATGAGGTTCCAACAACCAAGTTCGGGAGGAGCTGTGGTTGAGTTGATCGGGAGGTCGCGCAGCATGTTTGGATCAAGGGCAGTGAATACGAAGGTTGCGTGTATGTCGTTGGAAGGTGTTTGCACGTGTGCAAGGAGTGCATGGACGTGGCAACATTGTTCCAAGGCGTGATGAAGAGAAGTGGACGTAAAGAATTGGTCGGAAAGGTCCAACCGGCTGGATTGCGTACTCAGGCTGAGGCTGAGTCGGATATGGCTCAAATATGGAAGATTTGAGTTGGTTATGATAGGATTTCGTGCTAGGCACGAAGTTGGGTTGTTTTAGGAATGTTTAGGACGTTCCTAAGGTGTTTGGAAGTCTCACGATTGCTTCTATCTGCGAATAGGAGAGTCCTAAGCAGTTATGTTAAGTTAGGATATGAGTCCAATTAGGAGTAGGAGTCCTAGATTGGATTGTTTAGCCTGAGGGCTGGCTATAAAAGCAAGGGAGGCCAGAGCTCTCGTGGGCAGAGAACTTTGGGCTGTTCCTCTTGTGTTTCTATTGAATAAAGTTCATAGTTTCGAGGAGCTTTTGTGCCTTGTTCGTCCGACTTGTTTTTCGTCAAGTCTTTCTCGCTGAGTTTCTGGACAGACCGACGTTGCTTGGTGTTTCGTTCATAACTCAAGTTTTACAGATCCGATTGACGTGATTTTTTTTGGGTTGTCTTCACAACTAAATTATCTATCATCTGTGAAAATTTCACGAGCTTCAGATCTGTAGTTTTTGAGATACACGAGTTTCTTTGCAGCATTGCAGATCTGTTTTATATCGGGTAGAACAGATTGATCTTCGTTTAATGTTTTGATCGTATCTCAAGTTTTACTTCGTGTTTTCAAGTGATTCTTGTTGAATTAGATCCGTGACTTGATTCTCTACCTCTCTACTTGATTTGTCACGGTTGAACACGTTTGAAAACACTTGCACACACGGTTTCTTTAACCGATTGATTTCTTGCTGAGGGGTTTTTGTTGTTTCCTCTGCGAAAAGTTTTAATCTACCATTCACCCCCCCTCTGGTAGATTTTCACGTGCTCTTCGATACTACAATTGGTATCAGAACCAAGGTGCTCTAATCTTTGTGATTTGCACGTGTTTTAACTAACCATCATGGAGAAGTACTCCGCAAAACCTTGTGTGTTCAATGGCATCGATTTTCAGGTTTGGAAGGCGCGGATGGAGGCCTACATACAGGCGCAAGGCTTCGCCATATGGGAAAAGGTCTACCGGGACTTTGATGTACCACCCAACGATCAAGTTATGGCTGCGAACATGAGAGATGTTGACAACAACAACAAGGCTCGCAACTTGATCATCCAAGGATTGACTCAAAGCGACTTCGACCGTGTTGCACACCTCCGATCTGCATATGATGTTTGGAAAGCTCTTTGTGACTACCATGAAGGATCCAATACGATCAAGGAGGTAAGGCAAGATATGTTCAAGAAAGAATACATGCGTTTTGAGATGCAACCCGGTGAGTCAATTGACGACCTTTTTGCTCGCTTTAATAAAATTCTCATCAACTTGCGTAGTGTCAATGTTAACTTTTGAGATGCTGAAAATGCTAGACAATTGTTAGGAGCATTAGATGTGTCAATTTGGGAGATGAAAGTTACATCTATTCGTGAATCTACTGTCATGAGTTCTCTTACTTTAGACGTGCTTTATTCTAAATTGAAAACTCATGAAATTGACATCATCTCACGTAAAAACCCCAACAAGTCTATTGCATTTGTTTCGCAACGTGACATGTCTAGTTCTAGTCAATCATCATCTAGTGGTGCACTCTCTTTGCTGTCGTCTCTAACCCTTGAACGGATTGAAGAGTTTCCAGAGGAGGAGCTTGCACTTATCTCTACTCGGTTCTCAAAAGCATTGCAAAATGTGAGAACTAGAAGGAGAGGAAGCTCCGGACCTCAACGATGTTTTGAATGTGGTAAGACAGGACATTTTCGTACGGAGTGCCCTAACCTTTCAGGTCCGACTTCACGTGAAGAAAAGCAAACAAGGCCGAAGAAATCGTTTGCAAAGAATAAGAAGAAGAAAGATTTATCAATGCGCAACATAGTGCATAGTATGATCTCTGCACTTCAAAATTTTGGCTCAAGTGATGTGGACACAGGTAGTGATGAAGATGAAGAAGCTATGGCAAATATGTGCTGCATGGCGAGCAAGTCAAGTTCAAGCTCCGAGGAGGCAGAACACAACAGCGACGATGAAGAGGTATGTCCCACTTGCGAAGAAATGTGTGATGCTATTTCTCGTGCTACTATTATATTAAAGAAAAAGGATAAAAAACTTAGGAACAATGCTGTTAAAATTGAATCACTAGAATCTGAAATTAATCGTTTAAAAACTTTGATTCCTAGTGATGATTCTTGTTCCTCATGTGATTTGATTTATGAACAATTATCCTCTTTAAGAAGTGCACACGCATCTACACTTGATAAACTTGAACTTGAAATTGAAAAGAACAAAGAGCTTGCTGCACTTAATGATAAAAATTTGAAAGATGCTTGTTGTTCTATAATTGATTTGCATTGTTCTTCATGTGATGATCTGAATAAGAAACTAAATGATGCTATGAATGAGATTTCTATTTTGAACAATGCTTTACGTGTGCATGAAGTTAAATATTGTTCAAATTGCAAACTAAAAGGAAAAACTTCATGTGAAAACTGGTTTGATCTGTCCAATAAACTTGATGACATGCATAGGACACTAGATCGGTTTTCTAATGCAAATAAGAACCTAAACTTGCTGCTGAATTCTTCCAAGTCTTGTAATGATAAAACTGGTTTAGGTTTTAATTCTCATGCTCATGCTAAGGCACACCCACCTAAAGTTGTAAAGTCATGAGGAAGCGGTTTGATTCAAACAGCTCCTAGACAAAAAGAGGTGATTTTCAAATCTGCAGGAGTACTGTCCCATTCGGGTTCTAATAAACGTGTTGCTTGCTCATCTAGACATGATAATAAGGTTATTTTTCATTGTACCTACTGTGGTAGAGATGGTCATGTCATGGATTTTTGTTATATACTAGCTAAACACGATAAGAAACAAAGAATACTTGCTAGATCACATAACAACCAAGCAAAATCTGGTAGACCGAATGTTCGGAGCTTGCAACCTGCTGTAACGAGTCAAAAACTTGCTCCCGGACCTACTGTTTTTTGTGCTACATATAACACATCTTCTAAGTCAGTAGTTGGGAACAAAAAATTTTGATGTTTGGCTCATAAACCTGCTGTACCTTCTCAGCTTTCACGTGTTATTCCTGCTGGACGTCGTGTGACTCAGTACTGGATTCCTAAAAGTATTTTAACTAACCTCAGTATTGAGTCATTGACGTATTGTGCTGCTGTGTAGGTTTCACGTTTGAGGAAGAAGAACATTTGGATTGTGGATTCAGGTTGCTCACGCCACATGACCGGTAACAAAGAATGGTTCTCCTCTCTCTCTTTTGTGTCACGTGTAGAAAATGTTACTTTCGCCGATAACTCTTCTACTCCCATAATTGCTAAAGGTTCGGTTAGAGTAAACAATCTCTACACTTAGAAAGATGTAGAACTTGTTAAAAATTTGAAATACAGCTTGCTTTCAGTTTCACAATTGCTAGATGAAAATCTAGAGGTTAGCTTTGCTAAAAATTGCTGCAAGGTTGTAGATTCAAAATGTGAGCTTTTGTTTAACATGTCTAGGTTTGGAAGAGTTTTTTAAAGCTGATTTTGATTTGTCAACTTCTAAGCATCGGTGTCTAGTTGCTAATGATACAAAGGATCTATATTTTTGGCATCGTAGACTTGGTCACATAGGCTTTGATCATCTCACTCGTGTTAGTGCTCTCGATCGCATACGTGGGCTGCCGAAGCTTAAAAAGGACAATGATATTGTGTGCTCTTCTTGTAGACATGCTACGTTTGTTGCAGGTTCACATGCTCCTCTCACAATGACTATGACAGCTGAACCGGGACAACTTTTACATCTTGACACAGTAGGTCCGGCACGTGTTCAATCCTTCGGAGGTAAATGGTATGTGCTTGTGATTGTTGATGATTATTCCAGATATTCTTGGGTTTATTTTATGGCATCTAAGAATGAAGCTTTTAGTCATTTTAGAACTTTATTTCTTAGATTATCTATTGATCACCCAGGATCATTAAAAGCAATTAGAAGTGATAACGGAACTGAATTTAAAAACCAATCCCTTGATCACTTTTGTGCTGAAAATGAAATAGATCATCAATACTCTTCACCCTATATACCACAACAAAATGGTATCGTAGAAAGAAAGAACAGGACCTTAGTTGAGATGGCTAGGACTATGGTTGATGAATATCAAACTCCTAGGAAATTTTGGTCTGATGCAATTGCAACCGCTTGTTATGTCTCAAATCGTGTTTTCTTGCGTGATAAGCTTGGAAAAACCCCATATGAGCTCCGGTTTGGACATAGGCCTAGTGTTACACACTTTAGGGTTTTTGGTTGCAAATGCTTTGTTAAGAAACATGGTAATCTTGATAAATTTGAAGCTAGATCTGTTGATGGAATGTTTCTTGGTTATCCATCTCATACTAGAGGCTACCGTGTGCTTTTACTTGATACTAACAAAATTGTGGAGACTTGCGAGGTTTCTTTTGATGAAGCTAGCCCAAGTAATAGCTCCGATATTGCAGGTCCGGATCCATATCCTCAGGGGGAGAGTATTTTTATTGAAGAAGATGAAGAAATGGTGCTGCTGCCCGAAAACTCGGAAGTAAATAACGATCAAGCTGCTGATTTTGCACCACAACCAGCACCAACAGTCACTACTGCTGGTTCGGACCTTCCTCAATCAACAAGCTCTCCTAATCAAAGGTCCGAACATGAAGAAGAAGGTGCTCGTGAAGTGTCTACTCCCCTCCGAGTACTCAAAAGTCATCCTCCACAACAAATCATTGGAAGCTTGCATGAACGAGTCACTCGGTCTAGGTTTTGCGATCCAAACTCTCATGCTCATTCTGCTTTTGTTGCTTCTTTTGAACCCAAGAATATATCACACGCACTCACAAATGAATCTTGGATTAATGCCATGCAAGAAGAGTTAGAAAATTTTGAAAGAAAAAATGTTTGGAAACTTGTACCTCCACCTCAAGGTCACACATTAATTGTAACTAAATGGGTATTTAAAAATAAGCAAAGTGAGGATGGGGTTGTGGTTAGGAATAAAGCTAGGTTGGTTGCTCAAGGTTTCACTCAAATTGAAGGTCTAGATTTTGATGAAACATTTGCTCCTGTTGCTAGATTAGAAGCTATAAGAATTTTATTAGCATTTGCTGCATCTAAAGGTTTCAAGTTATATCAAATGGATGTTAAAAGTGCTTTTCTTAATGGCTACATAGAGGAGGAGGTTTATGTTAAGCATCCACCGGGTTTTGAAAATCCAAATTTTCCTAATCATGTTTACAAACTGTCCAAAGCCTTGTACGGTCTAAAACAAGCCCCTAGAGCATGGTATGATAGGTTAAAAACATTCTTACTTGAAAAGGGGTTTACCATGGGCAAGGTTGATAAAACTCTTTTTGTACTTAAGCATGGCAATGACTCATTATTTGTTCAAGTGTATGTGGATGATATTATCTTTGGTTGTGCTTCTCATGATCTCGTGTCCAAGTTTTCAGTTATGATGAGTTCAGAATTTGAGATGAGTATGATGGGAGAACTCACATACTTTTTGGGGCTGCAAATCAAGCAAACAAAAGAAGGAACTTTTGTGCATCAAACTAAGTATACAAAGGACCTTCTTCAGCGCTTCAACATGGACAAATGCAAGCCTCTTCAGACACCAATGGGAACAGCAACAACACTTGAACTTGACGAAGATGGTGACCCGGTCGATAAAAAAGAATACAGAAGTATGATTGGATCACTTTTGTATCTTATGGCGTCAAGACCGGACATACAATTCAGCGTATGTCTTTGTGCACGTTTTCAAGCTTCTCCACGTGCTTCACATCGCCAAGCCATCAAAAGGATTCTCAGGTACCTACATGGAACTCAAGAATTTGGCATTTTTCTTCCTTCTTCCTCAACCCTTTCTTTGAAAGCTTTTTCGGATGCTGATTTTGGGGGTTGTAGGATTGATAGGAAAAGTACTTCGGGTGCTTGTCATTTTCTTGGTAATTCACTTGTTGCTTTGTCCTCTAGAAAACAAAGTTCAGTTGCACAATCCATGGCCGAATCTGAATATGTAGCTGCGGCTAGCGCTTGCTCACAAATTCTTTGGATTGTTCAAACACTTAAGGACTATGGGGTTGATTTAGATAGTGTTCCACTGTTTTGTGATAACACTAGTGCAATTTGTATTGCTAAAAACCCCGTGAAACACTCTAGAACTAAGCACATTGACATTAGTTATCACTTTCTTCATGATAATGTTGAAAAAGGAAACATTGTGCTTCACCATGTCGATACCGAACAACAATTGGCTGATATTTTTACAAAACCTTTGGATTTCACTCGTTTTTGTTTCATTCGTAGTGAAATAGGGGTTATGCATCCTCATGGCTTAAATTGAGGGGGAGTTTTTGAAACTTTGAAAGTCTATGTGTGAATCTGAAACTAAAATAATATGAGCATAGTATTTCATACATATATGACTTTGTGATTCCTTTTACAGGCTGAAAGTTCTTACTACATTACTCATGTTATACGTTTTGTAGTTTTTGTCATGACTAGTAATTGGAATAATTACTTACACTAAATCTGGTCATGATCGAACTTTCTTGCTGTTTTGAACTTGTTGCGTGCTCACAAGTGCTTTTAATCATAAAAAATTAATCAAGTGATCAGCTCACATGTTGAGTTTTCAAATAAAAAATTGAGAAAAGATCAAGAGAATATGCATGCATCACACTTCTTCTTTTGAGATTGCTTATCGTTGCACTAAGATATGAACTTGGAAAGAATTGTGTATGACTAAAATCATGTCCTTAAGCTTCTGATTGTCAAATGACATAGGCTTGGCTTGGTTGGTTAGAATAAGGCTGATGCGGCATATAATCTCTTGCAAATATCATATGATCAACTTTGTGCCTTAAATGATTATGAATAATAATAATGCAGCAACAAGTGTCATGTTTTCAGGTTTTGAAATAGTTGAGTAAGGGAGATCATGACTTTCTTAAACTGAAAAATACATTTGATCTCTAGCATGGCTTACACTACTTTATGTATCTCATTGATGTGATAGTGTAAGTAAACTGATAGTATGACTTGGATGAGCTTTGTTTTGTATGTATATGTTATAATATGCTCATAACATTTAAAAATTTCTCTTTTGAACCTTGCTGAATACATTGTCAAAGGGGGAGAAATATGTATAAGGAGAGATTTTTTTTACACTTTGCATATGTTATACACTTTCTACCTTCTCCGATTTTAAAAAATGGGGAGAAATTAATAAAGGGGGAGAAATGAGTTTTCAAAGCTTTTCAAAACTTTTCATAAGCCAATGTTCGGATTTTAATTGGTGTTGCCAATGCATTCATCAAGGGGGAGATTGTGAGACCTATGTGTGCTGAATACATTGGCAATTAGGATAAAAGTTAGCATTAACATTCAAAGTTTTGAATATTGCCAAAACGTTCTTCTGTGGCAAGGTCCGACAAGTTCTTTGTTATGTCCGCCATGTGTTGGCAAGGTCCGACGCAAGGTCCGGAGAGCTCCTGCAAGGTCCAGAGAGCTTCTGTGAGGTCCGGAGCTTGTTTTTAGGGAGCTCCCGTGAAGTTCAACTCGTAGAACTGCAGCGTCTTGTTTTTGCTTTTAACTCGCAATGTTTCAAACTTGCTTTATGGGAAGGTTTGCTTAGTATTAATTTGCTAAGTTTTTGGTGTGTTTTGGTGGTTATGGCTGTTATCATTTGATATGGTTTGCAACATGCTTATGTGACGTGCTCATGTAAGGTGTTGTGGTTTTCGAACTAACGTGAGTCAAGTCGAGGACTTGTGCTCGGAAGAATTGGTTGTTTATTCATGTACAGGTGTTTCTTGAGTTCAAGACATGGCTGGTGACGGGATCCTTGGACTAGTCTCAGGGAGGAGATGAGGTTCCAACAACCAAGTTCGGGAGGAGCTGTGGTTGAGTTGATCGGGAGGTCACGCAGCATGTTTGGATCAAGAGCAGTGCATATGAAGGTTGCGTATACATCGTTGGAAGGTGTTTGCACGTGTGCAAGGAGTGCATGGACGTGGCAACATTGTTCCAAGGCGTGATGAAGAGAAGTGGACGTAAAGAATTGGTCGGAAAGGTCCAACCGGCTGGATTGCGTACTCAGGCTGAGGCTGAGTCGGATATGGCTCAAATATGGAAGATTTGAGTTGGTTATGATAGGATTTCATGCTAGGCACGAAGTTGAGTTGTTTTAGGAATGTTTAGGACGTTCCTAAGGTGTTTGGAAGTCTCACGATTGCTTCTATCTGCGAATAGGAGAGTCCTGAGCAGTTATGGTAAGTTAGGATACGAGTCCAATTAGGAGTAGGAGTCCTAGATTGGATTGTTTAGCCTGAGGGCTGGCTATAAAAGCAAGGGAGGCCAGAGCTCTCGTGGGCAGAAAACTTTGGGCTGTTCCTCTTGTGTTTCTATTGAATAAAGTTCATAGTTTCGAGGAGCTTTTGTGCCTTGTTCGTCCGACTTGTTTTTCGTCAAGTCTTTCTCGCCGAGTTTCTGGACAGACCGACGTTGCTTAGGTGTTTCGTTCATAACTCGAGTTTTACAGATCCGATTGACGTGATTCTTTTTGGGTTCTCTTCACAACTCAATTATCTATCATCTGCGAAATTCTCACGAGCTTCGGATCTGTAGTTTTTGAGATAAACCAGTTTCTTTGCAGCGTTGCAGATCTGTTTTATATCGGGTAGAACAGATTGATCTTCGTTTAATGTTTTGATCGTATCTAACGTTTTACTTCATGTTTTCAAGTGATTCTTGTTGCATTAGATCTGTGACTTGATTCTCTACCTCTGTACTTGATTTGTCACGGTTGAACACGTTTGAAAACACTTGCACACACGGTTTCTTTAACCGATTGATTTTTTGCTGAGGGGTTATTGTTGTTTCCGCTGCGAAAAGTTTTAATCTACCATTCACCCCCCTATGGTAGCTTTTCACGTGCTCTTCGATCCTACATTCAGCAAATGCAAATTTTGGATATCGCAAGTGCCTTTTCTCGGGCATATCATCTCAGTGGAGGGTATCGCTGTAGACCCGAGCAAGATCATGTGGCGGACCGGAATCCGCTCATCCAGGATCGCAGAGGGTGGTGCCGCACGATGTGACAACTGACAGCACACATCATAAGGACACCTTTTATTACATGGGAAACCAATTGAACTGTACAAACAGGTACAATCTTGAGTTACAAACTATTGTTTATATTGCACAGCGGAAGTCTAAATTATACAACTCACGCCCGCATATCTAGCAAAAGTCGGCTGCCCAGCCCTAGGGCAACCCACACTAGCTGCACTCCTCAGCTCAGCGCAGCGTGTACGGCTCCCACTCAGCCGTGGTCCCCGATGGAGGGTAACCCTCGCCGGTGGACTCGTAACCCGAGTCCGTGGGTGGCTCCTCACCTGAAAAACACTTAAGCAGCAACTGTGAGCACGATGGCTCAACAAGACTTAACCCGACTCACCTAGGCATGAAACTCTACATGTGGGGTACAATGGACATGGGATGGTACATTTCAGCAAACTGACGCGCCTATAGTTTATCCTTAGTTCATCTTTTAGCCACAAGTTAGCAGGTTATGCATCTGAAATTTAGTAAGCAATATTTGGTGGCACACATGTAACAATACAATTATATCATACAGCAGATTGAATCATACCATTCCATAAATTATCTATGTTACGATGCAGTGAACAAGCGGTACTCGTCACCGTGAGGGACGGTGAATCAACTCGACATACACCTGCAGGGAAACCCAAAGAGCACGTCACGTACGCCCACCCGTGGAGCTGCACAGCACGCTCACTCGATGTCGTACGGGACAACCTTTCACCCAACAGCCCAAACGTCGAACCGGTCGCACCGAAACGGACAGGAGGTTCCCTAGACGGAGCATCTCTCTATGCCCATTAGCGGATTTCCACCTTGCTGCCCTCAACCTACACCTATAAATCGGTGTGCTATGCCTCGACGTCCGGAGGTTTAGGTTACATCAGTTTATCGGGGCACATATATCCGATATGCCTTCGGTATGTTCAATGCTTGCTCAGCAGGGCCACACACGGATCGGTCCTCAATCGACACGGACAGGGCTGCACACACAAGACTTCCTCTTGCTGCGCCCTAGCCCCTGCCTAGCCTCATTTCCATTACTAAAGTGATGTCACATCACTCGAACCAATCCCGTGTGTCCCAAGCCTAAACTCGCGAGTAGATTCCAACTACTCAACTTGTACCGAAGTCCTATAAATGATTAAGCATAGCCTGTCTACTCGAGGCCTTAGACACTACCCTCACTCTTATAGGAAAATTCTGGTTATGCAATTGGGTTTCATCCATCCTACACCTAATGCACATACATACTTCACACTAGACATGTAAACAAAGCAAAACTTTATAAAACGGGTTAATGCAAACCGGGGCTTGCCTTGTTGCTGCTGGTCAGTGGTTAGGTCTTCGTCCGGAAGGAGGAAGTCGAGCACTTCCGGAGTCTCCTCGCCTTCAGCGACTACACGTTAACGATATGCTATATGTCAATTTAAATGTAATGTGTAAACTTAAATAAGTAATTACTATAACTTTAGATAACCCTCCCCTTTGTTTCTGGAATTTTTATGGTGGCTTGGTAGGGTCCTAACTAGAGTCTTGACCAAGTTTCATCTGAAACAAAGTTCATTTGAGCTTTGTACAAATAAAAGCCTATTTGGTCAATATTAGAGTCTCTATGTAATTCCAGGTTTTTTCATGGATCCAACCATTACTTTCTGGAAACTAGAATTTAATATGGTTCTAATGGAATTGGTTTCATGTCATTTGAAGAATTCTAGAGGAAGTTATGCCCTAAACAAGTTTTTGAGAAAATCTGAAAAATGTTTCTGTTCATTTTTCTATTTTCTCAGGGTAGTCCTCTTAATCACCGCATTAGGGGGACTAAATGAACTTGGATGAGTCTGAAAATTTTACTATGACTCAAGGATTTTCCAATGACCTTCTCAGACAAATTTCAGCATTTTTCATAAAGTAATTCTCCAGATAAAATTTCCAACAGTTTAAATTTTAGGGAATTAATTCTGGAAAAATATTAGGTTTCATGAGATGAAATTGGTATTTCTGGGAAGTACTCATAATTCTGAGTTCAGAAAAATTTGGTTCACTGGATTTGGAGCTTCCTAGCAAAAGTTATGTGCATTTGAAGTTTGCACAAAAACTGAAAATTCCCAAAATGTTTAAACTCTGCGGGTGGGACCCACTCTTTAAACCGGTCCACTGAAAATGCGGCCACACCGCGGCCCATGGGGTTTTACCCGCGCTGCCGCACCGAATCCTGGCCGCAAATGGATCCCCGCGCGAGAACAGATGCTGAACGGTGTACCCGCCCCCCCCTTCGTCTACCTCGCGCCATCCCGCAACTCCCGCGGCGGCGCTTCGCCGGAGCTCTCGCCGCCGGGCGTTCCGCCACCCGACCTTCGACGAGACTTGCCACCTGTGTCTAACTTGGCTCGGAGAACACGCTGGTGCCCTCACCGAAGCTTGGTGATGGCCGGAACCATGCCCACGACGGTGACAGTGGTTCTCTCTACTCCGGCGATGTCGCCCGGGCTACACAGGGCCTTATTCTTCAAATGGTTTGCTCCTACAGCTCCGTCGTGGCATGCTGAGCACGAGTATGAACTCGGTTGGCCCTGGAAACGGCTGGAGCTACGTGCTCACCGTCGACCTAGGCCTGATATCGGCTGTGATCGGAAAACTTCGAAGAACCGTAACCCTATCCCATGGTTTTCGCTGGTTTTTGATCCTAGGTGGTCGTGGACAAGTGCAGAACTCGTGTGTATCTCGGATAAAACCGGTGCTGAGCCAACACCCGTGAATTTTAGGATTTGGGGTGGCTCGGTTTTAAGAACACCGAAACGTCCCCGAGGAAATTCTCCACCGACAGTGCACGAAACGACGAACGGTTTGGACTAGAAGGATCATCACCTTAGGGCGGTTGTTTCTCGTGTTGATCGTCGGGTATGAAGGAGCCTGTGTTGCCCGGACGCCGGCGACCAGAGAGCGCTGATGAAAACGTTCGTGAGCGGAGGCAACTGTGAGTGGGAGAACGTCGGCTCAGCCGAGGCACCGTGAAAACGACCGAGTGGGCGTCGCGCTGGCGCGGTGACTCGAGGTTTTCACCGCGCGGTGGCCTCTTCCACTCGAGCACAGCAGCAGGAGGTGTCGCGCGCTGATCGCCGGCTGCCGAGTGACTCGCCCGAGCTGCCTTCGGTCTTAAGCCTGCTGACCAGTGGGCCCTCTTCTCCCCGTAATGTACTATTCATTTTTCATCTCTGTTTTTGCTGAAAATATCCCCAGCTACTCACAATTGAATGTGAGAATTAATCACCAAGTCATAGTTTGAATTTGGTTTCCCTAATTCGAACTTTGTTTGGCTAAACTTGCTTCATGTTTAAACTGAAATTCAAATTCAGTTTTGAATTATTGCAAATTTAGCTCCCGACAAGATGAATTCCAATGGGGATGAAAATTGATGGATTAACTAAGAAAAATGTTCTGAGTTTGAATGTGAATCTAACTTTTGAATTTGAGTGATGAAAGTTGCTGCAATTTGAATTTACATTCAAATTGGCCTCTTTTTCAAATGCCTCCAAAAGTGCCTCAAAAGTGTTCAATTTGCATGAAATTTGGCCTGAACCTTCCCAAGACTTTTTAAGTCCTAGGGGTGAGCTCAACCTCTCATGTTCATGTGTAGAGATCCTATTTTGTGAAAGTTAGGGCTTTCCACTCTCATCATCCTTTTGATGGAGGTTACTTGCTCTTCACAATTCTTCACAAGATATCCACAACAAAAACTGTGGTGTTGTGAGGTGATGAAAAATTTTTGCAAGTCCCTTTTCTTGGGCTTTTACATCCCTCTCCCCTTAAAAGAATCTCGTCCCGATATTACAAAGGAAGAGACAGCGATGTAATAGGAACTCACCCATGTTGAGATGCCATGAACTCCGGGTAATTTGAGCGAAGGAATTCCTCGCTCTCCCACATCGCTTCTTCGGCGGTGTGGTTGCTCCAGAGTATCTTGTAGAACCACAACGTTCGGCTACGCGTGGTACGGGCTTTTTCATCAATAATTGCCACCGGATATTCATCATACGACAAATCCGGTTGCAACTCGCCGATGTCTTCGGTAGGAATAGCAGCTGTATGCTTCAGACATTTTCACAGTTGTGAAACATGGAAAACGTCATGGACACCAGCAAGAGATGCCCGTAGCTCCAGCCTATACGCCACTGGTCCACACTTCTCGGTGATAGCATAGGGTCCAATAAAATGGGGAGCAAGTTTCCCCTTCACACCGAACCGGTGCACGCCTTTCATCGGAGACACACGGAGATACACGTGCTCCCCGACGTCAAAGTGCCGCGGTCTACGCCTCTAATCAGCGTAGCTTTTCTGCCGGGATTGAGCGGCCTTAAAGTTGGCTTGAATCATCCGAACGCGCTCTTCGGCGTCGTTCACCACATAAACCCCGAAAGTGACCCTTTCACCGGACTCGCACCAGTTTAATGGGGTGCGGCACTTGTGACCGTAGAGAGCTTTTTGTAGGGTGCCATCTTGATACTCGCCTGATAGCCGTTATTGTACGAGAATTCCGCCAACGGTAGGTGATCATCCCAGTTCCTACCGTGGTCGATGGCACATGCTCTCAACATGTCTTCTAGTACTCGGTTCACCCTTTCTATTTGGCCATCGGTCTGAGGGTGATAGGCGGAGCTCCTGATCAGCTTAGTACCCAATGCATCATGTAGCTGCTCCCAAAAGTGAGATACAAATAATGCACCTCGATCCGAGATGACGGTCTTGGGTACCCCATATAAGCATAGAATCTTTGCTATGTACAGCTCCGCATATTTACCGGCATTGTAACGTGTATGCACTGGGATGAAGTGAGCCGTCTTGTTAACCGATCAACGATTACCCAAATGGAATCATGCTTGTTGGAAGTCAAGGGTAATCCCACAATGAAATCCATGCTCACATCTTCCCATTTCCATGCCAGAATTTTCAGGGGTTGCAGAAGCCCTGATTTCTTCATATGATCAGCTTTCACTCGTCTACACGTATCACACTCGGATACGTACTTTGCCACTTCCCGCTTCATCCGTGTCCACCAAAATTTCTTTTTCAAATATTGGTACATTTTGTTACTGCCCAGATGAATGGAGTATTTAGACAAGTGAGCTTCATCAAGAATCTTCTTCCTAAGCTCCATATCCCGTGGTACGACTATGCGGTCATTGAACCATAGCGTCCCCTCATCATCCTTCCGGAAACTTTGATCTCCCCATTGTCTATCCGTCTCCAGAGATGTGCCATGCCCTTATCAATCTTCTGAGCTGCAATGATGTCCTTCCTAATAGTAGGGATGAGGGCAAGGTTGTAGAGAGATCCATAAGGAACCAAGTATAAACTCGGCTCTTCCTCCTCCACCGGTGTAATGGTGAGGTTATGGACATGTGATTTCTGACTCAGCGCGTCAGCGACCACATTCGCCCCTCTGGGGTCGTAATGAATCTCAATCTCATAGTCTTTGATTAATTCTAACCACCTTCTTTGCCTCATATTCAGCTCCTTCTGGGTGAAAATGTACTTCAAGCTCTCGTGGTCAGTGTAGAGATGCACCAAATTCCCCAGGAGATAGTGCCTACACATTTTCAACGCCAAAACCACAGCAGCAAGCTCACGATCATGAGTCGGATAGTGCTGCTCATGGTTCCAAAGTTGGCGTGAGCCATATGAGACCACACGTCCTTCCTGCATCAACACGCAGCCGAGCCCAATACTGGACGCATCACAATACACGTCAAAGGGCTTGGTTGTATCCGGTTGAGCTAAGACCGGGGCTGTTATGAGATGCTTCACCAAAGCTTGGAACGCTCCTTCACACGCCGTGTTCCAAACATATTTTGGTCCCTTCTTCAGCAATTCTGTCATTGGCTTAGTGAGCTTGGAGAAGCTTGGAATGAATCTCCGATAGTATCCCGCTAAACCGAGGAAGCTTCTGACTTCATGGACTGAAGTGGGAGCTTTCCATTTCAGCACTTGCTCTATTTTGCTTGGGTCAATCACAATGCCTTCCTCGGAGATGATATGTCCCAAGAATGGCACTTGGCTGATCCAAAACTCGCATTTTCTGAACTTGGCATAGAGCTTGTGGTCCCGTAGGCGTTGAAGAACAATCCTCAAGTGTTCGGCGTGTTCTGCTTCTGTCTTGGAATAAACCAAGATATCATCAATGAACACCACCACGAACTTGTCCATCTCCGGCATGAACACCGAGTTCATGAGATACATAAAATGTGCTGGAGCATTTGTGAGACCAAAAGACATGACGAGATATTCGTATAAGCCATATCTCGTCGAGAATGCCGTCTTCAGAATATCCTCCGCCCGGATCTTTATCTGATGATGTCCAGAGCGAAGGTCCATCTTGGAGAACACACTTGCACCCACAAGCTGATCAAATAATATGTCAATGCGGGGCAGTGGGTACTTATTCTTGATGGTGACAGCGTTGAGCGGCCGGTAGTCCACACACAGCCTCAAGGTTTCATCCTTCTTCTTCATGAACAGCGCCAAGCATCCCCAAGGCGAGGAACTCGGCCTAATGAAACCTTTGCTCAACAGGTCATTGAGCTGTTCTTTCAGTTCAGCCAGCTCATTTGGAGCCATTTTGTATGGTCTCCATGATATGGGCGTAGTCCCGGGTGCAAGTTCAATCTTGAACTCGACATCCCGCTCAGGTGGCATGCCCGGAAGATCATCCGGGAACACGTCGGGGTACTCCCGGACTACGGGGATGTCCTCTAACTTGAGAGCTTCAGTATTATGGATTTCTGAAACCTCCCGGACTGGAGTGTCTAACACCATGGAATCCGGATGGTGGAATGGAGAATTTAAATGAACCGTCCGTGTCCGAGTATTCAGGACAGCACCATGGTAGTTTAGCCATGACATCCCTAAGATTGCATCAATCTTTTGCCCCGTAATGATTATCAAGGTGGTGGGATATAGCTTCCCACCTAAGCACAGAGGTGCTGTTGGAATCATCATATTTGCTGAAATCTTCCCTCCCGGTGAGCAGATCATATATGTGCAGTCGGTTGGGAAGACTTGCATTTGATGCTTAGCCACATAGGATGCACTTATAAAACTGTAGGTTGCACCAGAATCGAATGATATGATGATGGCTTGATTGTTGAGAGTGAACATACCTGCTAGCACGTTGTGTCCCTCCGGGGCGTCCTCATTGTCGAGGTTGTGAACGCCCCCAGTCTGCTGACCAACCTTCTTGACCGGAGGTCGGCCTCGAGCACCACCCTGGAACTGGGCTTACCCGCTGCTTTGCTGCCCCTGGGGACAGTCCTTCGCGAAATGGCCCTCCTGGCTACACGTGAAGCAAGTGAAGCGGGGCGGTTCTCCACTGATCGGCAGACGGAAACCCGGGGCGCGTTGTGGCGGTGGGAACGCCCGGGGTGTCGTCTGCTGTTTCTGCTGCTGTCTCGGTGGTGGCATCGGTGGTCGGAACGGAGGTGACTGAAAAGGATGACCCCCGAACCGCTGAGGTCGCGCCGGTGGATGCCACTGCTGTCCGGATGGTGTCCGATACACCATGCGGTACTTCTGGGGAGCGCCACCCCCACTTCTAGGTGGGGTGCTGCGCTTCCGCTGCTCAGCCGCCAACTCCCGCTGATCATCTTCTTGCATTATCGGGGCATTGACGAGGTCGTTGAAGGTGCCGCGATTGCTTTGGGCGAGATGTGTCTTCATCTCGGGGTGTAACCCCCAATAGAAATGCTCCTGCTTCTTCTCCTCGGTGGAGATGTAGTCTGACGCATATTGCGCCAGATGGTTGAAGGCTCGGGAGTAGTCATGGGCACTCCTCCCGCCCTGCTTCAGTTCCAAGAATTCTTGGAACTTCCTCTTCATTATCCCGGGAGGGATATGGTAAGCGCAGAACACCTCCAAGAACTCTTCCCACTCCACGGCATGGCCAGCCGGACATGAGGCTACAAAGTTCGCCCACCACGCACCAGCGGCACCGTGAAGCTGCTGCGCCGCGAACAGGGTCTTTTGCCGCTCCGTGCATTGGAGCAGCCCGAACTTGGACTCTGTTTTCCGCAGCCAATTGTCGTCCTCCAGTGGTTCTTCTGCTTCAGTGAACACTAGAGGGTGCGTACTCATGAAGTCCGAGTATGTCACCTCACGTGGCTCACGAGGGCTCCTCTCTTGACCCCCCCCTGTGACGTATTCTGCACAATCGTGCGGAGCAGGTCGGTCTGCTCCTGACGATTTCCCACCAGTGCTGCTATCACATCCTCTAGGGTAAGCGGAGGCGGCGGCGGTGGTTGCTGCTGCGGGGTGCTGTCATAGGCAGGTAGCTGGGAGTCATTGCCTCCCTGCTGGCTAGAGCCACTAGTCTCGTGCATGGTCCGAGTGCGAACCATCTGCAACCATACGACATTAAACATCAGTCCCGCAACATATTACATGCAGTCCAAAAAATAGGCGTAAAACATAATGACATTAAAACATGCGATACATCTCGTATGTAGATAATGTAATAACTTTGCACAAGCTATACCATCATGAGAACAAATACAAGCTAGTTAAATCCAAATTGATGAACCTCCTCCTTGGAAGCTCACCACAACTAGGTTTGGTCACTACGAGACGTTACTATCGCTTGGTCATCACGTATACCACCCTTTTAACTTCAATACGACACAAACATGGTCTCTAGCAAAAGAAACTTGAGTAAAGCATATACTCAAGCTTTCACTAGTTGAAGATAACCACTCATGAGTATGTTCTACCCCATGGGATGTACTTAAACCCCCTAGGGTACAATAATCTCCCAAATGAGTTCAACTGTCATTCCGCTGTCAGAATGACCAGTTTCTGCAAATCCCAGATTTCGATCTGGTTCTGGGCATCTTCATGACTCAAGTTGAATACCAAAGTTAAATTTAACTTAAGTATCTTTCCAACAAGTACTTACTTGCCCTTAGATCAGCTCTGGTTAAAAAGTTATGGTAATTCAATGTTAACAGAATTTCTGGAAGAATTCCAACAGCACTTCCTTTGGAAGTTACTGTTTTCAACTCATATTTCCACTGAATTCCGTGCTGAAATTTCAGAAACCTTGAATAACAAAGATGTAACTCATCTTCTACCCTTTCTAAATATGTAGAATATGATAACTTTAGATTTTTATACAGGGAGTTATGCTTGAAAAACAGAACAGTCCAGAGGGTGTTTTGGATCTGTCCTGGTTCTGGACAGTTTACAATCCTCTGAAATCTAAGCCATCTTAAGGTGTGATTCAGCCCTGAAAGTCTACAACAAAGTTGTAGAGTACTTACACACCTTTCCAGAACTATATCCTACACCTCCATTGGTCAATGACCTGTGAATTTTGCTCTGTTAAAGTTCAGCAAACTTGCTGCCAAAACAGAGCACTCTGTTTTTCAATCCTTTAGAACTACACTGATCAATTATCAAAATTTTCTACCCCACCAGGGTCCTAAATGTTGCAACAATTGATTTTAGTTCCTTGTTATTATTACCTTTCATGCACATGCCTATGATATGTCGGTACTACGTTCCGCACAAAAGAAAATCCTAACCGGATTATCCCGGCATATATGTCTCAAGTGGTGGCACTGAACGGTCTCTCGCACACGTTTACTACACGGATACATACGTGGTTAGTACCTGCAGAAGACCGCACAATAGTGATGCACTCAAAGGTTGTTTCATTTCAGGCAGTTCCATATTTGAAATTAAATACAAACGCCCGTATCATTGCCATATGGCCGTCCTTGAGTTAAGTCATGTCTCAAGGTACGTGATCGTGTTTCAACACCACACGACAGGGAATCCGAGTAGATCATGAACGGGTCGTCACAGTTGGGAATGTTATCAACCCAACAGATACCACCTACTGCCCTGCAGGGCACGCCGATGGCAAGCGCTGCGTATGTCCTCCTGGGCTACTTCCAGACGAGCACACTCTCGCGTTACTGACCACGCGATGGGGTCTCCACTTACTTGCCTAATGCACGCTAGGGATCAGCGTTTCATATGAACTCAGGAACATGAAGAGTCCAAGAGTTTCATATTGACGTCTCACACCAAGCTGTGAGACCTATCCCTGAACAACGTTCCTCGTCAGGGGAGCTAACCGAAATTGAATCGCTTTCGGTGGCGTTCCTCACCATTCTTACCAGAGCGTAGGTGCGTCGTTACATAATAAATATTCAAAATTATAACACATAAGTTAGTCTTGCCACTTTAAGTAACTACGCTAATATAGTCCTTACTTGGGCAAACTACCGGATCCTCACCGTAAACCTAAGTTTTTCCCGTAATACCGTCCTTAAGTATTGTGCTATCCCCAAAGAAGCTCTGATACCAGGCTGTGGCGGACCGGAATCCGCTCATCCAGGATCGCAGAGGGTGGTGCCGCACGATGCGACACCTGACAGCACACATCATAAGGACACCTTTTATTACATGGGAAACCAACTGAAGTGTACAAACAGGTACAATCTTCAGTTACAAACTATTGTTTATATTACACAGCGGAAGTCTAAATTATACAACTCACGCCCGCCTATCTAGCAAAAGTCGGTTGTCCAGCCCTAGGGCAACCTACACTAGCTGCACTCCTCAGCTCAGCGCGGCGTGTATGGCTCCCACTCAGCCGTGGTCCCTGACGGAGGGTAACCCTCGCCGGTGGACTCGTAACCCGAGTCCGTGGGTGGCTCCTCACCTGAAAAACACTTAAGCAGCAACCGTGAGAACGATGGCTCAACAAGACTTAACCGACTCACCTAGGCATGAAACTCTACATGTGGGGTACAATGAACATGGGATGGTACATTTCAGCAAATGTACGCGCCTATAGTTTATCCTTAGTTCATCTTTTAGCCACAAGTTAGCAGATTATGAATCTAAAATTTAGTAAGCAATATTTGGTGGCACACATGTAACAATACAATTATATCATACAACATAATTGAATCATACCATTCCATAAATTATCTACGTTACGACGCAGTGAACAAGCGGTACTCGTCACCGTGAGGGACGGCGAATCGACTCGACATACACCTGCAGGGAAACCCAAAGAGCACGTCATGTACGCCCACCCGTGGAGCTGCACAGCACACTCACTCGATGTCGTACGGCACAACCTTTCACCCAACAGCCTAAACGTCAAACCGGTCGCACTGAAACGGACAAGAGGTTCCCTACACGGAGCATCTCTCTATGCCCGTTAGCGGATTTCCACCTTGCTGCCCTCAACCTACACCTTTAAATCAGTGTGCTATGCCTCGATGTCTGGAGGTTTAGGTTACATCGGTTTATCGCGGCCCATAGATCCGATATGCCTTCGGTACGTTCAATACATGCTCAGCAGGGCCGCACACGGATCGGTCCTCAATCGACATGGACAGGGCTGCGCACACAAGACTTCCTCTTGCTGCACCCTAGCCCCTGCCTAGTCTCATTTTCATTACTAAAGTGATCTCACATCACTCGAACAAATCCCGTGTGTCCCAAGCCTAAACTCGCGAGTAGATTCCAACTACTCGACTTATACCGAAGTCCTATAAAACATTAAGCATAGCCTGTCTACTCGAGGCCTTAGACACTACCCTCACTGTTATAGGAAAATTCTGGTTATGCAATTGGGTTTCATCCATCCTACACCTAATGCACATACACACTTCACACTAGACATGTAAACAAAGCAAAACTTTATAAAAAGGGTTAATGCAAACCGGGGCTTACCTTGTTGCTGCTGGTCAGTGGTTAGGTCTTCGTCCGGAAGGAGGAAGTCGAGCACTTCCGGAGTCTCCTCGCCTTCAGCGACTACACGTTAACGATATGCTATATGTCAATTTAAATGTAATGTGTAAACTTGAATAAGTAATTACTATAACTTTAGATAACCCTCCCCTTTGTTTCTGAAATTTTTATGGTAGCTTGGTAGGGTCCTAACTAGAGTCTTGACCAACTTTCATGTGAAACAAAATTCATTTGAGCTTTGTACAAATAAAAGCCTATTTGGTCAATATTACAGTCTCTAAGTAATTCCAGGTTTTTTCATGGCTCCAACCATTACTTTCTGGAAACTAGAATTTAATATGGTTCTAATGGAATTGGTTTCATGTAATATGAAGAATTCTAGAGGAAGTTATGCCATAAACAAGTTTTTGAGAAAATCAGAAAAATGTTTCTGTTCATTTTGCTATTTTCTCAGGGTAGTCCTCTTAATCACCCCATTAGGGGGACTAAATGAACTTGGATGAGTCTGAAAATTTTACTGTGACTCAATAATTTTCCAATGACCTTCTCAGCCAAATTTCTGCATTTTTCATAAAGTAATTCTCCAGATAAAATTCCCAACAGTTTAAATTTTAGGGAATTAATTCTGGAAGATTATTAGGTTTCATGAGATGAAATTGGTATTGTTGGAAAGTACTCAGAATTCTTAGTTCAGCAAAATTTGGTTCACTGGATTTGGAGCTTCCTAGCAAAAGTTATGTGCATTTGAATTTTGCACAAAAACTGAAAATTCCCAAAATGTTTAAACTCTGCGGGTGGGGCCCACTCTTTAAACCGGCCCACTGAAAATGCGGCCACACCGCGGCCCATGGGGTTTTACCTGCGCTGTCGCACCGAATCCTGGCCGCAAATGGATCCCCGCGTGAGAACAGAGGCTGACCGGTGGACCCGGCCCCCTTCGTCTACCTCGCGCCATCCCGCGACTCCCGCGGCGGCGCTTCGCCGGAGCTCTCGCCACCGTGCGTTCCGCCACCCGACCTTTGATGAAACTTGCCGCCTGTGCCTAACTTGGCTTGGAGAACACGCTGGTGCCCTCACCGAAGCTTCGCGATGGCCGGAACCATGCCCGCGACGGTGACAGTGGCTCTCTCTACTCCGGCGATGTCGCCCGGGCTACTGAGGGCTTTATTCTTCAAACGGTTTGCTCCTACAGCTCCGCCGTGGCATGCTGAGCACGAGTATGATCTCAGTTGGCCCTGGAAACGGCCGGAGATACGTGCTCACCATCGACCTAGGCCTGATATCGGCTGTGATCGGAAAACTTTGAAGAACCGTAACCCTATCCCATGGTTTTCGCTGGTTTTTGATCCTAGGTGGTCGTGGACAAGTGCAGAACGCGTGTGTAGCTCGGATAAAACCGGTGCTGAGCCAACACCCGTGAATTTTTGCATTTGGGGTGGCTCGGTTTTAAGAACACCAAAACATACCGGGGGAAATTCTCCCCCGACAGTGCACGAAACGACGAACGGTTTGGACTAGAAGGATCATCACCTTAGGGCGGTTGTTTCTTGTGTTGATCGTCGGGCACGAAGGATCCTGTGTTGTCCGGACGCCAGCGACCAGAGAGCAGCGTTGAAAACGTTCGCGAGCGGAGGCAACTGTGAGTGGGAGAACGTCGGCTCAGCCGGGGCACCGTGAAAACGACCGAGTGGGTGTCGCGCTGGCGTGGTGACTCAGGGTTTTCACCGTGTGGTGGCCTCTTCCACTCGAGCGCAGGAGAAGGAGGTGTCGCACGCTGATCGCCGGCTGTCGAATGACTCGCCCGAGCTGCCTTCGGTCTTAAGCCTGCTGACCAGTGGGCCCTCTTCTCCCCGTAATGTACTCTTCATTTTTCATCTCTGTTTTTCCTGAAAATATCCCCAGCTGATGAAAGACCGAAGAGTGGTCGCGTATGGATCACGGCAGCTCAGAAACCATGAACAGAATTATCCGACTCATGACTTGGAGCTCGCTGCCGTGGTACTTGCACTTAAAATGTTGAGGCACTACCTACTCGGTAACCTCGTACATTTATACCGACCACAAAAGCCTCAAGTACATATTCACTGAGAAGGAGCTGAACATGAGGCAGCGAAGACGGTTAGAATTGATAAAGGATTACGAAATAGAGATCCATTATCACCCGGGCAAGGCAAACGTTGTGGCGGATGCGCTGAGCCGCAAGTCACACGTCAATAATATGACCATCACACCGTTGGAAGAAAGCGAACCACCACTGCATGTGACTCCACATGGAGCTCTCTACAACTTAGCTTTGATCCCCACCATCCGTGAAGAGATAGCGGCAGCCCAGAAAAATGACAAGAGCATGTCACATTTACGGAGACGCATAGACAGTGGGGAGTTGAAATGTTTCCGGAAAGACGGAGACGGCGTCCTATGGTTCAAGGACCGGATCGTCGTACCCCGTAAACCAGAATTACGGAAGAAAATCTTTGATGAGGCTCACTTGTCAAAGTTTTCTATTCACCCCGGCAGCAACAAAATGTATCAAGAACTCAGAAGCAAGTTTTGGTGGACACGAATGAAGCGGGAGATCGCAAAGTACGTGTCCGAGTGTGATACATGTCGAAGGGTGAATGCAGATCATATGGGGAAACCGGGACTGCTGCAACCACTAGGCGTTCCTGCCTGGAAATGGGAGGAGGTGAGCATGGACTTCATCGCCAGTTTACCCACCACCTTTCAGAAACATGATTCTGTGTGGATGATCGTCGACCGGCTCACCAAAGTTGCCCATTTTATCCCAGTCAACACCAACTACAACGCCAAGAAGTATGCTGAACTGTACATCTCACGGATCTTATGCTTGTACGACGTGCTCCGTACCATCATATCGGATCGGGGCACTTTATTTGTGTCCCGTTTTTGGGAGCAGCTACACGCTGCATTGGGGATGAAGCTGATCCGTAGTTTAGCATACCACCCGCAGACGGATGGGCAAACCGAGCGGGTAAATCAGATTCTAGAAGATATGCTACGAGCTTGCGCGCTCAACCACGGCAAGAATTGGGATGATCACTTGCCGTTAGCCGAGTTCTCGTACAATAATGGTTACCAGGCCAGCATCAAGATGGTGCCTTACGAGGCGCTATACGGGAGAAAATGCCGCACACACTTGAGTTGGTGTGAGTCTGGTGAAAGGGTTACCTTCGGGATTGATCTTGTCAACAACGCGGAGGAAAAGGTTCGGCTGACTCAAGCGAACCTAAAAGCCGCTCAATTCCGACAGAAGCAATATGCGGACCGGAGGAGACACCCACTACAATTCGAGATCGGGGATCACGTATACCTGCGTGTGTCTCCAATGAAGGGCGTGAACAGATTCGGGGTGAGAGGAAAGTTGGCAACCAAATTCATCGGTCCATTTCAGATTACCGAAAGATGTGGATCAGTAGCATATCCGGTAATTTTCCACCGTCCTCTCTCTCATTTTCACCTTACAATCTCGGGACGAGATTTTTTTTAAGGAGGGAGGAATGTAAAGGTCTCAGTTTTTGACACATATTTAAAGTGTTCATCACCACACACACACCTCATTTGAAGAAAGTTGATGAACACATTTGAAGAGCGAGTAACCACCATCAACATGCTCTTTAGAGAATAAACTCACAAAATGCAAAAGTGGCATTTTCCACATACATCATATAGGGGCTGGACATTTGGAAAACTCCTACACCTTTCTAGGAATGTCCATGCCAAGTTTCACCCAAATTCAAAACCTTTTTGAAACCTTTTTGGGTATAGCTAGAAAGAGGGTGGTTTGAACGCAAATGTAAATTCAAACTGTTTTCATCCCATAAATTCAAAAGTGGGAGGCATATTCTTACTCAGCACATTTTTGTGAGCTCATACACCAAATTTCATTCCATTTGGAGTTGATCTTGACATGAGCTATGTTTAGCATATTCAAACTTTATTTGAATTACAAACTGAATAGGTGCTGAAAATTTAGTCAAACCAAACCCAATTTGAATTCTAACCAATTCAAATGGCTCAGGGGTAGATAATTCAAATCACCATGGGCATTGTGGGGATTACTGTTTACCACAGTAATAGAGAGTTAAGTTCAGAGGTTAAAAAGGAAGTGGGACCCACATGTCAGCCACTGAAACAATTCAACCGACTTTGATTTCAGCACTCGGGTCCCCGAGCCACCTCCGATGGCGCCACCGAGGGGAGGCCGCCGCGCCACCAGGTGCTCGCCCACGCGCGAGCCAGGTCAGTGCTGTGCCCTTCTTAAGGCGCTCCATGCCTCTGCCGAAGCCCCCTCGCTGTTTTTCCCTTCGCAAGAACACTTAGCCGACGCTCTGTCCTCCGCTGCTCCGAACTGATCGGAGAGCCATGATCACAGCCTATCCACTCCCTCCAAAGCTATGACAAGGTACTAGGGACTTCCCTTCTCCTTCCTCGTTGCTGGAAATCGGCTTAACTCGGATGATCTCGCCTGTACCGAGAGCTCTTCTCAGTGAACTGAATCCGCCGCACCTCGGGCTTCCGTGGAAAGCCCAACCGGGAGGTTGTCACGCCCAAGCTAAGGTTTCCATGGACGCGTTAGGGGTCGGCGATGCTCACCCCCGAGTCACAGCCCGATTGCTTGATCGCCGGTGATGAATTTCCAGTTTTCCTCTTTCTCGGTACAGACCGACCTTCGGGTGCGGTTCTGTCCAATTCACACTCTAGGAAGGGTTAGAGAGTCTCAATCCGTTCCTACACAGACTAGAACTGATGGCACATTAGTTGCCTTCGCAACTTTTAGCTTGAGAACCCCTGTAACCGGCGTGTTTCGAAGCTTGCCAACAGCGGATCCTGCGGGCAGCTTCGGGCGCACGGTGAGACCCACTTTAGAACCCTCCCCGAGCCTTTCCATCGCCATGCCAAGCTTCGCGAGAAACCACTGGTGCTTTAGTGCCACTTCGCCAGGCGTTTGGCAGGCTAGCACGCCGGTACAACGTCACCGGACTCTTCCCGAGCCGCTGCACCGTCGCGGGTTCAGTTGGAGCCAACGTCAACGAGGGGAAACCCTCCCAACGTGTTCAGCACACAAAATTAGAGTCTAGCGACGAGTTGGAGCTCGGGAGCTGACCGGACGAGCGAGTTCAGCGACGCTCCGGCGACCCCGGCGGCGCTACCGCGTGGGAGGCGCGAGGTTGAAGACGACCGAGCCGGGCCCGCTGTCAGTGGTAGGAAATATGGTGATCTGATCTTCTGTGGGCACAGATCGACTGTGGCAGCACAGGAATAAAACCTGTGGCCCGGTGTGCCCTCGCTCCAGCACCCGACACGTGTACCGTGGACCCACCGGCAGATTTAAACATTTCCTCGATTTTCAGAGTTCATTCAAACTTCAAATACTCATAACTTTGGCTAGGAAACTCCAAATCAAGTGAACCAAATTTTTTTGGATTCAGCTCTCTGAGTACTTTCCAGCAAATCAAGTTTCACTTCATGAAAATCCTTATTTCTCCAGAATTAATTCTTCAAATTTTAAATTGTTTAGAATTTTAACTAGAGAATCCTTTGGAGGAAAATTCTGAATTTTTGCGATGTTCACCAAAGTATCCCTGAACTACCATAAAAATTTCAGATCCATTTGAGCTCATTTGATCCACCTAATGGTGTGATTAATAAAACTGTTCCAGGGAAAATAGAAAATGTTCAGAAACTTTTTCAAAGTTTCTCTGAAGTTCTTTAGCTCATATATTTAGCTAGAAACCTTCAAATTGAATGAGACCAACTCCATTAGAACCCTCTGAAAATCTAGTTTTCAGAAAGTCATGGCTTGCTCCATGAAAATTCCTAGAACACCCTAAGAGCTCCAATTAAGGTCAAGTGGATAATTACTTGTGGAGAACTCAATTGAGATTTGCTGCAACTAAAACTTGGCCAAGTTCTCTGCTTAGGTTGTAACCAAACAACAGTAAGATTTTCAGAGTCATTGGGTCTGTCTAGTGGGACTTACAACCTTCACAAGTTTAATTCCAATCAAATGCATTTAAATTGATACATATACTTTTTACCTCATGTAGCCGCTAAGGTTGAGGAGGAGCCTGAAGTCTTAGACTTCGTCACTGTGGAAGAACAGCTAGCCTACGACCAAGAGCAGCAAGCCAAGCCCCGGTTTGCATTAACCTTTTTACAAACTTTTGTTGATTTGAGAACTTAATTTGAGTACCATTATTCCTTGCATTAGAGTCTTGTTTGGAAACCCAAATGCATAGCCAAGAAAACCATGGGTTTGGATTAGGATTGAAAACCCCATTAGCCAATGCAATGCTAAGATAATGTAGGATTCGGTACAAGTCGAGTAGTTGGAACTACTCGCGAGGATAGGCTAGAGGCACTCGACTCGGGTAGAGATAGCACATGAAACACATGGCAAGAAAATGAGACCGAGCGGAGAGTAAGGGCAGCAGGACTTTGGGGCCTCGGTGCTATAGCTCCGCTTGTGTCGATTGAGGACCGAGCCGTGTGCAGGCCGGTTGAACAAGCTAGAACAGTACCGAAGACCTACCGGCTATATGGGAACCGGGAAACCGATGTAACTCGGGTAGCTGGGTGTTGAGGCATAGCTGGTCGTTCAGAGGGTAGGTTGAGAGCTTGAGGTGTAAATTGGTTGGCGGCACTGAGATGCGCGTGCAGAAACCTCTTGCTCGGGACGATTGGACCGGTTCAACATTTGGCTGACGGGTGAAAGGTAGTTGCGTATGACGTCCGTGTTAGTGTGGGTGCGTGCTAGCGGGGACACGTGCATGGGCTGAATGTGAACTCGATGCATAGTCTACGCTCGTGAGTGTAGACTGGACATATTTTGTTGTAAAAATGTTCATACACTGGTTTATGTAATAAAACTTTGCTTCCGCTTTGTACCTTTAATGTGTGTTATCCGGTGCTGTGCAACGCAGCCGTGTTAGTGTGGGAGTCGTGCACGCCGCCGTGTTAGTGTGTGTGCATGCTAGCGTGGACACGTTCACGGGCTGAACGTGAACTCGATGCGTAGTCTACGCTCGTGAGTGTAGACTGGACATATTTTTTTGTAAAAATGTTCATAAACTCGTTTATGTAATAAAACTTTGCTTCAGCTTTGTACCAATTTATGCGCATTATCCGGTGCTGTGCAACGCAGCACCCCTCAACATGATCCTGGCTCGACAAGGCCGTGGGGCCCTCGCATGATAATTGAAAATAATTTAATAGAAAAATTTAGAGACATGATTGTCTCTTAGAAAATGTGCTCAGTTTTTGAAGAAAATAGACTATAACAACTAGATGTGCAACATCTCAATCCACATTTTGGGAGTCGAGGATATTCTGCTCACTTCTAAGTTCGCAAAAGCGTTTTTCATCTAGTGTCTTGGTAAAGATATTCGCTAGCTGTTTTTCAGTTCTAACCTATGAAATGACTATGTCTCCCTTTATCGAGTTCACGTTCAGCCCGTGAACGTGTCCGCGCTAGCACGCACACACACTAACACGGCGGCGTGCACGACTCCCACTCGACAGGGTTTCCCTCTGGGGTTCCGTCTCTTCCTCGGGAGTTCCTTCCTCATAAACCCCTGCAAAAGCTTCAAACACAAGCAGTGAGCACAATGGCTAAGCAAGACTGACCCGTCTCTCCTATACATGAAACTTCTACATGAAGGGTTTAGGGTACATGAGGTAAATAGGTTGCAAAGGACTTGCTTAATTATTGGAACCTTACTTTCAAGTTTTTGCAGCAGGTTATGGAAAAACTTATGATAAGGCACATGAGAGAGCCACAATCAAACAAGAAACACATTTCTCTCATGTACTTTGCCCAAAGTTGAAAGGAACTTTTATTAGCTCTAAACTACAAGTCATTTAACAAGCAATGTATATCTTTCAAAGCAGCAAACTTTTAACATATATCTAGCCTGTTCTTTCTACGTCACGGTACAGTGAACAAGTGGTACTCACTGACCACAAGGGACGGCGATTATAATCAATTTACACCTGCAGGGTTACCCGAATAACCCGTCACGTACACCCGTACTCGATGTTGCCTACAGCAACCATCACGGATATCGTACGCAACCACCTTTCACCTGTCAGCCAAATATTGAACTGGTCCTATCATCCCGAGCAAGTGGTCTCTGCGCGCGCATTTGCAGTGCCACCAGCCGATTTACACCTCGAGCTCTCAACCTACCCTCTGAACGACAGGCAATGCCTCAATACCCAGCTACCCGAGTTACATCGGTTTCCCGGTTCCCATATAGCCGGTAGATCTTCGGTACTGTTCAAGCTTGTTCAACAGGCACGCACACGGCTCGGTCCTCAATCGACACAAGCGTAGCTACAGCACCCAAGCCCCAAAGTCCTGCTGCCCTTACTCTCCGCTCGGTCCCATTTTTCTTGCCATGTGTTTCATTTGCTATCTTTACCCGAGGAATGTGCCTCTAGCCTATCCTCGCGAGTAGTTCCAACTACTCCACTTGTACCAAATCCTACACTATCTTAGCATTGCAGTAGCTAACGAGGTTTTCAAGCCTAATCCCAACCCAGGGTTTTCTTGGCTATGCATTTGGGTTTCAATCAAGACTCAAATGCAAGAATTAAGTGGGTGCCCAAAGTAAGATCTCAAAACAGTAAAATTTGTAAAAGGGTTAATGCAAACTGGAGTTTGCCTTGCTGCTCTTGGTCGTAGGCTAGCTGTTCTTCCGGAGTGACGAAGTCTAAGACTTCGGGTTCCTCCTCAACCTTAGTGACTACATATGAATAATACAAATATGTGTCAATTTAAATGCATTTGTATTGAAGTTAAACTTCTGAGAGGTATAAGTCCTGCTAGACAGACCCAATGACTCTGAAATTTCTACTGTGGTTTGGAAACAACCTTAGCAGGGACTTGGCCAAGTTTCATTTGCAGCAATCCTCATTGGAGCTCTCCACAAATAATTATGTGCTTGGCCTTAATTTGAGCTCCTAGGGTGTTCTAAGGATTTTCATGGAGCAAGCTATGACTTTCTGAAACTAGATTTTCAGAGGGCTGTAATAGAGTTGGTCTCACTTAATTTGAAGGTTCCTAGTTAAAGATATGAGCTAAATAATTTCAGAGAATTTCTAAAAAATGTTTCTGGACATTTTTCATTTTCTCTGGAACAGTTTTATTAATCACACCATTAGGTGGATCAAATAAGCTCAAATGGATCCTAAATTTTTATGGTAGCTCATGTATATTTTGGTTAACATCCTACCAAAATTTCAGAATTTTCCTCCAATAGGTTCTCCAGTTAAAATTCTAAAAAGTTTAAATTTTAAAGAACTGATTCTGGAGAAATAAGGATTTTCATAGAGTGAAACTTGATTTGTTGGAAAGTAATCAGAGAGCCCAACCCAACAAAATTTGGTTCACTAGATTTGGAGTTTTGTAGCCAAAGTTATGTGGGTTTGAAGTTTGAACTAAAACTGAAAATCAAAGAGAAGTTTAAACGTCTGCCGGCGGGTCCCACACACAGTGCTTCGTCTTCCTCCTCGCGGCAAACACCCGGCAGCAGCGGTCTCCGGCGAGACTCGCGGCAACCGAGTTTCCGGCCACCCCTCGGCCCTAAAACTCGCCGCATCCCCCTTTTTCTGACCTCCTGAACTCAGCTGTGAGCTCGCCGGCCACCGGCGATGCCGGAAACCTGCGCGCACCGGCGACAGCAACCGCTAGGGTTTTGCCGAGGTCGGTTTTGCACCAAAGTGCACCAACTCGATCGGGAATTGCTCAGAGAGCATCAGTGGAGCACGAGGAACATGAAACAAGGCCTTGGGGAAGCTAGAAACGCCGGCAACCATACCCTCGACGAGCCGAGGTACTAAGCAGCGGCGGCGAGGAAAACGGCCATATCTCGGCCGATCCTCAACAGTTTTCCTTGCTTCTTTCTCGAGCGTGTGCGCTAGCATGTGTAGAACCTACTGGCCAACCGGCTTGACCAACAATAGTGTGTGGAGTCCGAATTTCAATCGGAGGTGAGCTCGACTCATATGCACTAGCTCTCGGTATATTTGGAAATTCTCGTCCTATGATTGATCATTTGCTACAAGTCTTGAAGCTACACGACCTAGGATGTATAGCGCACCTTTCTTGTATAGCAAGCGGGCGACGACGACGGCTGTGGCGCTCTGTCGACGGTGACCCGAGGTGAAGTTCCGCCGGTACTCGTCAGAGCTCGGTGGAAATCCTCAATTTGCCGCCAAACCCCGCAAGATAACTCCGGAGTACTGTGACAGCACGGTAGAGCACAAGATGGCGATGCTCTTTGGTGCAGACTGCTCGAGCAACCGAGGCTTGGCTAGCTTGAGCGATCAGAAATGGAGGTGCCGGCGTTTATCGAGCGAGCAGCACCGAGGGCGAGTGATCGCGTGAGAACAGAAGAGAACATGGCTTTGAGCTGCTCGGGACAGAATATCAACACCGAACGGTGGCTCCAGCGGTGCGTGGAGGAAGAAGCTGCTGGCGCCGACGTCCTGGCGTGGTGGCGACCGCGGTGGGAGCCCGAGACCCAAGTATTCGGTGCTTCAGTCGGTTCTCTGATTTTTGAAGCTGACATGTGGGTCCCACCCCAGTTTTAACCTCCAAACTTGAATTTTTCCTACTGCTCTAAACAGTAGAGACCGAAATAGCCTTGGTGATTTGATCAAATTCCCAAATGGCTACTGGACTTGAATAATTCGAAATAAAATTTGATTTGATCAAATTTTCAGCAAAGGTTTAGTTAAAATTCAAATTTGATTTGAATTTAGCAAAATAGCTCATGTCTAGATCAACTCCAAATGTAGTGAAAATTAGTGTGTGAGATTACAAAAATGTGCTGAGTAAGGATATGCCTCCCACTTTTGAATTCATGGGATGAAAGTAGTTTGAAATGGAATTTGAGTTCAAACTACCCTCTTTCTAGCTATACCCAAAAAGACCTCAAAAAGGTTTTGGATTAGGGTGAAACTTGGCATGAGTATTCCTAGCAAGGTGTAGGAGTTTTTCATATGCCCAGCCCCTATATGATGCATGTGGGAAAAGTCACTTTTGCATTTTGTGAGTTTATTCTCTAATGACCATGTTGATGGTGTTTACTTGCTCTTCAAATGTGTTCACAAAGTTTCCTCAAATGAGGTACGTGTGTGGTGATGAACACTTTGAATATGTGCAAAAAACTTAGGCCCTTACATACAACAATGTTGCACATTTCATAAACTTTCCAATGGTGTATCATAGGCTCCTTAGGGGTCTTTCTATAGAAAGTTATGGCTTAAAAACAGAATGGTCCAGAGAGGTTTTTCTGCTGTCCTGGTTCTGGACAGTTTGCCTTCAGATGGACTTTTCACGCACTTAACGTGTGATTTTGCTCTGGAGGTTTACAAAGGAGTTGTAGATCACTTGAAAATTTTTCCAGAACTGTATCACACACCTTAATTGGTTAAATATACTCAGAGATATGCTCTGTTAAAATCAAGCAAGAATTTCTGCCAGAAACAGAGCACTCTGTTTTTGAAATCTTTGAAACCTAGACCTTCTCTCATTTGAATCTTAGCTCAAAATAAGAGTTCAGTAACTAATATTTGTTTCAAACTTCCATTTTTAGTTGAAAGTTAGCTCATGAATCATTTTTTCATAGGGAAGAGGTTATTAAGTGTAGTACGGTGTCGATGCACCGTAAGAACAATGTCGGTACTACGTTGCTCACAAAAAGGAAAATCCTAACCGGATTATATCGGTATATACGTCTCAATTGTGGCACTAAACGGTCACTCGCACACGTGCATTACATGGTATACGTACGTGATTAGTACGTGCAGAAGAACACTCAATGATGATGCACACATAGGTTTTCTCATTTCAGGCAGTTCCATATCATACTAAAAACATACGCCCCGTATCATTTCCATACAGGCCATCCTTGAGTCAAGCCACGTCTCAAGGTACATGGTCGCGTTTTCACACCACACGAGGGGGAACCCGAGTAGAGCGCGAACGGGTCGTCACGGTTGGAAATTTTATCAACCCAACAGATACCACCTACTACCCGACAGGGCACGCCGATGGCAAGCGCTGGGTATGTCCTCCTAGGCTAATTCCAGAAGAACACACTATCGCGTTACTGACCACACGATGGGGTCTCCACTTTCTTGCCTAATGCACGTCAGGGATCAGCATTTCATATGAACTCAGGAACATGAAGAGTCCAAGAGTTTCATATTGACGTCTCACACCAAGCTGTGAGACTTATTACTGAACCACGTTCCTCGTTAGGGAAGCTAACCGAAATTGAACCGCTTTCGGTGGCATTCCTTACCATGCTTACCTGAGCGTGGGTGCGTCGTTACAGAATCAAAATTCAGAATTATAACAAGTATGTTAGTCCTGCCACTTTAAGTAACTATACTACTATAGTCCTTATGTGGGCCTAATATCATTTCCTCACCGTATCCTAAGTTTTTGTCGTAATACGATCCTAATTCCATGCACGGTTACCAATGCGGTTCTGATACCACGCTGTGAGGGCCCGGACCCGATCACGGGGCCGTGCCACTCGCACGGGAATCGCATTGGGTGGTGCCGTGCGATGCGGCACCCAATAGCACACATAATAAAGCATCATATTACATAAATCAAGCGGAAGCTTACAAAGTGTGAATTTTACAAATACTTCTCAAAATAATCTACAGCAAAAGACTAATACAACTCACGCCTCATATCTATGCTAAGCAACAGAGAAGATGTCCAGCCCGCGGACCCTTCTCGCAAGCAACGCGATCACTATAGCAGCGGCAGGGGTCGCCATGAGTTCACCACTCAGAGAGTTCTGAGTCTCATCTGACACCCATACATGTCAGCGTAATGTTATTACCTGCAAAACAACTCATGCAGTATCCGTGAACATGAAGCTCAGCAAGACTTAACCGTGACCCTAGTCATGAAACTCTACAAGCTCAAAATAGAGGGCTCAATATAGAAGTTTACACAAAAGATGATCTTGAGCTAAAGGAGAGTCCTTACTTCAAGTTTTAAGCAACTTTTATAGCCCTCGCACAATTTACATCGAGACTCCACAATCAAACAAGAAATACTTCATCTCGATGTCACTTGTCCGAGGTGGAAGTAACTTTATTGAGCTAACCTAGACCCATACAGACCTTGCGCCATCAACGTCGAAACTCCACAATCAAATAAGAAACGCTTTGCCTCGACGCTACTAGTCCAAGGTGGAAATTAAATTTAGTGAAGTGTTGATCATTCCTCATCTCCATTATGATGATTACTCACGAAGCATATTAAAATTTTCCCTGTTTATTACTACATCACGACTCAGTGTACAAGTATGCTCGCTACCGTGAGTGCCGGTGATTGCAATAAAAAACACCCGGCTAACACGACACGTACGCCCGTACTCGACGTTGCACACAAACACATCACTGACGTTGTACGTGGCCACCTTTCACATGACACCCAAATATTGAACCGGTCCCACCGACTGGGATTAAGTCTCACTACGGAAAACCCTCGTAGAGCCAACTTCTCTATCCTTTCAGCATCTGCATCAGACGGTGGGATTTCCTCGACACCCAGGTTAACATGTTACATCGGTTTCCTGGGTCCCATATTGCCAGTATGCATCTGGTACACAACTCAAACTTGTCACGCAGGGCCGCACACGAGAACGGGCCTTAATCGACTCGGACATAGACTAGGTTCACAGGACCACGTCCTTGAGCCTTCCATCCACTGCCCGGTCTCCATTCCCAACTATGAGGATCAATTCCCAACTCTTCCAATTGATCCTCCTTAATCCTGGTTCACGAGTAGGAAACTGAACACTCGAGTTATGCCTCTTTTGATCCACTTTTGTTAACTTGAGATCAACAGTTATAATCAATTGATAACCTACTCTACATTAAACTTCAGGATTTTCTGGGTCATGCATTTGGAGTTTCATACCATCTAGACTTAATGCAATAAACAAAATGCTAGACATTATAAAGTGAATACAAATAAAAACTTGTATGTTTTGATGCAAACCGGGGCTTGCCTTTGTTTTGCAGGGGACTTATATATAGGGTTCAGTTAGTGAAGACAACTTGGCTTGACCAATCGCTTTCCTCCTTCCTTGATCTCCACTCCGATGACTTCAAATGCTTCACGTAGATGCTACACGTTATGAATATGCATATGAATTTAATTGTAAGGATTTTTCTAACAAGTTCGAATGACAAATTTTAAAACTGGAACTCTGTTTAAGAATTTAAAATGACACTGGTGCTTGTGGTTTGGGTTTGGGCTAATTAACAAGATTAAGTGCTAAGTGTCTTCCCTATTCATGTTTTAAGCACCTAAAGAGGTTAAACAGAACAGGGGTGATCCAGAACCCCAATGGAGCTGAAAATCTTCATGTGAGTTCCTTATCACAAGAAAATCACCTGGACCAAAAATTAGCACTTTTCGTGGAGTGGTTTGTTCAGAACAATTCTCTAAGCAATTAAGCAAAAAGGAATTAATTCTGAAGTAATTCACATGTTCATGCCAAACATAGTGAACTAAAATTTCAATTATAGTTCATTGAACCTGCATGAATTTTCCTAGAAGTTTTGTAGCTAAGAATTACCCATATCTGAATTTCCAAGTTTTGGAAATTCTCTGAAAATGTTTCTGTATCCAATTGAACACAGCAACTTCAAATCTGAATTCCCCTAATCAAATAAACTCCAAATGAGCTGACCTTTTTACAGGAGTTCCCTAACATTCGAAGGAATATTATGAAAAAATTTGAGGATTTTTCGATGAACCAAACTCCCTCTAAAATTCTTTTGCTGAAAAGATTTAAAGAATTTTCCAGAATTAAATAATGACTTTCAAACAAATTGGGTTGCACATTTGGATAGATCTGTTCAATCTGAATCCAACACAATTTGAATGTCTAAATTTGGAGCTTCCTACACCATGATCTGACCTTTACAAGAATTTGTGAGAAACTGAAAATGATTCTTCTATTTTTCCAATTTTCAGAGACATAAGGAATTGACACCACATTTGGTCAAGCAAATGAGGTCCAATGCCTCTGAAATTTTTACTGGAGTTTAGGTATTTTTGGAAGAATCTCCTTCCCAAATTTGGGAGTTTTCCAATACACCTAGCTCCTAGAAAAATTCGTACAAAATTTACATTATATGTATTAATGAGCCAAATGCAGGGATTTTCATAAATATTGGGATGCACCCCTTGATACTACTCTCTGAGAGGAATCCAACAAAATTTATTTGATAATTTTTTGACACTCCTACACAAAGTTGTGGCTCTCCAATGTTTAAAATGAAAACTGAAATTCCTAAAATGTTTAAATGTCTGCTAGTGGGTCCCATCTTCCCCCTTATCCCCTCTCAACAGCTCTCAAAGTTGGCAAAACCTGGAATCAAATTGTGGAAATTACAATCTGTATTGTGTTTGAATAATTTGGACAAGTTTCATCCAAATTAAAATGTATATTTGAATTCATTGCAAATTTAAGTCCATTTGGAAAATGGATGGCAAATGTCTTCAAAAATTCATGAGACTTTGCCTACCCCCCTAATTTGGACCTAAGGAAATCAAACATGAAACCTGATTTTTGGTTTGGCTGCTGCAAATGAGGTTTTGATCACAACAGTTTGCATTCCTATTGTTGCCTCATTTGAAATTTGAGTTTGAACACTTTGAGTTTCAAAATCTGAATTTCATTTCCCCTTGCACATGACAGCTTACACATGGGTTTTAAAATAACTTTGTCCCCCAAACCTCGATTGATCCTAGGCTAGAGTGGTGGGACACTCATGTGTGTCATCACATGTGGAAAAAATTTAAATGAGTCCAAATTTTCATATCTTGAAACCAAATGGTGTTCAAACTTCATGCCCTTTGTATTCAAAACTTTGAGACCTTTACAATCACACGCACGCGCCAGCGCTGTTCTGATCAGCTCGCAACCCTGCTGATCATCCTCGTATGCTACACAACCGGACTTCGCTTCCCTCCCCAGCTAGCGCCGCTCTGCTCAGCTCCCGCGCGCAAAAACAGCCATCGGCGACCACGTCTCCGATCCTTTAGCAAACACCGGCGCTGATCACCGGTTGCTCGTGGTCTATACAGCAAAAAGGAGGGCCAAGAAGTGCTCTAGCTGCCTCGCGTGCTGCACCGGCGAGTTGCGCTCTGTTATGTGCCATTTAGCCGTCGAAGTCGAGAACCGGGAAAGGACCGGCGGAACTTTGCTTCGGCTCACCATCGACAGCACAATCCGGCCATCTTCTCCGTCAACCTGCTACACAAGAAAGGTTCATGGGGATCCCTGGATGGTGTAGCCGCAAACCATTCGGCAAATGATCCACCGCGTAGCAAGAATTTTAGAAAGTTCCGAACCCTAGTGCAACGTACCGAGTTCGGCCAAAACCAGGAATTCGGTTTATATGTTGAATCAATGGTCAAGCTAGCTCGCAAGTAGCTTCTACACCCTTTAGGGTCTCTCCTCAATGAAGAACCAAGTACAACCATCCAGAAATGCCCGAGTTATAGACATTTTCATAGCCGCCGGTGCAAAAACGGTTCGGGTCTCCGTCGAGAGTGGATTTGCAAGCACTTTTAGCTTCTGAGGCTGCTCATGTCGGGTTCCTCATGATCCACTGGTGCTCCACAAGAAAACCATGACCCTTTTTGTGCCTCAGAGAGTGAGAACTACCTCGCCGGAACCCTAGCCTCCGCGGTTGACGACGCACGGTCATTTCCGGTCACCGCCTGCGAGCTCCGACCCCCGAGGCGAGTTCCACGTGGCGAAATAGGGCTAAACGGCCAGTTTCAGAACCGGGGGCGGCGAGGAAGTTACTTCCGGTGATCTTCGCCGGAGTGCGCCGCCGCCGAACGCTCGGGCGCGCGCGAGGAGGAATAAGGCGGGTGGTGGGGCCCACATGCAGGATTTAAACATTTCTAGGATTTTTTAGTTTTGGTTCAAACTTCAACTAGCTATAACTTTTGCTAGGAAGCTCCAAATTTTGTGAACCAAATTTTGTTCGATTCATCTTTTTTAGTACTATCCAGCAAAACAAGTTTCAGCTCATGAAACTTATTCTTTTTGAGAATTAATTCCCTAAAGTCTAAACTATTGGGAATTTTATCTGGAGAATTCTTTTATGGAAAATTCTGAAATTTTTCTGGGGTGTTCATTTGAAAATCCTTGGGTCACAGGGAAAATTTCAGATCCATCCAAGTTCATTTAGTTCCCCTAATGGTGTGATTAAGTGAACTGCCCTGAGAAAATGGAAAAATGTACAGAAACATTTTTCAGATTTTCTCAAATCTTGTTTATGGCATAACTCTTTCTAGGATTCTTCAAATGACATGAAACAAATCCTATTAGAACCATCTCAAACAAATCCTTAGAAGCTCTAGTAATGACCAAATAGACTTTTATTTGTACAGAGCTCAAATGAACTTTGTTTCAGATGAAACTTGGTCAAGTCTCTGGTTATGATCCTACCAAGCCACTATAAAAATTTTAGAGCCAAAGGGGAGGGCTAGTTAGAGTTATGGTATTTACGTATTCAGTTCCAAACATTGCATTTAAATTGACATATCGTTAATTTGCTTACTTGTAGTCGCTGAAGGCGAGGAGACCCCGGAAGTGTTGGACTTCCTACTTCTATACGAGACCCTAAACACTGACCACCAGCAACAAGGCAAGCCCTGGTTTGCATTAAACGAGTTTTAAAGTTTTTCTTTATATACATATATAGTTTGAGGTATGTATGTGCATCAGGTGTAGGATGGATGAAACCCCAAATGCATAACCATATCATTCCAACAAAGAGTAAGGGTAGTGTCTATGTCCTCAAGTAGTTTAGGCTCTGCTTAATGTGTATAGACTTGGGTACAAGTCGAGTAGTTGGAATCTACTTGTGAGTATAGGCGTGGGAACACATGGGATTGGTTCGAGTGAGGTGAGATCGCTTTAGTAAGAAAATGAGACTAGGCAGGGGCTTGGGTGCAGCAAGAGGAAGTCTCGTGGGAGAAGCCCTGTCCGTGTCGATTGAGGACCGATCCGTGTGCAGCCCCGCTGAGCAAGTTTGAATATACCGAAGGCATATCGGATATATGGGGTCCGATAAACCGATGTAACCTATACCTCCGGGCGTCGAGGCATAACGCACCAATTTATAGGTGTAGGTTGAGGGCAGCAAGGTGGAAATCCTCTAACGGGCATAGAGACATGCTCCGTGTAGGGAACCTCCTGTCCGTTTGGGTGCGACCGGTTTGACGTTTGGGCGGTTTGGTGAAAGGTTGTCCTGTACGACATCGTGTGAGCGTGCTGTGCAGCTCCACGGGTGGGCGTACATGACGTGCTATTCAGGTATCCCTGCAGGTGTATATCGAGTCGATTCACCATCCCTCACGGTTATGAGTACCGCTTGTTCACTGTGTCGTGACGTAGGTTAATATATGAAATGAAGTGATTCAATATTGCTGTTATGATTAACTTGTATTGCTACTTGTGTGCCACCAAATATCTCTTACCAAATTGCAGATTCATAAACTGTTAACTTGTGGCTAAAAGATGAATTAAGGATGAACTTGTAGGCGTGTCCTTTGCTGCAATGTACCACCCCATGTTGGTTATGAACTGCATATAGAGTTCCATGTGTAGGTGAGTCGGTTAAGTCTTGCTGAGCCATCGTGCTCACGGTTGCTGCTATGGCTGTTTTCAGGTGAAGACTACCCCACGGACTAGGGTACGAGTCCACCGGCGAGGGCTACCCTCCGTCGGGGACCATGGCGGAGTGGGAGCCGTACACGTCGCGCTGAGCTGCAGAGTGGATCTAGTGTGGGTTGTCCATAGGGCTGGACAACCAACTTTTGCTAGTTAGGTGGGCGTGAGTTGTAAAAATTTAGCTTCCACTGTTGTAAACGCTATACTTAGTTGTAAACTGAAGGTTTGTACTACTTTGTACATATTCAGTTGTGTTTTCTATGTAATACAATGTTTTCCTTATGTTGTGTACTGTCGGGTGTCGCATCGAGCGGTACCACCCTCTGAGATCCTGGACGTACGGATTCCGGTCCGTCAGAGGCTGGTATCAGAGCTGCTTAGGGCATAGCACACTAATTAATGACTGTATTATGGGAAAAATTAGGATTTCGGTGAGGATTTGCAAGTATGCCCATGTAAGGACTATATTAGCATAGTTACTTAAAATGACATGACTAACATATGTGTTCTAATTCTGAATTTTGATTATGTAACGATGCACTTATGCTCAGGTAAAAATGGTAAGGAACACCACCGAAAGTGGTTCAATTTTGGTTAGCTCCCCTGACAAGGAATGTGGTTCAGGGATAGGTCTCACAGCTTGGTGTGAGACGTCAATATGAAACTCTTGGACTCTTCATGTTCCTGAGTTCATATGAAACGCTGGTCGCTAGCATGCATTGGGCAAGCAAGTGAGGATCCCATCGTGTGGTCAGTAACGCGATAGTGTGTTTTCTGGAAATAGCCTAGGAGGACATACGCAGCGCTTGCCATCGGCGTGCCCTGCAGGGAAGTAGGTGGTATCTGTTGGGGTGATAAAATTCCTAACCGTGACGACCCGTTTGCATTCTACTCGGGTTCCCCATTGTGTGGTGTGAAAACACGATCACGTACCTTGAGATGTGGCTTAACTCAAGGACGGGCGTACGGCAATGATACGGGCGGATGTATTTACTTTCAAATATGGACCTGCCTGAAATGAAAACAACCTTTGAGTGCATCACTGTTGAGTGTTCTTCTGCAGGTACTAACCACGTATGTATCCTGTGTAGTATACGTATGCGAGGGACCGTTTAGTGACACATTTGAGACGTATATGCCGGTATAATACGGTTAGGATTTTCTTTTTGTGAGGAACGTAGTACGGACATATAATAGGCATTTGCATTAAAGATAATGGTAACAAGAAACTAAAATAACCAAGTTTCAATATTTAGGACCCTGGTTGGGTAGGAAAAATTCAACAAGTGAGTAGTTTAGCTCAAAGGGATTGAAACACAGAGTGCTCTGTTTTGGGCAACAAGGTGCTGAACTTTAACAGAGCATAATTCACAGATTACTTAGCCAATGGGAGTTTGGGACATAGTTCTGGAAAGGTGTTTAAGTGCTCTACAACTTTGTTGTAGACTTCCAGAGCAGAATCACAACTTAAACTGGTTAAAATTCCAGGTGATTGTAAACTGTCGAGAACCAGAACAGGGTCAAAAACTCTCTGGACTGTTCTGTTTTCAAGCATAACTTCCTGTAGAAAAATCTAAAATTATCATATGATACATGTTTGGAAAGGGTAGGAGATGTGTTACATCTTTCTAATCCAAAGTTTCTGCAATGTAGGGCTCCCGAGTTGATGCCAAAACGCGTTGATGCCGAGCTCCCGAGCCGCCCCACCAGTGCTGACCTGTTTTCGGCCATTTTCATGCGCGGAAACCTTGCCCGGCAGCTGCGCCATGTTCCAAGGAGCATGTAGGGCGAAACCGGAGCTCATTTGGTGGAGAAATGAGAGAGAACGAGCCGCGCCACGCTTTCTGCCGGTGTGCACCCGCGGGCTCTGGCGGGAGGTTGAAGAAGCACCTGACCGTGGGCCCCACGTTAGACTGTTCTGTTGTTCAAACTTGGAAAACGCATAACTCTGTGTAGAAAGCTCCAAAAATAGTGACATAAATTTTTTTGGATTCCTCTAAGAGATTACTATCCAGGGGTACAGCCCAATATTTATGAAAATCCCTGGTTTTGGCTCATTAATTCATATAAAAATTATTTAGGAATTTTTCCAGGATTTTTGTGTATTGGAAAATTCCCAAATTTGAGTAGGAGATTCCCCCAAAACTACTTGAACTCCAGTAAAGTTTTCAGAAGCATTGGACCTCATTTGATTGGCCAAATGTGGTGTTAATTCCTTATGTTTCTGAAAATTGGAAAATAGAACAGAGTTCAATTTCAGAATTTTTCCCCAAACTTTAGAACCTCATAACTCATGATAGGAATCCCCAAATTTAGTGATTCAAATTGGGTTGGATTAATATTTAATAGCTATGTACAATCTACAACCCAATTTGTACGAAACACATTATTTAATTCTGGAAAATTCTTTAAAGCTTTTCAGAAAAAGAATTTTACAGGGATTTTGGTTAATCCAAAAATCCTCCAATTTTGCCAGAATATTCTCTAGGATGTTAGTAAACGCCTGTAAAAATTTCAGCGAAATTGGAGTTGATTTGATCAGCGCAATTTAGAATTTAAGTTGCTGTGTTCAATTGAATACAGAAACATTTTCAGAGAATTTCCAAAACTTGGAAATTCATTTCTGGGAGATTATTAGCTCCAAAAATCCTAGGAAAATTCATACAAGCTATATGAACTATAATTGAAATTCTAGTTCATTAAGTATGGCATGAACATGGATGTGATCTCAGAATTAATTCTTCTTTGCTTAATTGCTTAGAAAATTGTTCTGAACAAACCACTCAATGAAAAATGCTAATTTTTGGTCCTGAAAATTCTCAGCTCCATTGGAGCTCTGGATCACCCCTGTTCTGTTTAACCTCTTAAGGTGATCAATATAGAAGAGGGGAAACACACTTAGCAATTAATCATGTTACTTAGACCCAAACCCAAACCACTAGCACCAGTGTCATTTTAAATTCTTAAACAGGGTTCCAGTTTTTGTAAACTCGTCATTAGAACTTGTAGCAAAATCTTTACAAATAAACATATGTGCATATTCATTACGTGTAGCATCTACGTGAAGGAACTTGAAGTCATCGGTGTAGGGATCAAAGGAGGGAGGCAAGAGATCAAGCCAAGTGGTCGTCACTAACTGATTATATATATTAGTCACCTGCAAAACAAAGGCAAGGCCCAGTTTGCATCAAAACTTACAAGTTTTTATTTGTATTCACTTTATATGTCTAGCATTTAGTTTCTTGCATTCAGTCTAGATGGTATGAAACTCCAAATGCATGACCTAGAAAACCCTAGAGTAAAATGTAGAGTAGGTTAACACTTGTTTATAACTGCTGATCTCAAGTCAAAAAAAGTGGATTAAAAGAAGCAAAACTCGAGTGGGCATTTTCCTACTCGTGAACCGGGATTAAGGGGGATCAATCGGAAGAGTTGGGAATTGATCCTCATAGTTGGGGATGGAGACCGGGCAGTGGATGGAAGGCTCAAGGACGTGGTCCTGTGAACCTAGTCTATGTCTGAGTCGATTAAGGCCCGTTCTCGTGTGCGGCCCCGCTGGACAAGTTTGAGATGTGTACCGGATGCATACTGGCTATATGGGACCCAGGAAACCGATGTAACATGTTAACCTAGATGTCGAGGCATACCTCACCGTATGATGCCGATGCTGAAAGGATAGATAAGTCGGCTCTACGAGGGTTTGCCATAGAGAGACTTAATCCCAGTCGGTGGGACCGGTTCAACATTTGGGTGTCGTGTTAAAGGTTGCCATGTACGACGTCAGTGATGGTTGCTGTGTGCAACGTCGAGTACGGGTGTACGTGTCATGTCAGCTGGGTGTTTTTGATAGCAATCACCGTCGCTCGCGGTAGTGAGCATACTTGTACACTGAGTCGTGACGTAGTAATAAACTGGGAGACATTTAATGTGCTTCGTGGGTAATCCTCATAATGGAGATGAGGAACGATCAACACTTCACTAAATTTAATTTCTACCATGGGCTAGTAGCGTCGAGGCAAAGCGTTTCTTTTTTTATTGTGGAGTCTCGACGTTGATGGTGCAAGGTCCGTATGAGTCCAGGATAGTTCACTAAAGTTACTTTCATCTTGGGCAAGTGACATCGAGATGAAGCGTTTCTTGTTTGATTGTGGAGTCTCGATGTAAGTTGCGCGAGGGATATAAAAGTTGCTTAAAACTTGAAGTAAGGACTCTCCTTTAGCTCAAGTTCATCGTTTGTGCAAACTTCTATAATCAGCCCTCTATTTTCATCATGTAGAGTTTCATGACTAGGGTGACGGGTCAGTCTTGCTGAGCTTCGTGCTCACATATACTGCATAAGTTGTTTTGCAGGTAATAACTGTACGCTGCTAAGTACGGGTGTCTGATGAGACTCGGAGCTCTCTGAGTGGTGAACTCATTACAACCCCTGCCGCTGCTACTGTGATAGTGTTGCTAGTGAGAAGGGTCCGCGGGCTGGACACCTTCTCTGTTGCTTAGCTTAGGTATGAGATGTGAGTTGTAATGGTCTTCCTCTGTAGATTATTTTGAGAAGTATTTGTAAAATTAACACTTTGCAAGCTTCCGTCTGATTTATGTAATATGATGCTTTGTTATGTGTGCTGTTGGGTGCCGCATCGCACGGCACCACCCAATACGATTCCCGGTCGAGGTGCCCCGTCCCCGTGAACCGGGATGACGGACCCTCACAGCGTGGTATCAGAGCCGCATTGGTAATAGCGCATGGAATAAGGATCGTATTACGACAAAAACATAGGATACGGTGAGGAAACGGTATTAGCCTCACATAAGGACTATAGTAGCATAGTTACTTAAAGTGGCAGCACTAACATATTTTTTATAATTCTGAATTTTGATTATGTAACGACGCACCAACGCTCAGGTAAACATGGTAAGGAACGCCACCGAAAACGGTTCAATTTCGGTTAGCTCCCCTGACGAGGAAAGTGGTTCAGGGATAGGTCTCATAGCTTGGTGTGAGACGTTAATATGAAACTCTTGGACTCTTCATGTTCCTGAGTTCATATGAAACGCTGATCCCTAGCGTGCATTTGGCAAGTAAGTGGAGACCCCATCGCGTGGTCAGTAACGTGAGAGTGTGTTCATCTGGAAGTAGCCCAGGGGGACATATGCAGCGCTTGACATCGGCGTGCCCTGCAGGGCAGTAGGTGGTATCTGTTGGGTTGATAACATTCCCAACCGTGACGACCCGTTCATGATATACTCGGGTTCCCCATCGTGTGGTGTTGAAACACGATCACGTAACTTGAGACGTGACTTAACTCAAGGACGACCGTATGACAATGATACGGGCGTTTGTATTTACTTTCAAATATGGAACTGCCTGAAATGAAACAACCTTTGAGTGCACCACTATTGAGTGTTCTTCTGCAGGTACCAACCACGTACGTATCCCGTGTAGTACACGTGTGTGAGAGACCGTGTAGTGCCACTGATAAAACAGGATATGCCGGTATAATCCGGTTTAGGATTTTCTTTTGGAGAGGCAACGTAGTACCGACATGTTTCTTACGGTGCATCGACGCCGTACTAAACTTAATAACCTCTTCCCTATGAAGAATCAATTCATGAGCTATCTTTCAACTAAAAATGGAAGTTTGAAACAAATATTAGTTACGGAACACTTATTTAGAGCTAAGATTCAAATGAGAGAAGGTTTAGGTTTCAAAGATTTCAAAAACAGAGTGCTCTGTTTCTGGCAGGAACTCTTGCTGAACTTTAACGGAGCATAACTCTTTGTATCTTGAACCAATTAAGGTGTATGATACAGTTCTGGAAAGCTTTTCAAGTGCTCTACAACTTTCTTGTAGACTTCCAGAGCGAAATTACAAGTTAAGTGGGTGAAAAGTCCAGTTGAAAGCAAACTGTCCAGAACCAGGACAGCAGAAAAACCCTCTCTGGACCTTTCTGTTTTTAAGCCCTAACCTGTTGAAGAAAAATCCCTAAGGAGCCTGTGACACACCTTTGGAAAGGTTATGAGATATGCAACATTGTTGTAGTTCAAAGTTGGTTCAGATTCATATTGTATCTTTGTATACAACTGTGATAAAATCAACCACATACAAAGGAGATGCTGGCAAATTTTATCCAGGGATTATGTCAACTTTGAGCAATCATAACTTCTGATCCAGAAATGATCTAGAGGCATAGGAGTGCTCGTTGGAAAGATAGTGAAGTTAAATTTAACTTTGGTATGCAACCTGAGTTATGAAAATGCTTCTAAACAGATCAAAATCTGGGTTAGGACAGAAGAGTCTGTTCTGCACAGCAAAGAGAACGGTTGAAGGAGCAACTAAGGGAAACCATGAGCAAATGTGTTATACAACCAAGCTGACGACCTTGGGGTTGCTCTGCGCTGTGTAGTAGGAAGAAGGACGAAACACTTCAGCCTAGTGTTAATTTCGTCCGCTTAACATTGTGACAATCAAGGACAAGTACCCGTTACCACAGATCGACATATTGTTTGATCAGTTGGTCAAAGCAAGGATCTTTTCCAGGATGGAGTTAGGATCAGGGTACCATCAGATTGAGATAAGGGCTGAGGTTATGCTGAATACAGTTTTTCGGCGAGGTACGAAGTTTATGAGTACCTGTCATATTCCTTGGCCTTACCAACACTCCAGCTCAGTTCATGTACTTAAGGAACTCGGTATTCATGCCGGAGCTGGACATGTTTGTCATGGTCTTCATCAACGACCTACTGGTTATTCCTAGTCGGAGGAAGCACACGAGAAGCACCTGCGTATAGTCTTGCAGTGGCTGCGGGATCACAAGCTATACGTGAAATTCAGCAAGTGTGAATTTTAGATATCACAAGTACTTTGTCTCGGGCATATCATCTCAGCGAAGGGCATCGCTGTGAGCCCAAGTAATATCGCACAAGTGCTGCATTGGAAATCCCCGAGAACTGCCCACGAGGTACGGAGTTTCCTCGGACTCGCGGGATATTATCGGAGGTTCATTCCGAACTTCCCGAAGATTGCCAAGCCTATGACATAGTTGCTGAAGAAGGCTACCAAATAGGTTTGGAGTCCAACACATAAAGCAGCGTTCAAGGCATTAATAAAACACTTAACATCAGCACCGGTTTTGGCGCAGCCAGATACAACAAAACCGTTCGTTGTGTACTGCGATGCATCCGAATTTCGGCTAGGATGTGCGCTGATGCAAGATCGAAGTGTGGTCGTGTATGGATCCCGGCAACTCAGGAATCATGAGCAACACTACCTGACTCATGACTTAGAACTCACTGCCGTGGTACTCACACTCAAAATGTGGAGGCACTACCTACTCGATAACCTCGTGCATTTATATATCGACCACAAGAGCCTCAATTACATATTCACTCAGAAGGAGTGGAACATGAGGCAGCAAAGATGATTGGAGTTGATAAAGGATTACGAAATAGAGATCCATTATCACCCCGGCAAGGATAACGTGGGCGAATGTGGGAGTCACAAGTCACACGTTCACGGTCCAACCATCACCCCGTTGGAAGAGAGCGAGCCACCATTACGTATGGTTCACCCTAGAGCTCTCTACAATTTAGCTTTTATCCCCACCATCCGTAAAAAGGGTGGCAGCCCATAAACATGACAAGGGCATGTCACATTTGTGGAGATGTATAGACAGTGGGGAAACTAAAATATTTCCGGAAAGACGGAGACGACGTCCTATGATAAGAACAGAATCGTCGTACCCCCTAACCGGAGTCGAGGAAGAGAATTTTTTGACGAGGCTCACTTGTCAAAGTTTCTATTCACACCAATTCGTCGGTGCATTCCAGGTTTTCAGAAAGATGATGGTCAGTTGCACACTGGCTGGAATTACCAGCGATATTCACCAGTGTGTATGATATTTTCCATTTTTTTCGTAGTTGATGAAGTGCCTCAAGTCTTCAACCACCATTCTGCTGGGAAATACCGGGGAACTGAAACCAGATCTCACACCTCAGGAGGAACTGGTTCAGATCATCGACATAACGGACCAAACCAAACGTGACCAAACGTTGTGGTTCTATAAAGTTTTAGGGAGTGGTTACTCCATGGTTGAAGCGACATGGGAGAGCGAAGGATTTCTTCGCGTCAATTATCCCAAGTCGATGTCGCACGTCCTATATATTTCCACCATCCTCACTCTCATTTTTATCTTGTAATCTCGGGATGAGATTCTTTTAAGGGGGAGGATTGTAAAAATCCCAAAATATGCATACACAGAAACTCTTTTTTGCACCAAGTTGGTTTCCTATGTATGAAAAATGGGACTTGTTAAAACTTTTTCCACATGTGATAACACACATGAGAGCTTTCTTCACACAAGTTCAAATATTTATTTGAAGACTTGGAACCCAAGAGGGATCTAAAACTATGGTGGGAAGTTCCCATATGTGTGAGGAAGCTAAAGTCAGATTTTGGAACAAATTGTTCAACTCAAAAATTCAAATGAGAGTAACACAATGATTTTCAAACTGTTGCGTTCAAACTCTTGTTTGCAGCAGCTAAACCAAGAGTCAAATTGCATATTTGGATTCCTTAGGTCCAAATTAGTGGGTAGGCAAAGTTTCATTTATTTTTAAAAAGGTTTGCTATCCATTTTTCCAAAAAGGATTTAAATGTGCAAAGAGTTCAAATACACATTTGAATTTTGATGGAATTTGTCCAACTATCCAAATACAGCTCAGTTTTCAACTTTAAAACAGTTGGATTGGTTACTTGCCAAATTTTGGAGATCTTTTGAGGGATGAGTAGGGACTGCCCGGTGGGACCCGCACGTCATTGGAACAGAGACCCTATCAATTTTTCCTTCTCTGTGAGAGTGACACCAAGGGGAAGAGAGCTCCACCGAGGCACCGAGCTGTATGCATCACCCTGCTTCCCCGAGGCGGTTTCCATGTCGTGCTCTCGGCTGCTCGCTAAAGATCGTGCCTGCACAAAGCAAAGGGCTGTTTTCCTTCTCTGTCTCGCACGAGTGCATCCATCCAGAGAACGTTAGCTCACGTGCTCACCCGAAGCGAAACAGCGCCCGCCTTCTCTCGGCTCTCATCGCCGTTTTGCTCCCGGCCTTGGTGACGCCCGGCTGAGGCACCAAAGAGATGCGCCCATCGCTCCTCGACGTGCTACACGGATCCTCAGCTCATTTCCAGCATTCCTCCGCCGTGACCGACCCAGTTTTCTTCCGGTACAACAGAGCCACGCCGCCTCCACCTGCTCCTCGTCTCCCAGCCAGTCCAGCGCCTCTCCGGCATGCTCAAGAGGCCACAGAGGTGCGCCATGAGGTATTGATCCTCATCCCGTCGTCCCCGTGCTCTTCCCTGCCGCCGGTTAGCCGGATTTCGCATTTTACCGCCGGAACACGTGAAGAACCGGCGCTGTCCAATTCTCCAAATTAGCTCGACCCGCTGGATCATCCCTCCTACAATTCAAACCACAGCAACTAGATGCCCTAGCACCCTCCCACGCCTAGAACCAAAGAAAACAGATCATCGCACGCCCCGGGCGACGAGAATTCGCCGCCGGCGGCAAAAACGGGTCGGGTCTCCGGTGACCGCCCTATTCCCACCAATTGCTGCACGAACTGAGGTGCGTTCCATGCTCCACGATCTCTGGTGATGCTTTAGGGCAAGGTAGCTCGCCGGGAGAAGCTTCGTACGTGCCACAACGCATTGATGCCGAGATCCCGAGCCATCCCACCGGTGCTAACCTGTTTTCAGCCGTTTTCATGCGCGGAAACCTTGCCCGGCAGCTGCGCCATGTTCCAAGTAGCATGTAGGGCGAAACCGGAGCTCATTTGGTGGAGAAATGGGAGAGAACGAGCCGTGCCACGCTTTCCGCCGGTGTGCACCAGCGGGCTCTGGCGGGAGGTTGAAGAAGCACTAGACCATGGGCCCCACGTTAGACTGTTCTGTTTAAAATCAAACAGAGAGTTGTTCAAACTTGGAAAATGCATAACTCTGTGTAGAAAGCTCCCAAAATGGTGAGATAAATTTTGTTGGATTCCTAAAAGAGAGTACTATACAGGGGTACAGCCCAATATTTATGAAAATCACTGGTTTTGGCTCATTAATTCATATAAGGAAAATCTTGTAGGAATTTTTCCAGGAGTTCTGTGTATTGGAAAATTCCCAAATTTGAGCAGGATATTCCTCCAAAAATACTTGACCTCCAGTAATATTTCGGAAGCATTGGACCTAATTTTCTTGGCCAAATGTGGTGTTAATTCCTTATGTCTCTGAAAATTGGAAAATAGAACAGAGTTCAATTTCAGAATTTTTCCCCAAACTTTAGAACCTCATAACTCTTGCTAGGAAGCCCCAAATTTAGTGATTCAAATTGGGTTTGATTCATATTGAATAGCTATGTGCAAATCTATAACCCAATTTGTATGAAACTCATTTTTTAATTCTGGAAAATTCTTTAAAGCTTTCCAGAAAAAGAATTTTAGAGGGCGTTTGGTTAATCCAAAAATCCACAAATTTTGCCAGAATATTCTCTAGGACGTTAGTAAACACCTGTAAATATTTCAGCTCAATTGGAGATGATTTCATCAGGGCAATTCAGAATTTAAGTTGATGTGTTCAATTAAATACAGAAACATTTTCAGAGAATTTCCAAAACTTGGAAATTCATTTCTGGGAGATTCTTAGCTCCAAAAATACTAGGAAAATTCATACAAGCTATATGAACTATAATTAAAATTGTAGTTCACTAAGTTTGGCATGAACATGGATGTGATCTCAGAATTAATTCTTCTATACATCTGAGTCGTGACGTAGTAATAAACTGGGAGACATTTAATGTGCTTCGTGGGTAATCCTCATAATGGAGATGAGGAACGATCAACACTTCAATAAATTTAATTTCTACCTTGGGCTAGTAGCGTCGAGTCAAAGCGTTTCTTGTTTGATTGTGGAGTCTCGACGTTGATGGCGCAAGGTCCGTATGAGTCTAGGATAGCTCACTAAAGTTACTTTCATCTCGGGCAAGTGAAATCGAGATGAAGCGTTTCTTGTTTGATTGTGGAGTATCGATGTAAGTTGCGCGAGGGCTATAAAAGTTGCTTAAAACCTTAAGTAAGGACTCTCCTTTAGCTCAAGTTCATCGTTTGTGCAAACTTCTATAATCAGCCCTCTATTTTCATCATGTAGAGTTTCATGACTAGGGTGACGGGTCAGTCTTGCTGAGCTTCGTGCTCACAGATACTGCATAAGTTGTTTTGTAGTTAATAACTGTACGCTGCTAAGTACGGATGTCTGATGAGACTCGGAGCTCTCCGATGGTGAACTCGTTACAATCCCTGCCGCTGCTACTGTGATAGGGTTGCTAGTGATAAGGGTCCGCGGGCTGGACACCTTCTCCGTTGCTTAGCTTAGGTATGAGACGCGAGTTGTAATGGTCTTCCGATGTAGATTATTTTGAGAAGTATTTGTAAAATTAACACTTTGCAAGCTTCCGTCTGATTTATGTAATATGATGCTTTTTTATGTGTGCTGTTGGGTGCCGCATCGCACGGCACCACCCAATACGATTCCCGGGCGAGGTGCCCCGCCCCGTGAACCGGGATGACGGGCCCTCACAGCCGACAACTGGCTGCGGATGATTGAGTCCAAGTGCAGCCTGCTCCAATGTACGGAGCGAGAGAAGACTCTTTTTGCTGCGCAGCAGCTTCACGGTGCTGCCGGTGTGTGATGGGCGAACTATGTCGCCTCACTGCCTGCTGGCCACACCGTGGAATGGGAAGAATTCTGGGAGGCGTTCCCCACCTACCATATCCTTCCCGGGATAATGAAGAGGAAGTTCCAAGAGTTCTTGGAGCTGAAGCAGGGCGGGAGGAGTGCCCATGACTACTCCCGTGCCTTCAACCATCTGGCACAGTATGTGTCGGATTATGTCTCCACCGAGGAGAAGAAGCGAGAGCAGTTCTATCGAGGGTTAAATCCTGAGATGAAGACGTATCTCGTACAAGGAATCGTGGCACGTTCAACGATCTCGTCATCGCCGTGATCATGCAAGAGGATGCTCAGCGAGAACTAGCGGCTGAGCAGCGAAAGCGAAGCGCTCCACCAAGCAGCGGGGGTGGAGCTCCTCAAAAATACCGCATGGTGTATCGGACACCATCCGGACAGCCGTGGCATCCACCGGCGCGACCTCAGAAGTTCGGGGGTCGTTCTTTGCAGCCACCTCCTTTCCGACCGCCGATGCCACCACCGCGACCGCAACAGCAGCCGAAGATGGTACCCCAGGCGTTTCCACCGCCACAACACGCTCCGGGTTTCCTTCCACCGATCAGCGGAGGACCGCCTCGCTACACCTGCTACACGTGTGGCCAGGCTGGCCATTTCTCGAAGGACTGTACCCAGGGGCAGCAGAGCAGCGGGCAAGTCCAATATAAGGTGCGACACCCTCATTTTTTGTTTCTGCATGTATTCATGCTTCATGTAGAGAAAACATTTTAAAAGAAGTGGGAACAAAGAAATAATAAAAAAGATAGCCAAAAATAGCAAAATCCAGTTCACCAAGAGCGCCGAAGACAACTCCCGCGGCCCGTTGGCCACGTGGCGCCTTCGGAGCTCATCCCCGCAAAGGAGGAGAGGTCTGACCCTGTGAGACACATGTTGCCTCCGGAGCTAGCCTCTGCGGAGAAGCAAGGCCAGCCGCAGGACACATGTCACCTTCGGAGCTAGTCACCGCGGAAATCAGAGGACCAGTCGCGCCGGATACGTGTCGATCTCGGAGCTCACCTCCGAGAGGTCCGGTTCTATTGGACACGTGTCGCCACCGGAGCTTATATCCGGGAGGTCCGACATTGTTGGACACATGTTAACTTCGGAGCTCGTCTCTGAGAAGAAAGGAAGTCTGGCGCTGTTAGGATACGTGGCGCACCCGGAACCACCTTCGGAGAGAGGGAAGGTCCGGCACTGACACGTGGCATGCGCAGAGCCACCTCCGAACAGAGAGGAGGTCCCGACCGCCAGGATACGTGGCGCACACGGAGCTCACCTCCAAAGGAGAGGGAGGTCTCGCTCGCTTGACGCGGGGCACAACCGGAGCTCGTCTCTACGGAAAGGGGGAGACCAGGCCCCGGTGGACACGTGGAGCTTCCGGTGCTCATCACCGCGGAGGTAACGAGTTTTGGAGCGGTTTTTGGATTCTGTCCGCGTGGAAATACCGGTACGGAGAGGAAACCGACCTAAATTCCACAATGTTACTGCATCAAATCAACTAAAGATAAGTTGTTATGATTCAACGACAATCTGAATGGGACTCTTATTCGAAGTCCAATCAGATTAGGACTCTTCTTCTCCCGATTATAAATAGAACCCAGAACCTTTGGCCAAAACCACGAACTTCTTTTCCACCTCCTGAGCCCACGACTTAGAGCCCTAGCCCCAACTCGCCGAGTAAGCCCATCGCCGGAATTCAGTCGAGGAAGATCACCAGAAGAGAGCCCCAACGATCTGTCTGATCAGAGAAGGACCCCGAGACCAAGAAGAATGTAAGGTAGTTCTCCAATATCACCTTACGACATCATCATGTTTTCTTTGCATCTGTTCTTCGATTCCTTTCGAACAGAAGCTTTCTCGTGGACAGATCACTTGTTGATCGGATTGATCTAAAGACAAGATCATCGCCACATCCACATTTGATCCGAACACCTCTGTTCATCGTAAAACCATGCAAACATACAAGGACACGTACAACTGATCTAATAAGAACTGTATCATAGGAATTACATGCATATGCATCATCGCATCTGGTTAAAGTTTGTGCATGGTATTGATTGTTATGAATCTTGTATGTGCGTGATCCTGTATAGAAGGACAAGCTCAGGGAGCTGTCTACGACGAGCTGCAACAACAAGGTTTCGAGATCCAAGAGCAACCGGAACCGCAAGAACAAGGCAAGTGCCCCTTGACCATATTGATCCTATGTTTTTGGGAAAACTGTTTTGTTTTGCGAAAAGGTGTGTGTGCTGAGTCAAACATGATGGGAAACCCTTTTATAGGAGTTTACTAGTTTTGGTTAAACCACCCTTGTCGCCAGGGAAGTTTATGAGTCGGGTATGGTTTTTGCTTTAAGCTTCGCTGAGTCCATGGGATTGGGAAGCGAGATAGATGTGTCTAGCTAACTGCACTCGTAACGATAATGAGAAACAGATGTTGTTAATGAACATGGATCGGAGGGAGATCTAGGCAAGACTGGGTTTGTGAATGAGGTAGCATGAGATGATGGTTTACTTGCCGTAGATCTAAGGACCGGTTCATGCGAGCACATGCAAGGATAACAGTGCCACCACAAGGCCAAGTATGGGTGCGTCTTAGCTGACTAATTAGGTAAGTTGCTAGATTGTTATGGACCGTGGAAGGCGCGGGGAATGGGAGTCGAGTGAGGACTGCCCTGGGAACTGCATGGCACAAGGGGGGCCCGTGGGTGGGAGAATTGGAGATTCTAGCCTGCCGGTGAAACCTTAGTGAGTCCATACATCTAGTAACCCCTTTGTAAAGGCTATTTTGTGATCTCTTGACCACACACCGACGGTTGTGTACTGGTATAATAGAGGTTCTGTAGTCGCCGACGGGTGACGAAATCACAAACTTGTGGGTAAAGTGGTACAAACTCTGCAGAGTCTTAAAACTATCATGATAGCCGAGCTTACGGTCACGAGCACCTGGCCAACTTCCATGATTAGTTGAGATGGTGATTGGATATGGTTATTGGTTATGGTTTTGGAAGGTTTGGTTTTGGTTTTGTTTTCGGGACTGTTGAGTCCGGGTGATAAGATGGGTTGCATGACTGATGAGTCATGGCAACGAGGTTGGTCTCGGTGGGAGACGAAGTTGTTTATGAGGTGAAATGGTAGCGAATACGAGATGGTATTCATGAGATGGTAGCGAATACGAGGAGGTATTCGTGAGCAAGAATGAGGTTGATTGATGTCTGGATGGGACATGGAAGGTAATGAACATAATAGAGGTATGATTGGTATTTTAATACATGTTGGGATTACATTCACTTAAAGATAAGTTGCTGTTTTATCGTGGTTTTGATAAATAACTTTGCTTTCTGCAATGAGCCTTTTTATACCTACCTTGTTATGAGCTTCATATCATATTTTCCCGCACTTGCTGAGTACATCATTGTACTCAAACTTGCATTATTATTCCATCATCAGCAACAGGAGAAGATTACTATGAAGACCAAGTGGAGCATTAGGTGTGTTATCTGTTCTCAACCTTGCCTGTGGTGATGGAGTAGAGATGGAGCCGCTACTGCTTAGAATTGCTTCCGCATTAGTTAGAAGACTTCTGCTGCATAGAAATAAGACTTCCGCTGTGAGCATGAGTCCAAGACTCATGAGACATTGTAATAAACTCTGTTATTCGTGGTTATATATATTCTGAATTCAGTTTGTGGAACATATGTGTATGTGTGATGAACATCCTGGGCACACATATGCATCAGTTCTCAGTTCCGTGGTTTTCCACAGAATTGAGGGCGTCACATAATGGCGGTGCTCGAGGCCGACCTCCGGTCAAGAAGGTTGGTCAGTGAACCGGGGGCGTTCGCAACCTCGACAATGAGGACGCCCCGGAGGGAGAAAACGTGCTGGGGGTACGTTCACTCTGAATGATCAAGCAATCATCATATTATTTGATTCTGGTGCAACCCACAACTTCATAAGTGCATCATATGTGGTTAAGCATCAACCGGAAGCCTTTACAACCGAGTGCTCTTATATGATTTTCTCACCGGGAGGAAAGATTTCAGGAACTATGATGATTCCGAAAGCACCACTGTGCTTAGGTGGGAATATATATCCCACTACGATGATTACTCTTGAGGGACAGAAGATTGATGCAATCTTAGGGGTGTCATGGCTAAGTTACCCAAGGCGCTGTCCTAGAAACATTATCATGGACGGTTCACCTCAATTCCCCACTACACCGTCCGCAGTCCCTCATATTAAACAATCCAGTCCCGGAAGTTTCAGCCACCTATACTACTGAAGCTTCCAAGCTAGAGGACATCCCTGTAGTCCGAGAGTATCCCGACGTGTTCCCAGATGATCTTCCGGGCATGCCACCTGAACGGGATGTGGAGTTCATGATAGAACTTGCACCCGGGACTACTCCCATATCACGGAGACCATACAAAATGGCTCCGAGCGAGCTGGCTGAGATGAAAAAACAGCTCAATGATTTTTTGAGCAAGGGTTTCATTAGGCCGGGTTCCTCACCTTGGGGATGCTCAGTGCTGTTCGTCAAGAAGAAAGATAAAACCTTGAGGCTGTGTGTGGATTACCGGTCACTCAACGCCATCGCCATCAAGAACAAATATCCGCTGCTCTGCATTGACGTACTGTTTGATCAGCTTGTGGGTGCAAGTGTGTTCTCCAAGATGGATCTTCGCTCCGGGTATCATCAAATAAAAATCCGGGCGGAGGATATTCCGAAGACGGCCTTCTCGACGAGATATGGCCTATATGAATATCTCGTCACGTCTTTTGGTCTCACTAACGCTCCGGCACATTTCATGTATCTCATGGACTCGCTGTTCATGCCGGAGTTGGACAAGTTCGTTGTGGTGTTTATTGATGATATCTTGGTTTACTCCAAGTCAGAAGCAGAACACGCCGAACACTTGAGAATCGTTCTTCAATGATTGCGGGACCATAAGCTCTATGCCAAGTTCAGCAAATGTTAGTTTTGGATCAGCCTAGTTCCATTTTTGGGACATATCATTTCAGCGGAAGGCATTGCGATTGACCCAAGTAAAATTGAACAAGTGCTGAAATGGAAAGCTGCCACTTCTGTCCATGAAGTCAGAAGCTTCCTCGGTTTAGCGGAATATTCCAGAGATTCAACCCGAGCTTCTCCAAGCTTGCTAAGCCGATGACTGAACTATTAAAGAAGGGGACAAAATATGTTTGGAACTCAGCGTGTGAAGGAGCGTTCAAAGCATTGGTGAAGCATCTCAGAACAGCCCCGGTCTTAGCTCAACCGGATACGACCAAGCCCTTTAACGTGTATTGTGATGCGTCCGGTATCGGGCTCGGCTGCGTGTTGATGCAGGAAGGACGTGTGGTCGTGTATGGCTCACGCCAACTTCAGAACCATGACCAGCACTATACGACTCATGATCTTAAGCTTGCTGCGGTGGTTTTGGCGTTGAAAATGTGGAGGCACTATCTCCTGGGGAATTTGGTGCATCTCTACACCGACCACAAGAGCTTAAAGTATATCTTCACCCAGAAGGAGCTGAATATGAGGCAAAGGAGGTGGTTCGAACTAATCAAAGACTATGAGATTGAGATTCATTACCACCCCGGCAAGGCGAATGTTGTTGCCGACGCGCTGAGTTGGAAATCACATGTCCATAATCTCACCATTACACCGGTGGCAGAAGAGGAGCCAAGTTTATACTTGGTTCCTTATGGATCACTCTACAACCTTGCCCTCATCCCTACCATTAGTGAAGATATCATTGCAGCTCACAAAAGTGACAAGGGCATGGCACATCTCTGGGAACGAATAGACAGCGGCGATATCAAATGTTTCCGGAAGGATGATGAGGGGACGCTATGGTTCAATGACCGCATAGTCGTACCCCGGAACATGGAGGGTGAAAAAGAAGATCCTTGATGAAGCTCACTTGTATAAGTTCTCCGTTCATCCCGGCAGCAACAAAATGTACCAAAACATGAAGATTAAATTTTGGTGGACGAGGATGAAGCGGGAAATCGCCAAATACGTATCTGAATGTGATACATGTAGACGACTGAAGGCGGATCACTTGAGAAAAACAGGGCTGTTGCAACCCCTGGAAATTCGAGCATGGAAGTGGGAAGATGTGAGCATGGATTTCATTGTCGGTTTACCCATGACTTCTAACAAGAATGTTCCATTTGGGTAATCGTTGACCGGTTAACCAAGTCAGCTCACTTCATCCTGGTGCATACAAACTACCATGCCAGCAAGTATGCGGAGTTGTATATTGCAAGAATCTTGTGCATGCATGGAGTACCCAAGACCATAATCTTGGATCGAGGGGCACTGTTTGTAGCTCGTTTCTGGGAGCAGTTGCACGCTGCATTGGGTACCAAACTGATTAGAAGCTCCGTTTATCACCCTCAGACAGATGGGCAAACTGAGAGGGTGAACCAAGTATTAGAAGATATGTTGAGAGCGTGTGCCATCCACCACGGTAGAAATTGGGATGATCACCTACCGTTGGCGGAATTCTCATACAACAATGGCTATCAAGCGAGTATCAAGATGGCACCATATGAGGCTCTCTACAGTCGCAAATGCCACACCCCATTGAACTGGTGCGAGTCCGGTGAAAGGGTCACGTTCGGGATTTATTTGGTGAACGACGCCGAAGAGCGTGTTCGGATGATTCAACCAAACTTGAGGGCCACTCAATCCTGGCAGAAAAGTTATGCTGATAAGAGGCATAGGCCGCTACACTTCGATGTCGGGAACACGTGTACCTCCGTGTATCTCCCATGATATGCGTGCGCCGATTCGGCGTGAAGGGGAAACTCGCTACCCGATTTATTGGACCCTATGCTATCACCGAAAAGTGTGGACCAGTGGCGTATCGACTAGAACTACCGGCGTCGCTCGCTGGTGTTCACGACGTTTTCCATGTTTCACAACTACAAAAATGTCTGAAGTATACGGCTGCTGTTCCCACCGAAGACATTGGCGAGCTGCAACCGGATTTTATGTATGCTAAATATTCGGTGGCGATTATTGATGAGAAGGCCTGGACCACGCGTAACCGCTGTGGTTCTACAAGATACTGTGGAGCAACCACACCGCTGAAGAAGCGACGTGGGAGAGCGAGGAGTTCCTTCGCTCACACTACACGGACTTTATGGCGTCTCATCAGCGGTAAGTTCCTATTACCTCGTTGTCTATTCCTTTATAATCTCGGGACGAGATTCTATTAAGGGGGGAAGGATGTAAAAGCCCAAGAATGGACTTGCTAAATTGTTCATCACAGCACCACACCACAGCTCATTTGGTTCGTAGCTCATGAACATTTGTGAAGAGCAAGTAAAACACAATCAAGGGGGTGACTAGAGGGGAAACCTATAACTCCAAAAAATAGGAGTTCATACACATAAACATGAGAGGCTGAGCTCACCCCTAGACCTTAAATATTGTTAGGAAGGCTCAGGCCAAGTTTCATGCAAATCCAAGCCTTTTTGAGGCACTTTTGGAGACATTTGAAAAATGGGCTATTTGAATGCAAATTCAAATTTCAGCTAATTTTCATCACTTGAATTCAAAAGTTGACATCATATTCAAACTCAGCACATATTTCTGAGTTAGTCCACCAATTTTCATCATCATTGGAGTTCATATTGTCGGGAGCTAAATTTGCATTAATTCAAAACTGAATTTGAATTTCAAATTCAAATGTGCAGCAAATTTAGCCAAACCAATTACAAATGGAGGAAATCAAATTCAAAACATGACTTTGTGGCTAACTCATTCAATTGTGAGTAGCTGATATCTTTTCAGTGAAAACAAAAATGAAAAAGAGAAAAGGAATTAGAGGGGAGGGGGACCCACTGGTAAGAGACTGAAAGAGGGGAGAACCGCCTCTTTTGCCTTCGGTCAGCTGGCGGGAACGTTGCCGCCTCAACCCGCTGATTGCACGCGCACGCCAGCACTGTTCTGATCAGCTCGCGACCCTGCTGATCGTCCACGTATGCTACACAACCGGACTTCACTTCCCTCCCCAGCTAGCACCGCTCTGCTCAGCTCCCGCACGCAAAAACAGCCACCGGCGACCACATCTCCGATCCTTTAGCAAACACCGGCGCCGATCACCGGTTGCTCACGGTGTATACAGCAAAAAGGAGCGCCAAGAAGTGCTCTAGCTGCTCCTCGTGCTACACCGGCGAGTTGCGCTCTGTTACGTTCCATTTAGCCGTCGAAGTCGAGAACCGGGAAAGTACCGGCGGAGCTTTGCTTCGGCTCACAGTCGACAGCCCAATCCGGCCATCTTCTTTGTCAAATTGCTACACAAGAAAGGTGCATGGTGATCCATAGATGGTGTAGCCGCAAACCATTCGGCAAATGATCCACCATGTAGCAAGAATTTTAGAAAGTTCCGAACCCTAGTGCAACGTACCGAGTTCGGCCAAAACCAGAAATTCGGTTTATACGTTGAATCAATGGTCAAGCTAGCTCGCAAGTAGCTTCTACACCTACTAGCATCTCTCCTAGAGGAAGAACCAAGTACAACCATCCAGAAATGCCCGAGTTATAGCCATTTTCATAGCTGCCGGTGCAAAATCGGCTCGGGTCGTCGTCGAGAGTGGATTTGCAAGCACATTTAGCTTCCGAGGCTCCTCATGTCGAGTTCCTCGTGATCTACTGGTTCTCCACGAGCAAACCGTGATCCTTTGTGTGACTCAGAGAGTGAGAACTACCTCGCCGGAACCCTAGCCTCCGCGGTTGAAGACACACAGTCATTTCCGGTCACCGCCGGCGAGCTCCGACCCCCGAGGCGAGTTCCAGGTGGCGAAATAGGGCTAAGTGGCCAGTTTCAACCCTGGGGGCGGCCAGGAAGTCACTTCCAGTGATATTCGCAGGAGTGCACCGCCGAACGCTCAGGCGCGCACGAGGAGGAAGAAGGCGCGTGGTGGGGCCCGCACGCAGGATTTAAACATTTCTAGGATATTTCAGTTTTGGTTCAAACTTCAACTAGCTATAACTTTTGCTAGGAAGCTCCAAATTTAGTGAACCAAATTTTGTTGGATTCATCTTTTTGAGTACTATCCAGCAAAACAAGTTTCAGCTCATGAAACTTATTCTTTTTCCAAAATCAATTCCCTAAATTTTAAACTGTTGGGAATTTTATCTGGAGAATTCTTTTATGTAAATTCTGAAATTTTGCTGGGATGTTCATTTGATAATCCTTGAGTGACAGGAAAAATTTCAGATCCATCCAAGTTTATTTAGTCCCCCTAATGGTATGATTAAGTGAACTGCCCTGAGAAAATGGAAAAATGTACAGAAACATTTTTCAGATTTTCTCAAATCTTGTTTAGGGAATAACTCCTTCTAGGATTCTTCAAATGACATGAAACCAATCCCATTAGAACCATATCAAACTATAGTTTCCAGAAACTAATTGTTTGAGCCATGAAAATCTCTGGAAATCGTTAGAAGCTCTAGTAATGACCAAATAGACTTTTATTTGTACAGAGCTCAAATGAACTTTTTTCAGATGAAACTTGGTCAAGTCTCTGGTTAGGATCCTACCAAGCCACCACAAAAATTTCAGAGCCAAAGGGGAGGGCTAGCTAGAGTTATGGTATTTACATATTCAGTTCCAAACATTGCATCTAAATTGACATAACGTTAATTTGCTTACGTGTAGTCACTGAAGGCGAGGAGACCCCGGAAGTGTTGGACTTCCTACTTCCAGACGAGACCATAACCACTGACCAGCAGCAACAAGGCAAGCCCCGATTTGCATTAAACGAGTTTTAAATTTGCTTTATATACATATATAGTTTGAGGTATGTATGTGCATTAGGTGTAGGATGGATGAAACCACAAATGCATAACCAGATCATTCCAACAAGAGTGAGGGTAGTGTCTAAGTCCTCGAGTAGTTTAGGCTCTGCTTAATGTGTATAGACTTGGTACAAGTCGAGTAGTTGGAATCTACTTGCGAGTATAGGCGTGGGGACACACGGGATTGGTTCGAGTGAGGTGAGATCACTTTAGTAATAAAATGAGACTAGGCAGGGGCTAGGGTGCAGCAAGAGGAAGTCTTATGGGTGCAGCCCTGTCCGTGTCGATTGAGGACCGATCCGTGTGTGGCCCCGCTGAGCAAGTTTGAATGTACCGAAGGCATATCGGATATATGGGGTCCGATAAACCGATGTAACCTATACCTCCGGGCGTCGAGGCATAACGCACCAATTTATAGGTGTAGGTTGAGGGCAGCAAGGTGGAAATCCGCTAACGAGCATAGAGAGATGCTCCGTGTAGGGAACCTCCTGTCCGTTTGGGTGCGACCGGTTCGACTTTGGGCTGTTTGGTGAAAGGTTGTCCCATACAACATCGAGTGAGCGTGCTATGCAGCTCCACGGGTGGATGTACGTGACGTGCTATTTGGGTATCTCTGCAGGTGTATATCGAGTCGATTCGCCGTCCCCCATTGTTATGAGTACCACTTGTTCACTGTGTCATGATGTAGGTTAATATATGAAATGAAGTGATCCAATATTGCTGTTAAGATTAACTTATATTGCTACTTGTGTGCCACAAAATATCGCTTACCAAAATGTAGATTCATGAACTGTTAACTTGTGGCTAAAAGATGAATTAAGGATGAACTTGTAGGCATGTCTTTTTTGCAATGTGCCATCCCATGTTGGTTATGAACTGCATATAGAGTTTCATGTGTAGGTAAGTCGGTTAAGTCTCGCTGAGCCATCGTGCTCACGGTTGCTGCTATGAGTGCTTTTCAGGTGAAGACTACCCCACGGACTCGGGATACGTGTCCACCGGCATGGGCCACCCTCCGTCAGGGACCACGGCGGAGTGGGAGCCATACACGCCGCGCTAAGCTGCGGAGTGGAGCTAGTGTGGGTTGTCCATAGGGTTGGACAACCGACTTTTGCTAGTTAGGTGGACGTGAGTTGTAAAAATTTATCTTCCACTGTTGTAAACTCTATACTTAGTTGTAAACTGAAGGTTTGTACTACTTTGTACATATTCAGTTGTGTTTTCTATGTAATACAATGTTTTCCTTATGCTGTGTGCTGTAGGGTGTCGCATCGAGCGGTACCACCCTCTGAGATCCTGGACGTACGGATTCTGGTCCGTTCATTATGCATGGCGCCTGAGTCAAATAAAACTATAGTTGATGCTGGTGGAGTTGGAACATACCAGCAAGGATGGGTTCCCCCTCCCGCACATCCTCTATGGCGAGTTGGTGGACGGTGCCAGGCTTAGGATTTGCCCGCCACGCATTAATGGGGTTCCGGGGCTGATTCATCCCTGGAAACTGTGGTGCCACTCCGCCGCCTTTCCTCTCGGGGCAGTTGTTGGCAAAGTGCCCTGGGCAATCGCATTTGTAGCATGCGGTTGACGACTGGCCCGTGCTTGGAGGACGAAAGCCCGGCATGCGCTGCTGAGGTGCAAACGCAGGCGGCATCGTCCCCTGCTGCTCTTGTTGCTGCGGAGGTGGTGCTGGTAATGCCGGCCGAAACGCCGGTGGAGAATATGGCCGACCACGGAATTGCATCGGCCGCTGTGGTGGCTGCCAGCGTGGACCCGATGATGAGCGAACCATCCGGTATTTTTGGGGAGGACCACCTCCCTCTCCGCTGCTCTGCGGTGCGCTTCACTTCTTCTCCGCCACCGCTAACTCCTTTCCGGAGTCCTCTTGCACAATCGCAGCATCAATAATGTCATTGAGGCTGCCACGATTGAACATCGCCAGCTTGTCCTTCAGGAGCAGTTTCAGCCCCTGGTAAAAGTGATATCGCCGCTTCTCATCGGTATCGGCGTGATAGGAAGCATAGTGTGCTAGATCGTTGAATGCCCTGGAATACTCCAGCGCGTTCCTGCTGCCTTGCTGCAGGCGAATGAACTCCTGCGTCTTCCTTTTCATCAAACCCGGCAATATGTGATAGGCCCTGAAGGCTGTCCGGAACTCCGCCCAGGTCATTACTCGCTCGGTGGGTTGCGAGGCACAGAAGTTTGCCCACCAATCGCTCGTGGACCCTTGAAGCTGTTGGGCCGCGAACTGAGTCTTGTGCTGCTCACTCACTTGGAGCAGCCCGAATTTCATCTCCATCTTGCGGAGCCAGTTGTCCGCATCGAGGGGTTCATCCGCCCTTGAGAATACCGGGGGATGAGTAGCCAGAAAGTCGGAGTAGGAGCTTCGTTGATGCTCTTCTCGGTCTTGACGCCTCTATGGTCGAGACGTATTTGCAATAAGAGTTTGCAGCAGCTCTGTAAGCTTCTGATGTGAGCCCGCCATGGCCACAACGATGTCGGCCAATGTAACCGTTGGCGGTGGTGGAGTCGGTTGTAGAACTTGGCCTCCTGTGGGTCGTCCTCCTCCGCTACCTCTGCTGGTGGTTCAGGGTCGATGACCTCCTCTTCTGGTTCAGGTTCCCACATCGCCGGGATACCCCAAACCACGGGTATGGCACCTACCATCGGTAGGACCACTACCGGAGGCACGAGGTCTTGCAACGCATGCACCTCGTCCATGGCCTGGTTGTAGTCCTCTTCCCAGCCCTGCCCCTCCTCAATAGCGTCATCATGCTCTTGAGTGAGGACCTCATTCTGCTTGGTCAAGGCATGCACTTGCTGCTGCAAATCCATGATGTCGACAAGGCTTTTCTTCTTCACCTTCTTCAGACGACGCAACTGATCGTGTTGTTCGTTCAGTCGCTTTATCGTCGGAAGGAGAACATTACGGAGTGCGCTGTGAGCACTCTCAAAATGGTCTCAGCGGCTGGTGCTCTCCTTGAGCTCCACGACAAGACGATCCGTATGGACAGCTTGGCTGTCCATCACGGTCTTTCCTGCCCTCAACTGGAGGCATACATTCGCCTCCGTGGGGTTGTACCTTGGGAAACCCGGTTCTGTTGCCTCCATGTACCTCTCCCTCCACATGTGATTAGCTCGCCCCTCCACCGGGACAAGCTTGTATGGAGTTACCTCCATCGCTCTCACGTGTAGCTGCCAGAAACGCGACATGGTGTCGCGGGCTGCCACCTGGCACATCCCCTCCGGTTGTCTTCCTCTCACCGTGACGGTGAACGGTGCGCAACCGGGTGGCGTAGGTCCTGCTGTAACATCGACATGGATGGTTCGTGTCTTGTTCCCCTCCTCGTCTTCTTCCTTGGCGAGGTAACGTGGCATCTCAACGTACCCGAAATATTGAAGCATTAGCTTCAACAGTTCCGGATAACCGCTGCGTTGAGAACAGTGGGATGCCACCCACCCGTTCTCCAGATGTTTATCCGCTGTCATCTGTGGAAGTATATTTGAAAAAGGTCAAGTATGCATTTCAACAGTAATTTATTAAGTTATAACATTAAAACATGTCATTAAACTCATAAAACTTGGAACACAATTCAAACTTAGAACAAATTTGATTGCTGGTCTGCTGCCCACACTGACGGCTCTGACCAGTTTCCATTTCATCCTGATTTAGACCATGCTAAAGGCAAAACCAATTCTATAGCTCAACATCAAAGTTAAAGCTAACTTCAATATCTTTCCAGAAAGTATAAGATTGGCCTCAAATCTGTCCTGGTTCAAAAGTTATGAGATGTCAAATTTGACAGAATTTCTGGAGAAAATTGGACAGCACCTCCCTGCTTGATGTACTAATTTGATCCAAGAATTCCAGTTAAGTCTACATCAAGTTTGACAAAACTTTCTGTTACAAAGTTGTAACTTATCTCATTAAATTTTCAGAACTACCTCATTTTATATTTTTGGATTTTATGCAGGAAGTCATGCTCATTTTACAGAGAGTTACCGAGAGTATTTGCTCTGCCCTGTTTTCTCGACAGTTTCAACTCTACTGCATTTTTCGAATGGTTAAGGGATGAAACACCTCTGGACATCAATAGAAAAGTTGTAAAACTCTTCCAAAGATTTCCAGAAATGTATCATATGACCCCAACCTCAAAAGAACTCAACCTGTAACCTCTGTTTAACTTCAGCCTTATTTCAGCAGAAAACAGGGGACTCTGTCCTTAATATCCTATAAGTTGAAAACTTGTTAACTTTGAACATCCTGGTTAAGGAAAGAAGTTAAGTCACAGTTTTAGTGCTCTATATCAAAATCTTCAAGTTTTACAATGATTTTAATCATTTAGTGGGTGACGTAGAAGCATCACCAGTTCATGTTGGTACTACGTTCCTCACAAAAAAACCTATACCGGACTTAGCCGGCTTCGTTAGTGCAGTGGCACAAAACGTGTCTCGCACACGTGTGCTACTCGTCTACTGATTCGTGGTCAGACTACCTGCAAATAACTCACACAATCGTCGGGCTTGGCTGCACACCGAACCTGGTCCCAATACTCGTACAGCCATCCGTCATCACCCGCACGGTTGTTCTCAAGCCAATCACGCCTTGAGATACGTGTTCACGTAACTAACCACGTGACGAGGTCTCCTAAACTTGCCCGTAGCACGCCAGGAAAGGGAGTTGCTCGAATACCCCAAACGACATGAAGAGTCATAGAGGATACTAAAACTGGCCGGGTTACCTGCCACCCGTAAGGCTCCACCCTATGGCTTGTGCGCACTGGTGGACAGCGCTTACATGCACCGCCCAAGACATATGATGTCCTGAAATGCATGATTTTCTGACATAAGCACTTATGTTAGATTGCCACTTGCTATACACTAATAACATCCTTATATGGGCCACTAACTCGTTCCTTACCGAGTTTTTGAAAAAGATGACCTTTTTAGTGCGTTAATCCTCAAGCAAGCTCTGATACCATGCTGCGAGGGTCCCAACCGCCTCGAGTAACCCAGATCACACTGAGGGGTGCTGTGTTGCACAACACTGGATAGCACACGTAAAGGTACAAAGCGGAAGCAAAGTTTTATTACATAATGGAATTTATGAACATGTTTACAATAAAATACGTTCAGTCCACACTCACGGGCGTAGACTAAGCACAGAGTTCACGTTCAGCACGTGAACGTGTCCCCACTAGAACGCACACACACTACCACGGCGGCATGCACGATTCCCATTCGATGGGGTTACCCTCTTGGGGGTCCGTCTCCTACTCGGGGGTCTCCTCCTCATAATACCCTGCAAAAGCTTCAAACAAAAGCAGTGAGCACGATGGCTCAGCAAGACTCACCCGTCTTTCCTAAACATGAAACTTCTACATGCTGGATTACAGAGTAAATGGGAATGTAAGTTGCAAAGGACATGCCTAAATACTTGAACCTTACTTTCAAGTTTTAGCAGTTAGTTGTGGAGAACCTCATGCTAAGGCACATAAGAGTGCCGCAATCAAACAAGAAACACATTTCTCTCATGTGCTTTGCCCAAGGTTAAAAAGAACTTTAATTTCTCTAAACTACAACATATCATTAGCAACCAAGGTATAGCTTTCAATCAGCAACTTTTAACATGACTCTATCCTGTTCTTTCTACGTCACGGTACAGTGAACAAGTGGTACTCACTGACCATGAGGGACGGCGATTATAATCAATTTACGCCTGCAGGGTTACCCGAATAACCCGTCACGTACGCCTGTACTCGATGTTACCTACAACAACCATCACAGACGTCGTACGCAACCACCTTTCATCCGTCAGCCAAATGCGGTCCTATCATCCCGAGCAAGAGTCTCTGCATGCGCATCCGCAGTGCCGCCAGCCGATTTACACCTCAAGCTCTCGACCTACCCTCTGGACGACAAGCAATGCCTCAACACGTAGCTACCCGAATTACATCGGTTTACCGGTTCCCATATATTCGGTAGGTCTTCGGTACTGTTCTAGCTTGTTCAACAGGCCCGCACACGGCTCGGCCCTCAATCAACACAAGCGGAGCTACAGCACCCAGGCCCCAATGTCCTGCTGCCCTTACTCTCCGCTCGATCTCATTTTTCTTGCCATGTGTTCCATTTGCTATCTCTAACCGAGTGGTGTGCCTCTAGCCTATTCTCGCGAGCAGTTCCAACTACTCAACTTGTACGGAATCCTACTCTATCTTAGCATTGCAGTGGCTACTTGAGGTTTATAAACCTAAGCCCAAACCAGGGTTTTCTTGGCTATGCCTTTGGGTTTTCAAACAAGACTCTAATGCATAAATAAGGTGGTTACTCAATGTAAGTTCTCAAAACAATAAAGTTTATAAAATGCTAATGCAAACCGGAGCTTGCCTTGCTGCTTCTGGTCGTATGCTAGCTGTTCTTCCAGCGTGATAAAATTCAACACCTCTGGCTCCTCTTTAACCTTAGCGACTACACAATATAAATATGTATGCGTGTCAATTTAAATGCATTTGAATTTGAAGTTGGTATTGTTAAGACTATAAGTATAGCTAGACAGGCCCAATGACTCTGAAATTTTTACTGGGGTTTGACTACAACCTAAACAGAGACTTGGCCAAATTTTATTTGCAGCAAAGCTCATTTGGCCTTCTACAATTAATTGTGTGTTTGGCCTTAATTTGAGCTCTTAGGGTGTTCTAAGGATTTTCATGGAGCAAGCCATGACATTCTGGAAACTAGATTTTACAAGGGTTCTAATGGAATTGGCTTCACCTAATTTTAGGATTCCTAGTCAAAGATGAGCTAAACAAGTTCAGAGAAATTCTGAAAAATGTTTCTGGATATTTTTTATTTTCTCTGGAACAATTTCATTAATAACACTAATAGGTGGATCAAATGAGCTAAAATGGATCTTTAATTTTTATGGTAGATCAAAGATATTATGATGAACATCCTGGCCAAATTTCATAATTTTCCACCAAAGGGTTCTCCAGTTAAAATTCTAAATATTTTAATTTTTGAAGAATTAATTCTGGAGAAATAAGCACTTTCATACAGTGAAACTTGATTTTTTCGAAAGTACTCAGAGAGCTGAATCCAACAAAAGTTGGTTCACTCCATTTAGAGTTTCCTAGCCAAAGTTATGCGTGCTTGAAGTTTGAACTACAAACTGAAAATCGGGGAAAAGTTTAAACGGCTGACAACAAGGCCCACCGCACAGCATGGTTTTCAACCTCCCGCTGGCGCCCGAGCACGCGATGAACAGAGGCCGTGGCGCGGTCCGTTCTCCGGCTACGGTGGACCATTTTCGGTGATCTTTCGCGCTACACGCTCCTAAGACCAAGCCTTAGCGGCCGGACAAGGTTGTGCAGCATGCCATCGCCGGAAAACCGGTCCGCATAGACGGCGGCGATCGGTGGTGCGTCGCCGACGATGACCAACGTGTCTCATGCTTCTCTTTATGCCTGAAGAGGCTGTAAAGCACCACTGGAGCTCGAGGAAGGTGATGGCACACTCAAACCATGCGGAAAACGACTGGAGCTATGAGCTCAACGGCGACCTGAGCCATTTCGGCCGGCGGTGGTAAGTTTGCGTTGCTCGGCCCATCGGATGGACGTCTCTTCGTGGTTTTTTGTCAGGGTGGTAGTGAGGGACCCTAGTTGCTCTAGCTCGACCAGTTTCGGGGATGATCAACCATGCGAAAGGAATTTTGAGTTCTTGTGGTCTTCAGTTATATACGGCCCTTCTCAGAAAACCTAAAATTCCGGCTAGTCGGCGCTAAGAGGGAGCCAGGGGGTTCGGTGAAAGATACTAGACCTCAATGCTAACCTCAGAGAGCAGTTGGCTGCACCAGAGAAGCTTGGAGCTGCCTGGGCGATGGTGTCAAGTCAGAGGCGCTTCGGGGTGAACAGGGCAGTGGAAAATCGGCACAGGAAAGCTCGAGGGCAGCTGACCATGAGCAGCTGAGGGCTGGAGCACGTCGAGTGAAGGTCGACGGTGCCATTTATGGCCTCAGCTCGAGGTGGAAGGGACGGGTTTGGCCGGTCGACATCGAGGTGGTGAGTTCGGGTGTGCGGCGGCTCTCTTCGAGTTTTCAGCGCGAGGAGGCGTCGGGACAGTAGCAAAATCGCTTTGGGACGGCAGGGACTCGAAGATAACACGCTGGAGACGTCGCCGCCGGTTACCACGCTGGAAGCAGCTGCTGGCACGGCTGCATCGTCGTGCCGCCCTCGGCAACGTGTGCAAGAACCCGAGCACCGAGTGTTTCAGTCGGTTTTCTCACTTGTGAGGCTGACAAGAGGGCCCCACCCCCTAGTTTAACCTCTGAAATTCAATTTTTCCTACTGCTCAAAACAGTAGGGACCTTCCCCACCCTTGGTCAGTTGATAAATCACCGAAATTGGGATTTAGTTTGTAAAGTGATCAAATTGTGGAATTGGTTTCATTGAATTTACAGCACATTTGAACTGAAATTCAAATTTGATTTGAATTTAGCCAAAATAGCTGAAGTCAAGATCAACTCCAAATGGAGTGAAAATTTGTGTGTGTGCTAACAAAAATGTGCTGAGTGTGAATATCAATCCCACTTTTGAATTCTTGGAGTGGAAGGAGTTTGAATTTAAATTAAAGTTCAAACTAGCCTCTTTCTAATTATACCCAAAAATACCTCAAAACGTTTTTGGATTTGGGTGAAATTTGGCATGAGCATTCCTAGCAAGGTGTAGGAGTTTTTCATATGCTCATCCCCTATATGATGCATGTAGTAAATACCACTTTTGCATTTTGTGAGTTTATCCTCTAATGACTATGTTGATGGTGTTTACTTGCTATTCAAAGATGTTCATAAACTTTACTCAAATGAGGTGTGTGTAGTGTGATGAACACTTTGAATTTGTGCAAAAACTTGGGCCCTTTCACAAGGTTTCCACTCGCGCAGCCACAGTGGATCCCGAGCCACAGCCAATAAATTTTTAAAACCCGGTCGCTGACAGCTGGGCCCGGCCCGGGTCTTCTTCAACCTCGGGCAATTTCCCGTGCCCGCTCCGCTAGCTCGCCGGACCGAGGCCGGAGCTTGCCGGCCTAGCATTTTCGGCCGCCTCTCGGTCGGAGGATTGCCGCCCGAGGGTTTTGTAGGTCGGGGAACTCATCTGTGAGGTTTGCTCGGGCTGCTGGTGGCTGGAAATAGGCTGGCGACATGCGGCGGCTTCGGCACGTCTTCGGAGCCGTTGGCTGGCCATCCTAGCCTGCCAAACCATCGAATAATCAGCTCTACAGCACCCTTAGAGCTTAGGGAAGACCGACACGTGCACCTAATGGCTTGGAAATGGCGGCTAATGGGGTTTCACCGTGTGCCTGCGTGGTGCCGCCATGGAGACGCCCGGGAAACCTCAAAATACTTGGCCTACGTGCAGTTTCAAGCTAGGTTCGCGAAGAGCAAATGATTTCCGGCTAACCTAGCCCTTGTGCGCAAGAGTTGGCGGCCTAAGAACGGGAATTGAGAATGAATTTGAAAATTTTGTACCTGACGGCCCGTGGTGGTGCACCGGGAGAAAACCCCCGAATTCGGCCGCTAGGGATCACCGCTTGATCTGAGCTTCGGGGAGAAGCACCATGGTGGTCCAGCGCACCTCTGAGCATCCTTGCTTGGGTATGAAAGCCACTGTTGTGAGCTGTCCACATGAACACTGATTGCCGGTTGTGTTAGATCGCCGCGGAGGAGCTGTTCTAGGGCTGGTGAACCCGTAGCTCGGGCTGTTTTTCCACTGAGGATGTGGGAGGAGCTTACTCAGAACCGTTTTGTACCTCGGAGTGGAGGTGTGCACACGTTTTGGCCGGGTTCCGATCGGAACTGAGGCAGTGGCGCTCTGTTCTGGGTGTTTGCTCGTGAGGAAGAAGTAAAACGCGAGTAGCTCAGTCTGTGAAGGAGAGGATCACACCGAGAGCTAATGATGTGAGACCTATGTGTGCTGAATACATTGGCTGTGACGATAAAAGTTTTGAATACTACCAAAACACCTTTTTAACAAGGTCCGACTCTAGGTCCGAGCTCCTGCAAGGTCCGACGATAGGTCCGACTTATTTTGGGTAGCTCCAGCAAGGTCCGAGTTGCTTTGTCTAGGTCTGACTTATTTTGGCTAGGTCCGACTTGTTTTTGCTAGCTCCGGTGCTAGGTCCGACTAGCTTTGGTAAGTTCCATGCTAGGTCCGACTAAGCTTTAGTAAGCTCCGGCGCTGGGTCTGACTAGCTTTGGTAAGCTCCGGTTCAAGGTTCGGTTAGCTTTGGCAAGGTTAGGAGCTTGATTGCAATGGTTCTGCTTTTAACTTGCAATGTTTTGAACTTGCTTTACTCTTATGGAAAGTTTGCCAGTATTATTTTACTAAGTTTTTGGTGTGTTTTGGTGGTTATGGCTGATATCATTTTGCTATGGTTTAGAACATGCTTATGTGAGGTGCTCACGTAAGATGTTGTAGTTTCGGAACTAACGAGAGTCAAGTCGAGGACTTGTGCTCGGAAGTATTAGTTGTTTATTCATGTTCAGGTGTTGCTTGAATTCAAGACATGGCTGGTGACTGGATCCATTGAACTAGTCTTAGGGAGAAGATGAGGTTCAACAACCAAGTTCGGGAGGAATTGTGGTTGAGTTGATCGGGAGGTCGCGCAGCATGTTTGGATCAAGAACAATGCATATGAAGGTATCGTGGACGTTGTTGGAAGGTGTTTGCACGTGTGCAAGGAGTGCATGGACGTGGCAACATGGTTCCAAGGCGTGGTGAAGAGATATGGAAGTGGAGATATGGTTGAAAAGGTTCAACCGGCTGGATTTTACGCTCAGGCTGCGGCTGAGGCGGTTATGGTTTGTTTATGGAAAGTTTCGAGTTGGTTATAACAGGATTTCGTGTTAGGCATGAAGTAGAGTTTTTTTAGAAATGTTTGGGACGTTCCTAAGGTGTTTGGAAGTCTTAAGATTGCTTCTATCTGCATATAGAAGAGTCTTGAGCAGTATTGGAAAGTTACAGTTTGAATCCAAGTAGGAGTAGGAGTCCTAGATTGAATTGGATTGGCCATAGAGCTGGTTATATAAACAAGCGAGGCAAGAGCTCGTGAAACACGACTTTGGGGCTGTTCCTCTTGTGTTTTGATAAATAGAATTTGTATTCTAAAGGAACTTTTATGCCTTGTTCGTCCGACTTGTTTCAGACAAGTTTTTCTCGTCGAGTTTCTGTTCAGCACTACCTTGCTTTGGTGGTTTTATCATAACTCGAGTTTTACAGATCCAATTGATGTGATTCTTTTTGGGTTGTCTTCACAACTTGATTATCTATCATCTTTTAAAAATTCACGGTCATTGAATTTGTGGTTCCTGATCTACACGAGTTTCTTTGCAGTATTCCAGAACTGTTTTTCTCGCATAGGACAGATTGACCTTTGTTCGATCTTTCGATCGTAACTTGAGTTTCTCTCATCGGATTTTCATAATTCTTGTTGTGACGTCTTTGTGACTTGATTATCTACAATCTATACTAGTTTTGTCACAGTTGAACACTTTTAGATTAGCCGCATACACAGTTTCTTTAACAGATCGGTTTTCTTCTGAGAGGTGTTTTGTTGCTTCCGCTGAAAAGTTTTTATCTACCATTCACCCCCCTTTGGTAGCTTTACATGTGTACTTCAATCCTACAATTGGAATCAGAGCCAGGTTGCTCTAATCTTTGTGACTTGCACATGTTTTGACTAATCATCATGGAGAAATACTAAGCCAAACCTTGTGTGTTTAGTGGTATTGATTTTCAGGTTTGGAAGGCACGCATGGAAGCTTTCATCCAGGCGCAAGACTTTGCAATATGGGAAAAGGTGTACAAGCCTTACGATGTGCCTTCAAACGATCAAGTCACGGCTACAAACATGAGAGATGTCGACAACAACAACAAGGCTCGGAACTTGATCATACAAGGACTAACTCAGAGCGACTTCGATCGTGTTGCACACCTCCGATTGGCGTACGATGTGTGGAGAGCACTTTGTGACTACCACGAAGGATCCAACAAGATCAAGGAGGTAAGACAGGATATGTTCAAGAAAGAATACATGCGCTTTGAGATGCAACCCGGTGAGTCCATTGATGACCTCTTTGCTCGCTTTAATAAAATTCTCAGCAAATTGCGTAGCGTCAATGTTAATTTTTCAGATGCTGAAAATGCTAGGCAATTACTAAGTGCATTAGACATGTCAATTTGAGAGATGAAAGTAACATCCATACGTGAATCCACTGTCATGAGTACTCTTACAATAGATGTGCTTTATTCTAAGCTAAAAACTCATGAAATTTACATTATATCACGTAAGAACCCAAATAAGACTATTGCATTTGTCTCACAAGGTGATATGCCTAGCTCCGGCCAATCATCTAGCAATACACTTGCTTTGCTGTCTTCACTAACCTTGGAACAGATTGAGGAGTTTCCAGAGAACGAGCTAGTACTTCTTTCTACTAGGTTCTCAAAAGCATTGCAAAATGTGAGAACTAGAAGGAGAGGAAGCTCCGGACCTTAACGATGCTTTGAATGTGGTAAGACAGGACACTTTCGTACATATTGCCCTAACCTTTCAGGTCCTTCTAACCGTGATGAAAAGCAGAATAAAGTCAAGTCCTCTTTTGGCAACACCAACAAGAAAAAGAAGGGTTCACGACGCAAACTGATAAACAGTTTCATCACCGCACTTCAAGAACTTGGCTCGAGTGATGTAGACATTGGAAGTGATGAAAATGAAGATGATTTGGCAAACTTGTGCTTCATGGCGGGCAAATCAAAATCAAGTATGGAGGATGCAGAACACAACAGTGACAACGAAGAGGTATGTCCTACTTGCGAAGAAATGTGTGATGCTATTTCTCGTGCCACTATTATTGTTAGGAAAAAGGACAAAAAGCTTAGGGACAACGCTGTTAAAATTGAGTCATTAGAATCTGAAATTAATCGTTTAAAATCCTTGATTCCTAGTGATGATTCTTGTTCCTCATGTGATTTAATATATGAACAATTGTCCTCTCTAAGAAGTGCACACACCTCCACACTTGATAAACTCGAACTTGAAATCGAAAAGAACAAAAATCTTGTTGCACTTAATGATAAAAACTTGAAAGATTCTTGTTGTTCTACAATTGATTTGCATTGTTCTACTTGTGATGATCTTGATAAGAAACTACAAGATGCTATGAAAGATATTTCTATATTGAACAATGCTTTACTTTCTCATGAAGTTAAATATTGTTCCAATTGCAAATTAAAAGGAAAAACTTCATGTGAAAATTGCCTTGATCTATCAAATAAACTTGATAGCATGCATAAGATATTAGATCGGTTTTGTAATGGGAATAAGAACCTAAACTTGCTGCTGAATTCTTCCAAGTCTTGCAATGATAAAACTGGTTTAGGTTTTGATTCACATGCTCATGCTAAGGAACATCCACCTAAAATTGTAAAATCATTAGGAAGTGGTTTGATTCAAACAGTTCCTAAACAAAAAGAAGTAGTTTTTAAATCTTCAGGAGTGTTGTCACATTCGGGTTCAAATAAGCATACTGCATGCTCATCTAGACATGAACACAAAGTTAAATTTCATTGTACCTATTGTGGTAGAGATGGTCATGTCATAGATTTTTGTTATAGACTAGCTAAACAACATAAAAAGGAAAGAATGCAAGCTAGATCTTATAACTCTCATGCAAAATTTGCTGCACATACTAAACCAAATGTCAGGAACATGCAACCTGCTGTTATAAGTCAGAAATATTCAAAGTTTACCTCCGGAGCATCAGTTTTTGCCTCTGGACCTTTTGTTTTTGCCTCTGGAGCTACTGATTTTCGTGCTACACAAGTAACACCTCATAGGTCAGTAGTTAAGAACAAAAAATATCAAACTTTGACTCATAAACATGCTGTTTTATCTCAGCTTTCGCATGTTATTCCTGATGGACGTCGGGTGACTCAGTACTGGATTCCTAAATGCCTTTTAACTAACCCCAGTATTGAGTCATCGACGTATTGTGCTTCTATGTAGGTTACACGCTTGAGGAAGGAGAACATTTGGATTGTGGATTCAGGTTGCTCACGCCACATGACCGGTAACAAAGAATAGTTCTCCTCTCTCTCTTTTGTGTTACGTGTAGAGAATGTTACTTTTGCCAATAATTCATCAACTCCTATAATTGCTAAGGGTTCGGTTAGAGTAAATGATCACTACAATTTGAAGGATGTGGCACTTGTCAAAATTTTGAAATACAACTTTCTTTCTGTTTCACAATTGCTAGATGAAAATTTGGAAATTATTTTCAATAAAAACTGCTGCAAAGTTGTAGGTTCAAATAGTGAGCTTATTTTTAACATGTCTTGGTTTGGAAGTGTTTTTAAAGCTGATTTTGATATGTCTTCCTCTAAGCATAGATGTCTAGTTGCAAATGATTCCAAAGATTTATATTTTTGGCATCGTAGACTTGGTCACGTAGGCTTTGATCATCTCACGCGTGTTAGTGCTCTTGATCGCATACGTGGGTTGCCTAAGCTTAAAGGGGACAAAGAAATTGTGTGCTCTTCTTGTAGACATGCTAAGATGGTTGCAGGTTCACATGCTCCTCTCACAATGACCATGACAACTGAACCAGGTCAACTTTTACACCTTGACACCGTAGGACCTTCACGTGTTCAATCCTTCGGAGGTAAATGGTATGTTCTTGTGATTGTTGATGACTATTCTAGATACTCTTGGGTTTACTTTATGGCATCTAAGAATGAAGCTTTTAGTCACTTTAGAACTTTATTTCTTAGATTATCAATTGATCACCCAGGATCTTTAAGAGCAATTAGAAGTGATAATGGAACCGAAATTAAAAATCAATCGTTCGATCACTTTTGTGCTGAAAATGCAATAGATCATCAATTTTCTTCACCATATGTACCTCAACAAAATGGTGTTGTAGAGAGAAAGAACAGAATCATAGTTGAGATGGCTAGGACTATGCTTGATGAATATCAAACTCCACTTGTTATGTCTCAAATCGTGTTTTCTTGCGTGCTAAGCTAGGTAAAACACCATATGAGCTCAGGTGTGGACATAGGCCTAGTGTCATACACTTTAGGGTCTTTGGATGCAAATGCTATGTTAAGAAACATGGTAATCTTGATAAATTTTGAAGCTAGATCTGTTGATGACATGTTTCTTGGTTATCCATCTCATACTAGAGGCTACCATGTGCTTTTACTTGATACTAACAAAATTGTGGAGACTTGTGAGGTTTCTTTTTATGAAGCTAGCCCAGGTACTAGTTTAAATATTGCAGGTCCGGATCCATATCCGCAGGGGGAGAATATTTTCGTTGAAGAAGAGGAAGAAGTGGTGCTGCTGCCCGAAAATTCAGCAGCTAATGACATTGTTCCAGCTCCTGATCGTGATTCACAGCCAGCATCGATGACCACCGTTGCTGGTCCAGATCCTCCTCACGTCACAAGCTCATCTATTTGTGATGAACATGAAGAAGAAGAAGCTTGTGAAGTGTCCACTCCCCTCCTGATTCTCAAAAGTCATCGTCCACAACAAATTATTGGAAGCTTGCATGAACGAGTTACAAGATCCAGGTTTTTCGACCCCAATTCTCATTCTCATTCTGTTTTTTTTCTTCTTTTGAACCCATAGATATATCACACGCACTCACTAATGAATCTTGGATTATTGCCATGCAAGAAGAGTTAGAAAATTTTGAAAGAAATAATGTTCGGAAACTTGTACCTCCACCTCAAGATCACACTTTAATTGGAACTAAATGGGTGTTTAAAAATAAACAAAGTGAGGATGGGGTTGTGGTTAGGAATAAGGCTAGGTTGGTTGCTCAAGGTTTTCACACAAGTTGAAGGTCTAGATTTTGATGAAACGTTTGCTCCTGTTGCTAGATTAGAGGCTATAAGAATTTCGTTAGCTTTTGCTGCATCTAAAGGTTTTAAGCTATATCAAATGGATGTTAAAAGTGCTTTTCTTAATGGATACATAGATGAGGAGGTTTATATCAAACAACCACCTGGTTTTGAAAATCCAAATTTTTCTAATCATGTTTACAAACTGTCCAAAGCCTTGTACGTTCTCAAACAAGCCCCTAGAGCATGGTATGATAGGTTAAAAACATTCTTACTTGAAAAGGGGTTTACCATGGGCAAGGTTGATAAAACTCTTTTTGTGCTTAAGCATGGCAACGACTCATTATTCGTTCAAGTGTATGTGGATGATATTATCTTTGGTTGTGCTTCTCATGATCTTGTGTCCAAGTTTTCAGCTATGATGAGTTTAGAATTTGAGATGAGTATGATGGGAGAACTCACATACTTTTTGGGGCTGCAAATCAAGCAAACCAAGGAGGGTACCTTTGTGCATCAAACAAAGTATACAAAAGATCTCCTAAGGCGCTTCAACATGGACAAAAGCAAGCCTCTTCGGACACCAATGGGAACAACAACAACACTTGAACTTGATGAAGATTGTGATCCCGTTGATCAAAAAGAATATAGAAGCATGATCGGATCACTTTTGTATCTCACGGCATCAAGACCGGACATACAATTCAGTGTATGTCTTTGTGCACGGTTTCAAGCCTCCCCACGTGCTTCACATCGTCAAGCCGTCAAAAGGATTCTCAGGTACTTACATGGAACTCAAGAATTTGGCATTTTCCTTCCTTCTTCCTCAACCGTTACTTTGAAAGCTTTTTCCGATGCTGATTTTGGGGGTTGTAGGATTGATAGGAAAAGTACTTCTGGTGCTTGTCATTTTCTTGGTAATTCACTTGTTGCCTGGTCCTCCAGAAAACAAAGTTCAGTTGCACAATCCACAGCCGAATCTGAATATGTAGCTGCTGCTAGTGCTTGCTCACAAATTCTTTGGATTGTTCAAACACTTAAGGACTATGGGGTTGATCTAGATAGTGTTCCACTGTTTTGTGATAACACTAGTGCCATTTGCATTGCTAAAAACCCCGTGCAACATTCGAGAACTATGCACATTGACATTAGGTATCACTTTCTCCGTGATAATGTCGAAAAGGGAACATTGTGCTTCACCATGTAGATACCGAACATTTAATCAGAGAGAATTAATCAAGTAATGAACTCACATGTTGAGTTTTTATGTTCAAATAAAAAAATGAGAAAAGATCAAGAGAATATGCATGCATTGCACTTCTTATTTTGAGATGGCTTATCATTGCACTTAGATATGAACTTGAAAGGAGTTGTGTACGACTAAAACCATGTCCTTAAGCTTCTGACTGTCAAATGACATAGGCTTGGCTTGGTTGGTTAGAATAAGGCTGATGCTGCATATAATCTCTTGCAAATGTCATAAGATCGAAATTTGTGCTTTAAATGTTCAATAAAATTCAGCAACAAGTGTCATGATTTCAGGTCTTGAAATAGTTAAGTTTGTGAGGTCAAGACTTGCTTAAATTGAAAATTACACTTGATCTCTAGCATGGCTTACACTACTTTATGTATCTCATTGATGTGTTAGTGTAAGTTACTTGATAGTATGATTTGGATGAGCTTTGTTTTATATGTATATGTTATAATGTGCTCATAACAAATTAAAATTTCTCTTTTGTATCTTGCCGAATACATTGTCAAAGTGGGAGAAATTGATCACACACTGCACACATTCACAAGTGTTTTGGCACGATTCTTCTCAGGGGGAGAATTTTTGGTATTTTTGTTTTTTTTCTAATTTTATTTCTGATTTACAAAGTAGGAGAAATTGTTTTCAAAACTTTTCATGTGAATAAGCCAATGTTCGGATTTTAAGTGGTGTTGCCAATGCATTCATCAAGGGGGAGACTGTGAGACCTATGTGTGCTGAATACATTGGCTTTGACGATAAAAAATTTGAATACTACCAAAACACCTTTTTAACAAGGTCCGACTCTAGGTCCGAGCTCCTGCAAGGTCCGACGATAGGTCCGACTTGTTTTGGGTAGCTCCGGCAAGGTCCGACGTAAGGTCCGACTTGCTTTGTCTAGGTCTGACTTATTTTGGCTAGGTCCGACTTGTTTTTGCTAGCTCCGGTGCTAGGTCCGACTAGCTTTGGTAAGTTCCGTGCTAGGTCCGACTAAGCTTTAGTAAGCTCCGGCGCTGGGCCCGACTAGCTTTGGTAAGCTCCGGTTAGCTTTGGTAAGGTTCGGAGCTTGATTGCAATGGTTCTGCTTTTAACTTGCAATGTTTCAAACTTGCTTTACTCTTATGGAAAGTTTGCTTAGTATTATTTTACTATGTTTTTGGTATGTTTTGGTGGTTATGGCAGATATCATTTTGCTATGATTTACAACATGCTTATGTGAGGTGCTCACGTAAGATGTTGTAGTTTCGGAACTAACGAGAGTCAACTCGAGGACTTGTGCTCGGAAGTATTGGTTGTTTATTCATGTGCTGGTGTTGCTTGAGTTCAAGACATGGCTGGTGACGGGATCCATTGAACTAGTCTTAGGGAGAAGATGAGGTTCAACAACCAAGTTCGGGAGTAATTGTGGTTGAGTTGATCAGGAGGTCGCGCAGCATGTTTGGATTAAGAACAATGCATATGAAGGTATCATGGACGTTGTTGGAAGGTGTTTTCACGTGTGCAAGGAGTGCATGGATGTGGCAACATAGTTCCAAGGCGTGGTGAAGAGATATGAAAGTGGAGATATGGTTGAAAAGGTTCAACCGGCTGGATTTTGCGCTCAGCCTGCGGCTCAGGCGGTTATGATTTGTTTATGGAAAGTTTCGAGTTGGTTATAACAGGATTTCGTGTTAGGCATGAAGTATAGATGTTTTACGAATGTTTGGGACGTTCCTAAGGTGTTTGGAAGTCTTAAGATTGCTTCTATCTGCGTATAGAAGAGTCTTGAACAATATTGGAAAGTTACAGTTTGAATCCAAGTAGGAGTAGGAGTCCTAGTTTGAATTGGATTGGCCATAGAGCTGGTTATATAAGCAAGGGAGGCCAGAGCTCGTGAAACACGACTTTGGGGCTGTTCCTCTTGTGTTTTTATAAATAAAATTCATATTCTAAAGGAACTTTTGTGCCTTGTTCGTCCGACTTGTTTCAGACAAGTTTTTCTCATCGAGTTTCTGTTCAGCACTACCTTGCTTCGGTGGTTTTATCATACCTCGAGTTTTACATATCCAATTGATGTGATTCTTTTTGGGTTGTCTTCACAACTTTATTATCTATCATCTGTGAAAATTTCACTGTCATTGAATTTTTGGTTTCTGATCTACACGAGTTTCTTTGCAGTATTCCAGAACTGTTTTTCTCGCGTAGGACAGATTGACCTTTGTTCGATCTTTCGATCGTAACTTGAGTTTCTCTCAACTGATTTTCATGATTTTTGTTGTGATGTCTTCGTGACTTGATTATCTACAATATATACTAGTTTTTTCACAGTTGAACACGTTTAGATTAGTTGCACACTGGGTTTCTTTAACAGATCGGTTTTCTGCTGAGAGGTGTTTTGTTGCTTCCGCTGAAAAGTTTTTATCTACCAGTCACCCCTCCTCTGGTAGCTTTACATGTGTACTTCGATCCTACAAATGAAACACACACCCTGGTTGACAGCGCGAGTAATTCAGCGAGTAGGTGGCTCAGCTGCAGCTCTCGGTGGCGCCCGGTGAATGCTCCTCGGTTGGTTCTAGTGGAACAGAAACTACTTCAGGTGCAAGTCACAATTAGCTCAATGACATGTGGGGCCACCCATTTTCCTCACCCAAAAGATCTTCTAAAATATCTTCCAAATTTAGCAGGTGACCAATTCAAATATGGGCAGCTAAATTTTGGAACTTATTTGGACATGTGGCCAAGCTTCTTCCAAATTCGAATTTGAATTCAAATTCGCTTTAATGTCCTCTTGCAAATGCTTAGCCAAGACACTTCCAAATGTGGTGAAAATTTGTATTCCCACTAATTTGGAGCTGAGTGTGGGGACCATCCCTTGGTTCACCCACTCCAGGATCGCAGAGGGTTGTGCCGTGCGATGCGGCACCCAACAGCACACAAGAAAAGAATATGAATAACATACAAACTTTTATTTTACATAAAACAGCGGAAGTCTTTTGACAAAACTTAATTATACAGCGGAAGTATTCTTTATAACTTTTCTCTCATCCTAACTAAGCAAAAGTGCAGCTGTCCAGCCCGGGGACGCTACACACTAGCAACATATAACGGGAGATCACGGCGGCGTGCAGGGCTCCAACTCGGCCGTGTACCCCGACGGGGGCATCGCCTCATCCTCGGACCCCTCCTCATAACTCTAACCTGCACACAGCTCAAATATTGCAACCGTTAGCATGATGGCTCAGCAAGGCTTAACCGACAACCCTAGTCATTGAACTCTACATGCAGGGATGTGTAATATAGGAAAAAGACTTTGCAAGAAAGACACACATACATGTTAATCCTACTTTAAGTTTTATAGAAACAGTTTAATGTGCCTTAGGAAGCCCTCACATCGGAAGTCCACAATCAAACAAGAAACGCTTTCCTCCGATGTGGTGATGCCCAAAGTTGAAACTGAACTTAATGAGCTCTACATCTGCAACATACATGGTAACAAGACAATATTAATTCAATACAACACATTCATCTGGCTTATTTCATTTCTTACTACGTCATAGAACAGTGAACAAGCGGTACTCAAATAACCGCGAGGGACGGTGATTGCAATCAGGAGACACCCGGACAACACATCACATACACCCACTTTAAGAAGTGTGGTGCTACACACCTTCCTACTTCGTTATATGCAACCACCTTTCAAAGGAAACCTAAATGATGAACCGGTCCATCCGTAACGGGTAGGAGGTCCCGCTTGGAGCGTGACTGTGCCCACTGGCAGATTTACACCTTGCTACCCTCAACCCACTCCTATAAAACGGTTGGGTAAGCCTCAGCACCCAGGTTAACCAATTACATCGGTTTCCTGCTTATGTCAGTATGTCATCTGGTACTGTTTGATACTTGTCCATCAGGCCAGCACACGACTCGGTCCTCAATCGACACCAACAGGGATACGCACGTGAGACCTCCGCTCACTGCATCCTATCCCCCCGGCTGGGTCTCAGTTTCACATTCTTAAGCCATTCTCTACTCTTTTCCATACCGTGTGATAAAACCTTACCTCATGAGTAGATTCCAACTACTTGATTTCTACCGAGATCCTAAGAACATTAGCATGGCATTCTCTACTCGTCAAGTTTGTAAACTACCAAACCCTTCATAGAATTTAAAGTCATGCAAGTGGGGTTTCAAACACCTCAACTCTAATGCAAACATATCAACCTAGACATAAGTGATACAAATGAAAAATTTTGTAAAAGGTAATTAAATGCAAATCGGGGCTTGCCTGGTTGCGAGTCAAAAGAGAAGTTAGCGTCGGGTGGGAGGACATCTAACAGCTCTGGCGTATCCCCAACTTTGGGCACTATATGAAATGTAGCAAAATATGTGTATAAGTTCTAGTGAATTATAAGAAGTGAACTTCGATTCATAGCTACCACCATTTATGTTCCTTAATTTGCTTTGGGATTTTTCCAGTGGATACTATACTCTCTAAGGATGATCTGAGCAAAATTTGTAGAAATTTCATTGCACCTTGTGGTCTCCAAAATTCCCACAAATACAAGGCTTCTCTGAATTTTGAGCCCAAATCTGGAGTTTTAACATGTCTAACAGTGGAGGATCTAATTCGGATAAGTCTCCATGGTTCTAAAAAAATTTGTTTTCACCATTTTTGGAGCTACCAACAGGGGGATATGGGTTTTTCAAGTTTGGGTAAAATCTGAAAATGTCTCTGTTTATTCCCACTGTTCAGAGACATAAAGGATTGACACCACATTCGGCCAAGCAAATGAGGCCCAATGCATCTGAAATTTTTACTGGAGTTCTAGGATTTTTGGAAGAATGTCCTGCCCAAATTTGGGAATTTCCAATAAACAGAACACCTGTAAAAATTCCTACAAGATTTTCCTTAAATGAATTAAAGAGTCAAATTCAGGGGTTTTCATAAACATTGGGCTAAACCGCTGGATAGTACTCTTTGAGAGGACTCCAACAAAAATTATTTGACAATTTGTGGACATACCTACACAAAGTTATGGCTCACCAAAGTTGAAATGAATTGGGAAAATCTGGAAATGTTTAAACGCTGCCAGTGGGCCCCACATGTCAGCACTCTCTTCAACCTCGCGCCAAGCAGAGGACCCAGCGGCGCCCTCCGGTGAGGGTTGCCGGAACGGCCTTCCCGGCCGCCTACCGAGCCAATTCTCGCTGCCTCCCCATTTTCCATGCCGCTGAACCCGATGGCGGTGCCGCCGGTGGCCGAAACTCACCGGAAATACGCGCGCACCAGTCACAGCGTTTGCTAGGGCTCCGGCGAGGTCAGGATGCTTCATTTCTCCACCAAACGATTGGCTCTCGTGCTCTAGAGCACCAGGGGATCATGTAGAAGCTACAACGTGCTGCCTAACTTGATGAAAGGGCCGACAAACTAGGGTTCAACAGTGAGCCGAGGTGGTTTGCAATGGCGGCGCAAAAATCGGCTAGGACATGGCAAATTCTTGATGGTTTTCCTCGGTTCTTCGTTGAGGATGGGCGCTAGGGGGTGTAGAAGCTATGTGCGAATCAGCTAGAGGGTTAGTTAATTGTGTAACCCGAATTTAGGTTTAAACCGAGCTCGACTCTTCTATACTAGGGTTCCGAAAGGAGTGGAATTCGAGCTACACGGTGGATCATTTGCCAAACGGCTTGCAGCTACACCATCTAGGGCTACCCACGCACCTTTCTTGTGTAGGAAGTTGGAGGATAGGGTGGACGGATTGGGCTGTCGATGGTGAGCCGAAATGAGGTTCCGCCGGTTCACCTCGGGAGCTCGCCGCAAACTCCAATTTACGGTTCACAGCAGCAAGGAACGGCCGAGTTGATGCGGTAGATCATGGTAGCTCGTTGTGGCACTGCTTTCCGGTGTTGGCACCTCGAGGAACCAGTGACCGGGCGCTGGGTTTACGGTGGAACATTGAGAGCGTCGGCGGGAGGGTTCTTCGCGCGCGTGAGCAAAGCTGTGCGACGCACGAGCTGGGAGAGAAGAACTTCGATGTTGCTTCGTGTGGGGAGGATAAAGGCAGCCACCGGTTGGAGAAACACATAGGCAGGCAGCTCGGCGGCTACGGCGCAGCTCGGTGGTGCACACTACGCGACCGAAGCAAAGAAAACAGTCGGTTGTGAAGTGTGTGGCTGACAGATGGGTCCCACCTCCTCATTTCTTAATCAATTTTTCCACAGCTACTCACAATTAAATGCTTTGTTTCACCTCAAAGTCATGTTTGAATATTTGAAATTCAACTGAACTGAATTCTGGTGTGGAATTTTAATTGAGTTTGTTCATTTAAATTTGAATTGGAACTTGAATTCTCCTTTTGCATTGTTCCCGAAAACATAGCAAACCAACGCAAATAATTATGAATTTTGGTATGGCTGCTAATTCAAATGTGGGGAACACATTTGTGAAATCAAGTTTACAAATTGAGGAAGTTGGGATTTGAAACTGAAATTTAAATTCAGATTCAAGGGCTTCCTCTTTTAATCCCAAACAAATACTAGAACCTCTCCAAAGGAGCTGAAATTTGGAAGGTTGAATTTTTGAAATATGAAGACCCAAGTTATAAATTTAGATCTCCATGTTGGAAGTTTTTGGGAGGCTTGAATCATCACTTTGAACTCACACCGTTAGAATTCAAGGTTTTAATTCTCCTCATTTTTCCTATGTGTAAATGTGCTGAAATTCTTGCTACCATTTTTTTTTTGGGATTTTCCACTGAGGACTTCAATGATGGGATCAGCTTTCAAATTTGGATACCATAAACATAAAATTTGAACCCACAGTTTTGAATCCTCTTTTTGGGATGACCAAATTTAAATTTTTTAGTAAACACACTTTTTGCTTTATAGAACAACTAGCTCACTCATGATCATAAGCTGAACCTCACAATTTCCATTTACATGGCCAAACAAGTGTGGAATTTTACAGTCGGTACCTGACCGGTCTCGCGGTTCCGTAGGGTGTAGCCTATCACCTAACGAACTACCCCTAATAGGGTGTCTTGTGCCTCCATGAGGAAGCCCATAGCCCCCTTCCCTTTTCCCTTCTCTGACGACATCCTATTGTAAGGATTAATTGATAAATATGCTAAGAAAATATCCAAAGTTATGATAATTTAGTGAAAAAAGTTACTTGGAGTCAGTTTCAGAATTCATCGACATCACGAACTCTACTCCTTAAACTATACCATTGATGTTGTTTCATAATTTGTTTTCATTTTTGTTTGCGCATATCAGAAGTCTCTTCATCGTCAGCGTCACCAACCAATTGATCAAGTTCGATACCAGGCTCGGCAGAAAAGGAGTCTGGCAACTCTTGTTCTTGATAAACCTCGTCAACATCAATGATATCATGGTAGTGATCATCTCTTGGAGTATATAACCGCTCACGAGGATTCACCTTATGTACCACCCACTTGGTGTGCAAGGACAAATGTATCGTAGCCTCGTAGTCGTTCATTGTGTTTGACTTCCACCATGCCAAATTAATTTTGTCGTGTTCCATGATTGTTGTCAAACCAATCACAATCAAAGAAGAAGAGTTGAAGTTCCTTACTTCCTGCAAAACTAAATTTAAGGATTTTGTTAGTGATCCAATAGTAATTAGTTTCTCGGCCTTGAGAGTTGATTGCCCTTGTATGAACTCCAGTTTTACATGTTTCTGCCAGAGGACGAAGAGTTTCAAATTCAGTTGTATGAAATCGAAATCCATTGACGTCATATCGGCCATAGCTTCTAACTTTAACCAGTCCATAGGATAGTTGTCACAAGTCTTCATGGACGTCGGGCTCTTTCATGAACAGTCCAAATTATGAAGTTATAAGAATACTTTATAATACTTAAAAGTTATAAGAATACTTTATAAATACACATAAGTTAACGAGAAAATGTTACATATTCTCGGAACCAGGAAAGGAAATTAGGCCGTCCATTTATTACGTTCGTCGCATCGTTTCTACTTGTTTGCTCGTAGGTTGATGCCTATGTGTCCAATTTTGCTTGTGGAACTCACTGGACAGGAAAAACTTTCATGAATATTAATGCTGCATAATATGCCGATAAGCATCAATGTTAGGACAAAAACTTACTCGAAATATTTTTCCATCCCATCTATATTAGCATACATGTAGAGGAAAGTGCCCGTTCTTTCATCTGCGTTACAATTGTAGCTCCGACTACCACCAACAGTAGTGCCTTCATTGCAAAAATAGAGAGATCTCTACAAGGTGGATGTTCATCCATATTGTAAACACTTGAAAAGTGTCCCACTTCCATAAGGGTAAATGCTTCGATGATGCACCCTTTCACCCTGGCTCAGTTGCCAACCATTGGCTTCAGATATCTAAGTGCTCTTTCAATGTGATACATCCATCTATATTGCACATGACCGCCCACTTTAGCCTCAAATGGAAGATGGATAAGGAGATGTTGCATTGGATTGAAGAAACCTGGAGGAAAAAATTTCCATCTTACATAATAGTACCGGTACCTCCTTCTCCAACTTATTCATCTTCTCTACCATGATTTCTTTAGCACAGAGCTGTCTATAGAAGTAGTTAAGCTAGGCTAGCACCTTCCACACCGCGTCATCAAAATAGCCACGAAACATAACAGGTAGGAGTCTTTCCATAATTATGTGATAATCATAACTTTTCATTCAAGTGAGTTTTCCCATCTTCACATTCAAGACTCGTTTCATACTAGCTGCATAACCATCTAGGAATTTCAAACTTTTCAACCATTTCATGATTTATTTCTTTTCTTTAGATCAAAGACAGAAAGAAGCACGTGGCTTACCACCGCTTTCGGAGAGCTCAAGAGTCGGACGGTTACAAAGCTCTCCCAAATCCATTCGATCCTTTATATTGTCTTTCGGTTTGCTTGTCATATCCATGCATGTGCTTATTATACATTCGCCCATGTTATGCTCCTGATGCATAACATCAATGTTGCGCATTAAAATCAAGAACTTCACATACGGGAGCTACCAAATTTCACATATATGAGTACAATAGTGTTCCTCTATGTAACCTACAAAATATCCAGGACGACTTTCACCTACCACGAGTTTGTTCAACATATAAGAAATTTCTGACTAATTTTGACGTTTCGGTGGTCCTATTGTTACAATTGTGTCCTTTATGAAGACATTCTTCTGTTGTTGAAACACGTGATTTCGTGGCAACCAATGTCTATGATAATCGAACTAGCATATCTTGCCTCCATGAGCAAGTCGAAAGCAATCCGCGTCCGAAGCACATATCGGGCATGTCAAACGGCCGTGATTGCTCCATCCAGAAAACATGTTGTATGGTGGAAAATCATGGACGGACCATAAGTAAGCACCCCGCAGGTGGAATTTTTTCTTCTTGTAACAGTCGTAAGCCTCGACTCCTGTCCACAAAGTTTTCAGTTCTTCAATCAACGGTTTCAACATCACGTTTAGACGTGGCCCAGGATGATTCGGTCTAGGTATGATGAGGCAAAGAAACATGAATTAATACTTCATACAAAGAGATGGTGGCAGGTTGTATGGAATAACAAAAACGGGCCAACACGATTATGGTGTGGCGTTTGTACTAAACGGCGAGAAGCCATCTGTCGCCAAACCGATGCGAACATTATTTGCATCACCGTCAAAGTCTGGATCGAAGCGGTCCAACACCTTCCATACCTCACCATCGGACGGGTGTGTCATGAATCCATTGTTTTGATGTACACCTTCTTTGTGTCATCTGATGTGTCTGGCTGTTCTTTTACAACCCCTTCAATCGAGGTGTCAGTGGTAAATAACGAAGTTGCTTATGTGCGACTTCTATCATCACATTATCATCATCATCATTAACAACTTCGACAAATCTCGATTTACCACATTTAAGCACTTGTTCTCTTTCGCATGCTCTTTCCAAAAAAGCGTACAATTGTCTGGACACACATCAATCTTCTCGTATTTCATACCGAGACCAGACAACAATTTCTTCGACTGATACATATATTTAGCACTTTGTGGGGTTGTGGAAGGATATCGCCGATCAATTTATTATGTCATTGTAACAGTTGTTGGAAAAGAAGTACTTATACTTAATTCTCATAAGTCTGGTGATGAACGTAAGGAGGGTCACTTCTGTGTGTTCATGAAGTAGCTCTTCTGAAGCTTTAAGAAGCTTGAAGAGCGCTTCTACCTTCGTTGTTGGAGGATCCTCTGTAGCCTCTAGTTCAATAGATTGTAGCATCTCATCCATCCGATCAACCCCCGTGTTGTCATCATCCTCTTGCACTTCTTGTACGACTTTAAAAGTTGTCTCGCCGTAAAAGTTCCATATCTCATAATGTGACGTGTAACCGTTTCGACACAAGTGTATCGAAAGAGTCATTTTATCAAGCCACTTTGTGTTTTGGCATTTCGTACATGGGCATCACACCTTATCAATCATCGACAACGAAAAGGCTTGATCAACAAAAGCATTTGTCTTTGTGAACCATTCATCTGAGTGACCACCTTTCTTGTTCCAACCAGTGTACATCTAACTACGGTCTTCACCCATGTTTGAGGCTACAGAATAAAGACAAGGAAAATATCGTAAAATTATACTTCACTATATCTCAAGACCATACTTCTATTGGGACGGATAGGTCCTAAACACACCCGAGAGTGACCGAGAGAAGCGTGCTTCTGACGAGGCGCCAGGTCCGAATCCAGAAGAAGTTTTGGCAGCATAACCCCACTGTTCTCCGACTGCACGCCCGATAATGGTGTAGCAGAGAACCTCAGGGTTATGCTGTCGAAATATCATCCGGATTCAGACCTGCATCTCATCATTGGAACGCCCACTCGTCACTCTCAGGCTGTCCAAAAAGGGACAATTCCAAACCTACCCAGCTCACATGCGTAACGCATGTGAGACAGGCAGTATGAAAGAGGTGATGCATATTCTAAAGGTTTACGTTACTCATGTGAGGGACAGGACCTCGTCGGGTGGTGTCGTGATATGCGTCACCCAACAGCACACGGGTTGAAGAAACACATCATATTACATGAATAGTTTGCAGAAGCATACAAAAGTGTTTTACAAATACTTATCTCAAACTAAGCTACATAGGAAGACTATAACTCTCATGACTCATCTCTATCTTAGCAACAAAGAAACAGTCCAGCCCGCGGACTGTCTCTTACTAGCAAAACGAAGAACAATCTGCAGCGGCGAGGATGCTCTTTGAGTAAACACTAAGAGGTTCCCGAGTCTCATCGGCAACCCTTCTCTTAAGCATGAAGTCAAATACCTGCAAAACAATTTGGATAGCATCCGTGAGCATAACGCTCAGCAAGACTTAACCGTCACCCTAAACATGAAACTCTATGTGAGGTTATGAACCTAAAATAGGATGGCATAAGAATAATGAAACTCGCCTAAAAGTGAATCCTTACTTTCATGTATTATTTGCAGCAATTTTAAGTAACCTTGGGCACGCCACATCGGGAGTCCACAATCAAATAAGAAACGCTTTCCCCCGATGTAAATTGCTCACGGCATAAAAGAATCGAGTTTGCACTAGCCTATTCATCAAGATCCAATACAAAGCTAGTATGATACTTCCAATCAATATGATTAGTTCCTTTCTCATGCAAGTTCTTACTACGTAACGACTGTGAGAACAAGTATGCTCGGTCCATTCCGCGAGTGACGGTGATTCAAATCAATAACACTCGGACTACACGACACTTACGCCCGTACTCGACGTTGCCTACAGCAACAATCACTGACGTCGTACGCGGCAGCCTTTCTCCCGTTTCACCCCATTGAATCGATCAAGTCGCCCTGTACAGTAGCCACACTGATGGTGCACCTGCCGACGTGAGATGTCATGAGAATGTTCCCCACATACTGCACACCGGCCGTCCGCCTGAAGCGACCCGAAAAGTCCCAACTACAGCTTCCCAAGGTACATCGGTTTACTAGGTCCCATATAGCCAGCATGAGTCCGGTACACAACTCAAACTTGTTCAATAGGGCCGCATACGGATCAGTCCTTGAACGACACGGACAGGTCTATAGCACCCAGGCCCCTATGTCCTGCTGCCCCTACAACCTTCCGGTCTCAACTTAAACTTGCTAATTTATTTTTGAACCAATCCCGTATGCCCCTGTTGTTCCTGAATCTGCGAGTAGCATCTCACCACTCGACTTCTACCGAACCGTACTTAAGCATGGCAGTTCTACACGGTGAAAGACACCTACCCAATACTCCATGGGTCATTGGGCTATGCAATAGGAGTATCAAAATTAGACCTAATGCACAGTTCAAATCTTAACCAAAGGTGAATACAAAATAAAAACTTAATAGCTGTTAAATGCAAACCGGAGCTTGCCTGTTTTGCAGTGTAGTCGTATATAATCAGTTAGTGTCCTTGTTGATCCACCCTTGATTCTACGGAGCTTGATCCACTTCAATGAATCACTCCTTTGAATCCCCTTCGTTGTGGTTCCTATTGAAATGCATATGCACATGTGTTATAGAATGTAATGGAAAGAAGTTATAGAATGAAGTTCTTAGGAACAGACGTTGTGTGGAAAAGCCAAGAATGGCTTGTTTTTCCTCTTTTGTGCAAAGAACAGACTTAAACTAAATTGACCTTGAGGCCTTAGCTATACACTAACCATTTTCCCTAATGAACCTAATAGATAGACTGAAAAGATTTGAGTGCCACTGAAGAACAAGAACTCCAATGGCCTCAAAACCTTTACAGCAGCTTCTATACTACCTAAGGATTTAACTTGCCAAATTGCAGCTAAGGTGGAGATAAATTCACAAGGTCTCTCATGTATTTCCACCTATACATAACTATGGAGAATAATAACAGAAAGTTCTAGGGCTTAACTTGAGCTGATAACTTACATGTGAGTTCTTGGTCACATGAGAGTAACCTGGTCCAGAATTCAGCCCTTTTACTTGAGTAGTTCTCCCAGAACAATTCTTTAAGCAATTCTACTCAAAAGAATTAATTCTGGAGAAATGTGCATTTTCATGCCCAATTAAGTGAACTACAATTTCAAGTATGTCTCAGAGAGCTTGCCTAAATTTTCCTATGATTTTTGGAGCTATGGATTGCCCAGAATAGATTATATAAGTTGGAAACATTTTCTGAAAATGTTTCTGGACCCTTATGAACACAGCATCTTGAATTTAGCAAATTCCTACTCAAATGATCTTCCAATGAGCTGAACATTTTCTGTAAGGTCAATACTATGCGAAAGAATATTCTGGCAAAATTTGGGGATTTTTGGATAAACCGAACTCCCTCAATAATTCTTTTTCAGAAAAACTTCAAAGAATTCTCCAGAATATAATATTGACTTTCATACAAATCTGAGTTCATATTTGGATAGAACTCTGAAAGATGAATCCAACCCAATTGGAATCACTCAAATTGGAGGTTTCTACCTGGAGCTATGAATTTCCAAAGTTGAGCCCTCACTGGAATTGTTTTCCTACAGAAAATTCGGCTGGACCCAGTGTTTTAAATCCCAGCCAATCAGGATTGGGCCACACCGGGGCCACAGCTTCCCAGCGCGGCAACACACTGGATCCCAGCCACACCTGATCACGGTTTTAATTTTTATTTTGCTGCTGACAGACGGGGCCCACTCGTCGTCTTCTTCCTACGGCTCCCCTCCCGCGCCCGTGCTCCCCCTCGCCGGAGCAAACCGATGCTCGCCGGACCGGCGTTCCCGGACGCCATCTGAACTAGGATTCGCCGCCAGGGGGTTTAGGGCACCGAGGAACATGATGGAGGGTTCTGCTTGGGCTGCCGGTAGCCGGAACTAGCTCGGCGACATGCGGCGGCTACTGTGGAGGTTCGGCAACGTCTGCCGAGGTTTCCAGCTTGCCAAAACCTGTGCCGACGAGCTCTACAGCACCAGTGGGTCTTAGGAAGAACCGCCAGGGTCTCAAACTCGCTTGGAAACGGCCGCAAGTGGGTTGTCATCGGGCGACCGAATGGGTCCGCCATGAACACCCTCCGTAGAGCTCGAATTCCGTCGCTCTGAGGCGTTTTCATGCGCTGGATACTAAAGAAGAAATGACTGCCGGCTAATCTAGTGTCTATGTGCCAAATTTGATGACTTAAGGGGGATCCGAGAGCAAGAATTCGAAGGAACCGTACCGGAAGCTCAGGATGAGGCCGCCGGAGCAAAACTTCGAAATTCGCCGTCAATAGCTTACGTCATGGCCTGAGCTTTGGGTGAGAGCAGCGCGGTGGACGTGCGCTCCCGTTGCCGCCCTTGCTTGGCCATGAAGACCACTGTGGCGAGCTGCCCACATGCGCCTGATCGGCACCTGACATTAGGTCGCCTCTATGACGGCTGTTCTCGGGCTCGGGTGGCCGAAGGTCGCTTGCTTGTGGGTCAGGGAGGTGGAGGCCGAACTCGCGGCAATGTTTAGCAGCTCAGGGGAGGGAAAAGCGCAATGTTTCTTCGTTTCCCCGGTGGAACCGAGAGCGGACGTGAGGAGCAGGTTCTGTTCGGTGTCGCCCGTGAGGAGAAGAAGGCAAATGCTGTCGGCTTGGTCCGAGGAGGAAGGGATCACGTTGCCGAAGCGGTCAGAACCGACCACGGGGCGCCAGCGCGTGGAGGCAGGCAGCAGGAGCAGGCGCCAGCAAGCTGCTCGGTTGCGCCCGTGATCTGTTCGGTGGAATTGCCCACCGACGCTGAGACTTAGTGTGCAAGGCACCCTTTTTTGCTCTATGACATGTGGGCCCCACTCCACATTTACCTCCCAAATATCTTCTCATGCTGATCCTCTCAATTCCCAGAATTCTGAGTTTAAAAAGGGTGGCTAGAATTTGAGTTCTCCAAATTCAGTTTGAATTTGTATGACAAATTTGAATTTGGCTAGAATTTGCAAATGCTTCTCTTTAACTCCTTTTTGAGCCCACCCTACAAATGAAAAGTTTGTGATCAAACTTTTCCCAACAAATTCCATCTATATGGCTGCATGTTTATTCAAAGTTTTTGGCCACCACATGTGTGAACTTTGAATTTCAAATCTGATTTTTTAAACTTACATGCAAAGAGGTATTTAACTCCTTATTGGTTCAACACTTTTAAATAAAAATGTGAGCCTCATTTTGGATTGTCGTCCACGCTTTACTTTGCATGAAGAAAAGTTTTAGCAAGTCCCATTTTTCATGTCTTTGCTACACATAAGAACTCAAACCTTGGTTTTTATTCATACACATTTTTGGGACTTTTACATTCCTCCCCCCTTAAAAGAATCTCGTCCCGAGATTACAAAAGAGGAACGAGACGGGAGAGGTAATTACAAACTGTACAAAGCTAAAAATTACGGATAGTTGGTGCGGAGGTAATCTTCACTTTCCTACGTCGCCTCTTCCGCGGTGTGATTACTCCACAGCACCTTGAAAAATCTGATCGTCCGGTTCCGGGTTACCCGGGCCTTTTCATCCAAAATCTAAACCGGTCGCCCGGTGTAGGTAAGGTCCGGTTTCAATTCGTCGATGTCCTCGGTGCGAACAGCAGCGGTGAATTTGAGACACTTCCGCAGCTTTGATACATGAAATACATCATGAACACCCGCTAGACTTGCCGGTAATTCCAGCCGGTAGGCTACGGGTCCGCACTTCTCCGTGATAGCAAAAGGACCAATAAAACGGGGAGCGAGTTTCCCCTTTACACCGAACCAGTGAATTCTCTTCATCGGAGACACACGAAGATACACGTATTCTCCGACGTCAAAATGCAAAGGCCTACGCCGTTGATCAGCGTAGCTCTTCTATCGGGATTGTGCAGCCTTCAAATTCTCTTGTATCAACCGAACTCGGTCTTCGGATTCGTTCAAAAGATCAATCCCAAACAGAACCCTTTCGCCGGACTCACACCAATTCAGCGGTGTGCGACACTTCCGGCCGTAGAGAGCTTCATACGGTGCCATTTTAATACTCACTTGATAACCGTTGTTGTATGAAAACTCCGCCAATGGTAGGTGATCGTCCCAATTCATACCGTGCTGGATGGCACATGCCCTCAACATATCTTCCAGCACCTGGTTCACCCTTTCAGTTTGTCCATCGGTTTGAGGGTGATATGCGGAGCTGCTAATCAGCTTGGTGCCCAACGAGGCGTGCAGCTGCTCCCAAAAACGAGCAACAAACAGCGCACCTCGATCTGAAATGATGGTCTTCAGGACACCATGTGAACATATAATCATGGAGATATATAACTCCGCATATTGCTTGGCTCGAAAGTGAGTGTTCACCGGTATGTAATGAGCTGACTTTGTAAACTGGTCGACGATCACCCATATCAAGTCATGCTTCCTGGATGTGAGCGGCAATCCGACGATGAAATCCATACTCACATCCTCCCATTTCCATGCCGGTATCTTCAGAGTTTGTAGCGGTCCGGCTTTCCGCATATGATCAGCCTTGACCCGTCTACACGTATCACATTCGGATACGTATTTAGCGATTTCCCTCTTCATCCTCGTCCACCAAAATTTCTGTTTTAAATCTTGTACATCTTGTTACTTCCGGGATGAATGGAAAACTTTGACAGGTGCGCTTCATCCAAGATCTTTTTCCAGAGTTTCATATTGCGCGGTACTACTATACGGTCATTGAACCATATTGTACCGTTGTCATCCTTCCGGAAACATTTCACCTCTCCGTTGTCTAGTCTTCTCCGTATGTGAGACATTCCTTTGTCTCTTCTTTGAACCTCAAAAATCTCTTCACGGATTGTTGGAATGAGCGCGAGATTATAAAGCGCGCCATACGGAATGACACGGAGACTTGGTTCTTCAGCTTCTAACTCAGCAGTCGCCAAGTTGTGAACGTGGGCTTTCTGACTAAGCGCGTCGGCAACCACGTTTGCTTTTCCCGGATGATAGTGGATCTCAATTTCATAATCTTTTATGAGCTTCAACCATCTCCGTTGTCTCATATATAGCTCCTTCTGCGTGAAGATATACTTCAAGCTTTTATGGTCGGTGTAGAGGTGAACAAGATTACCCAGCAGATAATGCCTCCACATATTTAACGCCAACACCACTGCAGCAAGCTCAAGATCGTGAGTTGGATAATGCTGCTTGTGGTTTCGCAGTTGACGAGACCCATAGGCGACTACACGCCCTTCTTGCATCAGAACGCAGCCGAGACCGATGCCGGATGCATCACAGTATACATCAAATGACTTCGTCGTGTCCAGCTGAGCAAGAACTGGAGCTGTTGTGAGATGTTTCACTAAAGTTTTGAATGCGGCTTCACATGCTGCATTCCACATGTATTTTGTGCCCTTCTTCAGCAGCTCCGTCATTGGTTTAGCAATTTTTGAGAAGCTTGGGATGAACCTCCGATAATACCCCGCTACACCTAGGAAACTTCGGACCTCGTGGACTGATTTGGGAGATTCCCACTTTAGCACTTGTTCAATTTTGCTGGGGTCCACGGCGATGCCTTCGGCTGAAATAATATGGCCTAGGAAAGGCACTTGATCAATCCAAAACTCGCACTTGCTGAACTTGGCATATAACTGGTGCTCCCGTAACCGTTGTAGCACGATGCGCAGATGTTCAGCGTGTTCTTCTTCAGATTTGAAGTAAACCAATATGTCGTCGATGAATACGACGATGAACTTGTCTAACTCCGGCATGAACACAGAATTCATCAAGTACATGAAGTGTGCCGGAGCGTTGGTGACGAGGTACTCATAGAGTCCGTATCTCGTCGAGAAAGCTGTCTTCGGTATGTCCTCCAGTCGGATTTTGATTTGATGATATCCCGACCGAAGATCCATCTTCGAAAATACCTTTGCACCCACAAGTTGATCGAACAGGATGTCGATGCGGGGCAAAGGATACTTGTTCTTGATCATGACAGAATTTAGAGGACGGTAATTGTGATATCCTGACTCCCGGCTTAATAGGATTGATAGAGTACTCATACCACCAAGGTATACCTTCTTTTCTGGAAGCCCACCTGCAAAGGACTCCGGGGTTAAGCGTGCTTGGCCCGGAGGAATTTGGGGATGGGTGACCGACCGGGAAGTTTTCCCGGGTGCGCACGAGTGAGGAAAAAGTGCGCAGAAAAGACGAGTGGTGGTATGTGGGGCCAGTCTATGATCCTAGAGAGCCATTACAAATGGTATCAGAGCCGACCCTCGCTGTTTCACGGGTGCGTACGGGTCAGTGACAAGGATACGGTAGCGTACGGGTCAGGGACGCAGGTACGTAGGCATGACGCGTGGGTCCTCTGTGTGGGACACGGTATGGTACGTATGCTGCTAACTGGACGTACGGTATGCGTATGCCAGTACTGAACGTATGGACATGGCTAAGAGGGGACGTTCCTGTCTTGGCGTTGACCGACGAGGACGTCGGTCTTCTAAGGGGGGTTGATTGTGTGATATCCTGACTCCCGGCTTAATAGGATTGATAGAGTACTCATACCACCAAGGTATACCTTCTTTTCTGGAAGCCCACCTGCAAAGGACTCCAGGGTTAAGCGTGCTTGGCCCGGAGGAATTTGGGGATGGGTGACTGACTGGGAAGTTTTCCCGGGTGCGCACGAGTGAGGACAAAGTGTGCAGAAAATACGAGTGGTGGTATGTGGGGCCAGTCTATGATCCTAGAGAGCTATTAAAGTAATCAACACATAGCCATAGTGTTTCGTCCTTCTTCTTAACGAACAGCGCTGAGCAACCCCAAAGTGAAGAACTTGGCCGTATGAAACCCTTGCTCATGAGTTCATTCAGTTGCTCTTTCAACTCCGCTAGCTCGTTAGGTGCCATCTTGTAAGGCCTTCTTGAGATATGAGTGGTTCCCGGCGCCAGTTAAATCTTGAACTCGACGTCCTGTTCGGGCGGCATGCCCGGTAAGTCATCGGGAAATACATCGGGATAATCACGTACCACCGGAATATCTTCTAGTTTAAGTGCTTCCGTGTGGTAGGCCTTCTACTATATCTGGGTCTTCGCTGTCTAAAAACAGCGTGTGCTGTCCGTGAATCGGCGAGTCAATCTGGACAGTCCGGTTACCGATATTGAGAACGGCACCATGACGATTTAACCAAGACATCCCCAATATAATGTCTATCTTCTGCCTATCCAACATAATCAGCGATGTTGGGTATATTTTTCCGCCCAAACACAAAACTGCTCGGGACACAATCTGATTGGCAGAGATATTTCCTCCCGGTGAACGTATAAGAAAACTCGTTGTGGGAGTATTGGTGGATAATCGGTGCTGATCCACGCATGTTTTTCTGATAAAATTGTGGGTTGCACCGGAATCAAAAAGTACCAACACGGGCACGTCTTTGAGAGTAAATGTGGGGACCACCCCGTGGTTCACCCACTCCAGGAATCACATAGGGTGGTGCCGTGCGATGCGGCACCTAACAGCACACACGAAAAGAATAAAGGATAACATACAAACTTTTATTTGATATAAAACAGCGGAAGTCTTTTTACAAAACCTATTCATACAGCGGAAGTAATATACATATAAGGCCTCTCATCCTAACTATGCAAAAGTGCAGCCGTCCAGCCCGGGGACGCTACACACTAGCAGCATGGAACCGGAGAATCACGGCGGCGTGCAGGGCTCCAGCTCGGCCGTGTACCCCGACGGGGGTATCGCCTCGTCCTCGGAACCTTCCTCATAACTCTCACCTGCACACAGCTCAAATATTGCAACCGTGAGCACGAAGGCTCAGCAAGTCTTAACCGTCAAACCTAGGCATGGAACTCTACGTGCAAGGATATGTAAGATGGGAAAAAGAATTTGCAATAAAGACACGCCTATAAGTTGATCCTTACTTCCAGTTTTATAGCAGCAGGTTCATGTGCCTTAGGCAGCCCACACATCGGAAGTCCACAATCAAACAAGAAACGCTTTCCCCCGATGTGGAGATGCCCAAAGTGGAATATAAACTTAATTAGCTCTATAACTACAGAAATCAAGGTATTCAAGACATTATAGATCAATACAGCATTTTCAGTTGGCTTATTTCACTTCTTACTACGTCACAGCGCAGTGAACAAGCGGGTACTCAAATAACCGCGAGGGACGGTGATTGCAATCAAGACACACCCGGATAACACGTTGCATACACCCACTTTCAGAAGCGTGATTCCACACCCCTTACTACTCTGTTGTATGCAACAACCTTTCAAAGGCAACCCAAATGCCGAACCGGTCCATCCGTAACGGGTAGGAGGTCCCCGCGTGGAGCGTGACTGTGCCCACCGGCAGATTTACACCTTGCTACCCTCAACCCACTCCTATTTACGGTTGGGTAAGCCTCGACACCCAGGTTAACCAATTACATCGGTTTCCTGGTTCCCATATGCCAGTATGCATCCGGTACTGTTCGATACTTGTCCAGCAGGGCCGCACACGGACGGTCCTCAACCGACACCAACAGGGCTACGCACGTGAGACCTCTGCTCACTGCTTCCTATCCCCCCTGCTGGGTCTCATTTTCATACAACTCAAGCCATTATCTACCTCTTTTCTTTCCGGTGATAAGTACTATCTCGCGAGTAGCTTCCAACCACTCGACTTCTACCGAGATCCTATACATTAGCATGGCATTCTCTACTCGTTGAGTTTGTAAACTACCCAACCCTCCATAGGATTTAAAAGGCTGTGCAAGTGGGGTTTCAATCACCCTAACTCTAATGCAAACATTCAACCTAGACATAAATGATACAAATGAAAACTTTATAAACGGTACTTAAGTGCAAACCGGGGCTTGCCTGGTTGCGAGTTAAACGGGAAGTTAGCTTCTGGTGGCAGGACGTCCAAAGGCTCCGGCGTATCCTCAACTTCGGTCACTAAATGGAATGTAGCAAAATAGATGTATAAATATTAAGGATTTATAAGAATTGAACTACTATTCATAGCTACTGCTATTTAGGATCCTTAAATGGGATTTGGGATTTTTACAGAGGATACTAGATTCTCTAAGAATGATTTGAGCCTAATTTGGACATATGTCATTGCATAATGTAGTCTTTAAAATTCCTACAATTATAATGCGCCTCTGAACTTTGAGCCCAAATCAGAAGTTTGACATAGCTAGAAATGGAAGATCTGATTAGGGTAAGTCTCCATGGTTCTAAAAAAATTTGTTTCACCATTTTTGGAGCTACCATCAGAGAGATATGAATTTTTGAAGTTGGGCAGGAGTTCTGAAAAAGCTTCTGTTTAAATTTGAATTTCCAAATAAAGGCTGAACTTGGGAAGGCAGTTTAGCCTAGCAAATGATCTCCAATAAAGCCCAAATTTTTACTGGAGATCAGTAACTATGAGAAGGATTTGCTGCCCAAATTTTAGAATATTTCATAAAGAATTGCTCCTGTAATAAATCCCTAAAGGATTTAGTAAAAACAATTCTACAGAAATTCCTGGGCATTTTCATAGCTAAAATTCGGTTTCTCTGTTAAGTACTCCTCATGAGGAATCCAACAAAATTGGTCTCACTCTTTTTGGAATTTTCTACACAAAGTTATGGGATTGCAAAGATCAGCTAAATTCTGGAATTATTTCTCTAATAGATACTTCAAATAATTGGGCTGGGCCCACTGTTTTAATTCGGACCAGTCAGATTTCGGCAACACCGGGGGCAACGGGGTTATTCCCGTGCAGTCGCACCAGATCCGGCGCCACAAACTGATCCTCACGCGAACCCGGAGGCTGACCGGTGCGACCGGCCCTCCTTCGTCTTCCTCGCGCTGCCCGCGCCTCCCGCGGCGGCGCACGCCGGCGAGGCTCGCCGGGACAGGGTTCCTGTGGTCCAAACTTCGTAAAACTCGCCGCCTGTGAGTTCTACACCGTGCTGAACACGATGGTGGGGTCGGGGGCCGATGACAACGGCCGGAAAGGTGCTTGCACCGGCGACCATGTCGAACCTTACTTCGGCGACCTCGCTCTCCCTCAACCGTGGGTCTTTCGGGCTAGGGTTGGCTCCAAAAGCACCAGTGTCCCATGGACATCCTCGACCCATAGCTCGCTCTGCCTGAAACCCACCGGAGATGGGACCTCACCGGCGACCTGAGCCCGCAAAACTCCGGCGGCAACAAAAACTCGATACCCGGCATCTCTACTTGCTCATTTGAGCTGCTAGAACTTCGGGGAGATGCGCAAGCCTGTGCTGGAGCTACTGTAAGCTTATCTAGAGCAGAGCTACCCCGAGCACAACGAATTTCTTCGAAGAGTCCTCGGGTTCCTAAAGAACCGCCGGCGCCAAACTTCAAAATACTCGGTACCGGAGCTAAGAAAGCAGGAACTGGTGGAAAGGAAGGAGTAAGGGTTCCTCACGCACCTCAGGGACCTTTCTGTTGATCGGAAGAGGCCGCAAATCCGTCGGGCGACGGTGTGGCGTACAGGCGATCAACACCGGAGCTCCGAAGGGAATTCCAGCTCGTAGGCGCCAACCACCGGTGCTGGTGTTCACTTGAGGCTTCGGGGAGCAGGAGAGAGACCTGGCGCAACGATCCCGCGGCTCAGCCGTGCGAGAGGCACGCCGAGCTCGCCGGGTATCGATGAGCTGAAGGTTTCTTCCGCCGGGCGGGGGTTTGGGTTCGCGAGGCTCGAGCAGAGCGTGGAGAGGCTGCGGGGTAATGAGGATGAGGGCAGATACGGCACTCGGCTGCCGCTATAACCGGCCACGCGCGTGAACCGACATCGGGGGAAGCAGCTCGGTGGACAACATCGGGCGACGGGCTGCTCGGGAGCTGGCGCGCGGTGATCACCCGAGGAGGAAAAACAGTCGGTTGGTTTGCTTTGGGTGGCTGACAATTGGGCCCCACTATTTCTAATTCTTATCCAATTTTCTCTGATATTTTACCCCAGCAACTCAACATTAAAGACTTGACTTCAACCCCAAGTCATAGTTTGAATTTGCTGAATTCAAATAGTTTGAACTCGGGTGTGAAAATTGGATGTGGATTGATCATTTAAATTTGAAAAAGAGTTTGAATTCTCCACTTTGTATTGCCTCAAAAATATAGCAAACCAGCTCCGAAATTTCCAACTTTTGGCATGGCTGCTCAGTCAAAGGTGGAGACCACATTTGTGAACCCAAATTTTGAAATTGAGGGAAATGGAATTTGAAACTGAATTTGAAATTCAGATTAGAGGGCTTTTCCTTTTAATCCCAAACAAATATTAAAACTCCTCCAAATGAGCTGAATTTTGGAAGGTTGAATACTTGGACTATGAAGATCCAAGTTGTGCATTTAGATCTCCATGTTTGGAAGTTTTGGGAAGTCTAAACCCTCACTTTGAACTCATACTTATTATAACTCAAAGTTTTAATTCCCCTCATTTTTCATAAGTGTACATGAGTTGAATTTTTCTTGCTACCACTTTTGGAGATTTTACATCCCTCTCCCCTTATAAAGAATCTCGTCTCGATATTCCAAAGGAAAAGTAAAGTGGGGAAAAACCTTACCGGGTATAGGATGATAGCAAGTCCGGATAATACGTTCGTAGATAATCCTTGCTTTCCCATGTCGCCTCATCAGCGGTATGGTTACTCCACAAAACCTTGTAGAACCATAAGGTCCGGTTTCTTGTGGCACGAGTCTTTTCATCGATCATCCGGATTGGATACTCCGTGTACGTGAGGTCCGGTTGAAGAACTTCTATGTCTTCTGTGCGGACTTCAGCCGAGGGCTTGAGGCACTTTCTCAGCTGAGAGATGTGGAAGACGTTGTGAATGCCTGCGAGCGATGCCGGTAAATCTAAGCGATAGGCCACGGTTCCGCATCTTTCAATGACGGCGAACGGGCCAATGAATCACGGCGCAAGTTTACCCTTCACTCCGAAACGGTGAACTCCCTTCATCGGAGACACATGGACATAAACATGGTCCCCGATGCCGAAGTGGAGAGGACGGCGTCTTTTATCCGCATAGCTTTTCTGACGAGATTGAGCAGCCGTGAGGTTGGCTTGTATCACTCGCACTCATTCTTCAGCTTCATTCACAAGTTCAATGCCGTAGATGACTCGCTCGCCGGACTCGCACCAGTTGAGAGGTGTGCGGCATTTCCGGCCATAGAGAGCTTCATATGGCGCCATCTTGATAGCTTGATAGCCATTGTTGTAAGAAAACTCCGCCAATGGCAAATGATCGTCCCAATTCTTGCCGTGGTGGATGACACAAGCGCGTAGCATGTCTTCAAGCACTTGATTCACCCGTTCAGTATGACCATCTATCTGTGGGTGATACGCGGAGCTTCGGATCAGTTTGGTCCCCAATGATGCGTGCAGCTGTTCCCAAAACCGAGAGACGAACAGCGCACCGCGATCTGAGATGATGGAGCGGGGAACACCGTGCAAACACAAGATCTTTGCAATGTACAGCTCCGCATATTGCTTGCACGTACTTTGTATGTACGGGGATAAAATGAGCCGACTTGGTTAGTCGATCGACTATCACCCAAATCGAGTCATGTTTGTGAGACGTGAGAGGTAATCCGACTATGAAGTCCATGCTGATGTCCTCCTACTTCCACGCTGGAATGTTCAATAGTTGCAGCTGTCCGGCTTTACGCATATGGTCGGCCTTCACACGCCGACACGTATCACATTCGGATACGTATTTTGCGATTTCTCTCTTCATCCGTGTCCACCAAAACCTGGTTTTCAGATCCTGGTACATCTTGTTGCTGCCCGGATGAATAGAATACTTGGACAAATGAGCCTCGTCCAAGATTTTCTTCCGAAGCTTCATGTCACGTGGTACCACTATACGGTCTTTAAACCATAGCGTGTCGTGTTCATCTCTTCGGAAGCATTTCATTTCGCCATTCTTCATCCTTCTCCGAATGTGCGACATTCCCATGTCTCTCTTCTGAGCTTGCATAATCCCCTCTCTTATGGTTTGGATGAGAGCAAGATTATATAGTGCCCCATATGGAACCAAGTACAGACTCGGCTCCTCCTCTTTAAATGGGGTGATGGACAGACTGTTGACATGGGATTTGCGGCTTAAGGCATCGGCAACTACGTTTGCCTTCCAGGGATGGTAGTGAATCTCGATCTCATAGTCTTTAATCAGTTCTAGCCATCTCCGTTGCCGCATATTCAACTCCTTTTGAGTGAAGATATACTTCAAACTCTTGTGGTCAGTGTAGAGGTGCACTAAGTTTCCAAGTAAGTAGTGCCTCCACATCTTCAAGGCCAACACCACAGCAGCGAGCTCAAGATCATGAGTCGGATAGTGCTGCTCGTGGTTACGAAGTTGATGTGAGCCGTAGGCGACCACCCTGCCTCCTTGCATCAATACACAGCCAAGCCCGATACCGGACGCGTCACAATATACGTCGAAGTGCTTGGTTGTATCCGGTTGAGCTAACACCGGGGCTGTGGTAAGATGCTTCACTAGTGCTTGGAAAGCTTCTTCACAAGCTGAGCTCCAAACATATTTGATCCCCTTCTTCAACAATTCAGTCATCGGCTTAGCAAGCTTGGAGAAGTTCGGTATGAATCTCCGGTAATATCCTGCTAACCCGAGGAAACTTCTGACTTCATGGACTGATGTGGGGGACTTCCATTTCAGCACTTGTTCGATTTTGCTTGGATCAACTGCAATGCCTTCTGCAGAAACAATGTGACCAAGGAATGGCACTTGGCTGATCCAAAACTCGCACTTGCTGAACTTGGCATACAGCTTATGGTCTCTTAATCGTTGAAGTACGACATGCAAGTGTTTGGCGTGTTCTTCTTCAGTCTTGGAGTAAACCAAGATGTCGTCTATGAACACCACCACAAACTTGTCCAACTCCGGCATGAACACTGAGTTCATGAGATACATGAAGTATGCTGGGGCGTTGGTGAGACCAAAGGACATGACGAGGTATTCATACAACCCATATCTCGTCGAGAAGGCCGTCTTTGGGATATCCTCCGCTCGGATCTTGATTTGATGATATCCGGAGCGAAGATCCATCTTGGAAAATACACTCGCACCCATAAGTTGATCGAAGAGAATATCGATGCGGGGCAGTGGATATTTATTCTTGATGGTGACGGCGTTGAGAGGTCGGTAGTCCACACACAACCTCAAGGTTTCATCCTTCTTCTTCACAAACAGCGCCGAGCATCCACATGGCGAGGAACTCGGTCGAATGAAACCCTTCTTCATTAGATCGTTGAGCTGCTCCTTCAGTTCAGCCAGCTCGTTCGGAGCCATCTTGTATGGTCTCCGGGATATCGGTGTCGTCCCGGGTACAAGTTCGATCTTGAACTCGACATCCCTTTCAGGTGGCATGCCCGGAAGATCATCCGGAAAGACATCCGGGTATTCACGGACCACACGAATATCCTCAAGTTTCGTGGCTTCCGTGTTATATGTGGCTGGGGTTTCTTGAGCCGAATGGTCAAGAATAAGAACATGTGGTTCATGAAGTGGAGAGTTTAAACGAACCACACGTGGAATGATGTCAAGAACAGCACCATGGCGATGTAGCCATGACATTCCTAAAATGACATCCAGTTTTTGACTCTCTAACATGATTAGAGAAGTCGGATAGAGATTCCCACCCAACTGTAATGGTGCTCTATAGACCATTCTATCAGCTGTCATTTTCCCACCCGGAGAACATATCAAATATGAATTATTTATGGGAATGATAGGCAGTTGATATTTAATAACATAAGACTGACTTATGAAATTATGGGTGGCACCGGAGTCAAAAAGTATGACTACGGGATGATCTAGGTAAGAGAACGTACCCGCGAGGACGGGTTCGCCTTCCGGCACGTCTTCGAGGGCTAAGTGGTGTTCGTTGCCGGGTTTTGGTGCTGGTTTCTTGGGCTGATTGCGGGGCTGAATAGAACCCTGATATGGTGCTGCACCCCTGCCCTGTCGCGGCTCGGGGCAGTCCCTCGAAATGTGCCCGACACGGCCACACGTATAGCACGTGTAAGGTGTCGGGGTCCCGCCGACATGAGGACGAAATCCCGGTGCACGCTGTTGAAACTGAGATGCACGCGGAACCATCCTTTGCTGCTGCTGTTGCTGTGGTGGATACGTCGGTAGAAAGCCCGGCGCATTATATTGCCGACTGCGAAACTGAGGCGGTCGCGCCGGTGGCTGCCATCTCTGACCGGATGGTGAACGATACACCACGCGGTATTTCTGTGGCGTCCCACCACTGCTGCTCGTCAGCGTGCTGCGTTTCCTCTTGTCAGAACCGCGCTCGCGCTGAGCATTTCCTTGTAGAATCGCAGCATTAACGAGGTCGTTGAATGTGCCGCGATTGCTCTGGGCGAGATGAACCTTCATCTTGGAGTTCAGGCCCCGGAAGAACGCATTGCGCTTGTTGTCTTCCGTGCCCACAAATCCTGGCGCATACTGTGCCAGCCGGTTGAATAACCTGGAGTACTCATGAGCACTCCTCTCGCCTTGTCGTAGCGCCAGGAACTCCTGGAGCTTCATTTCCATCACACCGGGAGGTATGTGATAGGCGCGGAACGCCTCCCGGAACTCCGTCCATGTGACGGCATGGCCAGCCGGTAAGGAGGCGGTGTAGTTCGCCCACCAGGTACCGGCTTCTCCTTGAAGCTGTTGCGCTGCGTGCAGCGCCTTCTGATGTTCGGTGCATCGTAGCAGCCCGAACTTTGCCTCCAGAGTGCGGATAAAGCTGTCTGCCTCCAAAGGTTCTTCGGCCTCCGTGAAGACCGGTGGATGGGTCGCCATGAATTCTGAATAAGAGCTTTGTTGGGGCTGGCGTTGCCCATTGTCTTGACGTCCTCCCTGATGGGACGCATTCTGCTGCACTAGCATCCGCAGCAGCTCGGTTTGCTCGTCGCGCGAGCCGAGCACTGCGGCGAGAACCTCCACCAGGTTTCCTGGAAGTTCTGGCGGTGGAGGAGGTGGCTGCTGCTGCGTCGTGGTTTGCTCCGGAGGTGGAGACTCATCACCACGAACCTGACTCGGACCTCCCTCCTCTTGCGTTGAACGTGTCCGCACCATTCTACATTCAGACCATTCAAACGATAAGCGCATGTTGGTTTATTTCATCCAGTCTATACAATAGTATTGCGAGAATGAGATAAACAATGCGCATAACAATCACACATATGGATAAAGTATAAACTTTATGCAACATATACATCCCTGGACCACGTCCCATGATCGAGTTCCAAGGTATTGAACTTTAGGGGTTTAAAAGTTCATTTCGACCATCGGGGTCACCACGGGATGTTAAGTGTGTTAGCATGCGTAATTTCTCGCTATTGTATTGGACCCAAACATGTACTAATTCGAAGTGATATGTCAAATGCATAAACCCTTCGACTCCAACTCGCTGTTTTACAACAGCCACTGGACGTCAAACGGTGAAACGAAGTGTTTTGGTTGAAATACAGAAAATTCCAGAGAGCATTTGGTCTGCCCTGTTTCTGGACAGTACCTACTCATCTGAGATTTTCATTCCATTGGAGGGAGATTTTATTCTGGAGCCCTACAGAAAAATTGTAGAGGACTTCAAAACCTTTCCAGAATGGTATCTCACACCTCCATCGGTTCAACCAATCCTAAGTTATGCCTTGTTCAAGTTCAGAAAAATTTCTGCCGAAAACAGGGGAGATTATTCCTAAGTTTTTGAGACTGAATCTATACTCCCAATTGACTCTGAGTTCAATATAGGAGTTTACTAACCCCTAAATGGATTCCTAAACTTTATTTTGACTCTTTTCTTTGAAAATAAACTTTTCTACAGTCGGTACTACGTTTCCTCACCAAAGAAAAATCCTAAACCGGTATTCCGGCATAAACGTGTCAAATGGTGGAACTAAAGTCGTCACTCACAAACGGTTTCTACACGTCATGCACTAACGTGGTTAGTGTACCTGCAGAAAAACACACAATAATGATGCACACAAAGGTTTTAACATTCCAGGCAGTTCCATATCATAGTAAAAACATACGGTCCGTTTCATTGCCATATGGATCGTCCTTGAGTCAAGCCACGTCTCAAGGTACATGGTCATGTTTTCATACCACACGACGGGGAACCCGAGTAGAGCGCGAAAGGGTCGTCACGGTTAGAAATTTTATCAACCTAACGGATACCACCTACTGCCTCATGACCGTTGAGGCACGCCGATGGCGAGCGCTGCGTATGGCCCTTTGAACATTGAACGTTCAAGAGTTGCATACTATCGTGTTGCTTACCACACGATGGGGTATTCTCACTTTTGCCTAAAGCACGCTGGAGATCAGCGTTTTCATATGCTCTCAGAACCATGGAGAGGTTCAGAGACTCATATTAACTACCGTGCCAAGCCACGGTATAACCTTCCATACTATTACTCGAATGGGGAGTTACCGCAATTCATCCGCCTGCGGTGGCGTACCTTACCTCTTACCTGACGTCGGAGCGTCGTTACAGAATGTGTAACACATAAGTTAGCTTTTCCACCTTAGTAACTACTACTATCATAGACCTTATGCGGGGTTAAAGACTAATCCTCACTCGACTACTTCTAAGTTTTCAAAAATAGGCTCTTTTCAAGCGTGCTATTCCCAATGCGGCTCTGATACCACGGCTGTGGGGACCACCCCGTGGTTCACCCACTCCACGAATCGCATAGTGTGGTGCCGTGCGATGCGGCACCTAACAGCACACATGAAAAGAATAAAGGATAACGTACAAACTTTTATTTGATATAAAACAGCGGAAGTCTTTTTACAAAACCTATTCATACAGCGGAAGTAATATACATATAAGGCCTCTCATCCTAACTATGCAAAAGTGCAGTCGTCCAGCCCGGGGACGCTACAAACTAGCAGCATGGAACCGGAGAATCACGGCGGCGTGCAGGGCTCCAGCTCGGCCGTGTACCCCGACGGGGGTATCGCCTCGTCCTCGGAACCTTCCTCATAACTCTCACCTGCACACAGCTCAAATATTGCAACCGTGAGCACGAAGGCTCAGCAAGTCTTAACCGTCAAACCTAGGCATTTGAACTCTACGTGCAAGGATATGTAAGATGGGAAAAAGAATTTGCAATAAAGACACGCCGATAAGTTGATCCTTACTTCCAGTTTTATAGCAGCAGGTTCATGTGCCTTAGGCAGCCCTCACATCGGAAGTCCACAATCAAACAAGAAAAGCTTTCCCCCGATGTGGAGATGCCCAAAGTGGAATATAAACTTAATTAGCTCTATAACTACAGCAATCAAGGTATTCAAGACATTATAGATCAATACAGCATTTTCAGTTGGCTTATTTCACTTCTTACTACGTCACAGCGCAGTGAACAAGCGGGTACTCAAATAACCGCGAGGGACGGTGATTGCAATCAAGACACACCCGGATAACACGTTGCATACACCCACTTTCAGAAGCATGATTTCACACCCCTTCCTACTCTGTTGTATGCAACAACCTTTCAAAGGCAACCCAAATGCCGAACCGGTCCATCCGTAACGGGTAGGAGGTCCCCGCGTGGAGCGTGACTGTGCCCACCGGCAGATTTACACCTTGCTACCCTCAACCCACTCCTATTTACGGTTGGGTAAGCCTCGACACCCAGGTTAACCAATTACATCGGTTTCCTGGTTCCCATATGCCAGTATGCATCCGGTACTGTTCGATAGTTGTCCAGCAGGGCCGCACACGGACGGTCCTCAACCGACACCAACAGGGCTACGCACGTGAGACCTCTGCTCACTGCTTCCTATCCCCCTGCTGGGTCTCATTTTCATACAACTCAAGCCATTATCTACCTCATTTCTTTCCGGTGATAAGTACTATCTCGCGAGTAGCTTCCAACCACTCGACTTCTACCGAGATCCTATACATTAGCATGGAATTCTCTACTCGTCGAGTTTGTTAACTACCCAACCCTCCATAGGATTTAAAAGGCTGTGCAAGTGGGGTTTCAATCACCCTAACTCTAATGCAAACATTCAACCTAGACATAAACGATACAAATGAAAACTTTATAAACGGTACTTAAGTGCAAACCGGGGCTTGCCTGGTTGCGAGTTAAACGGGAAGTTAGCTTCTGGTGGCAGGACGTCCAAAGGCTCCGGCGTATCATCAACTTCGGTCACTAAATGGAATGTAGCAAAATAGATGTATAAGTATTAAGGATTTATAAGAATTGAACTACTATTCATAGCTACTGCTATTTAGGATCCTTAAATGGGCTTTGGGATTTTTACAGAGGATACTAGATTCTCTAAGGATAATTTGAGCCTAATTTGGATATATGTCATTGCATAATGTAGTCTTTAAAATTCCTACAATTATAATGCGCCTCTGAATTTTGAGCCCAAATCAGAAGCTTTGACATAGCTAGAAATGGAAGATCTGATTAGGGTAAGTCTCCATGGTTCTAACAAAATTTGTTTCACCATTTTTGGAGCTACCATCAGAGAGATATGAATTTTTGAAGTTGGGCAGGAGTTCTGAAAAAGCTTCTGTTTAAATTTGAATTTCCAAATAAAGGCTAAACTTGGGAAGGCAGTTTAGCCTAGCAAATAATCTCCAATAAAGCCCAAATTTTTACTGGAGATCAGTAACTATGAGAAGGATTTGCTGCCCAAATTTGAGAATATTTCATACAGAATTGCTCCTGTAATAAATCCCTAAAGGATTTAGAAAAAACAATTCTACAGAAATTCCTGGCCATTTTCATAGCTAAAATTTGGTTTCTCTGTGAAGTACTCCTCATGAGGAATCCAACAAAATTGGTCTCACTCTTTTTGGAGTTTTCTACACAAAGTTATGGGCTTGCAAAGATCAGCTAAATTCTGGAATTATTTCTCTAATAGAAACTTCAAATAATTGGGCTGGGCCCACTGTTTTAATTCGGACCAGTCAGATTTCGGCAACACTGGGGGCAACGGGGTTATTCCCGCGCAGTCGCACCAGATCCGGCGCCACAAACCGATCCTCGCGCGAACCCGGAGGCTGACTGGTGGGACCGGCCCTCCTTCGTCTTCCTCGCGCTGCCTGCGCCTCCCACGGCGGCGCACGCCGGCGAGGCTCGCAGGGACAGGGTTCCTGTGGTCCAAACTTCATAAAACTCGCCGCCTGTGAGTTCTACACCGTGCTGAACACGATGGTGGAGTCGGGGGCCGATGACAACGGCCGGAAAGGTGCTTGCACCGGCGACCATGTAGAACCTTACTTCGGCGACCTCGCTCTCCCTCAACCGTGGGTCTTTCGGGCTAGGGTTGGCTCCAAAAGCACTAGTGTCCCATGGACATCCTTGACCCATAGGTCGCTCTCCCTGAAACCCACTGGAGATGGGACCTCACCGGCGACCTGAGCCCGCAAAACTACGGCGGCGACAAAAACTCGATACCCGGCATCTCTACTTGCTCATTTGAGCTGCTAGAACTTCGGGGAGATGCGCAAGCCTGTGCTGGAGCTACTGTAAGCTTATCTAGAGCGGAGCTACTCCGAGCACAACGAATTTCTTCGAAGAGTCCTCGGGTTCCTAAAGAACCACCGGCGCCAAACTTCAAAATACTCGGTACCGGAGCTAAGAAAGCAGGAACTGGTGGAAAGGAAGGAGGAAGGGTTCCTCACGCACCTCAGGGACCTTTCTGTTGATCGGAAGAGGCCGCAAATCCGTCGGGTGACGGTGTGGCGTACAGGCGATCAACACCGGAGCTCCGAAGGGAATTCCAGCTCGTAGGCGCCAACCACCGGTGCTGGTGTTCACTTGAGGCTTCGGGGAGCAGGAGAGAGACCTGGCGCAATGATCCCGCGGCTCAGCCGCGCGAGAGGCACACCGAGCTCGCCGGGTGTCGATGAGCCGAAGGTTTCTTCCGCCGGGCGGGGGTTTGGGTTCGCGAGGCTCGAGCAGAGCGTGGAGAGGCTGCGGGGTAATGAGGATGAGGGCAGATACGGCACTCGGCTGCCGCTATAACCGGCCACGCGCGTGAACCGACGTTGGGGGAAGCAGCTCGGTGGACAATGTCGGGAGACGGGCTGCTCGGGAGCTGGTGCGCGGTGATCACCCGAGGAGGAAAAACAGTCGGTTGGTTTGCTTTGGGTGGCTGACAATTGGGCCCCACTATTTCTAATTCTTATCCAATTTTCTCTGATATTTTACCCCAGCAACTCAACATTAAAGACTTGACTTCAACCCCAAGTCATAGTTTGAATTTGCTGAATTCAAATAGTTTGAACTCGGGTGTGAAAATTGGATGTGGATTGATCATTTGAATTTGAAAAAGAGTTTGAATTCTCCACTTTGTATTGCGTCAAAAATATAGCAAACCAGCTCCAAAATTTCCAACTTTTTGCATGGCTGCTGATTCAAAGGTGGAGACCACATTTGTGAACCCAAATTTTGAAATTGAGGGAAATGGAATTTGAAACAGAATTTGAAATTCAGATTAGAGGGCTTTTCCTTTTAATCCCAAACAAATATTAAAACTCCTCCAAATGAGCTGAATTTTGGAAGGTTGAATATTTGGACTATGAAGATCCATGTTGTGCATTTAGATCTCCATGTTTGGAAGTTTTGGGAAGTCTAAACCCTCACTTTGAACTCACACTTATTATAATTCAAAGTTTTAATTCCCCTGATTTTTCATAAGTGTGCATGAGCTGAATTTTTCTTGCTACCACTTTTGGGGATTTTATAGTAAACATGCCCGCAAACACCGGTGCTCCCTCCGGGACATCCTCAATAGCCAGATGTTGCACACTCCCGGATTGCAATGCTGTTATAATCACTTGAGCAGATGGCGGCATACCACCTGATAATGATGGCTGTCTGGTGTTCAGAAACTTCTCCCGGCACTCTTGCCTGAAATGCCCTGAACGGTGGCAATAAGAACACGGAGGTTTCCACGGTTCTTCGTTGACTTGTGGTGGAGAAGTTGATGCGCTTGGTTGCAGCAATGATGCAACAGGTGTGATTCGTTGCTGCGGCAATGGTGTTGCTTTAAGACAAGATTCTTGAGCAGGAAATCTGTACGGAGTTGATCTAACTGGTGCTTGCCATATTTCATCGGATGGTGTGTGATACACCACATGGTACTTACGAGGAACAAATGGTGTCTTCTTGCACATCCTCACGGTCCCTCTTATCTGCTTGACACTCAAGTGTCGCTTGTTCTTGCAGCAGGGCAGCACTGATCAACTCAGTGTAACTGCCTTGATTGAACAAAGCCAACTTATCTTTTACTATGGCACTCAGGCCATAGAAGAAATAGTCACACCTTACAGCTTCGCTCGTCGCATAAGCAGGAGCATATTGTGCCAAAAGGTTGAACCTTTTGACATAATCGAGAACACTCATGTCCCCCTTCCTCAAATTCCTAAATGCTTGCTGTTGGGCCTTGATAAAACCCATAGGAATGTGACGAGCATGGAATGCTTCACGAAATTCCGTCCATTCCACTTGATGGCCCTCCGGAACGGTGGCGAGATAAGAGAATCACCAATTTCCGGCGGCTCCATGGAGCTGTTGAGCTGCAAATAATGTCTTCTGATACTCATCGCACTCAAACACTCCAAACTTGGACTCCATAACCCGAAGCCACTGATCAGCTTCCACTGGTTCATTGGCTTCCGTGAAAATTGGCGGTTGTGTCGCCAAGAAGTCCAGATAGTTGTTCCGAGGTGGAGCGTCCTGTTATGCACGTTGGAGTAAGCCCTGTTGTACCAAGGCTTGGAGTAGTCTTGTGTTCTCTTGAATTGACTCGACCATCTGATCCATGACATCCGCCCATACCATTGACGGCGGTGCCCGTGGTGGAGTCGAGTCATTATCGTCTCGGCGAGAACCTTCAGCCTGACTCGAAGAATGACTACGCACCATACTGCAAAAGCATAATTTTGAGGGGAGTCAAAACTTGATCTCAGCAGTATGTGAAAGTATGTAAAACATGAACATGCTAAAACTTTATGAAAGCATAACAAAATTTCATGTTTACATCTTTCTAAAGCCAACATATTCAGTCCCTCATTCTGTACAGAACGGACCTTTTGTACTTAACCCAGAATTTGATACAGTTACTAGCATTTTCATAACATAAGTTGAATACCAAAGTTAAAGTTAACTTCAGTATATTTTCAACAAGTACTCACATGCCTCTGGATCATCCCTTAATCAGAAGTTATGATCGTTCAAAATTGACAGAATTTCTGGATAAATTTTGCCAGCACCTCCTTTGTATGTGGCTGTTTTCATCACAGTTTTACATACAAATGGGGTACAATTCTGAACAAACTATGAACTACAAAATCGTTGCAAGTTTCATAACCTTTCCAACGGTGTATCATATGACCCTTATAAATTTTTCTACAGAATGTTATGGCTAATTTACAGAAACATCCAGAGAAGGTTGCAGCTGTTCTGTTTTCTGAACAGTTTGCATTCTACTGGACATTCAACTAAGTTGGCGCCTGATTTTGCTCTGGAGGTCTACAGAAAAATTGTAGAGCACTTAATAACCTATCCAGAACTGTATCATATACTTTCATTGGGTCAATATACACCGAGTTATGCTCTGTCAAAGTCCAGCAACAATTTCTGCCAGAACAGAGCACTCTCTTTGTGAGATCAAAAGAAGCCTAGCAACTCACTTTTTTGAAACATAGTTCAAATGAAGAGCTCAGTAACTAATATGTGCTTTACCACATCCATTTTAAGTTTGAAAGTTAGTCATGAATGCTTTCTTCATAGGAAAGAAGACTATCCAGTGTAGTACGGTGGCGATGCACCGTAAGACATATGACGGTACTACGTTGCCTCACCAAAGAAAAACCTAACCGGATTACACCGGCATATACGTATCCCTAGGTGGCACTAAATCGGTCACTCACAAAAGTGTTATACACGCACTAAGGTTTTCGTGGTTAGTACCTACATAAAACACACTCAATCATCAGGCCCGGCTGCACACCGAACCCGGTATCCATACAGTTTGTACACCCGGCCGTCATCACTCGTCCAGGTGTTCTCAAGCCAAACATGCCTTGAGCTACGTGTTCATGTTACTGACCACGTGACTTGGTCTCCCAAATTGCACCACGCACGCCAAGGACAGACGTTGCTCGAATACCCCAAACGACATGAAGAGTCGTAGAGGATACTAAAGCGGGTCGGGTTACCTGCCACCCGTGAGGCTCCACCCTTCAGCTTGTGCGCACTAGTGGACAGCGCATACGTGCTCCCCCCCAAGACATAAACGTCCCGAGATGCACAGTTTTCCGACATAACAAATAAGTTAGGTTGCCACCTTCATAATATGCTAATAGTAGTCCTTATGTGGGCCTAGTAGCGTTATCTCACCGTATCCTAAGTTTTTTTTACGTAATATGATGCTCAGTCCGTGCTCTGTTCCCAACGCAGCTCTGATACCATGCTGTGAGGGACAGGACCTCATCGGGTGGTGCCGTGATATGCGGCACCCAACAGCACACGGGTCGAAGAAACACATCTTATTACATGAATGGTTTGCGGAAGCGTACAAAAGTGTTTTACAAATACTCATCTCAATCTAAGCTACAGCGGAAGACTATAACTCTCACGACTCATCTCTATGTTAGCAACAAAGAAACAGTCCAGCCCGTGGACTGTCTCTTACTAGCAACACAAAGAACAATCTGCAGCGGCGAGGATGCTCTTTGAGTAAACACTCGGAGGTTCCCGAGTCTCATCGGCATCCCTTCTCTTAAGTATGAAGTCAAATACCTGCAAAACAACTCGGATAGCATCCGTGAGCATAACACTCAGCAAGACTTAACCGTCACCCTAAACATGAAACTCTATGTGAGGTTATGAACCTAAAATAGGATGGCATAAGCATAATTAAACTCGCCTAAAAGTGAATCCTTACTTTCAGATATTATTTGAAGCAATTTTAAGTAACCTTGGGCACGCCACATCGGGAGTCCACAATCAAACAAGAAACGCTTTCCCCCGATGTAAATTGCTCACGGCATAAAAGAATCGAGTTTGCACTATCCTATTCATCAAGATCCAATACAAAGCTAGTATGATACTTCCAATCAATATGATTAATTCCTTTGTCATGCAAGTTCTTACTACGTCACGACTGTGAGAACAAGAATGCTCGGTCCATTCCACGAGCGACGGTGATTCGAATCAATAACACCCGTACTACACGACACGTACGCCCATACTCGACGTTGCCTACAGCAACCATCACTGACGTCGTACGTGGCAGCCTTTCTCCCGTTTCACCCCCGTTGAATCGATCAAGTCGCCCGTACAGTAGCCACTCTCATGGTGCACCTGCCGACGTGAGATGTCATGAGAATGTTCCCCACATACTGCACACCGGCCGTCCGCCTGAAGCGACACGAAAAGTCCCAACGACAGCTTCCCGAGGTACATCGGTTTACTATGTCCCATATAGCCAGCATGAGTCCGGTACACAACTCAAACTTGTTCAACAGGGCCGCATACGGATCGGTCCTTGAACGACACGGACAGGTCTATAGCATCCAGGCCCCTATGTCCTGCTGCCCCTACAACCTTCCGGTCTCAACTTAAACTTGCTAATTTATTTTTGAACCAATCCGGTATGCCCCTGTTGTTCCTGAATCTGCGAGTAGCATCTCACCACTCGACTTCTACCGAACCGTACTTAAGCATGGCAGTTCTACACGGTGAAAGACACGTACCTAATACTCCATGGGTCATTGGGCTATGCAAGAGGAGTATCAAACATTAGACCTAATGCACAGTTCAAATCTTAACCGAAGGTGAATACAAAATAAAAACTTAATAGCTGTTAAATGCAAACCGGAGCTTGCCTGTTTTGCAGGGTAGTCGTATATAATCAGTTAGTGTCCTTGTTGATCCACCCTTGATTCTACAGAGCTTGATCCACTTCAATGAATCACTCTTTTGAATCCCCTTCGTTGTGGTTCCTATTGAAATGCATATGCACATGTTTTATAGAATGTAATGGAAAGAAGTTATAGAATGATGTTCTTAGGAACAGAGGTTGTGTGGAAAAGCAAAGAATGGCTTGGTTTGCCTCTGTTGTGCAAAGAACAGACTTAAACTAAATTGACCTTATGGCCTTAGCTATACACTAACCATTTTCCCTAATGAACCTAATAGATAAACTGAAAAGATTTGAGTGCCACTGAAGAACAAGAACTCCAATGGCTTCAAAACCTTTACAGCAGGTTCTATACTACCTAAGGATTTAGCTTGCCAAATTGCAGCTAAGGTGGAGATAAATTGTGTCCTCTATAATTCTCACAAGGTCTCTCATGTATTTCCACCTATACATAAGTATGGAGAATAAGAATAGGAAGTTCTAGGGCTTAACTTGAGCTGATAATTTACATGTGAGTTCTTGGTCACATGAGAGTAATCTGGTCCAAAATTCAGCCCTTTTACTTGAGTAGTTCTCCTAGAACAATTCTTTAAGCAATTCTAATCAAAAGAATTAATTCTGGAGAAATGTGCATTTTCATGCCCAATTAAGTGAACTACAATTTCAAGTATGTCTCAGAGAGCTTGCCTAGATTTTCCTATGATTTTTGGATATATGGATTGCCCAGAATAGATTATATAAGTTGGAAACATTTTCTGAAAATGTTTCTGGACCCTTATGAACACAGCATCTTGTATTTAGCAAATTCCTACTCAAATGATCTTCAAATGAGATGAAAATTTGCTGTAAGGTCAATACTTTGCGAAAGAAGTTTCTGGCAAAATTTGGGAATTTTTGGATAAACCAAACTCCCTCAATAATTCTTTTTCAGGAAAACTTCAAAGCATTCTCCAGAATATAATGTTGACTTTCATACAAATCTGAGTTCATATTTGGATAGAAATCTGAAAGATGAATCCAACGCAATTGGAATCACTCAAATTGGTGGTTTCTACCAGGAGCTATGAATTTCCAAAGTTGAGCCCTCACTGGAATTGTTTTCCTACAGAAAATTTGGCTGGACCCACTGTTTTAAATCCCAGCCAATCAGGATTGGGCCATACCGGGGCCACAGCTTCCCAGCGCGCCAACACACTGGATCCCAGCCACAACTGATCACGGTTTAATTTTTTTCTGCTGACAGACGGGGCCCACCCGTCGTCTTCTTCCTACGGCTCCCCTCCCGCGCCCGCGCGCTCCCCCTCGCCGGAGCAAACCGATGCTCGCCGGACCGGTGTTCCCGGCCGCCATATGAACTAGGATTCGCCGCCAGGGGGTCTAGGGCACCGAGGAACATGATGGTGGGTTCTGCTTGGGCTGCCGGTGGCCGGAACTAGCTCGGCGACGTGCGGCGGCTACTGTGGAGGTTCGGCAGCGTCTGCCGAGGTTTCCAGCATTCCAAAACCTGTGCCGACGAGCTCTACAGCACCAGTGGGTCTTAGGAAGAACCGACAGGGTCTCAAACTCGCTTGGAAACAGCCGCAAGTGGGTTGTCATCGGGCGACCGAATGGGTCCGCCATGAACACCCTCCGTAGAGCTCGAATTCCGTAGCTCTGAGGCGTTTTCATGTGCTGGATACTAAAGAAGAAATGACCACCGGCTAATCCAGCGTCTATGTGCCAAATTTGATGACTTAAGGGGGATCCGAGAGCAAGAATTTGAAGGAACCGTACCGGAATCTCGGGATGAGGCCGCCGGAGCAAAACTTTGGAATTCGCCGTCAATAGCTTACGGCATGGCCTGAACTTTGGGTGAGAGCAGCGCGGTGGCCGTGCGCTCCCGTTGCCGCCCTTGCTTGGCCATGAAGACCGCTGTGGCGAGCTGCCCACGTGCGCCTGATCGGCGCCCGACGTTAGGTCGCCTCTGTGACGGCTGTTCTCGGGCTCCGGTGGCCGAAGCTCGCTTGCTTGCGGGTCAGGGAGGTGGAGGCCGAGCTCGCAGCAATTTTTAGCAGCTCAGGGGAGGGAAAAGCGCGGTGTTTCTTCGTTTCTCCAGTGGAACTGAGAGCGGACGTGAGGAGCTGGTTCTGTTCAGTGTCGCCCATGAGGAGAAGAAGGCAAATGCTGTCGGCTTGGTCCGAGGAGGGAGGGATCACGTTGCAGAAGCGGTCAGAACCGACCCCGGGGCGCCAGCGCGTGGAGGCAGGCAGCAGGAGCTGGCGCCGGCAAGCTACTCGGTGGCGCCCATGATCTGTTCGGTGGAATTGCCCACCGAGGCTGAGACTTAGTGTGCAAGGCACCCTCTTTAGCTCTATGACATGTGGGCCCCACTCTACATTTACCTCCCAAATATCTTCTCAAGCTGATCCTCTCAATTCCCAGAATTCTGAGTTTAAAAAAGGGTGGCTAGAATTTGAGTTCTCCAAATTCAGTTTGAATTTGTATGATAAATTTGAATTTAGCAACAATTTGCAAATGCTTCTCTTTAACACCTTTTTGTGCTCACCCTACAAATGAAAAGTTTGTGATCAAACTTTTCCCTACAAATTCCAACTATATGGCCGCATGTTTATTCAAAGTTTTTGGCCACCACATGTGTGAACTTTGAATTTCAAATCTGATTTTTAAACTTACATGCAAAGAGGTATTTAACTCCTTATTGGTTCAACACTTTTAAATAAAAATGTGAGCCTCATTTTGGATGGTCATCCACGTATTACTTTGCATGAAGAAAAGTTTTAGCAAGTCCCATTTTTCATGTCTTTGCCACACATATGAACTCAAACCTTGGTTTTTATTCATACACATTTTTGGGACTTTTACAACTCATTCGTTTTTGACTCATGTATGAGATAGAGAGAGAGAGAGGAAAGAACGAAAGAGAGAGAGAAAGAGAGAGATAGGGGGGAAGAATAGGGGTGACCGTCAATGCGCGGATCTGCGTCCATGCGACCTAATCCTTCGCATGTCGGGGATCTTAAGAACAAAGGGAGAAGAACAAAGCCAAAGCCCGCCGGCCTTTCGGGGGCTCGGGCACCGGACACGGGTCGTTGGGTAATCCTTGTACTCTTTTGCAATGGGTCATGGCGGATGAGCGGTCGGGCGTTGGATGGAGGTCAGTCGTGAGCTGAGCCCGGACTGATGGCTCTCGTCGAGCATCTCTCCACGTCCTTGGGCGCTCAAAGCTTGGAGGTTTGGACCCTTCTGGCTCCTGCCGCCATCACGACACGACAATCCGGTCCGGAACCGTCGTAAATAACATATTTTACACATGCTCTCACGACGGTGTATATATACCTAACCGTCATGAGAGCATATCATAAACACTTAATTTTATACACAGTATTCAACTAAATAATGAAATGATGAAAATATATAGACAGTGGATGAACGAAGGGCTGGAGGAGGAGGCCGGGGGCAGCCGGACGGCGACGCGGGGTGGCAGAGGAGCGGGGTGCGGGGGTGGCGGCAGGCGGTGTGGAGGAGGCCGGCTGGCGACGTGGTGGGGGTGGGCAGGGGCAGCCGGGTAGAGGAGGCCGGGGGAAGCCGGGCGGCGACACGGGGCGGTACAGGTGCGGGGTGGAGGGACGGCGGCGGGCGGGGTGGAGGAGGCCGGGGGCGGCGTGACACGACCCCACAGTCTTGTCGAGCCAGGATCACGCTGAGGGGTGCTGCGTTGCACAGCACCGGATAGCACACATTAGAGGTACAAAGCGGAAGCAAAGTTTCATTACATAAAGAGGTTTATGAACATTTGTACAACAAAATATGTTCAGTCTACACTCACGGGCATAGACTACGCATCGACTTCACTTTCAGCCCGTGAACGTGTCCCCGCTAGCACACACACACACTAACACGGCGTCGTGCATGACTCCCACTCGACAGGGTTCCCCTCCTGGGGTTCCGTCTCCTCCTCGGGAGTCCCTTCCTCATAAAACCCTGCAAAAGCTTCAAACACAAGCAGTGAGCACGAAGGCTCAGCAAGACTGACCCGTCTCTCCTAAACATGAAACTTCTACATGGAGGGTGATAGGTTACATGAGGCAAAATAAGTTGCAAGGACTCGACTAATTAGTGGGACCTTACTTTCAAGTTTTAGCAGTTGGTTGTGGAGAACCTTACGCTAAGGCACATGAGAGAGCCGCAATCAAACAAGAAATGCATTTCTCTCATGTACTTTGCCCAAAGTTGAAAAGAACTTTAGTTAGCTCTAAACTACAACAAATTATTAACAATCAAAGTTCATCTTTCAATCAGCAACATTTTAACATGTATCTAGCCTGTTCTTTCTACGTCACGGTACAGTGAACAAGTGGTACTCACAGACCGTGAGGGACGGTGATTATAATCGATTTACACCTGCAGGGTTACCTGAATAACCCATCACGTACGCCTGTACTCGATGTTGCCTACAGCAACCATCACGGACGTCGTACACAACCACCTTTCGCCCGTTAGCAAAATATTGAACCGGTCCTATCATCCCGAGCAAGAGGTCTCTGCACGCGCATCTCAGTGCCGCCAGCTGATTTACACCTCAAGCTCTTGACCTACCCTCTGAACGACAGGCAATGCCTCAATACCCAGCTACCCGAGTTATATCGGTTTCCCGGTTCCCATATAGCCGGTAGGTCTTCGTTACTGTTCTAGCTTGTTCAACAGGCCCGCACACGGCTCGGTCCTCAATCGACACAAGCGGAGCTATAGCACACAGGCCCCAAAGTCCGGCTGCCCTTACTCTCTGCTCGGTCTTATTTTTCTCGCCATGTATTTCATTTGCTATCTCTACCCGAGCGATGTGCCTCTAGCCTATTCTCGCGAGTAGTTCCATCTACTCGACTTGTACCGAATCCTACTCTATCTTTAGCATTGCATTGGCTAACGAGGTTTTCAATCTTAATTCCAACCCATGGTTTTTTTGGCTATGCATTTGGGTTTCAAACAAGACTCTAATGCAAGAATTAAGTGGTACTCAAATGAAGTTCTCAAAACAATAAAAATTTGTAAAGAGGTTAATGCAAACTGGAGCTTGCCTTGCTGCTCTTGGTCGTAGGCTAGCTGTTCTTCCGAAGTGATGAAGTCTAATACATCAGGCTCCTCCTCAACCTTAGCGACTACATGAGGTAAAAAGTATATGTATCAATATAAATGCATGATTGGAATTAAACTTGTGAAGGTTGTAAGTCCCACTAGACAGACCCAACGACTCTGAAATTCTTACTGTGGCTTGGTTACAACCTAAGCAGAGACTTGGCCAAGTTTTAGTTGTAGCAAAGCTCAATTGAGCTCTCCACAAGTAATTATGCACTTGACCTTAATTGGAGCTCTTAGGGTGTTCTAGGAATTTTCATGGAGTAAGCCATGACTTTCTGAAAACTATATTTTCAGAGGGTTCTAATGGAGTTGGTATCACTTAATTTAAAGGTTCCTAGCTAAGGATATAAGCTAAACAATTTCAGAGAAATTCTGAAAATGTTTCTGGACATTTTCTGTTTTCTCTGGAACATTTTTATTAACCACACCATTAGGTGGATCAAATGAGCTCAAATGGATCTGAAATTTTTATGGTAGCTCAGGGATATTTTGGTTACCATCCTAGCCAAATTTCAGAATTTTTCTCCAAAGGGTTCTCCAGTTAAAATTCTAAACAGTTTAAATTTTGAAGAATTAATTCTGGAGAAATAAGAATTTTCATGAAGTGAAAATTCATTTGATGGAAAGTACTCAGAGAGCTGAATCCAAAAAAATTTGGCTCACTCTATTTGGAGTTTCCTAGCCAAAGTTATGAGGATTTGAAATTTGAATGAAATCTGAAAATCGGGAAAAGTTCAAATCACTGCGCGTGGGACCCGGGGCTATGTGTCGGCTCCTCATCGGACGACACACGTGGTTACATATTCTTTCACACGTAGCCGCACCTGATCCGTGCCACAGCAGATCCCGGTTTTAAAATATGTGTCGCTGACAGCCAGGACCCACCCCCTTCGTCTTCCTCCCGCCTCCCGTGCTCGATCGCCGCGACACCTCGCCGGAGAGCTCGTCGGCAGCTTCTGTTGTGCTCCAAACTTCATGATTCTGGCCGCCCCTGCCTAAATCCACTCGGGGAACATGAATCTGGGCTCAGCTTGTCATGAAAATGGCCGGCACCTGGTCGGCGATGAGCGGTAGCTTCGGAAGAACTTCGGCCGTGTTGGCCGGCCTTCCTAGCACCTCATCCGATCGAACAAAAGGTTGTCGAGCACCAGTGGACCCTAATAAAGGTCGACATGAGCTCCACGGAGCTTGGAAAGGGCTGTGTTGGGCTGTCACCGTGCGACCTAGGCCGGAAATCGGGAATTCTTCTAAAACTCGAAGAACAGCGGTTTCCCTCAATGGTTCTTCATTGTTCCTGCTCCTATGGACTCGTACGGGCACCTAAAAGTGATCCCCTCCATGAGAGGATGAGTGGTGCGGTGTGGACCACAAATTTCGCGAATCGGTTCAGGCTCCCCTTTTGCACACCGTCGCAAAATCATGAAATTCCGGCGTGAGCAGTCTATGTCATGCCGCCGGAGCTTGCAGTAATGAAAGAGGGTCTGAAGGTGAACCTTTTTGCTATTCACGGCTCAGCGAACGGTAGGCTGTGATGGCCGGACGGATCGTTCCCGCGATGGCGGCTTGAGCTGAACCGGCAAAGGAAAGATCGTCGCGGTGGAGCTAGGGGAGGATTGCTCAGGGCCTGGAACCGGCGCGAGGGTGTCCAGAAAGACTTGGCGCACCCCGTGCTGGTCTCAGATCGCCGTGGAAGCCACAGGATCGGCCGGGCGACGAGCAACCGAAAGCTCAACCGAGCGGCGAGGAGTTTCAGTTTTCTGGGTGGGAACGTGTCGGGACAGCGGTGAGAAGCGCCGGAGACCGATCGGGCGCGTAGATAAAGGGCCCGAGAGGCGGTTCAGCAGCTGAGAGTGGCAAGCAGCTGGTGTCCTCGCCGTTTCCTCGCCGTGGCGGCAGCTCAGTCGGGCGTGAGTAACCGAGCCCGATGACTTCAGCCCGTTGAATTGCTTCAGTGGCTGACATGTGGGTCCCATCCCCCTTTTAACCTCTGAACTTAACTCCCTCTTACTGTTGTAAACAGTAATCCCTCTTATGCCCATGGTGATTTGAATTATCTACCCCTGAGCCATTTGAATTGGTTAGAATTTAAATTGGGTTTGTGTTTGACTAAATTTCAGCACATGTGCAGTTTGAAATTCAAATAGAGTTTGAATTTGCTAGACTTAGCTCATGTCAAGATCAACTCCAAATGGAGTAAAATTGGTGTGTGAGCTCACAAAAATGTGCTGAGTAAGAATATGCCTGCCACTTTTGAATTCATGGGATGAAAACAGTTTGAATTTGAATTTGAGTTCAAACCACCTTCTTTCTAGCTATACCCAAAAGGATCTCAAAAAGGTTTTGAATTTGGGCGAAACTTGGCATGGACATTCTAGTAAGGTGTAGGAGTTTTTCATATGTCCAGCCCCTATATGATGCATGTGGGAACTGCCACTTTTGCATTGTGTGAGTTTGTTCTCTAATGATCATGTTGATGGTGGTTACTTGCTCTTCAAATGTGTTCATCAACTTTCTTCAAATGAGATGTGTGTGTGGTGATGAACACTTTAAATATGTGTCAAAAACTGAGGCCTTTACACGGTGGCGCGGCAGGGCGGCCAGCGAAACGGTGGGGCGGCCGGCGACTCGGCGGGGCTGGGTGGGAGAGAAGCTAAATTCAATCTGAAACTAAATAAACTACAACTAAATTAAACAAATATCATAAACTAAACAATTTACAACAAAACAAAATTAAATCTAAAACTAATACAAATAAACTACAGCTATATTAAACAAAATTCATAAACTAAACAATTAACAACTAAACTAAATTCAATATAAAACTAATAAAACAATTTACATAAATTAAACAATAATAAATAATAACTAAATTAACTAAACTAAATCCAATTATCAATGAAATTAAAAAACTAACTTCTCGACGGCAGCGACGTGCTCGATGGTTCGGGAGCTCGGGGCCGGGGGCGGGGCAGCGGGACGCCGAGTCGGGGAGGAGCGTTAGGGGCCGCCAGTGTCGAGGAGGGTGCCGGAACTGCTGGGGTCGGGGGCGGCAGTGTCCGAGGGCGTGGAGGTTCCGAGGCAGCGAACTGGGGCGGCCGCATGGGGCCGGGGCGGCGACGGGTGTGTGGGAGGCGGGGGCCGGCGCGGCGGCTTATGGGGGCGGCGGGGGCTGACACAGCGGCGGCTGGGGACGGTGGGCCCTGGGGGGCGGCGGCGGCCTCGGGGTCGGCGTGGGCGTGAATGCACGCGTCGACCCTGGGCCCGCGGGTATATAAGGTGGTATTTATGACGGCTCGACCCTTGCCGTCGTAAACAAGATTTTATTTACGACGGTTGTAGGGTTAGCCGTTGTAGATTTGTCAGATTCCTGTAGTGTTGGTGTCGGTTGAGGACCGATCCGTGTGCGGCCCTGCTGGACATGTTTGAACTGTACGGATGCATACTGGCTATATGGGAACCAGGAAACCGATGTAATCGGTTAACATGGGTGTCAAGGCATGCCCTACCGTTTTATAGGAGTGGGTTGAGGGCAGCAAGGTGTAAATCTGCCGGGGAGCACAGACACGCTCCGCGCGGGGACCTCCTGCCCATTACAGAAGGACCGGTTCGGCATTTGGGTTTCCTTTGAAATGTTGCTGCATACAACAGAGTAGGGAAGTGTGATTTTCTACACTTCTGAAATGGGTGTATGTGACGTGTTATCCGGGTGTCTATTGATTGCAATCACCGTCCCTCGCGGTTATTTGAGCACTGCTTGTTCACTGTGCTGTGACATAGTAAATATGAAAGAGGCCAGAAGAATATGATGCATTGAAATATTATTGTGTTGCAACCATGATTGCTATAGATAGTGCTCACTAAAGTTACTTGTTATGAACTCTTAACCTGCTGCTAATAATCATGAAAGTAAGGATTAACATGTAGGCGAGTTCTTTATCGCAATATCATTTTCCATGTTAAGTATCCATGCATGTAGAGTTCCATATTTAGGGGGTCGGATAAGTCTTGCTGAGCCATCGTGCTCACGGTTGCTATATTAAGTCATTGCAAGTGAGATTTATGAAGAAGAATCCGAGAACGAGGCGATGCCCCTGTCGGGGTACACGGCTGAGTGGGAGCCCTGCACACCGCCGTGATCTCCTAATGTGTGCTGCTACTGTGTAGCGTCCCCGGGCTGGACGGCTGCACTTTTGCATAGCTTGGCTGAGAGTTTATCTATGAACATAACTTCCACTGTATATTAAGTATTGTAAAAGACTTCCGCTGTTTTATATCAATAAAAGTTTGTCCGTTTCTTGTATTCTTTTCGTCTGTGCTGTTGGGTGCCGCATCGCACGGCACCACCCTCTGCGATCGTGGAATGTGTGGACCCGGTCCCCACAGAGGGGGCACCAAGGAGTTGGGCGTGCCTGGTGGCATTGAGTAATCTGTGGGGAGGAGGAGGGCACATTAGGCACAAGGGGAGAAGGGGGCCGCGGAGGAGGGCGCGCCAGGCGGCATCGAGGAGGCGGGGAGTGTTAGATGTTCAAATTGACAACATGTTTGATGGGTGAAAAGTGCCAAAAAACAAGGTGTTGGAGGTTGTTTTATCTTGGAAACCCAAGGTGCAGGTATTCGGGTCCAAGAGTCAACCAGAGGCAAGATTTACCTTGCGGCCACAAGATAAAAGCATCAAACTGCAAGAGACCAAGGCTGAAGAGAGACCTTTAGAAATTCGGGCTGGCCTCGACAAAGTATCACTTAGTGTTTAATCATGTCATTGTAAAATAAGTTCTAGAAGGTGTCAACATGACATATTCGTGTGTACGTGTCTTAGAGATAAATTAGCTTAGAGTTTAAATTAGAGATAGAGAGTAATCATGTTTAACTTGGATTCTCAAGATGTACCGAGTCTATTTAAAGGCAGCCTTCTGCTGAATATCAATACAAACCTCAATTCTGATCAATCATCTGTATCTTTACTTTTCTTCATAGTTTTAGGTAGTTCATAGCTCTTTGGTGCTGTCGAGTAAATTATTCGGTATCCTCCATGAAAGTGAGAAAACCATTCCGTTTGTCTCAGAAACTGCGAGTTTCATCTATGTTTCGAATCCTACTGCCGAAATACACCAACATAATTGGTGACTCCACTGGGGAACGACGTTTTGGTAATCAAGCTTCGCTTTCTACCTTATGATCGGCGCTGCTCAGCACCAATGAACAAGAGTAGACATGGCCAAAGCTTCGAGGAGGAAAGACGACTGTCGGTACCCTGCAGACCGTGTACCCCCGCGTAGAGGGTAAAATACGGCCTGGGCCCTGTTTCCCTGCTGAGGCGGGCCCTGGCATAGCCACGTGCCCTTGGACCTGAGGTCATCCCTAGGGCTGCCACGTGCGCTTGAGTTCCAGAGCCGACACGTGCTCTGAGCTCCGGTCCGAGCCTCCCTGTGGGGACCATCCCGTGGTTCACCCACTCCGGGATCGCAGAGGGTGGTGCTGTGCGATGCGGCACCCAACAGCACACAAGAAAAGAATATGAACAACATACACACTTTTATTTTACATAAAAAGCGGAAGTCTTTTACAAACTTACTGTACAGCGGAAGTATTATACATAATACACTCTCCTACTAACTAAGCAAAAAGTGTAACCGCCCAGCCCGGGGATGCTAACTACTAGCAGCACTCAAACGAAGGTCACGGCGGCGTGTAGGGCTCCAGCTCGGCCGTGTACCCGACGGGGGCATCGCCTCAACCTCGGAACCTTCCACATAACTCTCACCTGCACACACCTCAAATATTGCAACCGTGAGCACGTTGGCTCAGCAAGGCTTAACCGACACTCTAGTCATGGAACTCTACATGCAGGGATTAGTAATATGGGATAAAGATATTGAAATAAAGACACAACTATATGTTAATCCTTACTTTCAGTTTTATAGCAGCTGGTTAATGAGCCTTAGGCAGCCCCCACATCGGAAGCCCACAATCAAACAAGAAATGCTTTCCTCCGATGTGGTGATACCCAAAGTGGAAGATAAACTTAATTAGCTCTACAGCTACAGCATACATGGTTTAAAGACATTAATAGTCCAATGCAGCATATTCATCTGGCTTCTTTCACTTCTTACTACGTCACAGCACAGTGAACAAGCGGTACTCAAATAACCACGATGGACGGTGATTGCAATAAGGAGACACCCGGATAACACGTCACATACACCCACTTTCAGAAGTGTGGTGCTGCACAACTTCCTACTCTGTTGTATGCAACAACCTTTCAAAGGCAACCGAAATGCCGAACCGGTCCATCCGTAACGGGCAGGAGGTCCTCACATGGAGCGTGTCTGTGCCCACCGGCAGATTTACACCTTGCTACCCTCAACACACTCATATAAAATGGTTGGGTAATCCTCGGCACCCAGGTTAACCAATTACATCGGTTTCCTGGTTCCCATATGCCAGTATGCATCTGGTACTGTTCAAACTTGTCCAGCAGGGCTGCACACGGCTCGGTCCTCAATTGACACCAACAGGGCTACGCACGTGAGACCTCCGCTCACTGTATCCTATCCCCCTGCCAGGTCTCAGTTTCACATTCTTAAGCCATTCTATACTTCTTTTCATCCCTTGTGGTAAAAGTCCTATCTCGCGAGTAGAATCCAACCACTCGACTTCTACTAAGATCCTAAGAAAATTAGCATGGCATTCTATACTCCTCAAGTTTGTAAACTACTCAACCCTCCATAGGATTTAAAAGTTATGCAAGTGGGGTTTCAATCACTCTAACTCTAGTCCAGAAATAAAACTTCCAAGTGTGTATCAATCCGCAACCATCAGGTTGGAAGACATTCCAGTAGTCCGTGAGTTCCCTGACGTGTTCCCGGATGATTTACTGGGGATGCCGCCCGACAGAGAGGTGGAGTTCAAGATTGAACTTGCGCCGGGAACCATGCCAATATCCCGAAGGCCGTACAAGATGGCGCCCAAGGAGTTGGCTGAACTGAAGATCCAGTTAACGGACCTGCTGGAGAAGGGTTTTATTAGGCCAAGCTCCTCGCCATGGGGCAGTTCGGCATTATTTGTGAAGAAAAAAGACGAGACGTTGCGGCTTTGCGTGGACTATAGTCGCCTAAACGCCGTAACCATCAAGAACAAGTACCCGTTGCCACGGATCGACAAGTTGTTTGATCAGTTGGTCAAAGCAAAGATCTTTTCCAAGATGGACTTAAGATCCGGGTACCACCAGATTAAAATACGGGCTGAGGATATTCCGAAGATGGCTTTCTAGACGAGGTACGGACTGTATGAGTACCTGGTCATGTCTTTCGGCCTCACCAACGCTCCAGCTCACTTCATGTATTTGATGAACTCGGTATTCATGCCGGAGCTGGACAAGTTTGTCGTGGTCTTCATTGACGACATATTGGTATATTCCAAGTCTGAAGAAGAACAAAGAAGCATCTGCGTATAGTCTTGCAACGGCTGCGGCATCACAAACTATACGCGAAATTCAGCAAGTGCGAATTCTGGATATCACAAGTACCTTTTCTCAGGCATATCATCTCAGCGGAGGGCATCGCTGTAGACCCGTGTAAGATCACACAAGTGCTGAATTGGAAGTCCCCGAGAACTCTTCACGAGGTACGGAGTTTCCTCGGACTCACGGGATATTATCAAAGGTTCATTCTGAACTTCTCGAAGATCGCCAAGCCTATGACGGAGCTGCTAAAGAAGACTACAAATATGTTTGGAGTCCAGCATGTGAAGCAGCATTCAAGGCTTTAGTCAAACACCTGACATCAGCACCGGTTTTGGCGCAGCCAGACAAAAACAAAACCGTTCGATGTGTACTGCGATGCATCCTGCATTGGGCTCGGATGTGTGCTGATGCAAGACTGAAGAGTGGTCACGTATGGATCACGGCAGCTCAGAAACCATGAGCAGAATTATCCAACTCACGACTTGGAGCTCGCTGCCGTGGTACTTGCACTTAAAATGTGGAGGCAGTACCTACTCGGTAACCTCGTACATTTATATACCGACCACAAAAGCCTCAAGTACATATTCACTCAGAAAGAGCTGAACATGAGGCAGCGAAGATGGTTAGAATTGATAAAGGATTACGTAATAGAGATCCATTATCACCCCGGCAAGGCAAACGTAGTGGCGGATGCGCTGAGTCGCAATTCACACGTCAACAATCTGACCATCACATCATTGGAAGAGAGCGAGCCACCATTGCATGTGATTCCACATAGAGCTCTCTACAACATAGCTTTGATCCCCACCACCCGTGAAGAAATAGCGGCAGCTCAGAAAAATGACAAGGGCATGTCGCATTTGTGGAGACGTGTAGACAGTGAGGAGGTGAAATGTTTCCGGAAAGACAGAGACGGCGTCCTATGGTTCAAGGACCGGATCGTCGTACCCCGTAACCCGGAGTTACGGAAGAAAATCTTTGATGAGGCTCACTTGTCAAAGTTTTCTATTCACCCTGGTAGCAACAAAATGTATCAAGAACTCAGAAGCAAATTTTGGTGGACACGGATGAAGCGGGAGATCGCAAAGTACATGTCCGAGTGTGATACATGTCGAAGGGTGAAGGCAGACCACATGAGGAAACCGGGACTGTTACAACCACTGGGCATTCCTGCCTCAAAGTGGGAAGATGTGAGCATGGACTTCATCGTCCGGTTACCCATCACTTTTCAGAAGCATTATTCTATGTGGGTGATTGTCGACCGGCTCACCAAGGTTGCCCATTTTATCCCGGTCAACACCAACTACAACGCCAAGAAGTATGCTGAACTGTATATCTCACGGATCCTATGCTTATATGGCGTACCCCGTACCATCATATCAGATCGAGGCACTTTATTTGTGTCCCATTTCTGGGAGCAGCTACACGCTGCATTGGGGACAAACCTGATCCGTAGTTCAGCATACCACCCGCAGACGGATGGGCAAACTGAGCGGGTAAATCAAATTTTGGAAGATATGCTACGAGCTTGCGCTATCAACCACGGCCAGAATTGGGATGATCACTTGCCATTGGCCGAGTTCTCGTACAACAATGGGTACCAAGCCAGCATCAAGATGGCGCCTTACGAGACGCTATACGGAAGAAAATGCGGCACACCACTGAATTGGTGTGAGTCTGGCGAAAGGGTTACCTTCGGGATTGACCTTGTCAATAACGCGGAGGAAAAGGTTCGGCTGATTCAAGCGAACCTAAAAGCCGCCCAATCCTGACAAAAACAGTATGCGGACCGTAGAAGATGCCCATTACAATTTGAAGTCGGGGATCACGTATATCTACGTGTATCTCCAATCAAGGGCGTGAACAGGTTCGGGGTGAGAGGAAAGTTGGCACCCCGATTCATCGGTCCAATTTAGTTTACAGAAAGATGTGGATCAGTAGCATACCGGCTGAAATTACTAGAAGCACTTTCCAGTGTGCATGACGTCTTTCACATCTCCCAGCTGAGGAAGTGTCTCAAGCTATCAACTACCATTCAGCTGGAGGATATAGAAGAACTGAGACCGGATCTCACGTATCGGGAGGAACCGGTTCAGATTATTGATGAAAAGGCCCGAACCACACGCAACCGTACGTTGTGGTTCTACAAGGTTCTATGGAGTAATCACTCCGTCGACGAAGCGACATGGGAGAGTGAAAGATTTCTTCGTGCTAACTACCCCAACTTTTTCACGTCACAGATACGGTAATTTTCCACCGTCCTCTCTCTCATTTTCACCTTATAATCTCGGGACGAGATTCTTTTAAGGGGGGAGGAATGTAAGGGCCTAAGTTTTGGCATGTATTGAGAGTATTCAGCACCACACACACACTTCATTTGAAGAAACTTGATGAGTACATTTGAAGAGCAAGTAAACACCATCAACATGCTCAGTAGAGAATAAACTCAAAAGATGCAAAAGTGGCACTTCCCACATGCATCATCTAGGGGCTGAGCTTGTGAAAAACTCCAACATCTTGGTAGGAATGCTCATGCCAAATTTCACCCAAATTCAAAACCTTCTTGAAGTCCTTTTGGGTATAACTAGAAAGAGGGTGGTTTGAACTCAAATTCAAATTCAAACTGTTTCCATCCCATGAATTCAAAAGTGGGAGGCATATTCTTACTCAGCACATTTTTGTGAGCTCACACACCAATTTTCACTCCATTTGGAGTTGATCTTGTCATGAGCTAAGTTTAGCAAATTCAAACTTTATTTGAATTTCAAACTGCATACGTGCTGAAAATATATTCAAAGAAACCCCAATTTGAATTCTAACCAATTCAAATGGCCAGAGGGTAGATAATTCAAATGACCGGGGTTAATTGGGTATCTACTGTTTATAGCAGTGGGGAAAATTCAATTTCAGAGGTTAATACTGGAGTGGGACCCACATGTCAGCCTGACTAGTGTTTCAACCGACTGAAGTCACCGCAGCTCGGTTCCTGCGCGCGACCACGCGGGTGCCACGGCGATTGCCGACCGCTGCCATCTCCTGGTCACCAATCAGCTTCCCAAACCGACGTTCCCAGCTATTTAGCTGCGAGCTGCAGCCGGCAGCAGCCCATTTTCCAACTGCCTCGACGTTTCCAGCGCCGAGAACACCGAGCTGATCGCCACACAGCCCCACCGCATCACCTCGCTGTCGACTGGCCAAAGCAGTGCCTTCCACCACGAGTAGAGGCCACAAACGGCACCGCCGATCCTTGCTCGACGTGTTACAGGCCTCAGTTGCTCGTGATCAGCTTCAGTGAAGCTTGTTCGAGCCGATCTTCCATCGCTCTCTCGACCCGAGAGCTCCTCCGACTCAATGCCGTTGCCCGAGCAGCGCAAAGCTTCTCCAGCGCGACTAACGTGTCTCTTAGGTTAGCATCCAAGTCTAGTAGCTCTCCCCGAACTCCCTAGGTCCCTCTTAGCACTGGTTAGCCGAAATTTCAATTTTCCCGAAGATCGCCGGAAAGAACACCGAGAACCAAAACTCAAAATTCACCTCGATCACTTGATCACCGGAAATCCTGGCCGAGCTGAAGATAGAGTAGCACCTCACGGTCACCTGAGCCAAATCCTAGCGGTGATGATCAACCCAGTGAGAATAGCACCGGAATTTGGCCATCGCCGGTGAAACGGCTCGGGTCACCGGTGAAGTCTACTTTCCCGGCGATCTCTGGCCAATAGGAGGGCAGGGTTAGCTTCCCCGTGCCCCAGTGGTGCTTTGCGACCCATTGGTCGATCGTGTTCACCGCCGAGACGAGCTAGCACTGTCGGACCCGAGCTCATCTTACGCCTCCACCGTCGCCGACTAGGTTTCCGGCGATGTCGAGGTCCGAGAATTTGCCCGGCGTGTGCGCCGCGCTCCAAGGATCACGTAGGAAGAAACCACGTCGAAAATTAGGCAGTAGCGGCCGAGAACAAACCGCACCACCATCACTGTGCTTGGCGCGCTCGGGCGCTGGCGGGAGATAGACAACGACACTGTGTGTGGGACCAACGTGCAGTGTTTTAAACATTCCCCGATTTTCAGTTTTAGTTCAAACTTCAAACCCACACAACTTTTGCTAGGAAGCTCCAAATCGAGTGAACCAAATTTTGTTGGATTCAGCTCTCTGAGTACTTTCCAGCAAATCAAGTTTAACTTCATGAACATCCTTAGTTCTCCAGAATTAATTCTTCAAAGTTTAAACTGTTTAGAATTTTAACTGGAGAACCCCTTTGAGGAAAATTCTGAAATTTAGCTGAAATGTTCACCAAATGTCTCTGAGCTACCATAAAAATTTCAGATCTAATTGAGCACATTTGATCCACCTAATGGTGTGATTAATAAAATTTTATAGAGAAAATAGAAAATGTCCAGAAACATTTTCAGAATTTCTCTGAAATTGTTTAGCTCATATCTTTAGATACGAACCTTCAAATTAAGTGAGACCAACTCTATTAGAACCCGCTGAAAACCTAGTTTTCAGAAAGTCATGGCTTGCTCCATGAAAATACATAGAACACCATAAGAGTTCCAATTAAGGTCAAGTACATAATTATTTGTGGAGAGATCAAATGAGCTTTGCTGCAAATAAAACTTGGCCAAGTCTCTGTTTAGGTTGTGTCCAAACCACAGTAAACGTTTCAGAGTCAATGGGTCTGTCTAGTAAGACTTATAGTCTTCACAAGTTAAACTCAATTGAAATGCATTTATATTGATACATATACATGTTATCTTATGTAGTCGCTAAGGTCGAGGAGGAACCCGAAGTCTTAGACTTCGTCACTCCGGAAGAGCAGCTAGCCTATGACAAAGAGCAGCAAGGCAAGCTCCGGTTTGCATTAACCTTTTTACAAAGTTTTACTGTTTTGAGAACTTACTTTGAGCACTCAATAAATTCTTGCATTAGAGTCTTGTTTGAAACCCAAATGCATAGCCAAGAAAATCTTGGGTTGGGATTAGGTTTGAAAACCTCGTTAGCTACTGCAATGCTAAAACAGCGTATGATTCGGTACAAGTCAAGTAGTTGGAACTACTCGGGAGAATAGGCTAGAGGCACATCGCCCAGGTAAAGATAGCAAATGAAACACATGGAAAGAAAAATGAGACCGAGCGGAGAGTAAGGGCAGCAGGACTTTGGGGCCTGGTTGCTATAGCTCTGCTTGTGACGATTGAGGACCGAGCCGTGTGCGGGCCTGTTGAACAATCTAGAACAGTACCAAAGACCTACCGGCTATATGGGAACCGGGAAACCGATGTACCTCGGGTAGCTGGGTGTTGAGGCATAGCTGGTCGTTCAGAGGGTAGGTTGAGAGCTCGAGGTGTAAATCGGCTGGCGGCACTGTGGATGCGCGCACAGAGACCTCTTGCTCGGGACGATTGGACCGGTTCAACATTTGGCTGACGTGTGAAAGGTGGTTGCGCACGACGTCTGTGATGGTTGCTGTAGGCAACATCGAGTACGGGCATACATGACGGGTTATTCGGGTAACCCTGCAGGTGTAAATCGATTATAATCACCGTTCCTCACGGTCAGTGAGTACCACTTGTTCACTGTACCATGACGTAGAAAGAACAAGCTAGATACATGTTGTAGCTTAGAGCTAATTAAAGTTATTTTAAACTTTGGGCAAAGTACATGAGAGAAATGCGTTTCTTGTTTGATTGTGGCTCTCTCATGTGCCTTAGCGTAACGTTCTCCACAACCTGCTGCTAAAACATTGAAAGTAAGGTTCAAATAATTAGGCGAGTCCTTTGTAAATTATTTACCTCATGTACCCTATACCCATCATGTAGAAGTTTCATGTATTGGAGAGACGGGTCAGTCTTACTGAGTCATCATGCTCACTGCTTGTGTTTGAAGCTTTTGCAGGGGCCTATGAGGAAGAGACTCCCGAGGAGGAGGCGGAACCCCAGGAGGGAAACCCCGTCGAGTGGGAGTCGTGCACACCGCCGTGTTAGTGTGTGTGCGTGCTAGCTGGGACACGTTCACAGGCTGAACGTGAACTCGATGCGTAGTCTACCCTCGTGAGTGTAGACTGAACATATTTTGTTGTACAAATGTTCATAAAGCAGTTTATGTAATAAAACTTTGCTTCTGCTTTGTAACTATGTTGTGCGTTATCCGGTGCTGTGCAACGCAGCACCCCTCAGCGTGATTCTTGCTCGACAAGGCCGTTGGGGCCGTGCCAATGTCATTCTTAAAATTCCATATAAAACAGTAGGTATTGAAGTGACACATGAATAAACTTGCACAACATTCACATATATTGATAAAGCATAAACTTTATACAAGATACTTTATTCTCGGGTCTCTGAGAAGTCGTGCTCATGTCATCACTACCTATACATATACTAATGTCTACATGACATGTCACTGATTATAAAAAGTTTTTGTACCCCACCCTCGCTGCCCTACTTGGCAACGGTAACTCACTACTCAGAGTAGAACTCGACCTCCTGTGGGTCGTTCTCCTCCGCTACCTCTGCTGGTGGCTCCGGGTCCATGACCTCCTCTTCAGGTTCAGGTTCCCCCATCATCGGGATGCCAAAAACCACGGGTATGGCACCTACCACCCGTAGGCCCATTATCGGAGGTACGAGGTCTTGCAACACATGCACCTCATCCATGGCCTGGTTGTAGTCCTCTTCCAAGCCTTGCCCCTCCTCAATAGTGTGGCGGACCGGAATCCGCTCATCCAGGATCGCAGAGGGTGGTGCCGCGCGATGCGACACCCGACAGCACACGTCATAAGAACACATTATATTACATGGGAAAACAAACTGAATGTACAAAGTAGTACCCTTCTCAGTTACAAACTAGGGTCTTTTATTACACAGCGGAAGTTTCTTTTGTACAACTCACGCCAGCCTATCTAGCAAAAGTCGGTTGCCCAGCCATAGGGCAACCCACACTAGCTGCACGTCTCAGCTCAGCGCGGCGTGTACGTCTCCCACTCAGCCATGGTGCACGACGGAGGGTAACCCTTGCCGGTGGACTTGTACTCCGAGTCCGTGGGTGGCTCCTCACCTGAAAAACACTTAAGCAGCAACCCTGAGCACGAAGGCTCAGCAAGGCTTAATCGACTCACCTAAGCATGAAACTCTACATGAGGGGTACAATGGACATAGGATAGTAACGTTTCAGCAAAAGGACACGCCTACAAGTTCATCCTTAGTTCATCTTTTAGCAACAAGTTAACAGTTCAAGAAATCTGAAATTTAGTAAGCAGTATTTGGTGGCACACATGTAGCAATACAATTATATCAACCAGCAATATTGAATCAACATGTTTCATCCATTAATCTACGTCACGACTCAGTGACCAAGTGGTACTCTTCACCGCGAGGGACGGCGAATCGACGAGATATACACCTGCAGGGAAACCCAAAGAGCACGTCACGTACACCCACCCGTGGAGCTGCACAGCACGCTCACTCGATGTCGTACGGGACAACCTTTCACCCAACAGCCCAAACGTCGAACCGGTCGCACCGAAACGAGCAGGAGGTTCCCCACACGGAGCATCTCTCTATGCCCGTTGGCAGATTTCCACCTTGCTGCCCTCAGCCTACACCTATAAATCGGTGCGTTATGCCTCGACGCCCGGAGGTTTAGGCTACATCGGTTTATCGGGGCCCATATATCCGATATGCCTTTGGTACGTTCAAACTTGATCAGCGTGGGCCGCACATGGCTCGGTCCTCAATCGACACGGACAGGGCTGCGCACACAAGACTCCCTCTTGCTGCGCCCTAGCCCCTGCCCAGTCTCATTTTCATTACTAATGTGATCTCACATCACTCAACCGAACCCGTGCGTCCCAAGCCTATCTCGCGAGTAGATTCCAACTACTCGACTTGTACCGAAGCCCTATGAATCTTTAAGCATAGCCTATCTACTCGAGGTCTTAGACACTACCCTCACTCTTAGGGAAAAATTCTGGTTATGCAAGTGGGGTTCCATCCATCCTACACCTAATGCACAATCATACCTTATATGACACATGTAAACAAAATAAAACTTATAAAAAGGTTAATGCAAACCGGGGCTTGCCTTGTTGCTGCTGGTCAGTAGTTAGTTCTTCGTCCGGAAGAAGGAAATCCAGCACTTCCGGGGTCTCTTCTTCAATGGCTACACGTTGAATACAATACTACATGTAAATTTAAATGCCAATGTGTGAACTTAAATACATAATTGCTAATAACTCTAGCTAGCCCTCCCCTTTGGGTTCTGAGATTTTTATGGTGGATTGGTAGGGTCCTAACCAGAGTTGTGACCAAGTTTTATTTGAAACAAAGTTCAATTGAACCTTGTACAAATAAAAGCCTCTTTGGTCAATAATTGAGCCTCTAAGTAATTCCAGGGTTTTTCATGGCTCCAACCATTACTTTCTAGAAACTAGACTTTAAGATGGTTCTAATGGAGTTGGTTTCATGTCATTTGAAGAATTCTACAGAAAGTTATGTCCTAATTAAGATTTGAGAAAATCTGAAAAATGTTTCGGTACATTTTTCTATTTTCTCAGGGCAGTTCTCTTAATCACCCGATCAGGGTAACTAAATGAACTTGGATGAGTCTGAACATTTTACTGGTATTCAGGGATTTTCCAACGAACCTTTCAGCCAAATTTCAGAATTTTTCATAAAGTAGTTCTCCAGATAAAATTCCCAACAGTTTAAACTTTAGGGATTTAATTCTGGAAAACTATTCTCTTTCATGAGCTGAATTTGGTATTGCTGGAAAGTGCTCAGAGAGCTGAATCCAACAAAATTTGGTTCACCCGATTTGGAGCTTTCTAGCCAAAGTTATGAGGATTTGAAGTTTGGAAGAATTCTGAAAATCGGGGGAAAAGTTTAAACTCTCGGGGCCCGCGGGGACACGTGTCGAGCGCGGAGGTGTCCGGCACACCGGGGATACCACACGTGTCGAGCGCGGAGGTGTCCGGCACACCGGGGATACCACACGTGTCGAGCGCGGAGGTGTCCGGCACACCGGAGCTCACAGGGTATTTGCGCGCCAGCACAGCCGATCCCCGGCCACACCCGATCCCGATTTAAATTCTCCAGCCGCTGACATGTGGGCCAGCCGGCTTAGTCTTCCTCCCGCTGTTCTCTCGCGCCCGCACCGCCGACCTCGCCGGAGCAGACTCGGGGCTCGCCGGCTCGCCGCTGCCGAACCTCCCATGGTTTAAAAATCGCCGCCAGGGGGTTGTCGACGTCGAGGAACACGTCGGTGGTGACAGGTCGGGCTGGGGGTGACCGGAAATAGCTCGACGACGTGCCGCAGCCTCGGTTGAGGTTCGACAACATCGACCGTGGTTTCTAAACCCGCCAACACCTCGAGCAAACGGCCCTACAGCATCAGTGTACCTCTAGGAAGCTCGACAAGGTGTCAAAAGGGTTCAAGGATGGCGGCAAGTCGGTCGGCACCGTGTGACCGATCGTGCCCGCCATGACCGCCCTCGATCGAGCTCGAAATTCGTCACTCCTAGACAGTTTCACGCTACGGATGCAGAAAAGAACTTGATCGCTGGCTAGTCCAGCGTCTATGTGCAAGATTTGATGACCTCCGAAAGATCATAGAGCGAGAATTTAAAGAAACCGTACCGGAAGCTCGGTTTACGGTTGCCGGAGCAAAAACTGGAAATTCTCTGCGGATTCTTCACGGTTGGCTTCCAAACTTGGAGGAGAGCAGCACGGTGGTCGCGCGCTCCTGTTGCCTCTCTCGCTGGACCGTGAAAACGCCTGTGGAACGCTGCCCATGGGCGCCTGACTCTCGGCTGAGGCTAGGTCGCCGCGGTGGCGATCGTCTTTGGGCAAAGGAGGTCGGAGCTCGAGGTTTCTGGCGTTGGAGAGGTGGAGTGCGAGCTCAGGTGGCTTTCTAGCAGCTCAGGGACGAAGGAGGAGATGGTTTTGCTGGTTTTCCCGATTGAGCAGAGAGCTGCGGCGAGAACCAATGCCGCTGCTCGGGTTTGCCCGCGAGAAGATAAAGCCGGCCGACTCCTGCTCGGCTGAGGCGGTGCCGGTCACGTGGGGGCGCGAGCCAGCCGCCCTGGGCGCCAACGCGCAGAGAGGGAAGCAGCTGGTGGCACCGGTAGCTGCTCGGTGGCACAGCCGACAGCTGCTCGGCGGAATTTCCCACCGAGACTCTGACTTTGGGTGCAAGTTTCTCCTTCTTCCCTCTATGACATGTGGGTCCCGCCCGGGGTTTTAACCTCTGAAATTTACTCCTAATCACTGTTGTAAACAGTGAGCCCCATAATACCCCTGGTGATTCAATTTATTCACCCCTGAGCCATTTGAATTGAATAGAATTCAAATTGGGTTCGGTTTGAGTGAATTTCAGCACAAGTTCAGTTTTGAATTCAAATAAAGTTTGAATTCGTCCCACTTAGCTCATGTCAAGATCAACTCCAAATGGCGTGAAAATTGGTGTGTGAGCTCACAAAAATGTGCTGAATAAGAATATGCCTCCCACTTTTAAATTCATGGGACAAAAACAGTTTGAATTTGAATGTGGTTTCAAGCTGCCCTCTTTCTATCTATACCCAAAATGACCTCAAAAAGGTTTTGAATTTGGGTGAAACTTGGCATGGACATCCTTAGCAATGTGTAGGAGTTTTAATAAGTCCAGCCCACCTATATCACATGTGGGAAATACCACTTTTGCAATATGTGAGTTTGTTCTCTAATGAGCATGTTAATGGTGGTTACATGCTCTTCATTTGTGTTCATCATCTTTCCTCAAATGAGGTGTGTGGTGTGGTGATGAACACTTCAAATGTGTGCCAAAACTGAGGCCTTTACATTCCTCCCCCCTTAAAAGAATCTCGTCCCGAGATTACAAAAGAAGAGATAGTGATGTAGTAGGGACTTACCCGTGTTGAGAAGCCATGAACTCCGGGTAATTTGAGCGAAGGAATTCCTCGCTCTCCCACGTCGCTTCTTCCACGATATGGTTACTCCAGAGGATCTTGTAGAACCACAACGTTCTGTTACGCGTGGTTCGGGCTTTTTCATCAAGAATTTCCACCGGATACTCATCATATGTTAAATCCGGTTTCAGCTCGCTGATGTCTTCGGTAGGAACAGCAGCCGTATGCCTCAAACATTTTCGCAGTTGCGAAATATGGAAAACATCATGGACACCAGCAAGGCATGCCGGTAGCTCCAGTCTATACGCTGCTGGTCCACACTTCTTGGTGATAGCATAGGGTCCTAAGAAACGAGGAGCGAGCTTCCCCTTGACGCCGAACCGGTGCACGCCCTTCATCGGAGACACGCGGAGGTACATGTATTCACCGACGTCGAAGTGCAACGGTCTACGCCGCTTATCAGCGTAGCTCTTCTGCCGGGATTGAGCGGCCTTCAAATTGGCTTGAATTGTCCGAACACGCTCTTCGGCGTCGTTCACCACATCAACTCCGAATGTGACCCTTTCACTTGACTCGCACCAGTTTTATGGGGTGCGGCATTTACGACCGTAGAGAGCTTCGTAGGGTACCATCTTGATACTCGCCTGATAGCCATTGTTGTACAAGAATTCCGCCAATGGTAGGTGATCATCCCAGTTCCTACCATGGTGGATGGCACATGCTCTCAACATGTGTTCTAATACTTGATTCACCCTCTCTGTCCGCCCATCTGTCTGAGGGTGGTAAGCGGAGCTTCTAATCAGTTTAGTACCCAAAGCAGCATGTAACTGCTCCCAAAAGCGAGATACAAACAATGCACCTCGATCTGAGACTATGGTCTTGGGTACGCCATGCAAACATAGAATCCTGGCAATGTATAACTCCGCATATCGGTTGGCATGGAAATGTGTATGCACGGGAATGAAGTGAGCTGACTTGGTCAGTTGGTCAACGATCACCCATATGGAATCATGCTTATTGGCTGTTAGGGGCAATCCCACAATGAAATCCATGCTCACATCTTCCCATTTCAATGCCGGGATCTTCAGGGGTTGCAGCGGCCCTGATTTCTTCATGTGATCAGCTTTCACTCGTCGGCACGTATCGCACTCGGATACGTACTTAGCTACCTCTCGCTTCATCCGTGTCGACCAAAATTTCTTTTTCAAATCTTGGTACATTTTGTTGCTGCCTGGATGAATGGATTACTTGGACAAGTGAGCTTCATCGAGGATCTTCTTTCTCAACTCCATATCCCGGGGTACGACTATGCGGTCAGTGAACCACAGCGTCCCCTCATCATCTTTCCGGAAACATTTGATCTCCCCATTGTCAATCCGTCTCCGGAGATGTGCCATGCCTTGATCATTTTTCTGAGCTGCAATGATGTCCTCCCTAATAGTAGGGATGAGGGCAAGGTTGTACAGCGATCCATAAGGAACCATGTATAAGCTTGGCTCTTCCTCCTCCGCCGGTGTAATGGTGAGGTGATGGACATGTGATTTCCGACTCAGCGCGTCGGCAACCACATTCACCTTGCCGGGGTGGTAGTGAATCTCAATTTCATAGTCCTTGATTAATTCTAACCACCTCCGTTCCCTCATGTTCAGCTCCTTCTGGGTGAAAATGTATTTCAAGCTCTTGTGGTCGGTGTAGAGATGCACCAAGTTCCCCAGGAGATAGTGCCTCCACATTTTTAGCGCCAACACCACGGCAGCAAGCTCAAGATCATGAGTCGGATAATGCTGCTCATGGTTTCGAAGTTGGCGTGAGCCATAGGCGACCACACGTCCTTCCTGCATCAACACGCAGCCGAGCCCAATACCGGACGCGTCACAATACACGTCGAAGGGCTTTGTTGTATCCGGCTGAGCTAAGACCGGGGCTGTGGTGAGACGCTTCACCAATGTTTGGAATGCTCCTTCACACGCCGTGTTCCAAACATATTTCGTCCCTTTCTTCAGCAACTCTGTCATCGGCTTAGCGAGCTTGGAGAAGCTTGGAATGAATCTCCTATAGTATCCCGCTAACCCGAGGAAGCTTCTGACTTCATGAACTGAAGTGGGAGCTTTCCATTTCAGCACTTGCTCTAACTTGCTTGGGTCAACCGCAATGCCTTCTGCTGAGATGATATGTCCCAAGAATGGCACTTGGCTGATCCAAAACTCGCATCTACTGAACTTGGCATAGAGCTTGTGGTCTCACAATCATTGAAGAACGATCCGCAAGTGTGCGGCATGTTCGGCTTCTGTCTTGGAGTAAACCAAGATATCATCGATGAACACTACCACGAACTTGTCCAGCTCCGGCATGAACACCGAGTTCATGAGATACATGAAATGGGCTGGAGCGTTGGTGAGACCAAAGGACATGACGAGATATTCGTATAAGCCGTATCTCGTCGAGAACGCCGTCTTCGGGATATCCTCCGCCCGGATCTTTATCTGATGATATCCAGAGCGAAGGTCCATCTTGAGAACACACTTGCCCCAACAAGCTGATCAAACAAAATGTCAATACGGGGTAGTGGATACTTATTCTTGATGGTGACGGCGTTGAGCGGCCGGTAATCCACACACAGCCTCAGGGTTTCATCCTTCTTCTTCAAGAACAACGCCGAGCATCCCCAAGGCGAGGAACTCGGCTTGATGAAACCCTTTCTCAACAGATCATTGAGCTGTTCTTTCAGTTCCGCCAGCTCATTTGGAGCCATTTTGTATGGTCTCCGTGATATGGACAGTTCACATTCCTCTGACATTTTAGCCATCTTAAGGTGAGTTTCAGCTCTGGAAGTCTACAACAAAGTTGTAGAGTACTTAAATACCTTTCCAGAGCTATATAGCACACCTCTCTGGGCTAAAAGATCGGTGAGTTATGCCCTGTTGGAGATCAGCAAACGTGCTGCCCAAAACAGAGCACTCTGTTTTTCAGTCTTTTTGGAACTACACTCATCACTATCCCATTCTTATACCCAACCAGGGTCCTAAATGTTGAACCTATAGATTTTAATTCCTTGTTATCATTATTTTCATGGATATGCCTACAATAACTCGGTACTACGTTCCTCACAAAAGAAAATCCTAACCGGATCATACCGGCATATACGTCTCAAGTGTGGCACTAAACGGTCTCTCGCACACGTTTTCTACACGGATACATACGTGGTTAGTACCTGCAGAAGACCACACAATGATGGTGCACTCAAAGGTTGTTCATTTCAGGCAGTTCCATATCTAAAAGTAAATACAAACGCCCGTATCATTGCCATACGGCCGTCCTTGAGCTAGGTCACGTCTCAAGGTACGTGATCGGTTTCAACACCACACGACGGGGAACCCGAGTATGTCATGAATGGGTCGTCACGGTTAGGAATGTTATCAACCCAACGGATACCACCTACTGCCCGGCAGGGCACGCCGATGGCAAGCGCTGCGTATGTCCTCCTGGGCTATTTCCAGACGAACACACTCTCGCGTTACTGACCACGCTATGGGGTCTCCACTTAGTTGCCTAATGCACGCTAGGGATCAGCGTTGCATATGAACTCAGGGACATGAAGGGTCCAAGAGTTTCATATTGACGTCTCACACCAAGCTGTGAGACAAATCCCTGAACCACATTCCTCATCAGGGGGAGCTAACCGAAATTGAACCGCTTTCGGTGGCGTTCCTTGCCAAACTTACCAGAGCGTAGGTGCGTCGTTACAATAATTGAAATTCAGAATTATAACACATAGGTTAGTCTTTGCCACTTTAAGTAACTATGCTAATATAGTCCTTACTTGTGCAACTACCGAATCCTCACCGTATACCTAAGTTTTTCCCATAATGCCGTCCTTAAGTACTGTGCTATCCCCACTGAAGCTCTGATACCAGGCTGTGGCGGACCGGAATCCGCTCACCCAGGATCGCAGAGGGTGGTGCCGCGCGATGCGACACCCGACAACACACGTCATAAGAACACATTATATTACATGGGAAAACAAACTGAATGTACAAAGTAGTACACTTCTCAGTTACAAACTAGGGTCTTTTATTACACAGCGGAAGTTTCTTTTGTACAACTCACGTCCCCCTATCTAGCAATAGTCGGTTGCCCAGCCCTAGGGCAACCCACACTAGCTGCACGTCTCAGCTCAGCGTGGCGTGTACGGCTCCCACTCAGCCGTGGTCCCCGACGGAGGGTAACCCTCGCCGGTGGACTCGTACTCCGAGTCCGTGGGTGGCTCCTCACCTGAAAAACACTTAAGCAGCAACCGTGAGCACGAAGGCTCAGGAAGGCTTAACCGACTCACCTAAGCATGAAACTCTACATGAGGGGTACAATGGACATAGGATAGTAACATTTCAGCAAAAGGACACGCCTACAAGTTCATCCTTAGTTCATCTTTTAGCAACAAGTTAACAGTTCATGAAATCTGAAATTTAGTAAGCAGTATTTGGTGGCACACATGTAGCAATACAATTATATCAACCAGCAATATTGAATCAACATGTTTCATCCATTAATCTACGTCATGACCCAGTGACCAAGTGGTACTCTTCACCGCGAGGGACGGCGAATCGACTCGATATACACCTGCAGGGAAACCCAAAGAGCACGTCACATACGCCCACCCGTGGAGCTGCACAGCACGCTCACTTGATGTCGTACGGGACAACCTTTCACCCAACAGCCCAAACGTCAAACCGGTCGCACCGAAACTTGCAGGAGGTTCCCCACACGGAGCATCTCTCTATGCCCGTTGGCAGATTTCCACCTTGCTGCCCTCAGCCTACACCTATAAATTGGTGCGTTATGCCTCGACGTCCGGAGGTTTAGGCTACATTGGTTTATCGGGGCCCATATATCCGATATGCCTTTGGTACGTTCAAACTTGATCAGCGTGGGCCGCACACGGCTCGGTCCTCAATCGACACGGACAGGGCTGCACACACAAGACTCCCTCTTGCTGCGCCCTAGCCCCTGCCCAGTCTCATTTTCATTACTAATGTGATCTCACATCACTCAACCGAACCCGTGCATCCCAAGCCTATCTCGCGAGTAGATTCCAACTACTCGACTTGTACCGAAGCCCTATGAATCTTTAAGCATAGCCTATCTACTCGACGTCTTAGACACTACCCTCACTCTTAGGGAAAAATTCTGGTTATGCAAGTGGGGTTCCATCCATCCTACACCTAATGCACAATCATACCTTATATGACACATGTAAACAAAATAAAACTTATAAAAAGGTTAATGCAAACCGGGGCTTGCCTTGTTGCTGCTGGTCAGTAGTTAGTTCTTCGTCCGGAAGAAGGAAATCCAGCACTTCCGGGGTCTCTTCTTCAATGGCTACACGTTGAATACAATACTACATGTAAATTTAAATGCCAATGTGTGAACTTAAATACATAATTGCTAATAACTCTAGCTAGCCCTCCCCTTTGGGTTCTGAGATTTTTATGGTGGATTGGTAGGGTCCTAACCAGAGTTGTGACCAAGTTTTATTTGAAACAAAGTTCAATTGAACCTTGTACAAATAAAAGCCTCTTTGGTCAATAATTGAGCCTCTAAGTAATTCCAGGGTTTTTCATGGCTCCAACCATTACTTTCTAGAAACTAGACTTTAAGATGGTTCTAATGGAGTTGGTTTCATGTCATTTGAAGAATTCTACCGAAAGTTATGCCCTAATTAAGGTTTGAGAAAATCTGAAAAATGTTTCGGTACATTATTCTATTTTCTCAGGGCAGTTCTCATAATCACCCGATCAGGGTAACTAAATGAACTTGGATGAGTCTGAACATTTTACTGGTATTCAGGGATTTTCCAATGAACCTTTCAGCCAAATTTCAGAATTTTTCATAAAGTAGTTCTCCAGATAAAATTACCAACAGTTTAAACTTTAGGGATTTAATTCTGGAAAACTATTCTCTTTCATGAGCTGAATTTGGTATTGCTGGAAAGTGCTCAGAGAGCTGAATCCAACAAAATTTGGTTCACCCGATTTGGAGCTTTCTAGCCAAAGTTATGAGGATTTGAAGTTTGGAAGAATTCTGAAAATCGGGGAAAAAGTTTAAACTCTTGGGGCCCGCGGGGACACGTGTCGAGCGCGGAGGTGTCCGGCACACCGGGGATACCACACGTGTCGAGCGCGGAGGTGTCCGGCACACCGGGGATACCACACGTGTCGAGCGCGGAGGTGTCCGGCACACCGGGGATACCACACGTGTCGAGCGCGGAGGTGTCCGGCACACCGGAGCTCACAGGGTATTTGCGCGCCAGCACATCCGATCCCCGGCCACACCCAATCCCGATTTAAATTCTCCAGCCGCTGACACGTGGGCCAGCCGGCTTCGTCTTCCTCCCGCCATTCTCTCGCGCCCGCGCCGCCGACCTCGCCGGAGCAGACTCGGGGCTCGCCGGCTCGCCGCTGCCGGACCTCCCATGGTTTAAAAATCGCCGCTAGGGGGTTGTCGACGTCGAGGAACACGTCGGTGGTGACAGGTCGGGCTGGGGGTGACCGGAAATAGCTCGGCGACATGCCGCGGCCTTGGTTGAGGTTCACACACCGTCGACCGTGGTTTCTAAACCCGCCAACACCTCAAACAAACGGCCCTACAGCATCAGTGTACCTCTAGGAAGCTCGACAAGGTGTCAAAATGGTTCAGGGATGGCGGAAAGTCGGTCGGCACCGTGTGACCGATCGTGCCCGCCATGACCGCCCTCGATCGAGCTCGAAATTTGTCACTCCTAGACAGTTTCACGCTACGGATGCAGAAAAGAACTTGATCGCCGGCTAGTCCAGCGTCTATGTGCAAGATTTGATGACCTCCGAAAGATCATAGAGCGAGAATTTAAAGAAACCGTACCGGAAGCTCGGTTTACGGTTGCCGGAGAAAAAACTGGAAATTCTCTGCGGATTCTTCAAGGTTGGCTTCCAAACTTGGAGGAGAGCAGCACGGTGGTCGCGCGCTCCTGTTGCCTCTCTCGCTGGACCGTGAAAACGCCTGTGGAACGCTGCCCACGGGCGCCTGACTCTCGGCTGAGGCTAGGTCACCGCGGTGGTGATCGTCTTTGGGCAAAGGAGGTCGGAGCTCGAGGTTTCTGGCGTTGGAGAGGTGGAGTGCGAGCTCAGGTGGCTGTCTAGCAGCTCAGGGACGAAGGAGGAGATGATTTTGCTGGTTTTCCTGATTGAGCAGAGAGCTGCGGCGAGAAACAATGCCGCTGCTCGGGTTTGCCCGCGAGAAGATAAAGCCGGCCGACTCCTGCTCGGCTGTGGTGGTGCCGGTCACGTGGGGGCGCGAGCCAGCCGCCCTGGGCGCCAACGCACGGAGAGGAAAGCAGCTGGTGGCGCCGGTAGCTGCTCGGTGGCACAGCCGACAGCTGCTCGGCGGAATTTCCCACCAAGACTCTGACTTTGGGTGCAAGTTTCTCCTTCTTCCTTCTATGACATGTGGGTCCCGCCCGGGGTTTTAACCTCTGAAATTTACTCCTAATCACTGTTGTAAACAGTGAGCCCCGTAATACCCCTGGTGATTCAAATTATTCACCCCTGAGCCATTTGAATTGAATAGAATTCAAATTGGATTCGGTTTGAGTGAATTTCAGCACAAGTTCAGTTTTGAATTCAAATAAAGTTTGAATTCGTCCCACTTAGCTCATGTCAAGTTCAACTCCAAATGGAGTGAAAATTGGTGTGTGAGCTCACAAAAATGTGCTGAATAAGAATATGCCTCCCACTTTTAAATTCATGGGACAAAAACAGTTTGAATTTGAATGTGGTTTCAAGCTGCCCTCTTTCTATCTATACCCAAAATGACCTTAAAAAGGTTTTGAATTTAGGTGAAACTTGGCATGGACATCCTTAGCAATGTGTAGGAGCTTTCATAAGTCCAGCCCACCTATATCACATGTGGGAAATACCACTTTTGCAATATGTGAGTTTGTTCTCTAATGAGCATGTTAATGGTGGTTACATGCTCTTCATTTGTGTTCATCATCTTTCCTCAAATGAGGTGTGTGGTGTGGTGATGAACACTTCAAATGTGTGCCAAAACTGAGGCACTTACAAATAGCATCATCACGCTTTTAAGTGAGGACCCCATTCTGCTGGGTCAAGGCCTGCACTTGCTATTGTAAAGCCATGATATCGACGCGGCTTTTCTTTTTTGCCTTCTTCAGATGATGCAACTGATGATGTTGTTTGTTCAGTCGCTTTATCGTCGGAAGGAGAACATTGGCGGAGTGCGCTGTGAGCACTCTTGAAATGGTCTCCACGGCTGGTGCTCTCCTTGAGCTTCATGGCAAGACAATCCATATGGACAGCTTGACTGTCCATCACGGCCTTTCCTGCCCTCAACTGGAGGCTGAGGTTAGCCTCCGTGGGGTTGTACCTTGGGAAACCCGGATCTGTTGCCTCCAAGTACCTTTCCCTCCACACGTGATTAGCTCGTCCCTCCACCGGAACGAGCGCGTATGGAGTTCCCTCCATAGCTCTCACGTGTAGTTGGAAGAAACGCGACATGGTGTCACGGGCTGCCACTTGCCACATTTCCTCCAGATGTCTACCTCTCACCATGACGGTGAACGGTGCCCAACCGGGTGGCGTAGGTCCTGCAGGAACTTCGACATGGATGGTCCACGTATTATTCCCCTCCTGGCCTTCTTCTTTGGCGAGGTACTGTGGCGTCTCCACGTACCCGAAATATTGAAGCATTTGATTCGACACTTCCGGATAACCGCTGCGTTGAGAACAGTGGGAGACCACCCACCCGTTCTCCAGTTGTTTATCCACTGTCATCTGTAGAAACATATTTGAAAAAGGTCAAATACTCATTTCGACAGTAAATCATTGAGTTATAACATTAAAACATGTCATTGAACTCATAAAACCTGGAAACACAATTCAAACTTAGACAAATTTGACTGCTGGTCTGCTGCCCAAAATGACAGCCCTGACCAGTTTCCATTTCCACCTGATTTAGACCATGCTAAAAGCAAATCCAATTCTGGAGCTCAACATCGAAGTTAAAGCTAACTTCAATATCTTTCCAGAAAGTATTTACTTGGCCTAAGATCTGTCTGGTTCAAAAGTTATGAGATGTGAAAATTGACAGAATGTCTGGAGAAAATTGGACAGCACCTCCCTGCTTAAGGTACTGATTTGATCCAAGAATTGCAGTTAATTCTACTTCGAATTTGACAAGACTTTCTGTTACAAAGTTTTAACCCACCTCATGAACTTTTCAGAACTACCTCATTTTCTATTTTTGGATTTTTATGCAGGAAATTATGCTCAATTTACAGAGAGTTACAGAGAGTATATGCTCTGCCCTGTTTTCTGGACAGTTCCAACTCTACTGCATTTTTCGACTGGTTAAGGGATAAAACACCTCTGGACATCAATAGAAAAAAATATAAAGCTCTTCCAAATATTTCCAAAAATTTATCATATGACCCTAACCTCGAAAGAACTCAACCTCTAACCTCTGTTTAACTTCAGCCTTATTTCAGCTGAAAACGGGGGACTCTGTCTTTAATAACCTATAAGTTGAAAACTTGTTAACTTTGAACATCCTGGTTAAGGGAACAAGTTAAGTCACAGTTTTAGTGCTCTAGATCAAAATCTTCAAGTTTTACAATGATGCTGATCATTTAGTGGGGTGTGACGTCGATGCGTCACTAGTTCATGCCGGTACTACGTTCCTCACAAAGAAAAATCTATACCGGACTTAGCGGCTTCGTTAATTCAGTGGCACTAAACGTCTCTCGCACACGTATGCTACTCTTCTACTGATTCGTGGTTAGACTACTTGCAAATAACTCACACAATCGTCGGGCTCGGCTGCACACCAAACCCGTTCCCAATACAGTTCGTACAACCGTCCGTCATCATTCGCACGGTTGTTCTCAAGCCAATCACGCCTTGAGCTACATGTTCATGTTACTAACCACGTGATGGGGTCTCCCAAACTTGCCCATAGCACACTAGGGAAGGGTGTTGCTCGAATACCCCAAACGACATGAGAGTCGTAGAGGATATTAAAGAGGGTCAGGTTACCTGCCACCGTTGAGGCTCCACCCTTCAGCTTGTGCGCACTGGCGGACAGCGCTTACATGCACCCCCCAAGACATATGACGTCCCGAGATGCATGATTTTCCGAATAAGCAATAGGTTAGTATTGCCATTTTCTATACACTAATAACATCCTTATATGGGCTACTCACTCGTTCCTAACCGAGTTTTTGAAACAAATGACCTCTTTAGTGTGTTAGACCTCAAGCGAGCTCTGATACCACGCTGAGAGGGCCTCACGGCCTCGTCAAGCCAGGATCGCACTGAGGGGTGCTGCGTTGCACAGCACCGAATAACACACATAAAAGGTACAAAGCGGAAGCAAAGTTTTATTACAATGAGTTTATGAACATTTTTACAATAAAATATGTTCGGTCTACACTCGCGGGCGTAGACTACACACCGAGTTCACGTTCAGCCCGTGAACGTGTCCCCGCAAGCACACACGCACACTAACACGGCGGCGTGCACGACTCCCATTCGATGGGGTTGCCCTCTTGGGGGTCCGTCTCCTCCTCGGGAGTCTCCTCCTCATAACACCCTGCAAAAGCTTCAAACACAAGCAGTGAGCACGATGGCTCAGCAAGTATGACCCGTCTCCCCTAAACATGTAACTCTACATGCTAGAATTGCAATGTGTTTTAAGAAAGTAAGTTGCAAAAGACATGCCTAAATAGTTGAACCTTAATTTCAAGTTTTAGCAGCAAGTTGTGGAGAACCTCACGCTAAGACACATAAGAGCACCGCAATCAACCAAGAAACGCATTTCTCTCATGTGCTTTGCCCAAGGATGAAAAGAACTTTAGTTTGCTCTAAACTACAACAATTAATTAGCAACCAAGGTATAGCTTTCAATCAGCAACTTTTAACATGACTCTAGCCTTTTCTTTCTACGTCACGGTACAATGAACAAGTGGTACTCACTGACCGCGAGGGACGGTGATTATAATCAATTTAGTCCTGCAGGGTTACCCCAATAACCTGTCACGTACGCCCGTACTTAAGGTTTCCTACAGCAACCATCACGGACGTCGTACGCGGCCACCTTTCATGTGTCAGCCAAATGTTGAACCGGTCCTATCGTCCCGAGCAAGAGGTCTCTGCGCGCGCATCTGCAGTGCCGCCAGCCGATTTACACCTCAAGCTCTCAACCTACCCTCTGGACGACAAGCAATGCCTCAACACCCAGCTACCCAAATTACATCGGTTTCCCGGTTCCCATATATCTGGTAGGTCTTTGGTAATGTTCTAGCTTGTTCAACAGGCACGCACACGGCTCGGTCCTCAATCGATACAAGCGGAGCTATGGCACCCAGGCCCCAAAGTCCTGCTGCCCTTACTCTCCACTCGGTCTCATTTTTATTGCCATGTGTTTCATTTTCTATCTTTACTCGAGTAGTGTGCCTCTAGCCTATTCTCACGAGCAGTTCCAACTACTCGACTTGTACCGAATCCTAAACTATCTTAGCATTGTAGTAGCTAATCGAGGTTTCAAATCTAAGCCCAAACCAGGGTTTTCTTGGCTATGCATTTGGGTTTTCAAACAAGATTCTAATGCAAAATTGAAGTGGGTACTCAAAGTAAGTTCTCAATCCAGAAAAATTTATAAAAAGGCTAATGCCAACCAGAGCTTGCCTTGCTGCTGTTGGTCATAGGCTAGCTGTTCCTCCGGAGTGATGAAGTCTAAGACTTCAGGCTCCTCCTCAACCTTAGCGACTACATGACATAAATACATATATGTGTCAATTTGAAAGCATTTGAATTTGAAGTTGAATTTGTGAATACTATAAGTCTTGCTAGACAGGCCCAATGACTCTGAAATTTTTACTTTTGTTTGGATACAACCTAAACAGCGACTTGGCCAAGTTTCATTTGCAGCAAAGCTCATTTGAGCCCTCCACAAATAATTGAGTACTTGGCCTTAATTGGAGCTCTTAGGGTGTCCTAGGGATTTTCATGGAGCAAGCCATGACTTTCTGAAAACTAGATGAGTTCTAATGGAGTTGTTTCACTTAATTTGAAGGTTCCTAGCCAAAGATATGAGCTAAACAAATTCAGGGAAAATCTGAAAATGTTTCTGGACATTTTCCATTTTCTCTAGAACAGTTTTATTAGTCACACCATTAGGTGTATCAAATGAGCTCAAATGGATCTGACATTTTTATGGTAGCTCAGGTATATTTTTGTGAGCATCCTAGACAAATTTCACAATTTAGCACTACAGGGTTCTCCAGTTAAAATTCTAAACAGTTTAAATTTTGAAGAATTAATTCTGGAGAAAAAGGATTTTCATAAAGTGAAACTTGATTTGTTGGAAAGTCCTTAGAGAGCTGAATCCAACAAAATTTCTTTCACTTGATTTGGAGTTTCCTAGCCAAAGTTATGTGGGTTTGAAGTTTGAACTAAATCTGAAAATCGGGGAAAAGTTTAAATTGCTGCGTGTGGGACCGGGGCGACGTGTCCGCTTCTCAGTGGCTGACACACGGGGCTACAGGGTTTTTCGTGTGCCGCCACAACTGATCCGGATTCACAGAAGATCCAGTCCTGCTCAATACAGTGGCTGACGTGTGGGACCCATGCCGTCTTCTTCTTCCCCTCGCTCTCGCGCGTGCCCGCTCCCGAGCTCGCCGGAACTTGCTCCTCCGGCCACCTCCCAAGCTCTAGCTCGCCGCTAGGCTCTAACTCGACACGAGGAGCACTCCAGTGAGGTTTAACCATGCTGGCCGTGGCTCCTACCTAGCTTGCAATGACACCGCGGCTCACACCGACTCCGGCGACGTCGCCCGCCGTCTCTAGCCCACCAAACCATGCGTTCTCAAGCTCTACAGAACCTGTGCGACATGTAGACGCTTGACTTGCACTTGGTTTAGCTCGGAAAAAGGTCCTAGGTGAGCTCTCATCGTGCGCCCGACGCCTTCGGCCATTAGCGCCGGTAGCAAAACTAGAAATGGGCGGTCTACCAAGGTTTTCATGCTAAAACTGCGAAGGAAAGTTGTTCACTACCAAGTCTAGCTCGTGTAGGTGAAGTTTGAGGATCTCTACACGACTATGGAATGAGAATTTGGTGAATCCGCACCCGAAGGTCGGTCTGCACCGAATGGAAGGAAAAGACGAAATTCATCTCCGGTGATCGACCACTCGTACTATGGTTTGAGGGTGAGCAACACGAAGCTCTAACACGTCCCGGGATGCCTTAGCTTGGGCGTGACACTTTCCCGTTGAGGCTGTCCACGGGAGCCCGAGGTGCTGAAGAACTTAAGTCACCGGAAAACTTTCGGTATGGGTCGAGAGCAACCGGACTCGGCTGGTTCCTATGAGGGGAAAGTAGGAGGAGGGGCTCTAGTACCGTTTTGCAGCTCGGAAGGAGTGTGGGTGCGGTGGTTGCCGGTTCTCCGATCGATACTGAGAGAGCGGCGACAAGGGCAGTGTTTCTTGCACGAGGGAGCAGAGGAATGAGCGAATATGCCGCTTGCCGGCTCGGCCTCGGGGATAAGAGGGGGATACGTCGGCTGAGTGTGGGCCAAGGCCGAGCAGGAGCTGACAGCGGCGTCCGGCTCGGTGGCAACCCCAGCAGCGGCCCGAGAACCCGATCCCCGGCAGTCTTCGGTCGGTTTGATCACTGGTTAGGCTGACAGGAGGGCCCCACAACTTGTTTAACCTATGAAAGTTAATTTTTCCCACTGCTCTAAACAGTAGAGACACTAGTACCTTGGTGAGTTGATCAAACATCAAAAAGGCCAATTGAATTTGAATAATTCAAAGTGGCATTTGACTTGATCAAATTTGCAGCAAAGGTTTAGTTGAAATTCAAACTTGATTTGAATTTAGCCAAAATAGCTCATGTCAAGATTAACTCAAAATGGAGTGAAAATTGTATGTAAGCTCACAAAATGTGCTGAGTGTGAATATGAATCCCACTTTTGAATTCATTGGATGAAAGGAGTTCGAATTTGAATTTGAGTTCAAACTAGCCTCTTTCTTATTATACCCAAAAAACTACCTCAAAAAGGTTTTGGATTTGGGTGAATTTTGGCACGAGCATTCCTAGCAAGGTGTAGGAGTTTTTCATATGCTCAGCCCCTATATGATGCATGTGGGAAATACCACTTTTTCATTTCGTGAGTTTATCCACTAATGACCATATTGATTGTGTTTACTTCTCTTCAAATGTGTTCATAAGTTTTCCTCAAATGAGGTGTGTGTGGTGTGATGAACACTTTGATTGTGTCCAAAAACCTAGGCCCTTACAGTTGAGCCTTAGATCTCCCTGTCCTTGTTCTCCATGTTTATGTATGTGAGAAACACAAATGGAATATTGGTGGGAATTGTGGAAGACACAATTTCTTTCCACATTAGCTGCAATTTGGCAGGCTAACTCCCTGTGTAGTGTATAACTTCATGTAAAAATTTTGAATTCGTTGGAGATAAGGATCTTTAGTTATGTCCAAATCATTGCAGCTCATCTTATATGTTCATTAGGAACTTAGCTAGGGATGTAATTAAACCTCTAAGGCAGATTTAGTTTTCTTAATGTTTCTTTGCACAACAGAGGCAACAAAGCCATTCTTGGAATCTCCACACAGCCTCTGTTCTTAAGAAGTTTAAATCTCTTAATTCTTTAAATTGCATTGTAAAAGATTATGCATATTCATGTCGATAGTGCTCACGACGAAGGACTTCGACGGAGTCACCCCTTGACGTGTGGATCAGTTGAGCAAGTTCAGAAGGATCAAGGGATCGAAGATCACTAACTTCTATTATATACTACTACCCTGCAAAATAGGCAAGCTCCGGTTTGCATTAGCCCTTTTATAAACTTTATTGTTTTGAGAACTTACTTTGAGTATCCACTTTAATTATCCATTAGAGTATTGATTGAAAACCCAAATGCATAGCCAAGAAAACCCTGGTTTTGGGCTTAGGTTTTAAACCTTGAGTAGCCACTGCAATGCTAAGATAGTGTAGGATTCGGTATAAGTCTAGTAGTTAGAACTGCTCGTGAGAATAGGCTAGTGGCACACCACTCGGTTAGAGATAGCAAATGGAACACATGGCAAGAAAAATGAGACCGAGCAGAGAGTAAGGGCAGCAGGACATTGGGGCCTGGGTGCCATAACTCTGCTTGTGTCGATTGAGGACCAAGCCGTGTGCGGGCCTGTTGAATAAGCTAGAACAATACCGAAGACCTACAGTATATATGGGAACCGGGAAACCGATGTAATTCGGTTAGCGATTTGTTGAGGCATAGCTTATCGTCTAGAGGGTAAGTTGAGAGCTTGAGGTGTAAATCACCGGGCGGCACTGCAGGTGCGCGCGCAGAGACCTCCTGCTTGGGACGATGGGACCGGTTTAACATTTGGCTGACGGATAAAAGGTGGTTGCTTACGACGTCCGTGATGGTTGCTGTAGGCAACATCGAGTACGGGCATAAGTGACGGGTTATTCGGGTAAACCTGCAGGTGTAAATCGATTATAATCGCTGTCCCTCGCGGTCAGTGAGTACCACTTGTTCACTGTACTGTGACGTAGAAAGAACAGGCTAGTTCCATGTTAAAATGTTGCTTATTGAACGATGTACTTTGGTTGTTAATGATTTGCTGTAGTTCAGAGCTAATTAAAGTTCCTTTCAACCTTAGGCAAAGCACATGAGAGAAATGCGTTTCTTGTTTGATTGCGGCTCCCTTATGTGTCTTAGCATGAGGTTTTCCACACACTTGCTGCTAAAACCTGAAAATAGGAGCCAACTAAATAGGCGTGTCCTTTGCAACTTACTTTCCCATTACACATTGCAATTCTAGCATCTAGAGTTACATGTTTAGGTGAGACGGGTCAGTCTTGCTGAGCCTATGTGCTCATTCTTGCTATATGAGTGGTTTTGCAGGTTAACTTCAATGCTTATGAGAAGGTTGTCCGGTGAGACTCGGAGACTTCCGAGTCGTTTTACACATGGAGAACTCGGCCGCTGCCGTATGACTTCGTGTTGCTAGCGAGAAGAGTCCGCGGGCTGGAAATCTTCTCGAGTGCTTAGTAGATATGAAAAGTGAGAATAATTAGTCTTCTGCTGTAGTTATTTGATGTAAATTATTTACAAAGAACATTTGTAAGCTTTCGCTTTTGATTTATGTAATACATGTTTCCTTATATGTGTGCTGTTGGGTGCTGCGTATCACGGCACCACCCAATGCAATTCCCGGGCGAGCGGCACGGCCCCGTGATCGGGTCCGGGCACCTCACACTTCGGACCCCTCCGTGAGGGTCCGAACCATCCAGCGTCCAGTCTACTTCATCAGCGAGGTCCTCCACGATACCAAGACAAGATATCTAGAGGTGTACAAGCTGCTCTATGCAGTCCTCGTTGCATCAAGAAAGCTGCGCCATTACTTCCAAGCTCACAAGATCTCGGTGGTTACCTCATACCTCTAAAATATCCAAAAAGTGCTAGCTAGGAATTTAGCACATTCACACTTAGAAAAATGAGGGGAATTAAAACTTTGAATTATAACGGTGTGAGTTCAAAGTGGTGATTCAAACTTCCCAAAAACTTCCAAACATGGAGATCTAAATTCATAACTTGGGTCTCCATAATTCAAATATTCAACCTCCCAAATTTCATCTCATTTGAGGGGTTCTAATATTTGTTTGGAAATAAAAGAGAAAGCCCTCAAGTCTGAATTTCAAATTTCAGTTTCAAATTTCAACTTCCTCAACTTGCAAAGTTGGTTCCACAAATGGGTTCTCCACATTTGAATTAGCATCCATAGAAAAATTCAGATTATTTGAGTGTGGTTTGCTATTCTTTTGGAACAATGCAAGAGGGAAGCTTCAAATTTAAATTCAAAGAGCCAAATACATTTCAAATTCTACACCAGAATTCAGTTCATTTGAATTTCAAAAATTCAAACCATGACTTGGTGTGGAAGTATGACCTTTAATTGTGAGTATCTGTGGTAAAAATATAACTGGGATAAATTAAATAAGAAATGAGAGGGTGGAGCCCACTAGTCAGCCACCTACAGAAGCAAACCGCCTCTGTTTTGCCTTGGGCCGATCATCTTGTGAGCGCCAGCGCCGGCTGCAACCCGCTCCCGATGACTCCACCGCGCCACCTGCTGCTCGGGAGATCAGCATGCCGAGAGGGATATTTCACCGCCTCCTCTGCCCACGTGAACGTTGCATCACTCTCTCGCTCGACCCTCTGCTCTGCTCGAGTAGCTTTGACCGCCGCTCGGTAGCTCCGCGCCGCCCTCCGATCGCCGACGCCACCTCGGCGTTATCACGTCCGGTTGGGGTCATAGGAAGGTGCGCAAGGATCTCTTATTCCTCCCTGACAACAGCCCACGATGTTCCTCTGGACCAATCCCGAGAACTGAGCACAGTTGGCTTTACTGCGCTCAACTTTGCCGCCACGGCGCCACACCATCGCCCGACGGATTGACAACCTCTCCAGCTCGAACAAAAGGTTCCTGAGGTGCGTTAGGAACCCTTCTTCCTTCCCTCCAACGAGCTCCGGCTTCCTTAGCTCCGGTGCCGAGTAATTTGAAGTTCGAGGAAATTCACCGTGCTCCGAGTATCCCAATGATAAATGAGCCTAGGGTAGTTTCTGCACACACTTGCGAACCCTTCCGAAGTCATAGAAGCTCAAATGATCAAGTAGATGTACCGGACACTGAGTTTTTGTCACCGCCGTAGTTTTGTGGGCTCGGGTCGCTGGTGAAGTCCCATCTCTGGTGGGTTTCATGGAGAACGGGCTATAGGTCGAGGTTTTCCATGCCTCACTGTTGCTTTTGGAGCAAACTGTAGCCCGCATGACCCACTGCCGAGTGAGAACGAGGTCGCCGAAGTGGAGCTTGACATGGCCGCCGGTGCAAGCACTGTTCCGGTCATGGTCATCCTTCCCCGACCTCTCCATCGTGTACAGCATGGTGTAAAACTCACAGGTGGCGAGTTTGGCAAAGTCTGTGTAAAATCCCCAAAAAATGGTAGCAAAAATTTTCAGCTCATGTACACTTATGAAAAATGAGGGGAATTAAAACTTTCAATTATAATAGGGTAAGTTCAAAGTGAGGGTTTAGACTTCCCAAAACTTCCAAACATGGAGATCTAAATGCACAGCTTGGATCTTCATATTCCAAATATTCACCCTTCCAAATTTCAGCTCATTTGGAGGAGTTTTGATATTTGTTTGGGATTAAAAGGAAAAGCCCTCTAATCTGAATTTCAAATTCAGTTTCAAATTCCAATCCCCTCAATTTCAAAATTTGGTTTCACAACTGAGTTCTCCACCTCTGAATGAGCAGCCATGCCAAAAATTGGACACTTTGTAGCTGATTTGCTATATTTTTGAGGCAATACAAAGTGGAGAATTCAAACTCCTTTTCAAATTCAAATGATCAAACCACATCCAAATTTCACACCAGAATTCAAACTATTTGAATTCAACAAATTCAAACTATGACTTTGGGGTGAAGTCAAGTCTTTAATGTTGAGTTGCTGGTGGGAAAACATCAGAAAAGTTTGATTAAACAAAGGGGGAGGTGGGCCCTACAGTCAGCCAGACACAGCAAATGAACCGACCCCGTTTTCATCCGGCTGTTCACCGCGCGCCACCGATCGACAGCTGCCTCCACCGAGCTGCTTCCTCGCTGCCCCCAAGATCAAGTCGGTGCGCATGGGCGATCAGGGCTGCAGCGCACTTCTATTTCTCCTCTCTGCCGTCATCCGTAGCCTCCTCAGTTTCTCTGCCCGAGCGCCGACCAGGACCATGAGCTACCTCGCCGCTCGGTTCCTTCCGATCAACCACCGCCCTCCGAGCTTGGATGATCGAGCCCCAAACAGCAAAAAGAAGCGCAAGAGAGTGCTTCAGCCTCCACCTTTCTTTTCCCCAAGCTTCCTAGTTCGTGCTACGCGCAAACCAGAGATTGGCGCCGGCGATCGGAGGTACTCGGCGGAACTCCGTTTGGTTCACCGTGGACAGCGCGCTACGGCCAGCTTCACCGCCCTTCCCTGCACAAGAAAGGTGCGTTGTTGTCCGTAGATCGTGTTACTGAAAGCCTCAGGATGATTGATCAATCGGGTAGTGAGAATTTCGGGTTTTACCAAACCCTAGTTCATAGCAACACTTCTCGGTCTACAATCAAATTCTTCGTGCTGCGATAGCTAGAGCTCATCCGGGTCTAGGAGAAGCTTTGTTAGATCCCTGTGATCCTTCTCGCTCAAACGGCGCCGGAAACCGTCAAGAACTGAAGGAGTTCTTCGAGTTTTTGTCGCCGCCGGCGTTTTGCGGGCTCGGGTCACCGGTGAGGTCCCATCTCCGGTGTTTTTTAGGGAGAGCGAGCTATGGGTCAATGTTGTCCATGGGACACTGGTGCTTTTGGAGCAAACCCTAGCCCGAAAGACCCACTATTGAGGGAGAGCGAGGTCGCCGAAGTAAGGTTTGACATGGCCGCCGGTGCAAGCACCTTTCCGGCCGCTGTCATCGGCTCCCGACCCCACCATCGTGTTCAGCACGGTGTAGAACTTACAGGCGGCCAGTTTGACAAAGTTTGGACCACGGGAACCCCGTTCCGGCGAGCCTCGCCGGCATGCGCCGCCGCGGGAGGCGTGGACAGCGCGAGGAAGACGAAGGAGGGCCGGGTCCCACCGGTCAGCCTCCGTATAGTCGCGGGGATCGGACTGTGGCTCGGGATCGACTGTGGCCGCGCGGGAATAACCCCGTAGCCCCCAGTGTTGCCAAAATCTGACTGATCCGAATTAAAACAGTGGGCCCAGTTCCAATTATTTGAAGTTTCTATTAGGGAAATAATTCCAGAAATTAGCTGATCTTTGCAAGCCCATAACTTTGTGTAGAAAACTCCAAAAAGAGTGAGACCAATTTTGTTGGATTCCTCATGAGGAGTACTTCACATAGAAACCAATTTTAGGCTATGAAAATACCCAGGAATGTCTGTAGAATTGTTTTTAGTAAATCCTTTAGGGATTTATTACAGGAGCAATTCTTTATGAAATATTCCTAAATTTGGGCAGCAAATCCTCTTCATAGATACTGATCTCCAGTAAAAATTTGGGCTTCATTGGAGTTCATTTGCTAGGTAAAATCACCTTCCCAAGTTCAGCTTTTATTTGGAAATTCAAATTTATACAGAAACTGTTCAGCACTCCTGTCCAAACTTCAAAAATTCATATCTCTCTGATGGTAGCTCCAAAAATGGTGAAACAAATTTTGTTAGAACCATGGAGACTTACCCTAATCAGATCCTCCATTTCTAGCTATGTCAAAACTCATGATTTGGGCTCAAAATTCAGAGAAGCATTGTACTTGTAGGAATTTTAAAGACTATATCCTTAGAGGGTCTAGTATCCACTGTAAAATTCCCAAAGCCAACTAAGGATCCTAAACAACAGTAGCTATGAATACAAGTTCAATTCCTATAATCCTTAATGCTTACACATATATTTTGTTACATCTCATATAGTAACCGAAGTTGAGGACGCACCGGAGCCTTTGGACGTCCTGCCCCCAGAAGCTAACTTCCCATTTAACTCGCAACTAGGCAAGCCCCGGTTTGCACTTAAGTACCTTTTATAAAGTTTTTAATTTGTATCACTTATGTCTAGGTTGAAATGTTTGCATTAGAGTTAGGGTGATTGAAACCCCACTTGCATAGCCTCTTAAAATCCTATGGAGGGTTGGCTAGTTTATAAACTCAACGAGTAGAGAATGCCATGCTAATGTATAGGATCTCGGTAGAAGTCGAGTGGTTGGAAGCTACTCGCGAGATAGTACTTATTACACGGGATGAAAAGAGGTAGCAAATGGCTTAAGATATGAAAATGAGACCCAGCAGGGGGGATAGGAAGCAGTGAGCAGAGGTCTCACGTGCGTAGCCCTGTTGGTGTCGGTTGAGGGCCGTCCGTGTGCGGCCCTGCTGGACAAGTATCGAATAGTACCGGATGCATACTGGCATATGGGAACCAGGAAACCGATGTAATTGGTTAACCTGGGTGTCAAGGCTTACCCAACCGTAAATAGGAGTGGGTTGAGGGTATCAAGGTGTAAATCTGCCGGTGGGCACAGTCACGCTCCACGCGGGGAGCTCCTACCCGTTACGGATGGACCGGTTCGGCATTTGGGTTGCCTTTGAAAGGTTGTTGCATACAACAGAGTAGGAAGGGGTGTGGAATCACGCTTCTGAAAGTTGGTGTATGCAACGTGTTATCTGGGTGTGTCTTGATTGCAATCACCGTCCCTCGCGGTTATTTGAGTACCCGCTTGTTCACTGCGCTGTGACGTAGTAAGAAGTGAAATAAGCTAACTGAAAATGCTGTATTGATCTTAATGTCTTGAATACCTTGATTGCTGTATATATAGAGCTAATTAAGTTTATATTCCACTTTGGGCATCACCACATCGGAGGAAAGCGTTTTTTGTTTGATTGTGGACTTCCGATGTGAGGGCTGCCCAAGGCACATGAATCCGCTGCTATAAATACTGAAAGTAAGGATCAACTTATAGGCGTGTCATTATTGCTAAGTCCTTTCCTACTTTACACATCCTTGCACGTAGAGTTCCATGCCTAGGGTTGACGGTTAAGACTTGCTGAGCCTTCGTGCTCACGGTTGCAATATTTGAGATGTGTGCTGGTGAGAGTTATGAGGAAGTTTCCGAGGACGAGGCGATGCCCCCGTCGGGGTACACGGCCGAGCTGGAGCCCTGCACGCCGCCGTGATCTCCGGTTACTTGCTGCTAGTGTGTAGCGTCCCCGGGCTGGATGGCTGCACTTTTGCATAGCTAGGATGAGAGGACATATATGTATATTACTTCCGCTGTATGAATAGGTTTTGTAAAAAGACTTCCGCTGTTTTATATCAAATAAAAGTTTGTATGTTGTTCTTTAATCTTTTCGTGTGTGCTGTTAGGTGCCACATCGCACGGCACCACCCTATGCGATCCTGGAGTGGGTGAACCACGAGGTGGTCCCCACAGTCGTGGTATCAGAGCCGCATTGGGAATAGCACGCTCAAAAAGAGCTTATTTTGAAAACTTAGAAGTAGTCGAGTGAGGATTAGTCATTAAGCCCACATAAGGTCTATGATAGTACTAGTTATGATGGTGGAAAGCTAACATATTTGTTATACATTCTGTAACGACGCTCTGACATCAGGTAAGAGGTAAGGTATGCCACCGCATGCGGATCAATTGCGGTAACTCGCCATACGAGAAATAGTACGGAAGGATATACCGTGGCTTGGCACAGTAGTGAATATGAGTCTCTGAACCTCTTCATGGTTCTGAGAGCATATGAAAACGCGGATCTCCAGCGTGCTTTAGGCAAAAGTGAGAATACCCCATCGTGTGGTAAGCAACACGATAGTATGCAACTCTTGAACGTTCAATGTTCAAAGGGCCATACGCAGCGCTCGCCATCGGCGTGCCTCAACGGTCATGAGGCAGTAGGTGGTATCCGTTGGGTTGATAAAATTCCCAACCGTGACGACCTGTTCGCGCTCTACTCGGGTTCCCCGTCGTGTGGTGTGAAAACACGACCATGTGCCTTGAGACGTGGCTTGACTCAAGGACGATCCGTATGGCAATGATACGGACTGTATGTTTTTACTACGATATGGAACTGCCTGAAATGTCAAAAACCATTGTGTGCACAATTATTGGGTGTTCTTCTGCAGGTACATTAACCACGTTAGTGCATGACGTGTAGAAACCGTTTGTGAGTGACGTCTTTAGTTCCACCATTTGACACGTATAAGCCGGAATACCGGTTTGGGATTTTTCTTTGGTGAGGAAACGTAGTACCGACTGAATAAAAGTTTATTTTCAAAGAAAAGAGTCAAAATGAACTTTAGGAATCCATTTAGGGGTTGGTAAACTCCTATATTGAACTAAGAGTCAAAAGCTTAGGAACAATCTCCCCTGTTTTTGGCAGAAATTTTTCTGAACTTGAACAGGGCATAACTTGATATTGGTTGAACTAATGGAGGTGTGGGATACCATTCTGGAAAGATTTTGAAGTCCTCTACAATTTTTCTGTAGAGTTCCAGAACAAAATCTCCCTCCAAAGGGATGAAAATCTCAGATAAGTAGGTACTGTCCAAAAACAGGGCAGACCAAATGCTCTCTGGAATTTTCCGTATTTCGACCAAAACACTTATTTCACCGTTTGACGTCCAGTGGCTGTTGTAAAACAGCGAGTTGAAGTCGAAGGGTTTATGCATTTGACACATCACTTCGAGTTAGTACATGTTTGGGTCCAATACAATAGCGAGGAATCACGCATGCTAACACACTTAACATCCCGTGGTGACCCCGATGGTCGAAATGAACTTTTAACCCATAAAGTTCAATACTTTGGAACTCGACCGTGTGACACGGTCCAGGGATGTATATGTTGCATAAAGTTTATACTTTATCCAAATGTGTGACTGTTATGCGTACTATTTATTCCATTCTCGCATCACTATTGTATAGACTGGAGGAAATAAACCAACATGTGCTGATCGTTTGAATGGTCCGAATACAGAATGGTGCGGACACGTTCAACACAAGAGGAGGGAGGTCCGAGTCAAGTTCGTGGTGATGAGTCTCCACCTCCGGAGCAAACCACGACGCAGCAGCAACCACCTCCTCCACCGCCAGAACTTCCAAGAAACCTGGCGGAGGTTCTCGCCGCAGTGCTCGGCTCGCGCGACGAGCAAACCGAGTTACTGCGGATGCTAGTCCAGCAGAATGCGTACCATCAGGAGGACGCCAAGACAATGGGCAACGCCAGCCCCAACAAAGTTCATATTCAGAATTCATGGCGACCCATCCACCGGTCTTCACGGAGGCCGAAGAACCTTTGGAGGCGGACAGCTTTATCCGCACTCTAGAGGCAAAGTTCGGGCTGCTACGATGCACCGAACACCAGAAGGCGCTGTATGCAGCGCAACAGCTTCAAGGAGAAGCCGGTACCTGGTGGGTGAACTACACCGCCTCCTTACCGGCTGGCCATGCCGTCACATGGACGGAGTTCCGGGAGGCGTTCCGCGCCTACCACATACCTCCCAGTGTGATGGAAATGAAGCTCCAGGAGTTCCTGGCGCTACGACAAGGCGAGAGGAGTGCTCATGAGTACTCCAAGTTATTCAACCGGCTGGCGCAGTATGCACCAGGATTTGTGGGGATGGAAGACAATAAGCGCAACGCTTTCTTCCGGGGCCTGAATTCAAAGATGAAGGTCCATCTCGCCCAGAGTAATCGCGGCACATTCAACGATCTAGTTAATGCCGCGATTCTACAAGAGAATGCTCAGCGTGAGCGCGGTTCTGACAAGAGGAAACGCAGCACGCTGACGAGCAGCAGTGGTGGAACGCCACATAAATACCTCGTGGTGTATCGCTCACCATCCAGTCAGAGATGGCAGCCACCGGCGCGACCGCCTCAGTTTCGCGGTCGGCAATATAATACGCCGGGCTTTCGACCCACGTATCCACCACAGCAACAGCAGCAGCAAAGGATGGTTCCGCGTGCACCTCAGTTTAAACAGCGTGCACCGGGATTTCGTCCTCAAGTCGGCGGGACCCCGACACCTTACACGTGCTACACGTGTGTCCGTGTCGGGCACATTTCGAGGGACTGCCCTGAGCCGCGACAGGGCAGGGGTGCAGCACCATATCAGGGTGCTAATCAGCCCCGCAACCAGCCCAAGAAACCAGCACCAAAACCCGGCAACGTCCATCACTTAGCTATCGAAGACGTGCCGGAAGGCGAACCCGTCCTCGCGGGTACGTTCTCTTACCTAGATCATCCCGTAGTCATACTTTTTGACTCCGGTGTCACCCACAATTTCATAAGTCAGTCTTATGTTATTAAATATCAACTGCCTATCATTCCCACAAATAATTCATATTTGATATGTTCTCCGGGTGGGAAAATAACAGCTGATAGAATGGTCTATAGAGCACCATTACAGTTGGGTGGAAATCTATACCCGACGTCTCTAATCATGTTAGAGAGTCAAAAAACTTGATGTCATTTTAGGAATGTCATGGCTACATCGCCATGGTGCTGTTATTGACATCATTCCACGTGTGCTTCGTCTAAACTCTCCACTTCATGAACCACATGTTCTTATTCTTGACCATTCGGTTCAAGAAACTCCAGCCACATATAACATGGAAGCCACAAAACTTGAGGATATTCATGTGGTCCGTGAATACCCGGATGTCTTTCCGGATGATCTTCCGGGCATGCCACCCGAAAGAGATGTCGAGTTCAAGATTGAACTTGTACCTGGGACGACACCGATCTCACGAAGACCATACAAGATGGCTCTGAACGAGCTGGCTGAACTGAAGGAGCAGCTCAATGATCTAATGAAGAAGGGTTTCATTCGACCGAGTTCCTCGCCATGGGGATGCTCGGCGTTGTTTGTGAAGAAGAAGGATGAAACCTTGAGGTTGTGTGTGGACTACCGACCTCTCAACACCGTCACCATCAAGAATAAATATCCACTGCCCCGCATAGATATTCTCTTCGATCAACTTGTGGGTGCGAGTGTATTTTCCAAGATGGATCTTCGCTCCGGATATCATCAAATCAAGATCCGGGCGGAAGATATTCCAAAGACGGCCTTCTCGAGGAGATATGGGTTATATGAATACCTCGTCATGTCCTTTGGTCTTACCAACGCCCCGGCACACTTCATGTATCACATGAACTCAGTGTTCATGCCGGAGTTGGACAAGTTTGTGGTGGTGTTCATAGACGACATCTTGGTCTACTCCAAGTCTGAAGAGGAACACGCCAAGCACTTGCATATCATGCTTCAACGATTAAGAGACCATAAGCTTTATGCCAAGTTCAGCAAGTGCGAGTTTTGGATCAGCCAAGTGCCATTCCTTGGTCATATCATTTCTGCAGAAGGCATTGCAGTTGATCCAAGCAAAATCGAACAAGTGCTGAAATGGATGTCCCCCACATCAGTCCACGAAGTCAGGAGTTTCCTCGGGTTAGCAGGATATTATCGGAGATTCATACCAAATTTCTCCAAGCTAGCTAAGCCGATGACTGAACTGTTGAAGAAGGGGATCAAATATGTTTGGAGCTCAGCTTGTGAAGAAGCTTTCCAGGCATTAGTGAAGCATCTTACAACAGCCCCGGTGTTAGCTCAACCGGATACAACCAAGCCCTTCGACGTATATTGTGATGCATCCGGCATCGGTCTTGGCTGTGTATTGATGCAAGGAGGAAGAGTGGTCGCCTATGGCTCACGTCAACTTCGTAACCACGAGCAGCACTATTCGACTCATGATCTTGAGCTTGCTGCTCTGGTGTTGGCATTGAAGATGTGGAGGCACTACTTACTTGGAAACTTAGTGCACCTCTACACCGACCACAAAAGTCTGAAATATATATTCACTCAAAAGGAGTTGAATATGCGGCAACGGAGATGGCTAGAACTGATCAAAGACTATGAGATCGAGATTCACTACCACCCCGGTAAGGCAAACGTGGTTGCCGATGCCTTAAGCCGCAAATCCCATGTCAACAATCTGTCCATCACCCCACTTGAAGAGGAGGAGCCAAGTCTGTACTTGACTCCCTATGGGGCGTTATATAATCTTGCTCTCGTCCCGACCATAAGAGAGGAGATTATGGAAGCTCAGAAGAAAGACATGGGAATGTCGCACATTCAGAGAAGGATGGAGAATGGCGGAATGAAGTGCTTCCGAAGAGATGAACACGACACTCTATGGTTTAAAGACCGTATGGTGGTACCCCGTGACATGAAGCTTCGGAAGAAAATCTTGGACGAGGCTCATTTGTCCAAGTATTCTATTCATCCGGGCAGCAATAAGATGTACCAGGATCTGAAAACCAGGTTTTGGTGGACACGGATGAAACGAGAAATCACAAAGTACGTATCTGAATGTGATACGTGTCGGCGTGTGAAAGCTGACCATATGCGTAAAGCCGGACAGCTGCAACCATTGAACATTCCGGCGTGGAAGTGGGAGGATATCAGCATGGACTTCATAGTCGGGTTACCTCTCACATCTCACAAACATGACTCGATTTGGGTGATAGTCGATCGACTAACCAAGTCGGCTCATTTTATCCCCGTACATACAAAGTACGTGGCCAAGCAATATGCGGAGCTGTACATTGCAAAGATCCTATGTCTACACGGTGTTCCCCGTTCCATCATTTCAGATCGCGGTGCGCTGTTTGTCTCTCGGTTCTTGTAACAGCTGCACGCATCATTGGGGACCAAACTGATCCGATGATCCGCGTATCACCCACAGACAGATGGTCAAACTTAACGGGTGAATCAAGTGCTTGAAGATATGCTACGCGCTTGTGCCATCCACCACGACAAGAATTGGGACGATCATTTGCCGTTGGCGGAGTTTTCTTACAACAATGGCTATCAAGCTAGCATCAAGATGGCGCCGTATGAAGCTCTCTACGGCCGGAAATGCCGCACACCTCTCAACTGGTGCGAGTCCGGCGAGCGAGTTATCTACAGCATTGAACTTGTGAATGAGGCTGAAGAACGAGTGCAAGTAATACAAGCCAATCTCAAGGCTGCTCAATCTCGTCAGAAGAGCTATGCGGATAAAAGACGCCGCCCCCTCCACTTTGACATTGGGGACCATGTTTATGTCCGTGTGTCTCCGATGAAGGGAGTTCACCGTTTCGGGGTGAAGGGTAAACTTGCACCGTGGTTCATTGGTCCATTCACCGTCATTGAAAGGTGCGGACCCGTGGCCTATCGCCTGGAGTTACCAGCGTCGCTCGCAGGGATTCACAATGTCTTCTACATCTCTCAGCTGAGGAAATGCCTCAAACCCTCAGCTGAAATCCGCACTGAAGACATAGAAGTTCTTCAACAGGACCTCACGTACACGGAGTATCCAATCCAGATCATCGATGAAAAGACTCGCACCACAAGAAACCGGACCTTATGGTTCTACAAGGTCTTGGGGAGTAACCATACCGCTGATGAGGCGACATGGGAAAGCGAGGACTATATACGAACATATTATCCGGACTTGCTATCATCGTATACCCGGTAAAGTTTCCCCCACTCTGCATTTCTTTTGGAATCTCGGGACAAGATTCTTTTAAGGGGGGAGGGATGTAAAATCCCCAAAAAGTGGTAGCAAAAATTTTCAGCTCATGTACACTTATGAAAAATGAGGGGAATTAAAACTTTGAATTATAATGGGGTAAGTTCAAAGTGAGGGTTTAGACTTCCCAAAACTTCCAAACATGGAGATCTAAATGCACAGCTTGGGTCTTCATATTCCAAATATTCACCCTTCCAAATTTCAGCTCATTTGGAGGAGTTTTGATATTTGTTTGGGATTAAAAGGAAAAGCCCTCTAATCTGAATTTCAAATTCAGTTTCAAATTCCAATCCCCTCAATTTCAAAATTTGGTTTCACAACTGAGTTCTCCACCTCTGAATGAGCAGCCATGCCAAAAATTGGACACTTTGGAGCTGATTTGCTATATTTTTGAGGCAATACAAAGTGGAGAATTCAAACTCCTTTTCAAATTCAAATGATCAAACCACATCCAAATTTCACACCAGAATTCAAACTATTTGAATTCAGCAAATGCAAACTATGACTTTGGGGTGAAGTCAAGTCTTTAATGTTGAGTTGCTGGTGGGAAAATATCAGAATAGTTTGATTAAACAAAGGGGGAGGTGGGCCCTACTGTCAGCCAGACACAGCAAATGAACCGACCCCGTTTTCATCCGGCTGTTCACCGCGCGCCACCGATCGACGGCTGCCTCCACCGAGCTGCTTCCTCGCTGCCCCCAAGATCAAGTCGGTGCGCGTGGGCGATCAGGGCTGCAGCGCACTTCTATTTCTCCTCTCTGCCGTCATCCGTAGCCTCCTCAGTTTCTCTGCCCGAGCGCCGACCAGGACCGTGAGCTACCTCGCCGCTCGGTTCCTTCCGATCAACCACCGCCCTCCGAGCTGGGATGATCAAGCTCCAAACAGAAAAAAGAAGCGCAAGAGAGTGCTTCAGCCTCCAACTTTCTTTTCCCTAAGCTTCCTAGCTCGTGCTACGCGCAAACCAGAGATTGGTGCCGGCGATCGGAGGTACTCGGCGGAACTCCGTTCGGTTCACCGTGGACAGCGCGCTACGGCCAGCTTCACCTCCCCTTCCCTGCACAAGAAAGGTGCGTTGTTGTCCGTAGATCGTGTTACTGAAAGCCTCAGGATGATTGATCAACCGGGTAGTGAGAATTTCAGGTTTTACCAAACCTTAGTTCATATCAACACTTCTCGGTCTACAATCAAATTCTTCGTGCTGCGATAGCTAGAGCTCATCCGGGTCTAGGAGAAGCTTTGTTAGATCCCTGCGATCCTTCTCGCTCAAACGGCCCCGGAAACCGTCAAGAACTGAAGGAGTTCTTCGAGTTTTTGTCGCCGCCGGCGTTTTGCGGGCTCGGGTCGCCGGTGAGGCCCATCTCCGGTGGTTTTTAGGGAGAGCGAGCTATGGGTCGATGTTGTCCATGGGACAGTGGTGCTTTTGGAGCAAACCCTAGCCCGAAAGACCCACTGCTGAGGGACAGCGAGGTCGCCGAAGTAAGGTTTGACATGGTCGCCGGTGCAAGCACCTTTCCGGCCGCTGTCATTGGCTCCCGACCCCACCATCGTGTTCAGCATGGTGTAGAACTTACAGGCGGCAAGTTTGACGAAGTTTGGACCACGGGAACCCTTTTCCGGCGAGCCTCGCCGGCGTGCGCCGCCGCGGGAGGCGCGGACAGCGCGAGGAAGACGAAGGAGGGCCGGGTCCCACCGGTCAGCCTCCGTATAGTCGCGGGGATCGGACTGTGGCTCGGGATCGACTGTGGCCGCACGGGAATAACCCCGTAGCCCCCAGTGTTGCCAAAATCTGACTGGTCTGAATTAAAACAGTGGGCCCAGTTCCAATTATTTGATGTTTCTATTATGGAAATAATTCCAGAATTTAGCTGATCTTTGCAAGCCCATAACTTTGTGTAGAAAACTCCAAAAAGAGTGAGACCAATTTTGTTGGATTCCTCATGAGGAGTACTTCACAGAGAAACCAATTTTAGGCTATGAAAATACCCACGAATTTCTGTAGAATTGTTTTTAGTAAATGGTACTTGTAGGAATTTTAAAGACTACATTATGCAATGACATGTCTCCAAATTTGGCTCAAATCATCCTTAGAGGGTCTAGTATCCACTGTAAAATTCCCAAAGCCAATTAAGGATCCTAAACAACAGTAGCTATGAATAGAAGTTCAATTCCTATAATCCTTAATGCTTACACATATATTTTGTTACATCTCATATAGTGATCGAAGTTGAGGACACACCGGAGCCTTTGGACGTCCTGCCCCCAGAAGCTAACTTCCCGTTTAACTCGCAACCAGGCAAGCCCCGGTTTGCACTTAAGTACCTTTTATAAAGTTTTTCATTTGTATCACTTATGTCTAGGTTGAAATGTTTGCATTAGAGTTAGGGTGATTGAAACCCCACTTGCATAGCCTCTTAAAATCATATGGAGGGTTGGGTAGTTTATAAACTCGACGAGTAGAGAATGCCATGCTAATGTATAGGATCTCGGTAGAAATCGAGTGGTTGGAAGCTACTCACGAGATAGTACTTATTACACGGGATGAAAAGAGGTAGCAAATGGCTTAAGATATGAAAATGAGACCCAGTAGGGGAGATAGGAAGCAGTGAGCGGAGGTCTCACGTGCGTAGCCCTGTTGGTGTCGGTTGAGGACCGTCCTTGTGCGGCCCTGCTGGACAAGTATCGAACAGTACCGGATGCATACTGGCATATGGGAACCAGGAAACCGATGTAATTGGTTAACCTGGGTGTCGAGGCTTACCCAACCGTAAATAGGAGTGGGTTGAGGGTAGCAAGGTGTAAATCTGCCGGTGGGCACAGTCATGCTCCATGCGGGGACCTCCTACCCGTTACGGATGGACCGGTTCGGCATTTGGGTTGCCTTTGAAAGGTTGTTGCATACAACAGAGTAGGAAGGGGTGTGGAATCATGCTTCTGAAAGTGGGTGTATGCAACGTGTTATCCGGGTGTGTCTTGATTGCAATCACCGTCCCTCGCGGTTATTTGAGTACCCGCTTGTTCACTGCGCTGTGACGTAGTAAGAAGTGAAATAAGCCAACTGAAAATGCTGTATTGATCTTAATGTCTTGAATACCTTGATTGCTGTAGATATAGAGCTAATTAAGTTTATATTCCACTTTGGACATCACCACATCGGAGGAAAGCGTTTCTTGTTTGATTGTGGACTTCCGATGTGAGGGCTGCCCAAGGCACATGAATCCGCTGCTATAAAAACTGAAAGTAAGGATCAACTTATAGGCGTGTCATTATTGCAAAGTCCTTTCCTACTTTACACATCCTTGCACGTAGAGTTCCATACCTAGGGTTGACGGTTAAGACTTGCTGAGCATTCGTGCTCACGGTTGCAATATTTGAGCTGTGTGCAGGTGAGAGTTATGAGGAAGTTTCCGAGGACGAGGCGATGCCCCCGTCGGGGTACACGGCCGAGCTGGAGCCCTGCACGCCGCCGTGATCTCCGGTTACTTGCTGCTAGTGTGTAGCGTCCCCGGGCTGGACGGCTGCACTTTTGCATAGCTAGGATGAGAGGACATATATGTATATTACTTCTGCTGTATGAATAGGTTTTGCAAAAAGACTTCCGCTGTTTTATATCAAATAAAAGTTTGTATGTTGTTCTTTAATCTTTTCGTGTGTGCTGTTAGGTGCCGCATCGCACGGCACCACCCTATGCGATCCTGGAGTGGGTGAACCACGAGATGGTCCCCACAGTCTGGAGTACGGGAACCCTGTTCCGGCGAGCTCTCCGGCGAAGACAGCCGCGGGGAGGCGCGGGGGCGCGAGGAGGAAGAAGACGGGGTGGGGCCCGATCGTCAGTGAGCGGGAGAAACCGGGAGGATCCCGTGTGGCGCGGGAATTTTCTGTGACAACACGGAAACAACCCCTGTGGCCTCGGTTTTGCCGCCATTTGAGTGGATAGCACCACGGGTGGGGCCCACAACCAGAGTTTAAACTTTTCCCAAATTTCAGATTTAGGGCAAACTTTGAAACCCCATAACTTTTAGTAGGAATCTCAAAAATTTATGAAAAAAAATTTTGGATTCCTCTGAGTCAGTACTTTGCAAAAATGCAAAGAATTTGGTCTGAAGGTCTCTGGAATTTTCCCCAAAATTCATCAAAATTAAATTTTTGGGAATTAATTCCTGAAGATCCCTTTTATGGAATTTCCTCACATTTGGTTAGAAGATTCTTCATAATATTAGTGATCTCCTGTAAAAAATTAAGCTTCATTGGAGTTAATTTTCTAGGCTAAATTGTCTTCCCAAGTTCAACCTTCATTTGAAAATTTCAAATCAAACAGAAACTTTTTCAGAATTGGTCACCAACTCCAAAAATTCATTTCTCCCTGAATGTAGCTCCAAAAATGGTGAAACAAATTTTGTTAGAACCATGGAGACCTACTATAATTAGATCTTTCACTGTTAGCCATGTCAAAACTTCAGATTTGGGCTCAAAATTCAGAGAAGCCTTATACTTGTGGGAATTTTGGAGACCACAAGGTTCAATGAAATTTCTCCAAATTTTGCTCATATCATCCTTAGAGAGTCTAGTATCCACTGGAAAAATCCCAAGGCAAATTAAAGAACCTATACAGCAGTATCTAGTAATAGTAGTTCATCTCTTATATAACACTAACACTTATACATATATTTTGCTACATTGCATATAGTGACCGAAGTTGACGACACGCCGGAGCCATTTGATGTCCTCCCACCAGACGCTAGCTTTCCCTTTGACTCGCAACCAGGCAAGCCCCGGTTTTCATTTAAGTACTTTTGCAAAGTTTTCATTTGTATCACTTATGCTTAGGGTGAAATGCTTGCATTAGAGTTAGGGTGATTGAAACCCCACTTGTATAACCTTTAAATCCTATGGAGGGTTGGGTAGTTTACAAACTAGATGAGTAGAGAATGCCATGCTAATGTTCTTAGGATCTCGGTAGAAGTCGAGTGGTTAGAATCTACTCGCGAGATAGGTATTTATTCACACGGTATGGGAAGAGGTAGAGAATGGCTTAAGAATGTGAAACTGAGACCCAGCAGGGGGGGTAGGATGCAGTGAGCGGAGGTCTCACGTGCGTAGCCCTGTTGGTGTCAATAGAGGACCGAGCCGTGTGTGGCCCTGCTGGACAAATGTGAACAGTACCGGATGCATACTGGCATATGGGAACCAGGAAACCGATGTAATTGGCTAACCTGGGTGCTGAGGCTTACCCAACCATTTTATAGGAGTCGGTTGAGGGTAGCAAGGTGTAAATCTGCCGGTGGGCACAGACATGCTCCACGCGGGTACCTCCTGCCTGTTACGGATGGACCGGTTCGGCATTTGGGTTGCCTTTGAAAGGTTGTTGCAACAACAGAGTAGGAAGGTGTGCAGCACCACATTTCTGAAAGTGGACGTATGTGACGTGTTATCCGGGTATCTCCTGATTGCAATCACCATCCCTTGCGGTTATTTGAGTACCGCTAGTTCACTGTGCTGTGACACAGTAAGAAGTGAAAGAAGCCAGACGAATATGCTGCATTGAACTATTAATGTCTTGAAACCATGTATGCTGTAGAGGTAGAGCTCATGAAGTTTATTTTCCACTTTCGGCATAACCACATCAGAGGAAAGTGTTTCTTGTTTGATTGTGGACTTCCGATGTGGGCTGCCAAAGGTTCATTAATCTGCTGCTATAAAACTGAAAGTAAGGATTAACATGTATGCTCGTCTTTATCGCAAATATCATTTCCTTTATTACTAATCCCTACATGTAGAGTTTCATGATTTGGAGTGTCGGTTAAGCCTTGCTGAGCCATCGTGCTCACGGTTGCAATATTTGAGCTTTGTGCAGGTGAGAGTTATGAGGAAGGGTCCGAGGACCAGGCGATGCCCCCGTCGGGGTACACGGCCAATCTGGAGCCCTGCACGCCGCCATGATCTCTGATTGTATGTTGCTAGTGTGTAGCGCCCCCGGGCTGGACAGCTGCACTTTTGCATAGCTAGGCTGAGAGTTTAGCTATTAATAAGACTTCGGCTGTACATTACTTTTGTAAAAGATTTCTGCTGTGTTATATGTAAAGTAAAAGCTTGTATGTTGTTCTTAATCTTTTCTTGTGTTTGTTGGGTGCCGCATCGCACGGCACCACCCTCTGCGATCCCGGAGTGGGTGAACCACAGGGTGGTCCCCAATATACCCGCTGAGAACCGTCCTCCACAGCCCAAACACCACCGGAAACATAGCTAAATGGGCAGCGGAGTTGGCGGAGTTCGATCTGGACTTCTTACCACATAATGCGGTGAAAAGTCAGGCGTTAGTGGCAGAATGAACTCCATCACCATGCCAGCCAGGGGGCCAGGACATCGGTGAACCAGAGCCCTCTGGTTTCACTGGGCCCTACTAGACTCTCTTCTTCGACGGCTCCTCGCGGAAACAAGGTGCCGGAGCAGGGGTTCTGCTCATTACACCAACCGGAGAGCAGTTCAAATACATGGTGCGACTTGACTTCAAGGCAACCAACAATATGAAGAAGTATGAGGTTCTCATCTTCGGGTTAAATACCGTGCTGTCCCTCAGTGTCCAGAAGTTGTTGGTCAAGGGTGATTCTCAGTTGATCATCAAGCAAGTCAAGGGAGAGTGCTGCTTCAACGATCCAAAGCTTGCAGCCTATCTCCTCCAAGTACAGAAGTTGGAGAAGGATTTCTTATCCTTGGACTTGTGTCATGTTCCCCGTGCCAATAATACAATAGCCGACGACCTGTCAACGAAGGCTTCCACTTGGGCTCCGGTGCCTAAGGGGGTCTTTGAAAGGAAGTTGCTGTGACCTACCACCTGGCCGGTGGAACCAGATGAAGGGGACAGGACCAGCACCTCGAAGCTGGCGGTCCCGGTGGCCATGTTACCATGGCATCCGCTAAGGATCGTAAGCATCACCGGGGACTCCGTGCAACCCGGCGCTCAAGATCCAAGTGCTCAAGTAGGTCCCAGTGCATGGGTCACCGAGATCTGGGACTACTTGAAAGACAATTTCCTTCTCGATGAACGTGTATCCACTGAACAGATCACTCGGTTGGCTAAGAGATACACATTGGTAGAAGGAGATCTCTACCAGCATGGTGCTAATGGCGTCCTATTGCAGTGCATCACCCGGGAGGAGGGCTGCGACCTGCTCGTAGAGATACATGGAGGCGAGTGTGGGAACAATGCATCTTCCTGCATGCTTGTCGGTAAAGCCTTCCGGCATAGCTTTTACTGGCCGACAACTCTCCAGGATGCCGTTGACCTGGTTAAGAGATGCAAGGCGTGCTAGTTCCACGCTAAGCAGATCCACGCACCAGCGCAGACGCTGCAGATGATCCCGCCCTCATGGCCCTTTGCTGTGTGGGGGCTGGACATCGTGGGACCATTCCCCAGATCTGTCGTAGGGTACCGGTACCTCTACGTCGCCGTAGACAAGTTCACCAAGTGGCTCAAAGCTACCCCTGTAGTAACTATCAACAAGCAGTCAGCAGTCAAGTTCATAAGGTCGATCATCTGCCGTTTCGAGGTCCCAAACAGAATCATCACCGACAATAGGACCCAGTTCAACAGTGCAGTGTTCCATGACTGCTGCGAAGACCTCGGCATCCAAGTTTGCTATGCTTCTGTTGCTCACCCACAGAGTAACGGTCAAGTCGAAAGAGCAAACGCTGAGATACTCAGGGGACTCAAAACGCGCACCTACAACAGCTTGAAGAAGCATGGTGCCAATTGGGTTGAAGAGCTTCCGTGTGCACTGTGGGCTAGCCAGACGTCCCTCTATCGCTCGACAGGGGAAACGCTTCCTGGTGTATGGGGCTGAGGCCGTCCCCCCCCCCCCCCCCCCCCCCCCCCGGAAATCACCATGGGCTCATCCCGTGTCCGAGCGTACGACGAAGCCACCTAGGATCAGCTCTGGCATGAAGATGTCGACCTTGTTGATGAGCGAAGGTGGCAAGCAGCTGTCCAAAATGCACGATACCATCATGCGCTCCGGCGTTATCAGCAGCGGTTCATGCGGAGTAGACAGCTCGAGGTGGGTGACCCGGTGCTCCGGAGAATACTTTCTTGAGAAGGGGGAACAAACTCTACCCCAGCTGGGAGGGTCCCATCCGAGTGACACAAGTATGCTGCCCCAGGTGCGTCTGCCTAGACACAGAGGATGGAGTACCTCTACCCAATCCATGGAACATAGAACACCTCCTTTGTGCTTACTCATGCATATAAACTGTAAATGAGCATGCCACGTGTCCTTGGGCCTGAGGTCAGCCCTGGGGCTGCCACTTGCGCTTGAGTTCCGGAGCCGACGCGTGCCCTGGCCTCCAGTCCAAAGCCTCCCCGCTGAGGTGGAACCCGGAGCTGCCACGCGTCTCCTGGCTCAGATCCTCCTCCCTGTTGAGGAAAGCTCCGGAGCTCACACGTGCCCTGGGCTCCGGACCAAGCCTCCCCACTGAGGTGAGGTCCGGAGCTGCCACGTGCCTCCTGGATCAAAGTCTCCTCCCTGCCGAGGATAGCTCCGGAGCTGACACGTGCCCTGGGCTCCTGTCCGAGCCTCCCCGCTAAGGTTAGGTCCGGGGCTGCCACGTGTCTTTTGGCTCAGAACCACCTCCTTGCTGAGGACGGCTCCGGAGCTGACGCGCGCCTTGGGCTCCGTTCTAAGCCTCACTGGTGAGGTGAGGTCTGGGGCTGCCATGTGTCACCAGGCTCAGAGCGTCCTCCCTTCTAAGGATAACTCTGGAGCTCACACGTACCTTGGGCTCTGATCCGAGCCTCCCCACTGAGGTGAGGTCCAGAGCTGCCACGTGTCTCCCTGGGACAAGCTGAAGATGAGGGCCAAACTTTCCTCGGGACCTTGCGCTGCCAAGTCACCGAGAGGAGCGGTAGCCACACTATCGGAGCACCATGGTGTAACACCCTCAATTTCAATACCATGCATTGCATACATTTTTCATGTAGAGAAGCATTGAAAAGAAGTAGAAATGAAGAAAGAACCATAGAAATAGAGAAAGAACCATAGAAATGGAGAAAGGACCAGAGAAATGGAGAAGGGAATATAGAAATGAAGAAGGGAATATAGAAATGGAGAAAGGGATGTAGAAATGGAGAGAAATGGAGAATAAGATAGTTGAATTGAGCCATTTCAAATTTTCCTAAAATTCCAAATCTTCCCCCGAATCCCCCAAATTCTCCAAGGGGGGATTTCCCCCAGATTAGCGGGGAATTTTACCCAATTTGGCCACAGCCCTAGAGGGGGGGAACCCCTAGGACTCTTTGGTTGAGTCCCAATTGGACTAGGACTCTTCTTTTTTCCCCCTTATAAATACAACCCCCAGCCCCCCCCTTCACCTTCGGCCGCAGCCCCCCCCCCCCAACTCGCCAAGTTGAGCCCCGCCGACGAGCCCCACCGTCGAGCCCAGCCGTCAAGCCCCACCTTCAAGCCCCGCTGTTGAGACCCGCCGTCGAGCCCCGTCACGCCTCGCCGTAGCCGGAGAAGAAGCCCGACGATCTGCCCTACCATAATTCCCCATAGAAATATTCCACGCTGCTGACGTTACTAGGAGGAAGGCCCTGCCACAAGGAGGAGGTGAGGTAGGTCTTCATTACCCCTCATACGACGTCGCCGCTGTTTCTACGCATCCATTTTCTTCGCCCCCTTCGAGCAGAAACTTTTGCGTGTGGACAGATCGTGTTTTGATCGATTTTTTATGGTGGAATCGATCTAGATTTTGTGTCAAGATCATCACCACGTCCACACTTGATCCCTACACCCTTGTTCATCATAAAACCCCATGAAAGACATTAAAACATGCAAGAACACGTACCAACTGGTTCTATAAAACTGCACTATAGGATTTGCATTCATCTACCCCATTGCATCTTGAGTAAAGTTTGTGCATAATGATTGATTGCTGTAAATCTTGTATGTGTGTGGTCGTGATTAGAAGGACAAGCTCAAGAGGCCATCTACGAGGAACTACAGCACCAAGACTTTGAGACGCTTGAGCAACACGAGCCACAGGAGCAAGGCAAGTACCCCTTGACCATATTGATCCCATGTTTTGAAACTGTTTTGTTTGCGAAAACGTGTATGCTTGAGTCAACTTGATGGGACACCCTTTTATAGGAGTTTACTAGTTTTGTTAACCATCCTTGTCGCCAGGAAAGTTGATGAGTCGGGTATGGCCGTTTTTTCTTTTTGCTTCGCTTAACTTACGGGATACGGGAAGCTGAATTAAAACATGGTTAGCTACTGCACTCATATGAATAATGATGATGATAACTTGATGATGTTAATGAGCATGGAATCAGGGAGATCTAGGCAAGGTTGGTTCGTGGATGTTGCTGAATGAGATGGTGGTTTACTTGCCGTAGATCTAAGGACCGGTTCATGCGAGCACATGCCAGAAAACAGTGCCACCACAAGGCCAAATATGGGTGCGTCTTAGCTGACTAATTAGGTGTGTTGCTAACTTGTTATGGACTGTTGGATGGCGTGGGGAATGAGAGTCGAGAGGGACTGCCCTGGGAACTGCACGGCACAAGAGGGGATCGTGGGTGGGAGAATGGAGATTCGAGCCTTCCAGTAAAACCTCAGTGGGTCCGTACATCCTAGTAGCCCCTTTGTAAAGGCTATTTTGTGATCTCTTGGCCATACACCGACGGTTGTGTACTGGTATAATGGAGGTTTCTCTAGTCACCGACGGGTGACGAAAGCACGAACTTGTGGGTAAAGTGGTGCCACCTCTGCAGAGTGTAAAACTATCATGATAGTCGTGCTTCCGGTCACAAGCACCTGGTCAACTTCCATGATTAGAGGCAAAACTTGGGTATGGTTATGGTAGGGTCATTGGGATTAGTTTTGGGACTGTTTTTGGTCATGACAATGAGTTTGGTTTCAGTTATATGAATATAAGATGGTTATGAATATTTATGAATATGAGATGAACTTGAGAAAGATTAATGGCTGGTTGAGACATGACAGATGGTTAATTATGATGAAGTAATGTTGATGATTAATTTGGTTATGATGGGATTGAACTCACCTAGAGATAGTTGCTTTTTTTACCATGTTTATGAAATAAAATTTGCTTGCTGCAATGAGCCTTTTTATTGCCTACCTTGTTGTAAGCTACATGTTATACTTTTTCCGCACTTGCTGAGTACGACATGTACTCACCCTTGCATTCCCACATATACATCAGCTACAGGAGAAGAGTACTTTGAGGAACATGTGGAGTACTAGGCATGCGCAGTACCGTCATCATACCTGTGGAGTTGAAGTTGGAGCCTGCTGTTTTAGTTATTTTCCGCTGTCGTTTAGAGACTTCCACTGCAAGAATAAGTTATATATTCATGAGTGATACATTTAGTCATTGTAATAAAGTAATTAAACACTATTTATTCGTGGTTATATTCTGAATTCAGTTTTGTGGAGTACATCTGTATGTGTGATGAACATCCTGGGCGCACATATGCATTCACTTGGTTCTATTTTCGGAACCGGGTGTCACAAATTGGTACCAGAGCATGTTGACCGAAGGATGCAAGCCTAGGTAGAATGGACACTCTAAAACACATAGAAACACCCCTCTAAACTGCTATTTTCAAAAATTTCTTGCTGCTGCACTTTACTTGTCAATTCAGCCACCACAAAGTGCTATTTTCAGCCCCTCTTTTTCTCTTCTTTTGGACATCAACACTTCTGCTTTCTTGCTTCATAGCTTCTGAAGTTTTTGAGTTTTTTCTTCCTTCTCTAAAGTTTCTCATGTCTTATTTATAGATGCTGGTGACTAGGAGCACAGCACGCATAAGGACTCGTCCACTACCACTTGGGAGTGCACTTAACCTCATTGAGGTGTCCGATGGACCATACTGGGAGGAGGTGAAGATGGAACCTCATGATGAAGATGAAGTCAATAGCTCTATGCATGAGGAAGAGGATGCGGAAGAGGTGAAATCATTCGAAGACGACATGGAAGATGATCCACAAGAACGGCATTGGTACGCACCTCAGGAGGACTTTCACGCGGGCTTACACCCCGTAGAGCCTCATGAAGCTATGTCAGGAGGAGATGAATCCAAAGAGGAGCCACCCCCTGCTGAGGCCGGAAATGAAGGTGATGAACGGGCCAACCGTTCAGTTAAAGAATTCTTGTCTGACGGAATGGAAGGAGGACACATATCCAAGGAGCTCAACAAATTTCTGGATTGCTGCAGCCTATACCCCGAGTATCTTCTCAAGAAAGTCCCTCATCTCGGACATGAAGAATGGAAGGCTGAAGTAACCATCCTATCTAACGGTAGGGTTGTCACCCGGCACTTCGCACCCGCATGGAGAGCTACAAGGGCAGAAGCTATTATGTTGCTGCATGGGATGCACTCAGCGGACTGTGCTACGCTTTCCGTGAGCAGCTTGAGAACACTACTTTTGGGCTGCACCCGTATCGGAAGAGTGGTACAAGAGAGATCATTGGACCCCATGAATGAGCTCTTTCCAACCCGCAAGCTGCTGATAAGTCCCAGAGGTTGCTCGTGGAGTTAAGGAGCTATGCAAGCGCACAAGAAGAGATCCGTTATCTCTGCAAGAAGCTGTACTTGTTGGAGAAACAAGAGGAGACTCGTGCCAACGCGGGAACAAATGGAGCACCAGCATCATCTATCCCTACATGGACTGCCGACTCACCATGGAGTGCGCCCCTGTATGGACCACCCCCGTCATACGGCGAGAACAGCACCGGTTCTCACGATTAAGTTTAGGTTTCCCATTGAATAAAGTTGTAATAGGAACACTTAGACGTAGTAGGCTGAAATAAGAGTGGTGTGCAGAATTTTATGATGATTGCTTGTGTTTGTGTGCTTGTGTGCATTGTGGGGCGCTTCGGCGAATGTCCACATCCATACATAGTGGAGAGATGTGAGATGCTTCAGCACTTGTTCACATCCTCATATAGGCAGAAATTAATAAAGAATCTGCTTAGTTCATATACCTTGATGCATATAGTTGGGAAATCATACTTTAAATTCTGAGTTATATTCCGAGAGTAAGCGTTAAAATAAGGGGGGTAGGCTTTCTCGCCAACCTTATCGTCTTGGATTTCCATGGGATTGACATAATACATGGAATGGACTGGTTAAGCAAGTACAACAGAGTAATTCAATGCGCTCAAAGGATCGTGCAGTTGACGAGTGAGCACAGTACTCATATTTAGTTTGAGGAAGCCCAACCTGCACCCGAGAAGGTAGTGCTGAACCACATCGAAGAAGAAACATTGGAAAGCATTCCGGTGGTTCGAGAATATTCAGATGTGTTCCCAGAAGAACTACCAGGTATGCCACCGGACCGGGACATTGAATTTGCCATTGATTTAGTACCCGGAACTGCACCTATAGCGAAGAGACCATATAGGATGCCTGCTAAGAATTAGTGGAGCTCAAGAAACAAATTCAGGAGCAGCTAGAAAAGGGTTTTATACGCCCAAGCTCGTCACCATGGGGAGCCCCCGTGCTCTTCGTGGATAAGAAAGATGGAACCCAAAGGATGTGTGTGGACTATAGGTCTCTCAAAGAAGTGATGATCAAGAATAACTACCCGCTGCCCCGGATAGAGGACCTATTCAATCAAATGAAAGGTGCCCAAATTTTCTCCAAGATTGATCTTCGGTCCGGATACTTCCAGCTGAGGATTAAGCCCTCCAACATACCCAATACTGTATTTCCAACCCGGTATGGTTCGTATGAATATACCGTTATATCTTTTGGGTTAACGAATGCACCCGCATACTTTATATACCTCATGAGTAAGGTATTCATGGAGTACATGGACAATTTCGTCATGGTTTTCATCGACGACATCATGGTGTATTCAAAATGCGAGGAAGAACATGAAGAACACTTGAGGTTGACGTTGCAAAAACTGCGAGAGCATCAATTGTATGCCAAGTTCAGCAAGTGTCAATTTTGGCTAAAGGAGATATCGTTCCTAGGTCACATTATCTCCAAAGTAGGAGTATCGGTTGATCCTGAAAAAAGTGGGGAGATGTTTTGAAGTGGAACCAAATGCAGAATGTGAGAGATATTCGGAGTTTCCTTAGGATGGCTGGATACTACCACCGGTTCATCAAGGATTTCTCCAAAATAGCGAAGCCTATGACTGAATTGCTCATGGAAGGGAAAGCATTCCAGTGGACACCAGCATGTCAAGACAGCCTTGAGGAGCTCAAGAAGAGATGGACAACAGCGCCGGTTTTGGTATTGCCGGACGTGAGCAAGAGTTTCGATATATATTGTGACGCATCAAGACAAGGGCTTGGATGTGTGCTCATGCAAGGAGGACAAGTGGTAGCCTATGCATCGAGGCAATTAAAGAAACATGAGCTGAATTACCCTACACACGACCTAGAACTTGCAGCCGTGGTACATGCCTTGAAGATTTGGAGGCATTACATCCTCAGTCACCGATGTGAGATCTATACGGATCACAAAAGCCTCAAGTATATATTCACGCAAACGGATCTGAATTTGAGACAACGTCGATGGTTGGAACTCATCAAGCATTATGATGTTGGAATCAACGACCACTCCGGAAATGCCAATGCAGTAGCTGATGCGTTGAGCCGAAAAGGAGCATGTCATCAACTCATGGTTCGGGAGCTGTCACCCGAGCTGCATAAGGAGTTTGAAAGGTTACATCTCGGGTTCATGAACGAGATGGAGGTGATAGAACTGAAATCAACGCTAGAACAAGAGATACGAGATGGCCAAGCAACGGATGAGGAAATCAAGGAAAGAATTCGACAAGGCATAGAGAAGGATTTTAAGGAAGACAAGAATGACACGCTTTGGTTAGGGAAAAGGATTTGTGTGCCTAACGTGAAGCACATCCACGACACGATGTTAAAGGGGGCACATGACTCACCTTATTCCATGCACCCCGGTTGTACAAAGATGTACAAGGACCTGAAAACATGCTATTGGTGGGATGGTATGGAAAGGTACATTGCTGAATATGGTCAATTTGATTGGTTTTGGGACTGTTTTGGGTCATGACAATGAGTTTGGTTTCAGTTATATGAATATGAGATGGTTATGAATATTTATGAATATGAGATGAACTTGAGAAAGATTAATGGCTGGTTGAGACATGATAGATGGTGAATTATGATGAAGGAATGTTGATGATTAATTTGGTTATGATGGGATTGAACTCACCTAGAGATAGTTGCTGTTTTTACCATGTTTATGAAATAAAATTTGCTTGCTGCAATGAGCATTTTTATTGCCTACCTTGTTGTAAGCTACATGTCATACTTTTCCCGCACTTGCTGAGTACGACATGTACTCACCCTTGCATTCCCACATATACATCAGCTACAGAAGAAGAGTACTTCGAGGAACATGTGGAGTACTAGGCGTGCGCACTGCCGTCAACATGCCTGTGGAGTTGAAGTTGGAGCCTGCTGTTTTAGTTATTTTCCACTGTCGTTTAGAGACTTCCGCTGCAAGAATAAGTTAGGTATTCATGAGTGAGACATTGAGTCATTGTAATAAATACTTAAACACTATTTATTTGTGGTTATATTCTGAATTCAGTTTTGTGGAGTACATGTATATGTGTGATGAACATTCTGGGCACACATATGCATTCACTTGGTTCTATTTTCAGAAATCGGGTGTCACACATGGGGCCTTACACTGCTAAGGACCTGGCAGAACAAGCTTAGGACATCGGCAAAGAGCTACCTACTTTTCCCAAGTCATTTCGGACCCTTACACTTCCAAGGGTCCGAAGTCTACATCGACGACTCAGGGCTACAAGATTTGAAACAAAGAGGTTTCATTAATGACAGAGTTCCGGCATACAGAAGGGGATACAAGACAACTAAGGAACTTAGCAGCTACAAGTCAAGCAATCTTCTGCTCCATGGCATACTTGGTTGTCCCCCAAGCCAATCTCTACGCAGGGAGATGGTCACCTACTATAAGACCAAGGACGGCAGCAAAAATATCAGTCTGACGCCTTAGTTCCCGTCAGGCATCACCGATCTGCTGCACCGAGGCAACGGTGACGTCCAGTGTTGAGTGGGCCAAACACAATCTATGGAAGATTTTGTTGTCCCCAACAGTGTCTGACGGAGGAAGGCTTGATCACTCTGGACTTAACCTTGTTCCGGTGCTGGCAGATTGCCCTTCTCCGGCATGGCACCTAGAGGACATGTCACACACGACACCAGCGTATAGACACCCTGCGAATCGAGGAAGCTGTCCCCGATGGCTTCCCTTACCATCAGCGTGCCATCCGGATGGCTTGTGCTTCTATCTGGGACCGTCAAGGAGAAGGACGCCTCAGAGAGCCGTACCGAAGGCCGCACGCACACGGACATATCGCAAAGGTGGACGAAGATGGCTACTGGCGTAAGAGCATTACATGGGCGAGAGTGCTGGGAAGCGAGGGCTTCCAGCGCGCAAAAGGATAACAAAGGCCACATGATGAAGGAGGGTACCACCCAACACTGAAAGGCCTCCTTTTATACATATCTGCAACCTCTGGCAGGGCAACAGGCGCGATGTTTGGATCTCCACCATACCACGCCGCGGGCTATCTGCCTCCCCCAACGGTGAGTAGGACCAAGGTCCAACCGTCAGACACTGGAGGCCAGGTGGGTAACTACTCGGGAGCGTCCGGCGGTTCCCGAGAAAAGCGGTGCGGTGGAACTGCAGCGGTCGACCCAAGGGCTGCCGCAGTAAACACCCTAGGGCAACTCCTCGAGCACGTCACCATGACCCAGCAGTCAGGAGCAAACACGTGTCCACTATGCCGACGACGTGCTACACCTTCGACTGGCGAGTATGCCCACTACGCCAAGGAAGTGCAGGCTTTTCATCTCCCAAGTACAACCGCTTGACCACTATGCGGAAATCTCGCCACCACATCGGCTTCCAAAGTGCAGGTTCAAAACCACCACGCGGGAAAGATGGAGGCCCCACCTACGGGCTCGCTGCCTCCCCCGAGATGGGCCCAGGGGCCACTGCCGGTACCTTGCAGACCAGATACCCCCGCGTAGAGGGTAAAATACGGCCTGAGCCCCGTTTCCCTACTGAGGCAGGCCCTGGCATAGCCACGTGCCCTTGGCCCTGAGGTCAGCCCTAGGGCTGCTACGTGCGCTTGAGTTCCAGAGCCGACACGTGCCCTGGGTTCCTGTCCGAGCCTCCCCACTGAGGTGAGGTCCGGGGCTGCCATGTGTCTCTTGGCTCAGAGCCACCTCTCTGGTGAGGATGGCTCCAGAGCTGACACATTCCCTAGGCTCTGGTCCGAACCTCCCCGCTGAAGTGAGGTCTGGAGCTGCCACGTGTCTCTTGGCTCAGAGCCACCTCCCTGCTGAGGACAGCTTCGGAGCTGACACGTGCCGTGGGCTCCGGTCCGAGCCTCCCCGCTGAGGTGAGGTCTGGGGCTGCCACGTGTCTTTTGGCTCAGAGCCACCTCCCTGCTGAGGAAGGCTCCGGAGCTGACACGTGCCCTGGGCTCCGACCCGTACCTCTCCACCGAGGTGAGGTCCGGAGCTGCCACGTGTTTCTTGGCTCAGATCCACCTCCCTGCTGATGACGGCTCCGGAGCTGACACGTGACCTGGGCTCCGACCCGTACCTCTCCATCGAGGTGAGGTCCAGAGCTGCCACGTGTCCCCTGACTCCAAACCCGTTGATAAGAGCTCCGAAGCTGCCACGTGCCTTGCAATCCGTCATGGGCCGTGGGTCAACAAAGTCTAGGAGAAAGTGCGCTGTCAGGCTTCGCATTGAAGGATCGCGACTTCCCTAGAAGCATGGCGCACTATACACGTCTCCGTCCTCTGCCCGTTCGCCATTACGGTGACAAGAAAGGACGGCGAGGCGTGACAATGGTACAGTGCTGCCCAATGGCACGAAGCCGCCGGAGCAGGGCGAAAAGACGCGGCGACAAGACGATGTCTTCATCATCACCTGACAAATGGACAGGGGCACTCAGTGCGCCAGGCGGCGGGACATAACTCCCCCGTCAACCACTCTACTCAGAGGACGAAGCCCTAGATCATGTGTAGGGTTCACATAGCTTTGGGGCCACCTGTCGGGCCCGAAGCCTCATTGTAACCACCCCGGCCTTGTACTATAAAAGGACCGGGGTGACCACCCGACGGGGGGTTCGCATTCTAGATCCCGCAACGCACAGGCACACATGCACAAGCGATAGAACAAGCACTCCCATGGACGTATGGTATTACGCTCCGGCGACATGAACCACGTAAATCTCAGTGTTCATCCGCTCCCTCAAGCCCAGGTCGCGTAGGGCGCCAAGCCCCCTCTGATCAAAGAACCTCACGGGCTGCTTCCGAGCAGACCAGGAGGAGTGTTGCAACTCACACTCTGACACAGATGGTCTGGTCGTCGATGCTAGCAATGTAATCGAAATCCAACTAGAAGATATCACGCAGGAAGACTGTGACAAGATTCAAGAAGAGCTTGAGCAAGAGAAGGCTGCAAGGCTGCAAAGCAAGCTGACATGCTTCTAGAAAACAAGAGGAGGCATTATCCAAAGGGGCGACATTCGAGAAGCTACTGCGCGCAAGGTAAACACATCCTTCACACTCCAGGAGCTTGTTCATATGGTAGACGTGTCGGTAGCAAGTAAGTATGGTGCCGACTTTGAGCGTCTTGCATGAACGATCATGGGAGGAGTTGAAGAATTCTTTCGATTCGTTCAAAGCCAATGTTGAGCAGAACGTAGATAGTAACTTACATCGGCAAATCTGATCTATGGTCCAGCAAATCAAAGAGGAAGCCAGGGGGAAACATATGGATTGCAACATGACCAACGTGCCAGCCAACGGAGCAAACGTCCAACCGTCTTACGTCGCGCCTAGGCAGCCGGGGGTGAATGTCTAGCAGCCATACGACCAAACCATTGCTTACGTACCAGCCATACCTCCCGTGGGAAATGGTGTACCACATGGGCCGGTACCCGACACGTCTCCCGAGTACTTCGACACAATGCTAAGTTTACTGAGGATTACTCCAAAACCACACAAGAACACATCAGCCAGTTCCTAATCCAAGCCAGCGATGTAGTCATCACAGCCATCCACAAGATCAGGTTGTTTTCCTTATCCTTATCCGGCACGGCCTTCAGATGGTTTACGTCTTTGCCTCCTATCTCCATCATAACGTTGCCGTGCCTTGAACAAAAGTTTCACGAGTAATTTTACAATGGAGAAAGTGAGCACAGACTATTTCATCTAACAACCGTTAAGAAAAAGTACAATGAAACTGTGGCCGACTATGACAAGAGGTTTAGAGAGACCTGAAACATGTGTTTCAGCCTAACAATCGGGGAAAACGATTCGGCCGACTTAGCTTTTGCAGGGTTGTTGACATACTTGAGGTAGAAGATGGAAGCAGTAGAATTTGGTGATGTGAACCAGGTTCTACATCGAGCTGTGGCATACGAGAATTGTGCCAAGGAGAACAAGATGCATGGCCGGTTCAAGGATGGGAACCACAGAGATCGGGAGAGGCAAAATGTTAATATTCTTGGAGAAGATTTGGCCAGTGATGATGACATGGTGGTTTGCATAGCCGAATGAGTAGAAAACCATAAGAACCAGCCTCCGGCTTGTGCATTCTTGAAGCCTAGCCCCAGTAAAAGAGACGATATGAAGTCCGCGCTCGATGTGACTAAATGTCATAGGCTCTTCGATGTTCTTCTGCAAGACAGGGTGATCAAACTCAAGTACGGGCATGTTATTCCATCGCCCAAGCAGCTAGCAAAGAAACGATACTGTAAGTGGCACAACTTATATTCTTATTTGACTAACGAGTGGAGCGTCTTTCATTGGAAAGTACAATCGGCTGTGAACGATGGTCGGTTGACACTGGGTGATGGCAGCAAGATGAAGCTCGACATAGACCAGTTCTCTGTGAACATGGTGCACTTTGAGGGGCAGAAGATATTGGTGAGGACCGATCAGGCAGAGACCACGAAAGGCAAGAACATGATCGTGTCCGATGACCTGAGGAAAAGGATGATCAAGCCAAGGAACCCAATGGTTGGGTTTTGGAAAACCAATGAACCAAGAAAAAGTAAATCTTCAAGCCAACCTCAGATTTCCTCATTGGGACGTGAGGCAGCAGAAGAGGAGTGTTTTCTAGAGGCTCAGCGGATACAAGCGGCATAGGTCCACGAGCTATGTTGCCAAAGGCCTTAGGAGCACTCTAGGTGAAACTTGACTCGGGAGCTATAGGTATCATGAAAAAGTGATAGATTTTCATGATAAACGGCCCTCCCAAGGGCCTCAGGGGCACGGGTAGAATGTTGGCGACAGACTGGATGTGGGAACATCACAGCAACTTGGAAACCAAAGCCAACGCCTCCAGCCAGTGGTGCACCTCCCATATTACCCCGGGAATGTTCTGAGAAGACGCAAGAGAATGTGAGGTCTAAGCAACATTTACTGATGATCGGCACAATACCATGCATGATCCAAGGTAAGTTGGCCACTGGAGATCCAGGAGGTGTAGGCCAACTTGTCAAACAAGAGACGAATGGGCATCACGTGGCTAGAGGCTCCATTGTGCAACCAAGTCGTTGTGTGATCAAGACCGAGAAGGCTAGAGCTGACCAAGGGCCACCTATCAAGCGTTCTCGATTGATATATCTGGAAGGAAGACTTATAGTTGGACTGTGTGACACCCGGTCCCATAAAACACGGAACCCAGCTAATGCATATGTGTGCCCAGGATGTTCATCACACATACACATGTATTCCACAAACTGAGCTCAGGATATAACCACGAATGAATAGTGTTTAAGTACTTTATTACAATGACTCATGAATCTCTAACTTATTCTAGCAGCGGAAGTCTCTAAACAATAGCGGAAATAACTAAACAGCAGCGGCTCCATCTTCAACTCCACAGGCAAGTTGACGGTAGTTCGCACGCCTAGTACTCCACATGATCTTCGAAGTACTCCTCTCCTGTTGCTTGGCCATCTCGTATCTCTTGCTCCAGCGAAGAGTTGAGTTCTATCACTTCCATCTCATTCAAGAACCCGAGATGTAACCGTTCGAACTCCTTGCGCAGCTCAGGCGGTAGCTCTCGAACCGTGAGTTGGTGACATGCTCCCTTTCGGCTCAACGCATCAGCTACTACGTTGGCCTTTTCGGGGTGATAGTTGATTCCAACATCATAATCCTTGATGAGTTCCAACCATCGACGTTGCCTCAAATTCAGATCCATTTGCGTGAATATATACTTGAGGCTTTTGTGATCCGTATAAATCTCACATCGGTGGCCAAGGATATAATGCCTCCAAATTTTCAAGGCATGTACCACGGCTGCAAGTTCCAAGTCATGTGTGGGGTAATTCAGCTTGTGTTTCTTTAGTTGTCTCTATGCATAGGCTACCACTTGTCCTTCTTTCATGAGCACACATCCAAGCCCTTGTCTTAATGCGTCACAATATATATCGAAACTCTTGCTCACGTCCAGCAATACCAAAACCGGCGTTGTGGTTAGTCTTTTCTTGAGCTCCTCAAAGTTTTCTTGGCACACTGGTGTCCACTGAAATGCTTTTCCCTTCATTAGCAATTCAGTCATAGGCTTCGCTATTTTGGAGAAATCCTTGATGAACCGTCGGTAGTATCCAGCCATCCCAAGGAAATTCCGAATATCTCTCACGTTCTGTGGTTGGTTCCACTTCAGAACAACTCTCACTTTTCCGGGATCAACCGATACTCCTTCCTCGGAGATGATGTGGCCTAGGAACGATATCTCCCTTAGCCAAAATTGGCACTTGCTGAACTTGGCATACAATTGATGCTCTCGCAGCTTCTGCAATGTCAATCTCAAATGTTCTTCATGTTCTTCCTCACTTTTTAAATGCACCATGATATCGTCGATGAAAACCACAACGAACTTGTGGTACATGAAGTATGCGGGTGCATTCGTTAACCCAAAATACATAACGGTATATTCATACGAACCATACCTGTTCGAAATGCAGTCTTGGGTATGTCGGAGGGCTTAATCTTCATCTGGAAGTATCCCGACCGAAGATCAATCTTGGAGAAAATTAGAGCACCTTCCATTTGGTCGAACAGGTCCTCTATACGGGGCAGCGGGTATTTATTCTTGATCGTCACCTTATTGAGAGACCTATAATCCACACACATCCTTTGGGTCCCATCCTTCTTGTCTACGAAGAGCACGGGGGCTCACCACGGTGATGAGCTTGGGCGAATAAAATCCTTTTCTAGCTGCTCCTGAATTTGCTTCTTAAGTTCCACTAGTTCATTTACGGGCATCCTATATGGCCTTTTTGCTATAGGTGCAGTTCCAGGTACTAAATCAATGGCAAATTCAATGTCCCGGTCAGGTGGCATACCAGGAAGTTCATCCGGTAACACATCTGAAAATTCTTGAACCACCGGAATGCTTTCCAATGTTGCTTCTTCGACGTGGTTCAACGCTGCCTTCTCGTTTGCCGGTTGGGCTGACTCGAACTCAATATGAGTACCGTGCTCATTTGTCAACTGCACGCTCCTCTCAGCACATTGAATTACTCCATTGTGCTTGCTTAACCAATCCATTCCAAGTATTATATCAATCCCTTGGGAATCCAAGACAATAAGGTTGGCAAGAAAGTCTGCCCCCTTATTTTAAGGTTTGCTTTCGGACATACTATATTAGTCCTCATCTCTCAACCGGGAGAATTAACTTACATAGTGTGTTTCATGTGTGATATGGGCAGATTATACTTGGCAACATACTTGGATGATATGAATGAATGTGATGCTCTGGAATCAAATAAAACAATGGCGGGGTTGGAGTTGGCAAGGAACATACCAATCACGACGTCCTCAGCTTGATGCGCATCCTCAGCGGAGACATGATTCACGTTGCCACGAGCGTAGTTCTGTTACCCACGGTTACCTTGCGTAGCTCCTCCATTCGGCCGTGGGTTCTGTCTTGGCGCGTTGGTCGGCTGTCCAAGGCATTTCTTCGGGCATTGACTTGCAAAGTGTCCCGCCTCTCCGCATGCAAAGCATGCTTTGTTGCCCAAAACAGCAGTAACGTTGGGGCGAGGGTGGTTTTGAGCATAGGCGCCCCTGTTGGGACGGGGCGCTGGAGGCAAAGGCAAACGTGGTGCTTGCATGACAGGACGTTGCTGCAGTGGCTGATTAGGGCGAGGTGTATTTGCAGGGCAGAAAGTAGAAGCGGACGAGTCATACTGTGGTGCAGCTGGGGGCATGAAAGGGGGATGTACATTGCTCCCTTATGGCTGGGGTGGCATCTTCCACTTGCCCTATTGCTCGATCTCACGGATCTTGCTCTCAACCACTATAGCTTTCTCAACGAGCTTCTGGAAGTTTGCATAATCATTGTTGAGCAGGTGAACTGGGATCTTATTGTTCAATCCTCTCATGCACAAGTATTGCTTCCTTTGATCCGAGATGACGTCTTCTAGAGCATACCTTGAAAGCTGCGTGAACTTGTTGAGGTACTCATTCACACTCTTCTTTCCTTGGCGGAGACCTTCAAACTCTTGCCTTTTAAGCATCATGACTCCAGCAAGGACGTAATGAGAGCGGAAACTCTTTTTGAACCCAGCCCAAGTGATAGTCTCCTGGTTATCATGAGCATTGCAAAGAGCGTCCCACCAGTCAGCGTTTTCTCTCATAAGTTGGTGCGATGCGAAGAGAACTTTCTCCCGATCATTGCACTGAACAATAGCAAGCTTCTTCTCCATGGACTTAAACCAATCATTAGCCTCCACGGGATCATTAGCTTGTGCAAAAGTAGGCGGTCGAGTCCTCATGAACTCTCCCAATCTGTTGTGAGCCGGTGGTGGTGGTGGTGATGGCGGTGGTGGTGCAGGAACGGGGTTAAGATTGTTGTTTTTGTTGGCTTGCAGCTGACCCAAAGTTTGGATCATAGTTTGCATGAGCTGGTTCTGCATAGCCATCAATCGTTCAAGGTTGTTTGCACCAGCCCCGGGGTTAGCTGTCACACCCGGTTTTTCCGAAGAACAACCAAGTGAATATCACATGTATGCCAGGATCATTTTCTCATACATGTGATCACAAATAGTGAAGCATCATTTATTACAAGCCAGGTGTCGAATATAAATAAGTCTCACATAACAAATGTCTCGATGGACAATAATAAGTTCCTCACAAGTAAATAAACTAGCAGCAGAATATTATTCTTGAGGGTTCCGTCACAGGCGTTGCCCGGGGGTCTCCATGAACCTAGAAACCTTCTTGGGGTCCAAAGTCTTGATCATTATACACCACCTCATTATCTTGATCTGAGCAGCAATATAAACCAACAAATACGCAAGGTTGAGTACCGATGGTACTCAGCAAGTGTGGGAAAATTATATCATGCATGGCTAGAACAAGGAGAGGTTGAACTCATGGTTAAAGCACTACGTAATTAATACCTATCACCTTAGCTTATTAAGAACCTACATTACTACACAAGTGAAATGGTCCCAATCTCCCATCCAATCATCATAATCCAATAACCATAACATCATTTTCAATGTTAAGCTCCCCGCTTAACATCCTTAACTTCCAAAACCATCACTCCTCTAATCATGAATAAGTCCAAGCCGCTCTTGACCGTGAGCATGGCTGTCATGACAGTTTTGACTCTGCAGAGTTTGTACCACTGTATCCACATGTAGTGATTTCATCCCCCGTTGCCGGGTGGACTAAAAGAACCTCTATTATGCCAGTGGCTATAAACCACATTCACACTTCCCAGATGTGTAGCCAGGAGATCACTACGAAGCCTTTACAAAGGGATTCCCGATGAGCGTGGGCCCACTGAGGTTTCACCCCTAACAGCATACAAGAGGCTCCAACCCTGCTGCAGTGGCCCCCTCTTGAGCCTTGTGGTTCATATGTAGTCCAGCTGACACCTACTCCCCGCACCATCCAACACACCCATACTACGCCGGGGATACACCTAATTAATTGGCCAAGCTGCCCCATCTCAGCATGTGGTTGGCACTGTAAAGCCAGGTTACATGTTCCATGAACCGGTCCTTAGGATCCAGGCAAGTACTAAACACAAACCCGAGTCTCGTGCACCCAGCACACAACCAAAACATCCAACTTGCCTTGATCCCTACCTCTACATAACTCACAATATCTCATTCAAGAGTATGGTAAAATAAACGGATGATCTCATATCCCAATTATCCCATTCTAAGCATGGCTAAGCATATGCATAATAATAAATGACATGATAAAATAAATCCCAACACAAGCTACAAGGAAACAAGGTAATGCAGTTCTAGGGAAACTTCCTAGCATGGGTTTCATATTTCAATTGACAATGCAAATAATTCTAGCTACACATCCTATTATAGGATCAAAGTGGTCAAGGACACTTGCCTCCTTCCTGCTGCTCTTGAAATGGGTAGTCCTGATCTTGGAAAGGAATAACTTGCTCTTGAGCAGGTTCTACATCATACCATCACACATAGCAAAAGTAAAACAACAATCTATAAGACATAGTTCACACTTCCACTTCATACAAACCACACATTCATATTTATGAAAGTCATTCATAACTATATGTGTTGTGGTTACTCTATGTGTGTTGATTTGTGGCTTGCATGCACTTTTAATCATGTGTATATGATTCCTACTTTTGTATTCACATTTATGCTTGCGTACTTTATATATGAGTTTCCAATTTAAATAATTTTCCTTATATTTATTTACTACACCTTTTTGTTACCAAGTATGCATGAAAGGTATTTTTCTTCTCCATATGTGTCTTCAGAATTTCTACCAACCCTAAACTGAATTCTTTGGATTTTAGAAACTCCATTTATCATTTACTAGTTGCTATATTTCAGATTTATTTTCCTACGCCTAAATGTGTACTTTATTATGAAAATAGTAAGACACATCATCTAAACAGAATAGGTTCTGGTCCTAAATAATTTAATAACACATTTTGACCTTTGCCTCTGATGTAGACTATTTTACAATTATTTTCCCTATTTTCCAGAACTATTCCTTACTTAAAAATATGTCCCTAAATGTGAATAATAAATTAAACAGATTCATTTCAGCCCAAAATATATTTTTATCTCACTCCAAAGTTTTCTAAATACTGAGAAAGTTTTTAATTTAATTTTGACAATATGTTTGTCCCACTTTTTAATTTTGAAACACTAGCCACATATTCAATTTCCTAAATTAAATACTAAACAGGGCTAAAAAGGTAAACTCACCCCACTACAGGGTCTATAATATTATTTTAACAATTTTCAGGGGTCTAGCTACTCATAACAGAGGAGTTTTTCCTAATTTTTATTAAGTCCAGGGGCTAAAACTGATTTTTAAATGAATTTACATGATTTTCTGAAGTTCCAGGGGCTAGATCAGAAGTTTCCGGGGCTAGCTCTTATTTCCCGAGAACCCCAGGGGGTAGCACGTAAGATTTCCAGTCTTTATAACGCGGGGCTGACGTGGACCGTCCGATTTAAAACAAACGGCTGAGATTATAACGCCGAACCGGTACGCGGGGTTTTAAAGTCTACCGTGCGATTTAAAATAGACGGCGCACAAGTGGCCACGTCGCTCTGATCGAGCGCGGGCGGCGCTGCCCGGCGGCACACGGCGGCGGGAGGCGGTGATCTCGCCGGAGACTTTCGGATCTTCGAGAATTCTTCCGAGAACTGTGATTTTATGGCATAGATCGGTGGAGGGGAGGTCGGGGATCTCACCTCAGGGGTTTTCTTGAGCTCGGAGGTCCTGGAAGGCGGTCGGTGACGAGGTCCGAATTGAAACCACGGTGAGGCTCGTCGGCGCTGTGCTTAAACCGCAAGTCACCGAGTTTTCTGCACCTGCAGGGTTCCCCGAAGGCGGTGGATCAAGACCAGCGAGTTAGATCGGAATTTCCGAGCTTAGATCGGCCAGAATTCACCGGAGAAGGCTCGGTTTCTCACCGGAGTAAAATCGACGGATCGCGTGGGAAAAACAGAACGAGGCCGGGGTTTTTATAGACGGGGAAGGGCGGCGGGGTGGTTTAGATCGAGTTTGCGTCGCCCCCGACCGAAATTCGGCTGGGATTCATAGAAATCCGGATCGGTTTGGATTCGGGGTGAGAGAGTCCCGGCGCGGCGCGAGGTAGAAGAAGGGCTGGCGGGTCCCGCCTGTCAGTGGGAGGAAAGAGCGCGCGCGGCTGCGGGCTGGCGCGGTTGCTGGGTGGGCCGGCTGGTGGGTTTCGGCCCACTGGCCGGTTTTTTTCTGTTTTCTTTTTTTCTTTTTCTATTTTTTTCTGTTTTGAATTTAAATTGAATTTCAGTTTGAATTTAAATTGTTGCAAAACATGCAGCACGTCCAAAAAAATTTAAATTCCCCTCTTAACATGATTTAGGGTCTTAACAAGATTTTTGGGGTGTTACAGCTCTACCCTCCTTAAAAGAAATCTCGTCCTCGAGATTGGTGGTTCTAAGAAAACAATTCCGGAAATTGTGCCTTGAACTCATCTTCCCGCTCCCAGGTGGCTTCCTCCTCTGAGTGATGCTTCCACTGCACCTTGCACATCCGGATTCTTTTATTTCTGGTGAGGCGTTCCATTGTCTCCAAAATCTTGTATGGTTGCTCGGCATAAGACAAATCCTCAGCTACGTCCACTTCATTCATGGGTAACACCTCTTCAGGCGTCCTCAGGCATTTCTTGAGTTGTGACACATGGAATACATCGTGCACATCTGACAGACGAGCCGGTAACTCTAGTTGATACTCCACTTCGCCTTTCCTTTCCAGAACTTGAAAGGGTCTGATGTATCGAGGTGACAACTTCCCTTTCACCTTGAACCGACGAAGTCCTCTGATAGGGGACACCTTGAGATAGACATAGTCTCCCGTGTTGAAAACAAGCTCTCTTCTTCGTACATCGGCATAGCTCTTTTGGCGTGTCTGTGCTATCCTCAAGTTGTTGCGGATTTCCCTCACCTTCGCCTTGGCTTCTTGTAGTACCTCGGGACGAAACACTTTACTTTCCCTTGTTTGGTTCCAAAATAGGGGAGTTCTGCACTTCCTCCCATACAAAGCTTCGAACGGTGACATCTTCATACTAGCCTGATAACTGTTGTTATAGGAGAATTCCGCATACGCTAAGTTCTTGTCCCAACTCTAATTGTTTTTAGTGCACATTCCCTCAGCATATCCTCAAGAATCTGATTGGTTCTTTCCGTCTGCCCGTCAGTTTGGGGATGATAGGCAGAGCTGAAATTCAAATGAGTTCCCATGGTTTCGTGCAACTTCTGCCAGAACCTTGAGGTGAACTGTGTCCCTCGATCCGACACAATCTTCTTTGGCACTCCATGGTAACACACGATCCTTGACATGTACAATTCTGCCAATTTGGATCCGCTGTAGCTTTCTTTCACGGGGATGAAATGAGCCACCTTGGTTAGCCTGTCGATGATGACCCATATTGAATCATATCCTGATTGGGTCCTAGGCAATCCCACTATGAAATCCATACCGATTTCTTCCCATTTCCATTCAGGCACTTTGAGTGGTTGCAATAATCCCACGGGTCGTTGATGTTCTGCTTTCACCAACTGACATGTGTCACATAGGGCAACATGTTCCGCGACATCTCGCTTCATGCCATACCACCAATACCTGCTTTTGAGGTCCTGGTACATCTTCGTACTCTCAGGATGAATGGAATAGTCAGAATCGTGAGCCTCCTTCAAAATCAATTCGCGGATCTTCTTTACTTCTGGCACACAGATTCTTTTCCCGTGCCACACTGTTCCTTGTTCATCCTCTCTAAAACCAGGGGCTTTATTTTCCTTGATGAGTTGCCTGATTTCTTGTATCTTCTCGTCGTTCTTTTGACCATTGCGTATGTCTCGCTCTAGTGTGGAGTCCATTTCCATGGCAATGGCTTCACCACTATTCACAAGACATAGATTGAGCCTTATAACCTCGTCCTTTAATTCTGCGGGCATGTTCTTCAAGCTCAACTTATTGACCTGCACTTTCCGACTTAAAGCATCGGCCACGATGTTTGCTTTCCCAGGATGATAGTTGATGCCCACATCAAAGTCATTGATTAGCTCTAACCATCTCCTTTGTTTGAGGTTAAGGTCTGGCTGTGTGAATATGTACTTCAAACTCTTATGATCCGTATATATCTCGGTCCTATTCCCCATCAAATAGTGCCGCCAAATTTTCAACGCGTGTACCACTGCGGCTAGTTCTAGGTCATGTGTAGGATAGTTCTTCTCGTGCTTCCGAAGCTGCCGGGATGCATATGCCACGACATGCCCTTCTTGCATGAGAACACATCCCAACCCGTTTCCAGAGGCATTGCAGTACACCGTAAAGTTCTTCTGCATATCTGGCATAACTAGCACTGGGGCTGTTGTCAATCTTTTCTTTAACTCCTGAAAACTCATCTCGCACTGTGGCGTCCATGTGAATGTGATTCCCTTCTCCAACAGTTTGGTGAGAGGTCTCGAGATCTTGGAGAATCCCTCAATAAACCGTCGATAGTATCTAGCCAATCCCAAGAAGCTTCGAACTTCCCCGACATTTTCAGGGGTCTTCCACTTCTGTATATCCTCGATTTTAGCAGGATCCACGGAGATTCCTCCCTCCGAGATTATATGTCCTAAGAAGGGAACTCTCTTCAGCCAAAACTCACAATTGCTCAACTTGGCATATAGTTGGTGTTCTCTCAGCCTTTGCAACACCAACCTTAGATGTTTCTCATGTTCTTCTTCATCTTTGGAGAAGACGAGAATGTCATCTATGAAAAACACGACAAATTTGTCCAGATATTCCATGAATACCTTGTTCATGAGATACATGAAGTATGCCGGGGCATTAGTTAGCCCGAAAGGCATGACAGTATATTCATACAGTCAGTACCGAGATACGAAAGCTGTCTTGGGAATATCAGATTGCCTTATCTTGAGTTGGTGGTATCCCGACCTGAGATCAATCTTCGAGAACACACAAGCTCCCCTCAACTGATCAAACAAGTCTTCAATGCGGGGTAATGGGTACTTGTTCTTGATGGTTACTTCATTCAAGGCACGGTAATCCACGCATAACCTTTGGGTTCCGTCCTTTTTGGGCACAAATATCACCGGAGCTCCCCAGGGTGAGGAACTAGGACGGATATACCCCTTCTCCATCAATTCTCTTAAATGATCCTTGAGTTCTTCTAGCTGCTTGGAGTCCATCCGATAAGGTCTCTTGTATATCGGGGCTGTTCTAGGTACTAGCTCAATTGCGAATTCCACTTCACGATCGGGAGGTATACCTGGCAACCCCTCCGGAAAAACATCTGGATATTCCCTGATGGTCCTGATTTCCTCAACTTTCACCTCAACTTGATTTAATTTAATGTCCCTCCTAGGCTCGTGTATTGTTATGAACTTTACTCTTGTGCCACTAGGGTGAGTTAGTTCCACCGTTCTGGTCGAACAATGGATGATTCCTTTATGTTTGGTCAACCAATCCATACCCAATATAATATCTATCCCTTGTGAATCTATCACTATGAGGTTAGTAGTAAATACTACCCCATTAATGTCTAGGTTCACTTTGGGACACACTTATCTTGTCCTTATTTCTCCACCTGGAGAGTTTACTGCTAGCATATGATTCATTTGTGTTGTTGCTAGGTCAAGCTTCTTAACAAACCCTTGGGCAATGAACGAGTGGGTAGCACCAGAATCAAACAACAGGGTTGCGAGGTGTAAATTGGCAGGAAACTTACCAACTACCACGTCCGGTGCCTCTTGCGCTTCCTCCATGGTGACGTGGTTCACCCGTCCTCTTATTACATTCTGCTGTTGTGGCTGCGTGGGCTTCTTCTTTGGGCACTTATGGGCGTAGTGCCCCACTTCACCACAGCTAAAACATTGCACCCCAACCTTAGGTGCCTGGCCTTTGTTGTCTTGGGGTTGGTTTGGGGGTCCTTGCACTGCTGGTCGAGATTGATATGTAGGGCGAGGCTGCTGTATGAACTGACGTTGTGGCTGTGCTGGTGCTGCCGGAGGCCTGTAGTTCGGGTTGTACCCTCTTGGTGCTGAGTAGGGTACCGCAGCACGGTTCGTCTGCCCTGCGGGTTGCTGCATCAAACGTGGGCGGGTGTTGCTCCCTGAGGCTTGATGTGACCACCCGGCCTTCCTCTTATTCTCATTTTCCAAGGCCTTCAGCTTCCTTTCTACCACAAACGCTCTGTCCACCATCTTTTGGAAGCTTTCATACTCATTTGAGGACATTGCACACTACATTTCTGCAGTAAGTCCTTCCACGAAACAATCTTGTTTCTGCTCATCAGTCTCTATATCCCGTGGGGCATAACGGGAGAGTTGGGTAAATTTAGTGAGGTATTCCCTCACAGTCATGTTACCTTGCTGCAGTCCCAAGAACTCTTTCCTCTTGTTTTTGAGTTCACCCCTTGGTATGTAATGGTTGCGGAAGCTACGCTTGAACTCTTCCCAAGTGATGTTCTCAGAGTCATGATGGGCGGCCACGTAGGCGGTCCACCAATCAGCAGCAGGTCCATGCAATTGATGAGAGGCAAACAGCACCCTCTCATACCCTTGGCACTGTATGATCCTCATCTTGCTCTCAATGGTCTTTAGCCAATCGTCTGCCTCGAGAGGTTCAGCAGCACTTGCAAACTTTGGAGGTTGAGTTCCTAGAAACTCACTCAACCTTGGTTGGCGTGGTGCAGCTTGTGGAGGTGGAACTTGATGCAAGTTGGCCACTACTTGAGTCAAGTTCTGGATGAGCTGATTTTGATTCTCAAGCATTTGGTGGAGGGGATCAACTCCTTCATGGCGACCACCCCGGTCTTGGCCTCCTGAAAGATGAGGGTTGCAGGCCTCATCATTGTTGGTGGCGGGGTTGGCAGCGCGACCTTTTCCTCTTCCGGCCATCTAGCATGATCAACCAAATGTTAATTTAAAGCATTATGTATATCTTACTACTTTCACTCGTTTGTACTTTGAAGTGTTGAGGCTTTGTTATACTTTTCTGAGGGTTTATTTCCCACACAAAAATAAATGCAATATTATTTCATGTGGGTTCACACGCCAAAGCAAAACAATCTAAAGACGAGGCTGTGGACAATTGCTCAAGGCTTCCACAACTCACGTCACACACCAAGCATTAACACCATTAACTAACGTAACGACTCGACTACTCGACATCCTTCTAATTTAAGGGAAAGGCTCTACGCTACTCGTTTTCTTGAGCTGGCTCCTCGGGATCTTCCTCATCATTTCGGCTGCCTTCTGACTCTGCTTTGGGTGGGGATGCTGCTGGTGGAGAAGTGTGACGACGCCTGATCGCTCGGCGATCTGGGGAGTCAGGAGTCCATGTATCATTCACGGTGACACACAGTTCATTCCCATCTCCTCTTTCTCTCGCCCTCAAGCAGGCTCGAAGCAACGCCTCGGTTTCCTTCAGGGTGTCACGAACATCCTGAAGCTCCTGCTGACACTCCTGCAGTCGAGTGCTAAGCATAGCAGCATCCTCCAAGCACAGGTCCATGTGCTCATGGGAAGTCCCCTGCTGCACTGGCGGGTACTTGTACTCCGTTGTACCACTCTCGTGCTGGAGGACACACATGTACTCAGTCCTGTCCAGGTGTCGACGATAGATGTGACTCTGGCAGGTGATGGCCTCCTAGGTGACATCCTTCTCCGCATCGACCTGTGTCGCTCGACAAGCTGGCGAGCGGTGGATCTTAAGCAGCTGATTTTCATGGATAATCCTCATTTCTGAACTCCATTCTTTCCGCTTCTCCCAGATGGTCCTGGTGGAGCTATAGTGTATGATTAGCTTGCTCGTATTGCCAGCGGCTTCGAGCATACGTCGAAGACGGCGCAACAAGCCTCCTACTGCAAATCCGTAGGAAAGGTACGTCACCGGACGGCTCTCCTCTCTTTCGGCAAGGGCAACTACGGGAACTCTCCCTCTTGTGGACTTGCGAGCGGTGCGAATCATGCGAACCATCTAAAACAAAAAGCATTTAAACTTAGGTTAAACAAAAATCCTATTTTGAATGAAAATTGAGGTAAGATGAAGAAAGTGCCTCCATTAAATAACACTTTTCAACACACACCTTGTAAAATAGTTTTAAAGAAAATAGGGCCCTTAAATACGTCCATTACTACCTAGGTCCACGTTCCTACGGGCAACCTTGGCTCTGATACCACTTCTGTCACACCCGGTTTTTCCGAAGAACAACCAAGTGAATATCACATGTATGCCAGGATCATTTTCTCATACATGTGATGACAAATAGTGAAGCATCATTTATTACAAGCCAGGTGTCGAATATAAATAAGTCTTACATAACAAATGTCTCGATGGACAATAATAAGTTCCTCACAAGTAAATAAACTAGCAGAGGAATATTATTCTTGAGGGTTCCGTCATAGGCGTTGCCCGGGGGTCTCCATGAACCTAGAAACCTTCTTCGGTTCCAAAGTCTTGATCATTATACACCACCTCATTATCTTGACCTGAGCAACAATATAAACAAACAAATACGCAAGGTTGAGTACCGATGGTACTCAGCAAGTGTGGGAAAATTATATCATGCATGGCTAGAACAAGGAGAGGTTGAACTCATGGTTAAAGCACTACGCAATTAATACCTATCACCTTAGCTTATTAAGCACCTACATTACTACACAAGTGAAATGGTCCCAATCTCCCATCCCATCATCATAATCCAATAACCATAACATCATTTTCAATGTTAAGCTCCCCGCTTAACATCCTTAACTTCCAAAACCATCACTCCTATAATCATGAATAAGTCCAAGCCGCTCTTGACCGTGAGCACGGCTGTCATGACAGTTTTGACTCTGCAGAGTTTGTACCACTGTACCCACATGTAGTGATTTCATCCCCCGTTGCCGGGTGGACTAAAAGAACCTCCATTGTGCCAGTGGCTACGAACCACATTCACACTTCCCAGGTGTGTAGCCAGGAGATCACTACGAAGCCTTTACAAAGGGATTCCCGACGAGGGTGGGCCCACTGAGGTTTCACCCCTAACAACATACAAGAGGCTCCAACCCCGCTGCAGTGGCCCCCTCTTGAGCCTTGCGGTTCATATGGTAGTCCAGCTGACACCTACTCCCCGCACCATCCAACACACCCATACTACGCCGGGGATACACCTAATTAATTGGCCAAGCTGCCCCATCTCAGCATGTGGTTGGCACTGTAAAGCCAGGTTACATGTTCCATGAACCGGTCCTTAGGATCCAGGCAAGTACTAAACACAAACCCGAGTCTCGTGCACCCAGCACACAACCAAAACATCCAACTTGCCTTGATCCCTACCTCTACATAACTCACAATATCTCATTCAAGAGTATGGTAAAATAAACTGATGATCTCATATCCCAATTATCACATTCTAAGCATGGCTAATCATATTCATAATAATAAATGACATGATAAAATAAATCCCAACCCAAGCTACAAGGAAACAAGGTAATGCAATTCTAGGGAAACTTCCTAGCATGGGTTTCATATTTCAATTGACAATGCAAATAATTCTAGCTACACATCCTAGTATAGGATCAAAGTGGTCAAGGACACTTGCCTCCTTCTTGCTGCTCTTGAAATGGGTAGTCCTGATCTTGGAAAGGAATAACTTGCTCTTGAGCAGGTTCTACATCATACCATCACACATAGCAAAAGAAAAACAACAATCTATAAGACATAGTTCACACTTCCACTTCATATAAACCACACATTCATATTTATGAAAGTCATTCATAACTATATGTGTTGTGGTTACTCTATTCGTGTTGATTTGTGGCTTGCATGCACTTTTAATCATGTGTATATGATTCCTACTTTTGTATTCACATTTATGCTTGCATACTTTATATATGAGTTTCCAATTTAAATAATTTTCCTTATATTTATTTACTACACCTTTTTGTTACCAAGTATGCATGAAAGGTATTTTTCTTCTCCATATGTGTCTTCAGAATTTCTACCAACCCTAAACCGAATTCTTTGGATTTTAGAAACTCCATTCATCATTTACTAGTTGCTATATTTTCAGATTTATTTTCCTATGCCTAAATGTGTACTTTATTATGAAAATAGTAAGACACATCATCTAAACAGAATAGGTTCTGGTCCTAAATAATTTAATAACATATTTTGACCTTTGCCTCTGATGTATACTATTTTAAAATTATTTTCCCTATTTTCCAGAACTATTCCTTACTTAAAAATATGTCCCTAAATGTGAATAATAAATTAAACAGATTCATTTCAGCCCAAAATATATTTTTATCTCACTCCAAAGTTTTTTAAATACTGAGAAAGTTTTTAATTTAATTTTGACAATATGTTTGTCCCACTTTTTAATTTTTAAACACTAGCCACATATTCAATTTCCTAAATTAAATACTAAACAGGGCTAAAAAGGTAAACTCACCCCACTACAGGGTCTATAATATTATTTTAACAATTTTCAGGGGTCTAGCTACTCATAACAGATGAGTTTTTCCTAATTTTTATTAAGTCCAGTGGCTAAAACTGATTCTTAAATGAATTTACATGATTTTCTGAAGTTCCAGGGGCTAGATCAGAAGTTTCCGGGGCTAGCTCTTATTTCCCGAGAACCCTAGGGGGTAGCACGTAAGATTTCCAGTCTTTGTAACGCGGGGCTGACGTGGACCGTCCGATTTAAAACAAACGGATGAGATTATAACGCCGAACCGGTACGCGGGGTTTTAAAGTCTACCGTGCGATTTAAAATAGACGGCGCACAAGCGGCCACGTCGCTCTGATTGAGCGTGGGCGGCGCTGCCCGGCGGCGCACGGCGGCGGGAGGCGGTGATCTCGCCGGAGACTTTCGGGTCTTTGAGAATTCTTCCGAGAACTGTGATTTTATGGCATAGATCGTTGGAGGGGAGGTCGGGGATCTCACCTCGGGAGTTTTCTTGAGCTCGGAGGTCCTGGAAGGCGGTCGGCGACGAGGTCCGAATTGAAACCACGGTGAGGCTCGTCGGCGCTGTGTTTAAACCGCAAGTCACCGAGTTTTCTGCACCTGCAGGGTTCCCCGGAGGCGGTGGATCAAGACCAGCGAGTTAGATCGGAATTTCCGAGCTTAGATCGGCCAGAATTTGCCGGAGAAGGCTCGGTTTCTCACCGGAGTAAAATCGACGGATCGCGTGGGAAAAACAGGACGAGGCCGGGGTTTTTATAGACGGGGAAGGGCGGCGGGGTGGTTTAGATTGAGTTTGCGTCGCCCCCGAGCGAAATTCGGCTGGGATTCGCAGAAATCCGGATCGGTTTGGATTCGGGGTGAGAGAGTCCCGGCGCGGCGCGAGGTAGAAGAAGGGCTGGCAGGTCCCGCCTGTCAGTGGGAGGAAAGAGCGCGCGCGGCTGCAGGCTGGCGCGGTTGCTGGGTGGGCCGGCTGGTGGGTTTCGGCCCACTGGCCGGTTTTTTTCTGTTTTCTTTTTTTTCTTTTTCTATTTTTCTTCTGTTTTGAATTTAAATTGAATTCTAGTTTGAATTTAAATTGTTGCAAAACATGCAACACGTCCAAAAATTTTTAAATTCCCCTCTTAAAATGATTTAGGGTCTTAACAAGATTTTTGGGGTGTTACATTAGCATTCTCAGGAACTTCATCGTGGCCATCTTCTTGTGGTTCATGGTTGCCACGAACGTTCCTCCTTTGATGGCTGGTGTTTTCCCTCACTATCTGCGAGAGAGAGTTGGGTGGAATAGAAAAGAGAAGTTTAGATTGATCCCCCCAACTAAAAGCATCAAGGGGTATGAACTAAATATCTTCTTCTATTAATATCAGCCTATACGAGGTTGTGAACTCATGCCGAAACATCTTACATCTCTCTACTATGTGTGGATGTGGATATTTGTAGAATTGTCCCACAACTCACACTCAAGCACACAAACACAAGCAATCATCACAAAAATTCAACACACCACTCCTATTCAAGCTACTACGGTTTAAACGTTCCTATTACGGCTTATTCAATGGGAATCCTAAACTTAATCATGTGAACTGGTGTTGTTCCCACCGTGTGATGGGGGTGGTCCATCGGACACCTCAATAGGATTAAGTGCACTCCCACGTGGTGGTGAACGAGTACTCGTGCTCCGGATCACCGGCATCTATAAATAGTACATGAGAAACTTTAGAGAAGGAAGAAATAACTCCAAAACTTCAGAAGTTATGGAGCAAGGAAGCAAAGGTGTGGCTGTCCAAAAGAAGAGAAAAGAGGGGCTGAAAATAGCACTTTGTGGTGGCTGAATTGACAAGGAAGTCCAGCAGCAAGCAATTTTCGAAAATAGAAGATTAGAGTAGTGTTCCTATGTGTTCTAGAGTGTTCATTCTATCTAGGCTTGCGTCCTACAGTCAACGTGGCTCTGATACCAATCTGTGACGCCCGGTCCTATAAAACACCGAACCCAGCTAATGCATATGTGTGCCCAGGATGTTCATCACACATACACATGTAATCCACAAACTGAATTCAGAATATAACCACGAATGAATAGTGTTTAAGTACTTTATTACATGAATCTCTAACTTATTCTTGCAGCGGAAGTCTCTAACTTATTCTAGCAGCGGAAGTCTCTAAACGATAGAGGAAGCAACTAAACAGCAGCGGCTCCATCTCCAACACCACAGGCAAATTGAAGGTAGTTCGCACGCCTAGTACTCCACATGATCCTCGAAGTACTCTTCTCCTGTTGCTGATGTTTGTATGATAATGCAAGGGTGAGTACATGTCGTACTCAGCAAGTGCGGGAAAAGTATGACATGTAGCTTTCAACTAGGTATGGAACAAAAATACTCATTGCAGCAAGCAATTATTTCACAAACATGATAAGAACAGCAACTATATCTAGGTGAATTTAATCCCAATATAACCATGTAAAACAGCAACATACCTCCATGATAAATCACCTATTCTCGAGTCTCAACATTCTTCATCATAATTCACTTTTTCTCAAGTCTCAACCAGCCATTGATCTTTCTCAAGTTCATCTCATGCTTATAACCATCTCCTATTCTCATAATCGAAACCAGACTTATTACCAAGACTCAAACAGTCCCGAAACCAATTCCAATGACCATACCATAACCATACCAAATAACCATCCCAAGTTCTCCCATCTAATCATATGAGTTGGCTAGGCACTTGTGACTGTAAGCACGGCTATCATGATAGTTTTACACTCTGCAGAGGTGGCACCACTTTACCAACAAGTTTGTGATTTCGTCACCCGTCGGCGACTGCAGAACCTCCATTATACCAGTACACAACCGTTGGTGTATGGCCAAGAGATCACAAAACAGCCTTTACAAAGGGGCTACTAGATGTATGGACTCACTAAGGTTTCACTTCTCCCACCTACGGGCCCCCTCTGGTGCCATGCAGTTCCAGGGCAGTCCTCTCTCGACTCCCATTCCCCGCACCTTCCACGGTCCATAACAATCTAGCAACTTACCTAATTAGTCAGCTAAGCCGCACCCATATTTGGCCTTGTGGTGGCACTGTTTTCCTGGCATGTGCTGGCATGAACCGGTCCTTAGATCTACGGCAAGTAAACCACCATCTCATTCTACCACATTCACGAACCAAGCTTGCCTAGATCACCCCCGATTCTATGCTCATTATTATCATCAAGTTCTCATCATCATTATTCATCTGAGTGCAGTACTTAGACATGTTCTACTTCGCCTTCCTATATCCCGTAGCTTAAGCGAAGCAAAAAAGAAAAATGACCATACCAGACTCATCAACTTTCCCGGCGACAAGGATGGTTAACAAAACTAGTAAACTCCTATAAAATGGTGTCCCATCAAGTTGACTCAAGCACACACATTTTCGCAAACAAAACAGTTTCAAAACATGGGATCAATATGGTCAAGGGGCACTTGCCTTGCTCCTGTGGTTTTTGTTGCTCAAGCGTCTCGAATTCTTGATGCTGTAGTTCTTCGTAGACGGCCTCTTGAACTTATCCTTCTATTCACGATCACGCACATACAGAATTCACAGTAATCAATCATTATGCACAAACTTTATTTAGGATGCAATGCAAATCCTATGGTTCTGTTTTATTGAACCAGTTTGTACGTGTTCTTGCATGTTTTAATGGGCTTTGATGGGGTTTTATGATGAACAAGGGTGTAGGAATCAATTGTGGACGTGGTGATGATATTGACTCAAGATCTAGATCAATACCACCGTCAAAGACCGATCAAACGTGATCTGTCCACACGAAAAAGGTTCTACCCGAAGGAAATGAAGAAAACGGACGCGACAATGTCGTAAGATGGGTAACGAAGACCTACCTCACTTCTCTTATGATCATCGGCTCTTTTCCGGTGACGGCGAAGCGTGACGGGGCTCGTCGGCGGCTCACCGGCAACTGAACTCCGGCAAAGGGGGTATAACTCGGCGAGTTGGAAGCTAGGGTCTCCAAGTCGTCAACTCGGGAGGTGAAAAAATAGGTACGTGGTTGCGGCCAAGGGGTTTTGGGTTCTATTTATAAGGGGTGAAAAAAGAGTCCTATTCCAATTGGAGCTCAAATAAGAATCCTATTCAATTTGGTTTGGATCTTAACAAACTTATCTCCAATTGATTTGATGCGGCAGCAATCATGGGGGAATTTGTGTCGGTACCCTCCGTACCGGGTACTTCCGTGCACAGGAGGAAAAACTGCCTAAGGACCTCGCATCTCCGCAGTGGTGAGCTCCAGAGGCGCCACGTGTCCAGCGGAGGCCGGTCCTTGCTTCTCCTCAGAGGCGAGCTCCGGACCTGCCACATGTCCAGCGGGGCGGGGCCTCCCTTTTCCTCAGAGGCGAGCTCTGCGTGCGCCACATGTCTGGCGGGGCTGGGCCTCCCCTCTCTACAGAGGCGAGCTCCGGTGGCGACACGTGTCCAACAGCATTGGACCTCCCTTCTCCTCGGAGGTGAGCTCTGAGGACGACACATGTCCAGAAGTGTCGGACCTCCCTTCTCCTCGGAGGTGAGCTCCGAGGACGACACGTGTTCAGCAGGGCCGGACCTCTCTTCTCCTCGGAGGTGAGCTCCGAGGGTGACACATGTCCAGCCGGGCCGGACCTCTCTTCTCCTCGGAGGTGAGCTCTGAGGGTGACACGTGTCCAACAGGCCGGACCTCTCGGAGGCGAGCTCCGAGGGTGACACGTGTCCAGCGGTGTCGGACCTCTCGGAGGTGAGCTCCGAGGGTGACACATGTCCAGCGGGCCAGACCTCTCGGAGCGAGATCCGAGAGCGATACGTGTCCCGCGGGGTCGGGCCTCATCCCTTCCGCAGGGGTGAGTTCCGAAGTCGACACGTGTCTGGCGGGACCAGACCTCATCCCTTCCGCAAGGGTGAGCTCCGAAAGCGTCACGTGTCCCGCGGCCCAGGGAAGTGTCGACAGAGCTATCTTTTTTCCCATTCCCCACCATTTTTACGACTCTTTCTCCGTTTCAACTTCTTTTACAATGTTTCTCTATATGAAAAATGTATGCATGCAGGGAAGTGAATTTGAGGGTGTTACAGACTGGGCATCACACCAGCTTCTAAGGGCAAGATTTTATGGTTGGTTGATCGTGCACACACTTCACAAGTTAAGACATCAACTACCGGAGCCAAGACTGAAGAAGTTCAGCAGATGGGACGTGACACCAGAAGAAGCAAAACAAGGTATGACCAACATTGTGGCTCTAGGAATCCGGAACCTCAATTGTGTCCGACAGGGCTCAACAAAACATAGAAGAGACGAGTTCAACGACTTTGAGCCCTGGAACTTGCTGAGAAAAGGAAGGAAGAGCATAGGGATCATTGGTTCAACAAAGCAAGGCCAATGATCGTAAAGAAGACGTAGAAAGAAAAGAGGCTAGCTCGAGAAGAGAAAGTGAACAAGAAAGAGGAAGAAAATAACTCGAGTGGGGATGATAACCAGGTTGAAATCAACATGGTGTTTCAGTTGCCAGCAGAATTCTGTGTCCCGGAGGCTGAAGTGGCCGAACTAAAGTTGGGAGCAAAGAATTTCACCTTTGAGAAGCCGAAGAAGCTCGGCCAGCACATGAAGCCTCTCTACATTCGGGGTTATGTCAATGGAGCACCCATGGGGCGCATGTTGGTCGATGGGGGAGCAGGAGTGAACATCATATACCCTTATGCATATTAAAAAAACTTGGGTACTGGGAAGATGACTTAATCAAAACCAACACTATGCTAAGTGGCTTCTTGGGAGATCCAACAGAAGCCAAAGGTGTCATGTCTGTGGAGCTCACATTGGGTGGCAAGACCATCCCCACGACATTCTTTGTGGTAACCGTCCGAAGTAGATAAATTATGTTACTTGGACGTGATCGGATACACGCCAACGGGTCTGTACCGTCCACTTTGCACCAATGTCTCATTCAATGGGTTGGGGATGAAATTTAGATGATAGAGGCTGATAGCTCAGCTTGTATGGCGATGGCCAAATCGTCCGAGCCTCAACACGACGGCATCCGGTGCCTCACAGGTAAGGACCTTATAGACTATGACTTTGTAAGTGTTGGGATGGATGGATTTGTCCTTGTATGTGTAAAGACAACGGATATAACTCGGCTAAGCGATGTATCTTAAGAATGTTAGATAAGCAGGGCAGTTTAACTTGGCTTCAGAAGAGAACCAAGGAATATCGTTTACGGAAAAAGGATATGGGCGAGCTAGTGTAAGATCTCGACGAGTTAGGCAAGCTAGAACAAGGTTTTTCTTCTGTGGACGAGTTGGAGGAGGTAAACATTGGAGAAGAATCAACACATAAGCCAATGTTCATCAACACTAACCTTGGAGGGACTCAGAAGGAAGAATTGTGTAAACTCCTAAGAGAATTCACATATTGCTTTGCATGGGAGTACACCGAGATGCCAGGGTTGAGCATGGTTCTAGTGGAGCACAAGCCGCCGATCAAGCAAGGGTTTAGACCCCATAAGCAGCCCTTTATACGATTTAACCTGGAGATCTATGATAAAATCAAAGAAGAGGTAAATTGTCTGTTAAAAGCCAACTTTATTAGACCATGTAGATATGTTGAATGGGTTTTTCAAATATAGTCTCTATGGAGAAGAAGAACACGGGAAAGGTTAGAATATGCATATACTTCAAGAATTTGAACAGAGCTACTACCAAGGATGAGTACCCCATGCCTATTGCAGATGTGCTGATCAACAATGCCTCGGGATATAAGATGATCAGTTTTATAGATGGTAATGCTGGGTACAATGAAATCTTCATGGCTGAGGAAGACACGTCCAAGACAGCTTTTTGTTGTACAGGGTTTGTAGGGCTCTTTGAATGGATTGTGATGACATTCAGGCTCAGGAATGCAGGACCTACATACCAAAGAGCCATGAACCTCATCTTCCATGACCTGCTAGGTATCATCCTTGAAGTTTATATTGATGATCTTGTATTTAAATCGGCCGGTTTCCAAGAACATATGGCTGATTTAAAAGTAACCTTTGAGAGTATGAGAAGGTTTGGGTTAAAAATGAAACCACCCAAGTGTGCATTTGGTGTGTAGGCTGCAAGATTCTTGAGGTTCATCGTACATGACTATGGGATAGAGATTGATGCCAAAAAGGTAGAAGCCATCAAGAAGATAGAGGAGCCGACATGCAAAAAGGATGTACAAAAGCTACTAGGAAAGATCAACTACTTAAGAAGGTTCGTAAGCAACTTGGCTGGCATGGTTGGATCTTTCATGCCCTTATTAAAGTTGAAGCATGAGCATGAGTTTACTTGGGGGGCAGAGTAGAGAGAAGCTTTCAAGAGGATCAAGACTTACTTGATCAACCCTCCATTCTTGCAAGCACCAAAGGTCAGACAAGCCTTTAGACTTTATATAGCTGCTCAAGACCAAGTTATTGGTGTTGCGTTAATTAACACAAGAGTACCAAGGTAAAGAGTTCTCTGTAGCCTACTTAAGTAGAAGACTCCTAGATGTTGAGACAAGGTATACCTTCATTGAGAAGTTGTTTTTATCTCTTTACTACGCTTGTTCCAAGTTTCGGCATTATATTCTCCCTAGTACATGTTTTGTGACTTGTCAACACGACACGGTCAAGCATATGTTTGCGAAAACCAATCTTAAGTGGCATATTAGGCAAATGGGCATACTCTTTGGTGGAATATGATCTGGTGTACAAGCCTCTTAAAAGCTTGAAAGGACAAATCATGGCTGACTTCATCGTGGAACACAGTGTACAACTTGAAGATGAATGCTTAGTTGAGGTATGTCCATGGAAACTTTACTTTGATGGATTGGTTTGTGGAAAAGGTCAGGGAGTTGGTTGTATATTGGTCTCACCCACAACACCACATATGAGCTATCAATTCGGCTAGGATTCGAATGTACTAACAACCTGGCCAAGTACGATGCATTGCTCAATGGTTTGGGGTGTTTGGTTGACATGGGAGTCAAGAACATAGAAGTTTTGGGTGACTCCAAGCTTGTAGTTCAACACATCAGCGGTGAGAACCAGTGCTTTGATGGAGCCTTGAATGACTACCGAGAACAATGCTTGGATATCATAAAAACTATAGATACTTTATGCATCAAGCACATCTTTAGAGGAGAAAACTGGAGAGCAAATATCTTAGCACAACAAGCATCAGGTTATGAGGTGAAGAGAGGAAAGTTTACCACAAAAGCAAGACCGACATTGTCTAAGGATTTGGAAACTAAGAAAAGGCAAAGCGACTCAGTCAAGAATTGGATGTCAATGCTAATAAAATGTATCAAGAATCCTAGTGAATGCAGAGACAAAAAGGTTTGGTGCCAAGCTTTGAAGTATACATTGATCAATGATGAATTGTATCGCCGAACCATAGATGGAATTATGTTAAAATGTTTGGATCAAGAACAGGCTAAAGAAGCCATGGGTGAGGTACATAAAGGACTTTGTGGTACACACCAGTAAGATAACAAAATGATGTGGATGCTAAAGAGGGAAGGATTCTACTGGTCAACCATGCAAAGTGATTGCTTCAAATACTATTGTAAAGGATGTGAAGCTTGCCAAAGATTTGGTGACATCCAGTTATCTCCAGCTAGTATGTTACATCCTATTGTAAAGTCATGGCCGTTTAGAGGATGGGCTTAGATTTCATCGGCGAGATACATCCTTCATCGTCTAAGAAGCATCGTTTTGTGTTGGTTGCAACATATTACTTCACGAAGTGGACAGAAGCCGAACCCTTGAAGAACAACACCTACAAAGAAGTAATTGGCTTTGTCTTAGAGCATATCATACATAGATTCGGCGTTCCACAAAATTTAACCACAGATCAAGGAGGATCTTTCTTATCATATCAGTTTAGGGAATTTGTCGAGTGTTTTAAGATAAAATTGTTAAATTCTTCACCGTATATGCTCAAACTGATGGACAAGCCGAGGCTAGCAATAAGATCTTTATCAGGCTTATTAAGAAGAAGATAAGGAAGAATCCAAAGAGGTGGCACGAGACTTTGAGTGAGACATTGTAGGCTCACATGATCTCCAAGCATGGTGCTGATTTATTTGATGAATCGTGACTAAAAGAGTGTTTTTTGACATGTGTTGGGTGTTCAAATTGACAATATGTTTGACAGGTGAAAAGTGCAGAAAAACAAGGTGCGGGAGGTTATTTTATCTTGGGAACCCAAGGTGCGGGTATTCGGATGGAAGAGTCGGCCAAAAACAAGATCTACCTTGCGGCCGCAAGATAAAAGTGCCAAACCGCAAGAGACCGAGGCCGAAGAGAGACTTAGAGAGATCCGGGCTGAGCTCGACAATGTATCAATTAGTGTTTATTCTTGTCATTGTAAAATAAGTTCTAAAAGGTGTCAACACAACATATTCGTGTGTAAGTGTCTTAGAGGTAAGTTAGCTTAGAGTTTAAATTATAGATAGAGAGTGGTCGTGTTTAACTTGGATTCTCAAGATTTACCGAGTCTCTTTAAAGGCAGCCTTCTGCTGAGATCAATATGAACCTCGATTCCGATCAATCATCTATATCTTTACTTTTCTTCATAGTTTTAGGTAGTACATAGTTCTTTGGTGCTTTGTCGAGTAAAGTATTCAGTATTCTCTACGAAAGTGAGAAAACTATTCCGTTTGTCTCAAAAACCGTGAGTTTCGTCTAAGTTTCGGAACCTACCGTTGAAATAGAACAACAGGGAGCAGGGTGCATCAGGCGGTGGGAAGGAGGGAGGCGGCGAGGAGTTGGGTGCGTCAGGAGGCGTCGAGGGGGAAGGCACACCGAGAGGGTGGCGGGAGGAGGGCGTCAAGGAGGAGGATGGTGCGTCGGGCGGCAGGAAGGAGGACGGTAGGGGACGATGGAGAGGGAGGAGGTGGCGGGTGTTGCGAGAAGAGGCTATTGGAATGGGATGTATAGGAGCTCTCCTATTTTTGGTGCACGTGAAAACAAGAGACTAAAATGAACTTTGTATATGAGGCAACTGTTATAGGTGTTTTGGACTCACAACAACAACAACAAAGCCTTTGTCGCAAGCACGTTGGGGTAGGTGAGACATGAAACTCAACAATTTTTTACTTTTTTAAATGAAGTAAAAGAGAGGAAGAGATATAAGAGTAACAAAAAAACTAAGATTCTGGCACATGAACTGCTACTTTCTATGTAGTCCTATCATGAGCTAAGTCTCTAGATACATTTCAATCTCTCGAGTCTCGTTTTACCACCTCCTCCCAAGTCAACCTTGGTTTTCCTCTACCCCTCCTAATATTTTCTCTACCTCTTAGAATCTGACTGTTAACCGATGCTTCTGGAGGTCTCCACTGGATATATCCAAACCACCTTAGTTGATGTTGGAATAACTTCTCTTTAATCGGTGTCACCCCTACCCTATCACAACTCGCCTCGTTCCTAACTCGGTCTCTTCTTGTGTGCCCACAAATTCACTGTAGCATGCGCATCCCCATGACACTCATTTGTTGGACATGTTGCCGTCTAGTTGGCCAACATTCCACCCCATATAGCATCGCGGATCTGATCACGTCCTATAGAACTTCCCTTTTACCTTTTATGGGACCTTCCTATCACATAGGATTACAGAGGCTTGTCACCATTTTATCCACCCTACCTTGATCCTATAGCAAACATCCTTGTCAATATCGCCATTGCTTTATAGCAATGATCCTAAGTATCAAAACGTAACACCCTCAAAATCTACTACCATGCATTGCATACATTGTTCATGTAGAGAAGCATTTAAAAGAAGAAGGAAATAAAGCAAGGAATATAGAAAAAATAAATTAATAAAATGAAATAAAAATAGGAAATAATAAAAATAAATATAAAAGGAAAAGAAATAAAAAGAAAAAGAGAAAATAAATAAAAATAGCCAAACCTGGTCGCCCCTAATTTTTCCCCCAAATTCCCCCCCCCCCTCTAAATTCCTCCTCCCTAATTTCCCCTCATTTTCCCTAATTTTCTCCAATTTCCCCTAATTTCCCTTAGGGAATTTCCCCCACATTTGGGGGTGAATGTTTCCCCCAAATTGGCCGCACCAACTAGAGGGGAAACCCTAGCCGCCCTCCTCCCCTTTGGTCGCACCACATAAGCGGGGAAACCCTAGCCTCCCCCTCCCTTTTTTGGATTTTCTTTTCCCCCCAAATAATCTCAACCCTTGGTGCAAAATAAATAATTAAATCACTCCCCCTAGCTCCCACCTCTTCGCAAATTAAATCTCAGCCCTTGGATAAATGAGTTGCTAAAATCCTAGCCCCCCTAGCTATTTTCTCCCACTTATAAATAAAACCCTCCCCCTAGCCGCCACCCCCAGCCCCATAATTCCTGGTTGCCGCCCCCTCTTTCTGCTGCCAAGCCTTGTTCGTCGCCCCTGCTGAGTTTTGGCTGCCGTTGAAGCTACACCATGCCTCGCCGTCGCCGGAGAAAAAGCCCCCGACCTCCTGCCCAAGCCGCAGCTTCACCATTCTCCAATGGAAAGCCCCAGCTGCTGCCATTGCAAGGAAAAGGGTCCTTACGCAAGGAGGAGAGGAGGAAGAAGTAAGTTAGGTCTCTGTTACCCCTCTTACCACGTCGTCGTTGTGCTACGCACCCGTTTTCTCCACCCCCTGCGAGCAGAAATTTCTGCGCCTGGGCAGACCACGTTTCAGTCAAGTTTTGACGGTGGAATTGATCTACAAATCGAGTCATGATCCTAACAACGTCCACACTTGATTCCAGCAGCCTTGTTCATCACAAAACACCGTGGAAGCTTATTAAAACTTGTAAGAACACGTGCAAACTGATTTCTATAAACTGCACCATAGGAATTGCACTCATCTACCTCATTGCATCTTGAGTAAAGTTTGTGCATTATAATTGATTATTGTAATTATTATATGTGCGTGGTCGTGAGCAGAAGAACACGCTCAAGAGGCCATCCACGAGGAACTACAGCACCAAGACATCGAGATGCTTGAGCAACACGAACCGCGGGAGCAAGGCAAGTGCTCCTTTGACCATATTGAACCTAAGTTTTGAAACTATTTTGTTTGTAAAAATTGCATGCTCGTTTCAAATTGATGGGAAACCCTTTTTATAGGAATTTACTAGCTTTGTTATCTACCCTTGTCGCTGGGAAAATTGCTGAGTCGGGTATGGTCATTTTTCCTTTTTGCATCTCTTAAATTACAGGATACGGGAAAACAGAAATAAAACATGGTTTGCTACTACACTCATAAGATAAAAGGTGATGAGAACTTGCTGGTGTTTATGAGCATGGAATCGGGGAGGTCCAGGCAAGCTTGGTTCATGGATTTTTCTGAATGAGATGGTGGTTTGCTTGCCGTAGATCTAAGGACCGGTTCATGCAAGCACATGCCAGGAAAACAGTGCCACCACAAGGCCAAATATGGGTGTGGCTTAGCTGACTAGTTAGGTGTGTTGCTAGCTTGTTATGGACCATTGGATGGTGCGGGGAATGGGAGTCCAGGAGGACTGCCCCAGGAACTGCATGGCACAAGAGGGGGCCCGTGGGTGGGAGAACGGAGATTCGAGCCTGCCGGCGAAACCTCAGTGGGTCCGTACATTCTAGTAGCCCCTTTGTAAAGTCTATTTTGTGATCTCTTGGCCATACACCGACGGTTTTGTAGTGGCAAAATGGATATTCTGTCTAGTAGTCGATGGGCGACGAAATCACGAACTTTTGGGTAAAGTGGTGTCACCTCTGTAGAGTGTAAAACTATCACGATAGCCATGCTTCCGGTTACAAGCACCTGGCCAACATCCATGATTAGAGGCAAAACTTGGGATGGTTATTCGGAACTGGTTTTGGGGACTGTTTTCGGTCATGACAATGAGTTTGGTTTCGGTTCTATAAAAATGAAATGGTCTTGATTATTTATGAGTATTAGATGAACTTGAGGAGACTTGATTAATGATGAATTATGATGGAGGGATGATGATTTACTTGGTTATTTTGGGATTTAACTCACCTAGAGATAGTTGCTGTTTTTATCATGTTGTAAAATAAAATTTGCTTGCTGTAATGAAACCATTTATTTCCTACATTGTTGTAAGCTACATGTCATAGTTTCCTGCACTTGCTGAGTACGACATGTACTCAACCTTGCATTCCCACATATGTATCAGCTACAGGAGAAGAATACTTCGAGGAACATATGGAGTACTAGGCGTGCGCACTACCGTCAACATGCCTGTGGAGTCAGAGTGGAGCCCCATCGTCATTATTGATTTTTCCGCTGCCGTTTAGAGTCTTCTGCTGCTAAATAAGTTAGACATTCATGATTGAGTCATTGAGTTATTGTAATAAGGTACTTAAACACTATTCGTATGTGGTTATATTCTGAATTCAGTGTGTGATAAAGCTGTGTATGAGTGATGAACCTCCTGGGCACACATGCGCATAACTTGGTTCATTTTCCAAACTGATTGTCACACAAAGAGTCCCTCTTAGGTACTATTTGTCCTTGTACACTAACATTTCCCTCTTAATAACCAACACCACTAAAGTCACATTCATATACTCGGTCTTCGTACTACTATGTCTAAATCCCTTGGACATTAAAGTTTGTCCGCATAATTCAAATTTCTTAATAACACCATATCTAGTTTCATCTACCAACACTACATCATCGGCAAAAAGCATGCACCAAGGGATATCCCCTTGTATATCATTTGACACCTCCTCCATCACTAAGGAAACGATGTATAGTCTCAAAGCTGATCCTTGATGTAGTTCTATCATGATAGGAAATGTATCAGTCTCACAATAACTTATACACACACTTGTCACAATATTATTGTACATATCCTTGATAAGAGCCATGTACTTTGTTGGCACTTTATGTTTCTCTAGCTTCCACCACATGACCAGTCTTGGTATCTTGTCATATGCCTTCTCCAAGTCAATGAACACCATATGTAGGTCCTTCTTCTGCTCCCTATATCTCTCTATAAGCTGATGAAGAAAGAAAATCGCCTCCATAGTAGACCTCCCAGGCATAAAACTAAACTGGTTTTTAGTGACATTGGTCACTCTTCTCAAGCGGTGTTCAATCACCCTCTCCTAGAACTTCATAGTATGACTCACAAGCTTAATCCCTTGGTAATTAGTACAACTTTGAATAGCTCCTTTATTATTGAACATATGTACTAATATACTTCTCCTCCACTCTTCAGACATCTTGTTTGACTGAAAAAAGTGGTTCAATAGTTTTGTGAGACATACTATTGCCACATCCCCAAGGCATCTCGACACCTCAATAGGGACATCACCAGGGCCAAGGGCCTTTCCCCCTTTCATCCTTTTTAAGGCCTACTTAACCTCAAACTCTTGTATCCTCCGAACGAATCGCCTGTTGGAGTCATCAAAGGAGTCATCCAGCTCGAGCAAAATGCTCCCATTCCCATCATTGAATAGCGCATTAAAGTAATATCACCATCTATTCTTAATCTCTTCATGCTTCACTAGAATGTGATCTGTCTTATCTTGGATGCATTTAACTTGATTAAAATCCCTCATCTTTCTATCGCGGATTTTTGCCATCTTGTATATGTCCTTTTCACCTTCTTTTTTCTCTAATCTCTCGTATAACTCATCATAGGCCTGTCCTCTTGCTTTACTTATAACCCGCCTTGCATTTTTCTTGGTTTCTTTGTACTTCAGCATGTTTCTTGTGCTTCTATCATGATGTCAACTCTTATAGCACTCCTCCATAATGGCCTTTTGTACATCCTCATTCCACCACCAAGTGTCTTTATCTACAAGTTTCTTTCCTTTTGTCACACCAAACACCTCACTAGCTACCTTCCTAAAGCAAGTTGCCATCTTCACCCACATACTATATGCATCTCCATCTCCCCCTAGGGTCCTTCTGTGATCACCCTGTTTTTAAAGGATTCTTGTGATTCTCCTTTCAACTTCCACCACTTGGTTTTTGTGATTTTGACACCTTTGTCCTGCAAAACACGTGTATGGAAGCGAAAGTCAACTACCACAAGCTTATGTTGTGTCACGACACACTCTCTGAGGATCACCTTACAATCTAAACACGTCCGTATATCACTTATCCTAGTGAGGACAAAATCAATCTGGCTAGAGTGCTGGGCACTACGAAAGGTCATTAGGTGAGATTGCCTCTGTCTAAAGAGGGTGTTAGCTACCAACATATCATAGGCTACAGTAAAGTGTAGGATGTTCTTACCCTCCTAATTTATATCACCGCATTCAAAGCTTCCATGTACTCCCTCAAATCCTACATTAGTTGCACCCACATGACCATTCCTATGAGGAGTTTCTCAGTTAGCGGTACACTACTAACCATATACTCCAAGTCCTCCCAAAATTGCCTCTTAGCACTAATGTTGAGCCCAACTTATGGGGCATAAGCACTGATAACGTTCAAGACAATGTCCCCAATAACTATCTTAATTAAGATGATCCTATCCCCTCATCTTCGAACATCCACTACTCCATCCTTGAAACTCTTATAAGAACAACTACGTCATTCCTAGGCCCAGCCAATCTAGAATACCAAAGCTTGAAACCGGTATTCTCTTCTTCTCTCGCCTTTTGACCCGCCAATCTAGTCTCTTGTACACAAAGGATATCTACTCGTCTCCTAATGGCAACATGTACTAACTCACATAGCTTCCCCGTCAAAGATCCTACATTCCAACTACCCACCTGAAACCGAAACCTATTTTTCTCAGCTAGCTTCCTTGCGCTTTGCACCCGTCAAGTAAGATGCAAAGACCCTTGCTCACTTATCACTACATTCGGACGATGATTTAGCGCTCCACTAAGGTGGTGGCTATCCGGTCCTTGCCCATTTAACATGTAACATCCTGTTTTCCTACGAGTTAATAAACCAATCTTATATCAATATTCCAAGCATGTGTATGTAAATATATGCACACGCACACATGCTTAAGAAAAACCAAGAGCTAGACATAAGAAATAGAAAAAGAAAGGTAAATATAAATGAGATCAACCAGATAGTTCTTAATACACTGACAAATATAATAACCCGTCTCCCTTTCTGTCCCCGGGCGCTGTTGCACACGCCGTCCTACTGTCGACCTGTTTGCTCACTCAAACACTACCACACCTGCTTGTGCCATCTACTTAGCTTCAAGTTAGCTTCAAGTTGAGCTGCAGGATTCACAACTCTAGGGCCCTCCTCACTGCTCATGCGTTAATGATGATCAGCACCATTATACCCACTGTCGAGCTGTTGCCTCACCTCTGTGCCTTGCTGAGGCATTGTCCATGAAATCCAATCGACTAGGCCGCACCATGTGCTGGAACTTCTCAAGCAGGTTGACCAGAGAATATGACGAGCAGACAAGCACTGCACAAGCTGTTGCCCCACCTCTGTGCCTCGCTGAGCCGCTGTCCATAGAGTTCAATCAACTGAGCCTGTGCTGGAACCCTCAAGCAGGTTGACCAGAGCACAGTGATGAGCAGACACCCACTGCCGAAGCTGTCGTCTCGCCTCTGTTTCTGGCTGGGCCACAGTCCATAGAGTCCAATCAACTGAGTCTGTGCTTGGACTCTTCAAGCAGGTTGACCAGAGCACAGTGATGAGCAGACACCCACTGCCCATGTTGTTGCCTTGCCTCTGTGCCTCGCTGAGCCGCTGTCCATGGAGTCCAATCGACTGCCATGTGTTGAGACTCATCAAATAGCTTGCTCAGAGCAGATGGCCGCTGCCTAAGCCATCGCCTACCCTCTGTGCCTCGCTCAGCCACTGCCCATGTAGTTCCATCGAGTGAGCCACACCAGGTGCTAGGACACCTACAGCAGCTTGTTCAAAGTACAGTGGCGAGCAGAGTTCCGTCGCATCATGTGACACCCAGTTCCAAAAATGAACCAAGTGAATGCATATGTGTGCCCAGGATGTTCATCACACATACGCACTTCGTAAACTCAAATTCAGAATATAACCATGTACAAATAGTGTTTAAGTACTTTATTATGTTGACTCATTGTCTCACTCATGAATGTCTAACTTATTTAGCAGTGGAAGACTCTAAACGACAGTGGAAATGGCTAAGAAAACAGGCTCCAACTTCAACTCCACAGACATGTTGAACGCCTAGTACTCCACCTGTTCCTCGAAGTACTCTTCTCCTGTAGCTCATTTATATGTGAGAATGCAAGGGTGAGTACATGTCGTACTCAGCAAGTGCGGGAAAAGTATGACATGTGGCTTACAACAAGATAGAGAAATAAAAAAGTTCATTGCAGCAAGCAAATTTTATTTCACAAACATGGTAAAAACAACAACTATTTCTAGGTAATTTAAATCCCAACATATCCAAGTAAATCATTATCCCTCCATCATTATTCATTATTAATCAAGTCTCAACTAGCCAATACTCTTTCTCAATTACTTCTCATACTCATAAATATTCTTAACCATCTTATTTTCATAGAACCGAAACCAAACACATTTTCATCACTACGGGAAAAACACAAATTCACGATGGCCAATTTTCACGACGGTGGAAAACAGCCGTCGTGAATAATGGTCTTATTCACGATGGTTGAACTATACCATCGTAATTTATTCACGATGGTGCCTGTCCCTGTCGTGAATAATGGTATTATAAACGAGGTTGCACCGCACCGTTGTAAACATGCTCTATACTTATCAGTCACGCGGCCGCCCGCCTGCCCTACTCACGCGCCCGACTCACTCACCGCCGCCGCTGCTCGCCCCGCCGCCACGACGCCGCATATCCCCTCGACGTGCTGCCTCGCCCCGGACGGGCCGCCGCAAACGCTGCCCCGCCAGTCGCGGCGCCGCCCCGCCCTGAACCGGCCGCTGCCAATGCTGCCCCGCCCGCCAGACGCCCCAGCACCCCACCCCGGCCGCCCCCCGGCACCGGCTCATCCGGCCCCCTGCCGCTGCCCCGGCCGGCCCCCCGCCGCCGGCCCCAACCACCCCGCCCGACCCGGCCGGCCCCCCGTGGCCGGCTCCGACCGCCCCGCCACCGACCCGGCCCCGCCCCGACCCATTGAGTTTTTTAATTAGTTTTAATTAATTAGCATAGTTTAGTTTAATTTAGTTTAGTTTAAATAGTTGTAATTAGGTTAGTTTAATTAGTTTAGTTTATAATTAGTTTAGTTTAGTTTAGTTTGTAATTATATTTTAATTAGTTTAGTTTAGTTTAGTTTAATTACTTTAAATTAGTTTAGTTCAGTTTAGCTTATTCACGACGGCGCATCGGCACCGTCGCGAATAAGTGCCTAACTTACACCCGCGTGCGGCCGCCCCACTCGCTCATTCGACTCTCGCGCCGCCGCCGCTCTCCACTGCTCCCACGCAGTCGCCTGCTTGCGCTGCCGCCACTCCCATGCCTCCCGGCCCTGCCCACTATTGCCGGCTCCCGCCCCGGCCTCGCTCGCCGCAGCCGGCTCCCGCCCCGGCCCCGCCCGCCGCTGCCGGCTCCCTACCTGCCCCACCTGCCGACTCCTTGCCCGCCCCGCCGCTGAGAGTGACCAAGGACGTGCTTTTGACGAGTTAGGTACGGGGTCTGGATCTGGTCATAATTTTGACAGCATAACCCTAATGTTCTCTGCTGCACCATTTTTGGGCGTGCAGTTGGAGAACAGCGGGGTTATGCTGCCAAAATTTCGTCCGGATTCGGACACCGTGTCTCGTCATAAGCACGTTACCTCGGTCACTCTTAGGTGGGTTTAGGACCTATCTGCCTAGTTGTAGGGGCCACGACAAGACATAAAAATGTACTAATAATGATTTGTCCACTTCCAAGGTATAACCTCAGACATGGCTGAAGACCGGACTTCGATGTATTCTGGTTAGAAAAAGAATGGGCATCACTCAGAGGAGTGGTTCACAAAGACAGATGCTTTTATACAATGAGCTTTTTCATTGTGCAACAGCAGCAAGGTGCGGTGCCCATGTATCAAATGCCAGAATGCAAAAAATTTCGACAAGGTGACGTTGACGTTTCACTTTTGTCGAAACGGTTTCATACAAAAGTATGAGGTATGGTACTTCAACGGTGAGACACGTTCTGAAGTTGTAGAAGATGAAGTGGTGGATGATAGCATGGGAGTCGATAGGATGGATGAGATGCTTGAAGCCATAGATCCTGAGTTGACGGGGGATGCTACTACAACGGAGGTTGAAACGTTCTTTAAGCTTCTCAAAGCTTCAGAAGAGCTGCTGCATGAACACACAAAAGTGACTCTTCTTAATATCATGACCAGACTTATGGCAATTAAGTCTAAGTATTTCTTCTCCAACAACTGTTACAATGATCTCATCAAATTGATCAGCGATATCCTTCCTCAACCGCATAAAGTGCCGAAAGATATGTACCAGTCCAAGAAATTGATTTCTGGTCTTGGTATGAAATATGAGAAGATTGATGTCTGCCCAGACAACTGTATGCTTTTTTGGAAAGAGCACGCCAATGAGAAGAAGTGCTTACAATGTGGCAAATCGAGGTTTGTTGAGGTTGATAATGACGAAGGAGAGTGTGTACAGACTGAAGTCACGCATAAGCAGCTTCGTTACTTGCCCGTCACACCTCGGTTGAAGTGTTTCTTTCTCTCGAAAAGAACTACCATACATATGAGATGGCACAAAGAAGGTGTACGTGAGAACCTCGGAGTCATGGTGTACCCGTCCGACAGTGAGGCATGGAAGGTGTTGGATCACTTCGATCCAGATTTCGCCAATGATGCAAGAAATGTTCGCATCGGGTTAGCTACAGATGGCTTGTCACCGTTCAGTACAAACACCACACCAGACTCATGTTGGCCCGTGTTCGCTATTTCATAAAACTTACCGCCATCTCTCTGTATGAAGTATGAATTCATGTTCCTTTGCCTCATCGTTCCTGGATCAGATCATCCTGGTTCATGACTCAACCTGATGTTGAAGCCGTTGATTAAAGATTTGAAATTGTTATGGACAGGAATCAAAGCGTACGATTGTCACAAAAATCAGAAATCCAATCTTTGAGCTGCATACTTGTGGCCTGTTCATCATTTTCTAGCATACGGCATGTTTTCCTGCTGGAGTACTCATGGTCGTTTGACAGGCCCGATATGTGCTACGGACACGGAATGTTTTCGTCTTAGTCATGGTGGCAAGATATGTTACATCGATTGTCATCGACGTTGGGTACCTCCGAAACACATGTTCAGACAATAGATGAGTGCCTTCAGAAAGAACATTGTTGCCACAAAAGGACCACCGCAATGTTTGAACGGGTCAGATATATTATCCATGTTGGACAAGCTAGTGCCAGATGAAAATCGTCTTGGATATTTTGTTGGTTATGGAGAGGACCACAATTGGACTCATGTATGTGTATTATGGGAACTACCGCATGTAAAGTCCTTAATTCTAATGCATAACATTGATGTCATGCACCAGGAGCATAATATGAGTGAATGCATCATAAGCACATGCTTGGATGTGATGGGCAAAACAAAAGACAATATTAAGGCTCGAAAATATTTGGCAGAGGTTTGTAACCGTCCAAGTCTTGAGCTATCTGAAACTGGTGGCAAACCACGCGCTACTTTCTATCTTAGACCTAAAGAAAAGAAAGAAGTCTTGCGGTGGTTGAAAAAGTTGAAACTCCCAGATGGTTATGCTGCTAGCCTGAGACGAGCTGTGAATGTGAAGACGGGAAAGCTCACTGGGTTGAAAAGTCATTATTATCACATAATCACAGAAAGACTTTTGTCGGTTATGTTTCGGGGCTACCTTGACGATGCACTGTGGAAGGTGTTAGCCGAGCTGAGCTATTTTTATAGACAGCTTTGTGCTAAAGAAATCACAAAGGAGATGACAGAGAAGTTGGAAAAGGAGATGCCAGTTTTGGTATGTAAGATGGAAAAAGTTTTCTCTCCAGGGTTCTTCAACCCAATGCAACACCTCCTAATCCATCTTCCATATGAAGCTATAGTGGGTGGCCCTGTTCAATATTGGTGGATGTACCACACTGAAAGAGAACTCAGGTGTCTTAAACCAATGGTTCGCAATAGAGAAAGGGTTGAAGGATGCATCACCGAAGCATTTACATTTCAGGAGATAGGCTACTTCTCAAGTGTTTACGTTGCAGAAGAACACAATGTTAATGCTCCTACGTTGCGATATAATGTCGATGAAGCACCCCCTTGTAGCGACCTCTCCATTTTTCAAACGAGAGGTACTACCGTTGGTAGTAGCATGAGCTACGACGCCACAACAGAAGAAAAGACGGCTGCTTTGCTCTATATGTACGCTAATATAGATAGGATGGACAAATACTTCAAGTAAGTGTTTGTTCACCAACTATACTAATTGGTACAAATTTGCCATACATATATTCTAATCATCATTTTTTATTATATATGTAGTGAGTTTGGTCGCCAAAATTTGAAATATAAGCATCAACCTACGAGCAAGCAAGTAGAAACGATGTGACATTATGAACTAAATGGAGGGCCTAACTTTCAATCTTCGTTTAGAGATCATGTAATGTTTTCTTGTCTTTATTCTCATATGACTTACGAGTATTGCACGATATAGTCTTCTAACGTCTATATTTTGGATAGTGCAAAAAAGATGTCGGTGTCCATGAGGACTTGCGTCATCTGTCCTACTAATCCATTAAAGTTAGAAGCTATGGTCAATACGACGTCAATGGTTTTCGATTCCGTTCAACTGAATTTGAAGCTCTTCGTTCTCTTGCGGCAACTTGTAATACCGTTGTTGTGACTACGGCTGTTGACGCCAAAGGACGGGAAACTAATTATTACGGGATCATTAAAAGTGTCCTTGAATTCAGTTTCGCCGGGAATAAGGAGCTTAAAGTAGTATTCTTTGACAGCGAATGGTTTGACAACAATAACGGAACTCGACATAACCAATTTGGTATGATAAAAATCAAACACAACGAACGGCTACGAGGCCACGACACCTTCGTCCTTGCATATCATGTCCAACAGGTGTATTATTTACATTATCCATGCAAAAATCTACATGCTTGGTGGGTTGTACACAAGATGGATCCTCGTGAGCAGTTATATACACCAGATGATGCTGGGTACCAAGATAGTTTGTTGAACGTTGAGATTGATGAGGTTTACCAAGAACAAGAGTTGTCGGACACTTTTGTCATTGAACCTGGTCTAGGTCTTGATGAGTTAGTTGGAGATGATCAAGATTTAGAGACTCGTGAAATACGAAAATGAAAACGAAAAACAATCACGACAGAAGATCGGTGGTCCGGATTAAGGAGTAGATTTTATGGTCATGATACTGATGAATTTTGAAATAGATTTCAAGTAATGTCTTATATATTTTCAAGTAACGTCTTATATCTCTTCTTTCACCTTATATATTTTCCATTACATTCATTAACAATTTTCCTTTTCAATAGGATGTCGTCGAGCAGTGGTAGAGGAAACGGAAAGGCGAGGAGTGTAGCTAGAGGTTTCTTGCGTAGGGTAGCTGACGTCTTTCACGGCAGTATGTCTAGCGGACTTTCTGCTAGACGGGCTGCTTTGATGAGTTAGCTACCAAAGCTGAGAGGCGCAGCAGTCGCCTTACAGCGGTCAGACGAGGTAAACAACATTTTGTGAATCTTATAATGTCAATAATTACTTCATTCATCTACATTAGATTCTTTTAAATTATCAAGAAGACTCTAGGTCCGAGGACTCAGAGAAGAGGGGTCCTCTGCAGCCAGCACAGGCTGACCACCCTTCGGGGTCGGGTAGCCAGCCTGTGGACTCTTCCAGTGACCACTCCTCCGGGTCACCTGACGTCGAGCCACCTCACAGGGGTCGGACTAGGAGGAGTCACTATGTGGCTCCTCCTCCAGCTCTTGCAAACCCAGATGAGCGGATAGTTATTCGTCTGGTTGGCGATATGTAAGTAAATCTCTAAGTCTTCAATTTAGCTTATTTTAGTGTTATAGATGTATTGATTTATCATTCTCTATCAAGTCTTGGTACGATGACTCGTTCGCGGGTCAAGAACACCACAAGCAGGTGAATAGTGTCCTCGGGTGGCTTATCCGTTTGCACTACCCCGGTGTAGTGAACGGTGTTCCCGCCACGTCATGGGCCGATTACGCCACTGCCCAGCACGTTACTCACGGCAACCAACAGGAGGCTATGTGGTCCGACTTCATGGTAAGCATGAATTATATATTTCTGTAATACAAGTCTATAATATGGTTAATACCAATGATGTATAAATATGTTTTTTAGGCACGGTACCTTTTGGAGGACGAGGCCGAGGTGGACTACGCCAGAACCGTGTTCCAGAAGAACGCTCGGAAGCTCGTTACGCAGTCGCTATTGAATGCAAGAATTCAAGCGACGAGAGCGTACCTGAAGCTGCATCCGGAAGAGGGCGAGCTGGGGGCATTCAGGAATGTGGCTCCCAGGTACTTGACGGCGGAGCAGTATGCAGAGGTAAATTCTAAAATATTTATTTTAAAATGTGGAAGAAGCACAAGGACAAATAGTACCTAGAAGGGACTCTTTTCGATACTTAGGATCAATGTTACAAAGTAATGGCAATATTGATGAGGATGTTTGCCACAGGATCAAGATAGGGTGGATGAAATGGCGACAAGCCTCTAGAATCCTATGTGATGGGAAGGTCCCACAAAAGCTAAAAGGGACGTTCTATAGGACAGTGATCAGAACCGTTGTGATGGCCTGGAGGACCTCGTCGGGTGGTGCCGTGCGATGCGGCACCCAATAGCATACGGTCGAGGAGACACCATATTACAATAATCTGTTTTGCGGAAGCGTGTAAAGAGTGTTTTACAAATAATTATCTCAAATATTACTACAGCGGAAGACTATAACTCTCACGACTCATTTGTAACTTAGCAACAAAGAAAAAGTCCAGCCCGCGGACGTTTCTTACTAGCAACACGAAGAACAAATCGCAGCAGCGAGGATGCTCTTGAGTAACCACTCGGAGGTTTCCGAGTCTCATCGGCACCCCTTCTCACAAGCATGAAGTAAATACCTGCAAAACAACTCGGATAGCATCCGTGAGCATAACGCTCAGCAAAACTTAACCGTCAACCCTAATCATGAAACTCTACATGAGGGTATAACATATAGTGGGATAGCATAATGCAAAAAGAACTTGCCTAAAAGTGAATCCTTACTTTCAGGTATTACTTGCAGCAATTTAAATGTAACCTTGGGCACGCCACATCGGGAGTCCACAATTAAACAAGAAACACTTTCCCCGATGTAATTTGCTCACGGTGGAAATGTATCGAGTTTGCACTAGTATATTCATAAAAGACATCATCTCAAACTAGTATGAACTTCAAACCACAATGATTAGTTCTTATCTCAATTGCATGTTCTTACTACGTCACGACTGCGAGAACAAGTATGCTCAGTCCTTTTCCGCCAGCAACGGTGATTCTAATCAATAACACCCGGACTACACGACACGTACGCCCGTACTCGATGTTGCCTACAGCAACCATCACTGACATCGTATGTGGCACCTTTCCCTCATTTCACCCATGTTGAATCGATCAAATCGCCCTGTACAGTAGCCACTCTCATGGTACACCTACTGACATGAGATGTCATGAGAATGTTACCCACATACTGCGCACCGGCCCTCTCGCCTGAGGCAACCTGAAAAGGCTCAACACAAGCTTCCCGAGGTAAATTGATTTACTGGGTCCCATATAGCCAGCATGAGTCCGGTACACAACTCAAACTTGCTCAACAGGGCCGCATACGAATCGGTCCTTGACCGACATGGACAGGTCTATAGCACCCAGGCCCCAATGTCCTGCTGCCCCAACAACCTGTCGGTCTCAACTTTAACTTGCTAACAATTTTCTGAACCAATCCCGTATGCCCCTGTTTTCCTGATCATGCGAGTAGCATCTCACCACTCGACTTCTACCGAACCTTACTTAAGCATGGCAGTTATACATGATGAAAATACACCTACCCAATACTCCATGGGTTCATTTGGTCATGCAAGAGGAGTACCAAAGCAACTAGACCTAATGCACATTTCATATCCTAACCGAAATAGTGAATACAAGTAAAAACTTAAAAGCTGTTAAATGCAAACCGGAGCTTGCCTGTTTTGCAGGGTAGTGGTGTATATAAGCAGTTAGTTATCCTTGCTGATCAATCCCTTGATCCTCAAGAGTTTGATCCACTTCAATGAATCACTCCTTCGAATCCCCTTCGTCGTGAATCCTAATGACATGTATATGCACAAGTTTTACAATGCAATTGAAAGAATTAAAGATTTGAGTTCTTAAGAAGAGAGGCTGTGTGGAAATGATAGATTAGCTTTTGTTGCCTCTGTTGTGCAAAGAAACAGGAATGAACCGAATTTGTCTTAGTGTTTTAGTTATACATTAACTAACTTTCCTAATGAACATAAGAGATGAGCTGAAAAGATTTTAATGCAACTTAAGAACAAGAACTCCAATGGCTTCAAAACTTTTACAGCATGTTCTATACTACCTAGGGATTTAGCTTGCCAAATGGCAGCTAAAGTGGGAAGAATATGTGTCTACCTTAATTCCCACAAGAGTCTTATGTATTTTCCCACATACATAAGCATGGTAGAACAAGGACAGGGAGTTCTAAGGCTCAACTTGAGCTGATAATTTACATGTGAGTTCCTGGTCACATGATAGTAATTTGATCCAAAATTTTGACCTTTTACTTGAGTAGTTCCTCCAGAACAATTCCTTAAGCATTTCTAATTAAAATAATAAATTCTGGAGTAATTTGCATTTTCATGCCCAATTCAGTGAACTAAAATTTCGAGTATGTCTCAGAGAGTTTGCCTAAAGTTTCTCATGATTTTTGGAGCTATGATTTGCCTAGAATGGATTTACAAGTGGGCAACATTTTCTGAAAATGTTTCTGGACACTTATGAACACAGCAGTTTGTATTTAGCAAATTCCTAGTCAAATCATCTTCAAATGAGCTGAAAATTTTGAAGAAGGTCCAAAATATACTAAAGAATATTCTGGCAAAATTTGAGAATTTTTTGATGAACCAAACTCCCTCAATAATTCTTTTTCAGAAAATATTCAAAGAATTTTTCCAGAATTAATATTGACTTTCATACAAATTGGGTTTCATATTTGGATAGACCTTTGCAAAATGAATCCAACCCAATTTGAATCACTTAATTTGAAGGTTCCTACACAAATATATGATTTTCCAAAGTTGGAACACAATCTGGAATTGTTTTACCACTGGAAATCAGTTGGGCCCACGTGTTTAAACTCCAGCCACTCAGAATTGAGCCACACCGGTTCACAGGGTTCCAGCACACTCTCACAGAGGATCCAAGAGCCACAGGAGATCCAAATTTTAAAATTAGGTCACTGACACATGGGACCCGCCCGGTCTTCTTCTTCCTACCATTTCTTTCCCGCGCCGGCGCGCTCTCCCTCGCCGGTCCGACGCCGAAGTTGGCCGGCTCGACGTTTCCAGCCGCGGCCCGGGCGGGTTTGACACCAGTGGGTTTAGGAGGTCGGGGAACACGATGGTGGCTCTAGCTCTAGCTGCTGGTGGCCGGAATACCATCGGCGACGTGCGGCGGCCTCGGGTGCACTTTGGCGCCGTCGGCCGGCCTCTCTTGCTCGCCAACAGCTCATCCAACTAGCTCTACAGCACCAGGACACTACTGGAAAGATCGACAAGGCCTCAAACTAGCTCAGAAACGGCTACAAGTAGGTCGGCACCGTGCGCCCGATCAGTTCCGCCGAAGAAGCGCTCGGAAAACCTCAAAATCCGTCGCTCCGATTAGGTTTGAAGCCATGGTTGCTAAAAGGAAAATGATCGCCGGCTAGTCCAGCCCGTGTGTGCAGAGTTTGATGATCTAAGAAGGATTGTTGGGTGAGAATTATGGAGATTATTTCTGGAACGTCAGTTTGAAGCAGCCGGGACAAAATTCCCGAATTCGCCGGCGAGAGCTCATGGCTTGGCTTGAGCTTCGGGTGGAAGCAGTGTGGAGTCTGTGCACCCCCTTTGCCATCCTTGCTTGGCCGTGACAGCCGCTGTAGTGCGCTGTCCACGTGCGCCCGGTTGGCGGCTGTTTTAGGTCGCCGCGGAGGGAGGTCGGTCTAGGGCTAGGGAACCCGTATCTCGGGCTGTTTTGTGCCAAGGAAGTGGAGGATGTGTGCGCCCTGCTTTGTTGCAGCTCGGAGTTGAGGTGAGCGTGAGGTTTGTGTTCCCGGATGCTCACCAAGGTGAGGCGGTGTGAGGAGGGCTCTGTTTGTGTGTTGTTTGTGAGGAGGAAGCCAAAGCATGATTGGCTCGGCTGTGGAGTAGTCGATCACGCCGAGAGGGAATGAAACAGCCACCCTGGTGCCAGCGCGAGGGAAACCCACGGGAGGTGGCGGTGCGGCAGCAACGGTGTCGCTGGGGTGCACCCCCCCCCCCCCCCCCCCCGTTGAAGTGGAGAAACAGAGACCCACAACTTCAATTGCTTTGGTTGCAAGTCACAAGTCTAGCTCAATGACATGTGGGTCTCCCACTTTCCTCCTCCCGAAAGATCTTCTCAGTTTAATCTCTCAAATTCCAAAGTTTTGAAGTTTAAAAGTGACTAGGATTTGAATGCGCCAAATTCAGTTTGAATTTGCATTGCAAATTTGAATTCGGTTTGAATTTGCAAAGGCTCATATTCCCTTCCTTTTTAGCCCACTCTAAAAATGAAAAGTTTTGCCTCCTAGTTTCCTCAAAGTCAAAAGTATAGGGCTGCACGAGTATTCAATGTTTTGGCCACACTTGCGTGAATTTTGAATTTGAAAATTCTGATTTTTAACCTTCATGCAAATAAATGTTTAGGTCCATATTGGTTCAACATATTCAAATGAACATGTGAGCCTCTTTTTCGATGAAGATCCAGGAACAACTTTGCGTGAAGAAAAGTTTTAGCAAGTCCCATTTTTCATGAATTTGCAACACCTAGACTTCAAACTTCGGTTTATTCATGTATACTTTGGGTACTTTTACATTGCTCCCCCTTAAAAGAATCTCGTCCCGAGATTACAAAAGAAGAACGAGACGGGAGAGGTAATTACAAACTGTACAAAGATAAAAGTTCCGGATAATTTGTGTGGAGGTAATCTTCACTTTCCCACGTCGCCTCTTCCTCGGTATGATTACTCCACAGCACCTTGTAAAGCTTTATCGTCCGGTTCTGGGTTACCTGAGTCTTTTCATCTACAATCTGAACCGGTCGCTCGGTGTAGGTAAGATCCGGTTTCAACTCGTCGATTTTCTCGGTGCGGACAGCAGCGATAAATTTGAGGCACTTCCGCAGCTGTGACACATGAAATACATCATGAACATCCGCAAGGCTTGCCGGTAATTCCAGCTGGTAGGCTATGGGTCTGCACTTCTCTGTGATAGCAAAAGGACTTATAAAGCGGGGAGCAAGTTTCCCCTTTACACCGAACCGGTGAATGCCCTTCATAGGAGATACACGAAGGTACACGTGTTCTCCGATGTCAAAATGCAATGTCCTATGCCTTTGATCAGCGTAGCTCTTCTGTCGGGATTGTGCAGCCTTTAAATTCTCTTGTATCAACCGAACTCGGTCTTCGGCTTCTTTCACAAGATCAATCCTGAACAGTACTCTTTTGCTGGATTCACACCAATTTAGTGGTGTGCGACATTTCCGGCCGTAGAGAACTTCATATGGTGCCATTTTAATACTTGCTTGATACCCGCTGTTGTATGAAAACTCCGCCAAGGGTAAGTGATCATCCCAATTCCTACCGTGGTGGATGGCACACGCTCTCAACATGTCTTCCAGTACTTGGTTCACCCTATCCATTTGTCCATCAGTTTGAGGGTGATATGCGGAGCTCCTAATCAGCTTGGTGCCCAACGAGGCGTGCAGCTGCTCCCAAAAACGAGCAACAAACACCGCACCCCGATCTCAAACGATGGTCTTCGGGACACCATGTGAGCATATAATTCTTGAGATATATGACTCTGCATATTGCTTGGCCCGATAATGAGTGTTCACCGGTATGAAATGAGCTGATTTCATCAACTGGTCGACGATCACCCAAATCGAGTCATGTTTCCGGGATGTGAGTGGTAATCCGACGATGAAATCCATACTCTGATCCTCCCATTTCCATGCTGGTATCTTCAATGGTTGTAGCGATCTGGCTTTCCGAATATGATCAGCCTTGACCCGTCTCCACGTATCACACTCGGATACGTATTTAGCAATTTCCCGCTTCATCCTCGTCCACCAAAATTTCTGTTTCAAATCTTGGTACATCTTGTTGCTGCCGGGATGAATGGAAAACTTTGACGGGTGGGCTTCATCCAAGATCTTCTTCCGGAGTTTCATATTACGCGGTACCACCATACGGTCGTTGAACCATAGCGTATTGTGCTCATCCTTCTAGAAACACTTGACCTCTCCGTTGTCTAGTCTTTTCCGTATGTGAGACGTACCCCTGTCTCTCCTTTGAGCCTCAACGTTCTCTTCTCGGACCGTTGGAATGAGCGCGACATTATAAAGCGCTCCATACGCAATGACACGAATACTTGGTTCCTCATCTTCCAACTCAGCAATCGCCAAGTTGTGAACGTGGGCTTTCCGACTAAGCGCGTCGGCAACCACGTTCACTTTTCCTGGATGGTAGTGGATCTCGATTTCATAATCTTTTATGAGCTCCAACCATCTCATTTGTCTCATATTCAGCTTCCTTTGTGTGAAGATATACTTCAAGCTTTTATGGTAGGAGTAGAGGTGGACAAGATTGCCAAGTAAATAATGCCTCAACATCTTTAACGCCAACACCACAGCAGCAAGATCGAGATCTTGAGTTGGATAATGCTGCTCGTGGTTTCACAGTTGACGAGACCCATAGGCGACTACAAGCCCTTCTTGCATCAGAACATAACCGAGACCGATGCCGGATGCATCACAATATACAACAAATGGCTTCGTCGTGTCCGGCTGAGCAAGAACTGGAGCTGTTGTGGGATGTTTAACCAGAGTTTTGAATGCGGCTTCACATGCTGCATTCCACATGTATTTCGTGCCCTTCTTCAGCAGCTCCGTCATTGGTTTAGCAATTTTTTAGAAGCTCGGAATGAACTTCCAATAATACCCCGATAAACCTAGAAAACTTCGGACCTCGTGCACTGATTTGAGAGATTCCCACTTGAGCACTTGTTCAATTTTGCTAGGGTCCACGGCAATGCCCTCTGCTGAAATAATATGGTCTAGAAAATGCACTTGATCAATCCAGAACTCGCACTTGCTCTTGGCATATAATTTGTGCTCCCTCAACCGTTGTAGCATGATACGCAGATGTTCAGTGTGCTCTTCTTCTGACTTGGAGTAAACCAAGATGTCATCGATGAATACCACGATGAACTTGTATAATGTGAGGGCCCGTCGTCCCGGTTCATGAGGACGGGACACCTCGCCCGGGGATCGCATTGGGTGGTGCCATGCGATGCAGCACCCAACAACACACATAATAAAGCATCATATCACATAAATCAAGCGAAAGCTTACAAAGTGTAATTTTTACAAATACTTCTCAAAATAATCTACAGAGGAAGACTAAACAACTCACGTCTCATACCTATGCTAAGCAACAGAGAAGGTGTCCAGCCCGCGGACCCTTCTCGCTAGCAACACTATCACAATAGCAGCGGCAGGGGTTGCCATGAGTTCAACACTCGGAGAGCTCCGAGTCTCATCGGACACCCGTACATATCAGCGTACAGTTATTACCTGCAAAACAACTTATGCAGTATCTGTGAGCACGAAGCTCAGCAAGACTTAACCGTCTCCCTAGTCATGAAACTCTACATGATGAAAATAGAGGGCTGAATATAGCAGTTTGCACAAACGATGCTCTTGAGCTAAAGGAGAGTCCTTACTTCCAGTTTTAAACAACTTTTATAGCCCTCACGCGATTTACATCGAGACTCCACAATCAAACAAGAAACGCTTCAACTCGATGTCGCTTGCCCGAGGTGAAAGTAACTTTAGTGAGCTACCCTAGACTCATACGGACCTTGCGCCATGACCATCGAGACTCCACAATTAAACAAGAAACGCTTTGCCTCGACGCTACTAGCCCAAGGTGGAAAATAAATTTAGTGAAAGTGTTGATCATTCCTCATCTCCATTATGAGGATTACTCACAAAGCATATTAAATGTTTCCCAGTTTATTATTACATCACGACTCAGTGTACAAGTATGCTCACTACCGCGAGCGACGGTGATTGCAATCAAAAACACCCAGCTGACACGACACGTACGCCCGTACATGATGTTGCACACAGCAACCATCACTGACGTCGTACGTGGCAACCTTTCACACGACACCCAAATGTCGAACCGGTCCCACCGACTGGGATTAAGTCTCTCTACGGCAAACCCTCGTAGAGCCGACTTCTCTATCCTTTCAGCATCGGCATCAGACGGTGGGGTATGCCTCGACACCCAGGTTAACATGTTACATCGATTTCCTGGGTCCCATATAGCCAGTATGCATCCGGTACACATCTCAAACTTATCCAGCAGGGCCGCACATGAGAACGGACCTTAATCGACTCAGACATAGACTAGGTTCACAGGACCACGTCCTTGAGCCTTCCATCCACTGCCTGGTCTCCATTCCCAACTTTGAGAATCAATTCCCAACTCTTCCGATTGATCCCCCTTAACTCCGTTTCACGAGTAGGAAACTGCCCACTTGAGTTTTGCTTCTTTTAATCCACTTTGTTAACTTGGGATCATCAGTTGTAATCAATTGATAACCTATTCTACATTTAAACTCCATGGTTTTCTGGGTAATGCATTTGGAGCTTCATACCGTCTAGACTTAATGAAATAAACAAATTACTAGACCAAGTAAAGTGAATACAAATAAAAGCTTGTAAATTTTGATGCAAACCGGAGCTTGCCTTTGTTTTGCAGGGAACTAATATATATATATCTCAGTTAGTGAAGACCACTTGGCTTGATATCTTGCCTCCCTCCTTTTGTTCTCTATTCCAATGACTTCAAGTTCTTCACGGAGATGCTACCCGTAATGAATATGCACAATTGTTTAATTGTAAAGACTTTGCTACAAGTTCTAATAACAAGTTTTTAGAAACTGGAACTCTGTTTAAGAATTTAAAATGGCACTGGTGCTAGTGGTTTGGGTTTGGGTCTAAGTAACATGATTAAGTGCTAAGTGTTTTTCCCCTCTTCTATATTGATCACCTTAAGAGGTTAAACAGAACAGGGGTGATCCAGAACTCCAATGGAACTGAGAATTCTCAGGTGAGTTCCTTGTCACAAGAAAGCCGTCTGAAACAAAAAATAGCACTTTTCATTGAGTGGTTTGTTCAGAACAATTTTCTAAGCAATTAAGCAAAGAAGAATTAATTCTGAGATCACATCCATGTTCATGCAAAACTTAGTGAACTACAATTTCAATTATAGTTCATATAGCTTGTATGAATTTTCCTAGGATTTTTGGAGCTAAGAGAATCTCCCAGAAATGAATTTCCAAGTTTTGGAAATTCTCTGAAAATGTTTTCTGTATTCAATTGAACACAGCAACATAAATTCTGAATTGCGCTGATCAAATCAACTCCAATTGAGCTGAAACTTTTTACAGGGGTTTACTAACATCCTAGAGAATATTCTGGTAAAATTTGAGGATTTTTGGATTAACCAAACTCCCTCTAAAATTCTTTTGCTGAAAAGCTTTAAAGAATTTTCCAGAATTAAATAATGAGTTTCATACAAATTGGGTTTCATATTTGTATAGTACTCTATTAGAGGAATCCAACAAAAAAATTTCACAATGTTTGGATTCTCCTACCCAAAGTTGTGGCTATTTAAACTTTGAACTGAAATCTGAAAATCTTAAAATGTTCAAATGCTGACTGTGGGTCCAGGGGACCACGTGTCACTTGCTGGAACAAGCCACACGGGGCTACTGGACTTTTCCCACGCAGCCACACGAGTTCCCAGCCGCAGAAGATCAGAAACCGAAATCACTGTCGCTGACATGCGGGACCCGCCGGGTCGTCTTCAACCTCCGGCCAAACAGAGACTGCGGCGGCGCCCTCCAGCGAGCGTCGCCGGAATAGCCTTCCCGGCCATACCCCGATCTCATACTCGCTGCCCCACCCTAACTCGTGGAACTGAACTCGTCCAGGGTGTCGCCGGCGGCCGTAGATCGCCGGAACAGGGTGCCCGACGGCGGCAATGGCCGCTAGGGTTCCGGTGAGCTCAGAAATCGCCTACACCGCATCAAAATGGTCGGGAATTGCTCAGAGAGTACCGTGGCAGCTTGAGAATGTTGGAAACGGGCGCCAAACCTCGTTAAAAGGCCGGTAGCATAGAGCTCCACGGTGACCCGAGATGATTTCTTCATGGCGGCATGAAAAATAGCTATAACTCGGTCGATCCTAGGTGTTTTCGCTTGGTTCTTCTTCAAGGATGACCGCTAAGAGGTATAGAGCCTGTGTGCAAGCTCGCCCGAGCTTGGGTGGACTGTGCCGCTAGAATTTTGGGGTAGACCGACCCCTACCCGTATGCACCATGTTTCGGGAACTTTGGAAATTATCCCTACTCAGTTGATCGTTTGCTATGCGGTTTGCAGCTACACGAGCTAGGGATCATGGCGCACCTTTTTCGTGTTGAGGAGGGATGGTGAAAAGAGCCGTAGCTCGCTGTCCACGGTGACCCGACTTGGCTTCCGCCGGTGAGCTCTGTTCCTCGGCGCCAGTTGCTGAATTGCGCGTGCCACGGGCTAGGAGCTTCGGCGTTGTGGGGCTGGCGTGGTAGAGCATGCATGGCGCTGTTTTCCGGTGTTGCCGGTGCTGGCACCCGAGGATCGGCTGGGGCTGGCGATCGGGAAAAACGCAGCGCGCGGCAGTGAGTTGGGGTTCTCTGTTCTTCGCGAGGAGGCCGCCTGAGAGGCGCGAGCGAGTGGAGAAGGCAACTTGCTTCGGTGCGCTCGATTATAAGGATCAGGCCAGCGCAAATTGAAGCAGGAGGGGGAGCATCGGGAGGTGGAGCAGGCCGTTCGGTGTCGTCTGGGAGACATGCCTCGGTGGAGTGAGGAACAGAGGGGAGACTTATTGTGTAAGTCTAATTAGCCCTATGACATGTGGGCCCCACTTTCCCCCCTTATCCCATCTCAACAGCTCTCAAATATCTCCACAGTTTGGCAAATAACCAATCCAAACGTTTGAAGCTGCAAATTGAGCTGCATTTTGAGATTTGGACAAATTCCATCCAAATTCAAATGTATATTTGAATTCTTTGCACATTCAAATCCTTTTTGGAAAAAAAATGGGTAGCAAACCTTTTTCAAAATTAATGAAACTTTGCCTACCCACTAATTTGGACCTAAGGAATCCAAATATGCAATTTGATTCTTGTGTTAGCTGCTGCAAACAAGAGTTTGAACACAACAGTTTCGAATTACCCTTGTGTCCTTCCCTCATTTGAAATTTGAGTTGAACACTCAGTTTCACTTCTGATTTTTAATCCCTTCCATTGCACTTGAGTACTTCAACTCTGTGATCTTAATCCACCTAGGGTCCAAACATGCAAATGGCTCTAAGTGGGTTTTAGAACAACCTCTCATGTGTTATCATATGTATAAAAAGTTTGAACCCATCCCCTTTTTCATACACATGACACCAATATTTGTGCACACTCATGTTTCTTTGTATTCATACTTTTGGGACCTTTACATTCCTCCCCCCTTAAAAAGGGAATCTCGTCCCGAGATTACAAAAGAAAGATGAGGCGGAAGGTAATTACAAAATCTACGATAAAAGTTCCGGATAGTTCTTGTGAATGTAATCTTCACTATCCCAAGTCGCTTCTTCTGGGGTGTGATTACTCCACAGGACTTTGTAAAATTTCAAAGTCCGATTCCGAGTGATCCGGCTCTTCTCGTCGATAATCTTGATGGGCTGCTCGGCGTAGGTGAGATCTGGTTGTAAGATCTCCATGTCTCCCGAATGAATCTCTCTCGGCTTCTTCAAACACTTTCTCAAGTGTGAGACATGGAATATGTCGTATACGCCCAATAAAGATGGTGGCAGCTCCAAACGGTAGGCTACCGGCCCACATCGTTCTGTGATAACTAACGGACCCACAAAGCGAGGTGCTAACTTTCCCTTGACCCCGAATCGATGAATTCCCTTCATCAGAGATACTCGGAGATAGACGTGATCTCCGACTTCAAAACACAAGGGCCGGCGTCGCTGGTCCGCATAACTCTTCTGGCGAGACTGAGCGGCTTTGAGGTTTTCTTGAATCAGCTGGACTCGCTCTTCGGCATCTTTTACAAGATCAATGCCGAAAATCACCCTCTCGCCAGATTCACACCAATTGAGTGGTGTGTGGCACTTCCTGCCATAAAGTGCTTCGTATGGTGCCATTTTAATACTGGATTGGTAACCATTATTGTAGGAGAACTCTGCTAATGGCAAATGATTATCCCAGTTCTTTCCATGATCTATGGCACATGCCCTCAGCATATCTTCCAAAATCTGGTTCACCCTCTCCGTTTGACCGTCAGTCTGAGGATGGTATGCTGAGCTTCTGATTAATTTTGTTCCCAGAGATTCATGTAGTTGCTCCCAGAAACGAGCAACAAATATTGAACCCCGGTCTGAGATGATGGTTTTAGGAACTCCATGTAAGCACACAATTCTGGAGAGATACAACTCTGCATATTGCTTAGTATGGAATCCCGTATTCACTGGGATGAAGTGGGCTGATTTTGTTAAGCGGTCAACAATCACCCAAATGGAGTCATGCTTTCTAGATGTGAGAGACAGTCCGACAATAAAATCCATGCTGATGTCCTTCCACTTCCATGCCGGAATACTTAACAGTTGTAGCATTCCGGCTTTCTTAATATGATCAGCTTTGACTCGCCGACATGTATCACACTCGGATACATACTTGGCAATTTCTCGCTTCATCCGAGTCCACCAAAATTTTGTCTTTAGGTCTTGATACATCTTATTGCTCCCTGGATGTATTGATTACTTGGACATATGAGCTTCATCGAGGATTTTCTTCCTTAGCTTCAGATTCTGGGGTACCACGATACGGTTGTTAAACCATAACACACCTTGTTCATCTTCCCGGAAACATTTCATTTTATCCTCATTAATTCTTGCCCGGATTTTCCACATTCATTTATCCATCTTCTGGGCTTGTACAATCTCCTCTCTAATGGTAGGCACAAGAGCAAGATTATACAATGCCCCATACTGAATCACCCGCAAGCTTGGTTCTTCGTCCTCATCCGGAACAACTGACAAATTATTAACATGGGACTTACGACTGAGTGCATCAGCCACCACGTTAGCTTTGCCCGGATGGTAGTGGATCTCGAGCTCATAATCTTTGATTAATTCCAACCATCTCCGCTGCCTCATATTGATATCCTTCTGAGTGAATATATATTTGAGGCTCTTATGGTCGGTGTAGAGGTGCACTAAATTTCCGAGTAAGTAGTGCCTCCACATCTTCAACGCAAGCACCACTGCAGCGAGTTCTAGGTCCTGAGTGGGGTAGTGCTGCTCGTGGTTGCGGAGTTGTCGAGACCCATACGCGATCACGCGTCTATCTTGCATTAAGACGCAGCCAAGCCCAATGCCTGAGGCATCACAATAAACATCGAATGGCTTTGTTGTATCCGGTTGGGCTAACACCGGTGCCGTCGTGAGATGTTTCTTTAAAGTTTGAAATGCCTCTTCACAGGCCTCTGTCCACACATACTTGCTGCTCTTCTTCAATAACTCTGTCATTGGTTTGGCCACCTTCGAGAAGCTGGGAATAAATCTCCGATAGTAACCCGCTAGCCCCAGAAAACTGCGGATTTGATGAACAGATGTCGTAGACTCCCACTTCAAAACTTGCTCAATTTTAGTTGGATCCACGGCCACACCCTCCGCCGAAATAATGTGGCCCAAGAATGGTACTTTGCTGATCCAAAATTCACACTTGCTGAATTTGGCATACAGATTATGTTCCCGTAAGCGTTGGAGCACAATATGGAGATGTTTGGTGTGCTCCTCCTCCGATTTGGAGTATAAGAGAATGTCGTCGATGAAAACCACGACGAACTGATCCAACTCTGGCATGAATACAGAATTCAAGAGATACATGAAGTGTGCAGGTGCATTGGTTAGCCCAAAGGACATGACTAGATACTCATAGAGCCCGTATCTAGTCGAGAAGACCGTCTTCGGTATATCCTCCGCTCTGATCTTTATCTGATGATAACCAGACCATAAGTCCATCTTGGAGAATATCTTGGCAGCCACTAACTGATCAAATAATATATCGATCCGTGGCAATGGATATTTATTTTTGATCGTCACTGCATTCAGCGGCCGATAATCCACACATAACCAAAGTGACTCATCCTTTTTCTTCACAAAGAGGGCTGAACAGCCCCGCGGCGATGAGCTTGGTTGGATGAACCCTTTGTACATTAAGTCCTTTAGCTGTTCTTTCAGTTCAGCTAATTCTTTCGGAGAAATTTTGTATGGACTCCGAGATATCGGTGTGGTTCCCGGTGCTAACTCGATCTTGAATACCACGTCCCTTTCAGGTGGCATCCCTGGAAGATCGTCGGGAAACACATCCGGGTACTCATGGACCACTGGAATATCTTCCAGTTTTGTGGTCACACTGTGGTACACCACTGGATTTTTAGAATCTACAGCTTCAAGTATGAGTGTTTGGAGACCGTAGATCGGAGAGTCCAAACTAACAATCCATGGACCAATGTCAAGAACAGCCCCGTGGTAGTTCATCCACGCCATTCCTAGAATCACATCGATCTTCTGCCCCTCTAACACAATGAGGGTTGTGGGGTATAATTTTCCACCTAAGCATAAGGGTTCTTTGATCACCACTTCATTAGCGGCTATATTCCCACCAGGGGAGCGGATCAGGTAGTGATCTTTTGGTGTAGAGGTGGAGAGCTCAGCTTTGCACACAAATGACCTGCTGATGAAATTGTGTGTGGCTCCAGAGTCAAATAAAATTAATACGGGCAGTTCATTGAGGGTGAACATTCCCGCTAGCACCGGTGCCCCGTCCGGCACATCCTCTAGAGCTGTATGATAAATGTACCCGGGTTTTGGTGCTGTTCCTTGAAGATGAGCACAAGGTTGATTTATACCCTGCCCCAGTGTAGTTTCTCTGTGGTGTATCCTTTCTGGACACTTCCTGCTGATGTGACCCAAATAAACGCACGTGAAGCACGGTTTCTCAGCCGGTTTCTGGTTGCTCTGGGTACGGATACTAGTTATATTCTGCTGCGGCAAGAACACTTGAGGAACAGAATAATGTGGCTGCATATACCGTTGTTGCAGCTGTCCGACTTCATAGTACTGAGATGAATGACCCGAATATTTCTGAAGTCGTCGAGTCGGCTGCATCAGCTGACAGTTCAAGGTGCTGCCTACCATCCAGTATTTTTGAGGAGTAAGATTGCTACTCTCCGGTGGTATACGGTTCTTTCTTTTCTCAGCCTGAACTTCTCGCTGAGCATCTTCAACCATGATGGCAGCACTCATCAATTCGTTGAAGTCCTTTCGATCAGCTAAGATGAGTCTTTCCTTTAACTTGGGGTTGAGGCTGCGGAAGAACCATTCACACTTTTGTGCTTCAGTGTTCACATATTGAGGCGCATACTGTGCCAGCTTTTTGAACACTCGCGAATGCTCGTATGCACCCCTCCCTCCTTGTTTTAAAACCAGAAACTCCTCGAGTTTCCGCTGAATTATTCCGGAAGGAACATGATATGCAAGAAATGCTTTCCGGAATTCTGTCCATGTAAAATCATGTCCAGCTGGTAGGGAGACGAGTTGATTTGCCCACCATGCACTGGCAGACCTGTGAAGTTGTTGCGCCGCGTATAAAACCTTCTGATGTTCGGTGTATTGGAGCAACCCAAACTTAGACTCAATGGTACGGATCCAGCTATCCGCCACCAGAGGATCCTCGGCTTCAATGAAAACCGGTGGTTGAGTTGCCAAGAACTCAACATAGGAATTCAGTTGAGGTTGGCGCAAGTATTCGTCTTGACATCCCCCTTGACGGGATGTATTCATCACCAGGGTGCGGAGCAAGTCGGTCCGCTCATCGCTTGCACCCGTCATGGCAGCCAGAATGTCCGCCATTGTGACCGTGGGTGAAGGTCCTGGTGGCGGCTGCGGTTGCAGAGCTGGCTGCTCCCAGTGTGGAGAGTTATCACCACCACCACCACTGGAACCACCCACCTCACGCATGGAACGAGTTCGCACCATTCTGCAATTGCACGAGTTCATTATCAGTTCAACACTATCACTTGATTTATTCCATAAACAAAGTAGTTCAACACTGATAATGAAATCTTAACATGTAAGCAAAATGATTTAAGCGCAAACTAATGTACTAACAGCAAGGATTTAAAAGCAGATTGACCGGTCTTTAAACAAACCAGATTTTGATCCAGTTAAAAGGATTTTCATAACTCATGTTGAATACCAAAGTTAAAGTTAACTTCAATATCTTTCCAACGAGTATCCAAATGCCTCCATAAAAATTTCTGGCTCAAAAGTTATGATTTCGCAAAGTTGATAGATTTTCTGGATAAAATTTGCCAGCATCTCCTTTGTATGTGGCTGACTTTATCACAGTTGTATATGAAAATACAACAAGAATCTGAACAACCTTTGAACTACAACAATGTTTCATATCTCATAACCTTTCCAACGGTGTATCCCAGGCTCCTTAGGGATTTTTATACAACAGGTTAGGGCTTAAAAACAGAAAGGTCCAGAGAGGTTTTTCTGCTGTCCTGGTTCTGGACAGTTTGCCTTCAACTGGACTTTTCACCCACTTAACATGTAATTTTGCTCTGGAAGTCTAAAAGAAAGTTGTAGAACACTTGAAAAGCTTTCCAGAAATGTATCATACACCTTAATTGGCTCAAGCTACTCAGAGTTATACTCCGTTAAAGTTCAGCAAGAGTTCCTGCCAGAAACAGAGCACTCTGTTTTTGAAATCTTTGAAACCTAAACCTTCTCTCATTTGAATATTAGCTCAAAATAAGAGTTCAGTAACTAATATTTGTTTCAAACTTCCAGTTTTAGTTGAAAGTTAGCTCATGAATCATTTCTGCATAGGGAAGGAGTTATTAAGTGTAGTACGGTGTCGATGCACCGTAAGAAGCATGTCGGTACTACGTAGCCTCACCAAAGAAAATCCTAAACGGGATTATACCGGCATATCCATTTAATCAGTGGCACTAAGACGGTCTCTCGCACATGTGTACTACATGGGATACGTATGTGGTTGGTACCTGCAGAAGAACACTCAATAGTGGTGCACTCAAAGGTTGTTTCATTTTAGGCAGTTCCATATTTGAAAGTAAATACAAACGCCCGTATCATTGCCATATGGCCATCCTTGAGTTAAGTCACGTCTCAAGGTACGTGATCGTGTTTCAACACCACACGACGGGGAACCCGAGTATATCATGAATGGGTCGTCGCGGTTGGGAATGTTATCAACCCAACGGATACCACCTACTGCCCTGCAGGGCACGCCGATGGCAAGCGCTGCATATGTCCTCCTGGGCTATTTCCAGAAGACCACACTATCGCGTTACTGACCACACGATGGGGTCTCCACTTACTTGCCTAATGCATGCTAGGGATCAGCGTTTCATATGAACTCAGGAACATGAAGAGTCCAAGAGTTCATATTAACGTCTCACACCAAGCTGTGAGACCTAGCCCTGAACCGCGTTCCTCGTCAGGTGAGCTAACCGAAATTGAACCGCTTCCGGTGGCGTTCCTTACCATGCTTACCTGAACGTAGGTGCGTCGTTACATAATCACAATTCAGAATTATAACAAGTATGTTAGTGCTGCCACTTTAAGTAACTATACTACTATAGTCCTTATGTGGGCCTAATACCATTTCCTCACCGTATCCTAAGTTTTTGTTGTAATATGATCCTTATTTCCTGCGCTATTACCAATGCGGCTCTGATACCATGCTGTGAGGGCCCGTCGTCCCGGTTCACGGGGATGGGGCACCTCGCCCGGGGATCGCATTGGGTGGTGCCGTGCGATGCGGCACCCAACAGCACACATAATAAAGCATCATATCACATAAATCAAGCGGAAGCTTACAAAGTGTAATTTTTACAAATACTTCTCAAAATAATCTACAGCGGAAGACTAAACAACTCACGTCTCATGCCTATGCTAAGCAACAGAGAAGGTGTCCAGCCCGCGGACCCTTCTCGCTAGCAACACTATCACAATAGCAGCGGCAGGGGTTGCCATTAGTTCACCACTCGGAGAGCTCCGAGTCTCATCGGACACCCGTACATATCAGCGTACAGTTATTACCTGCAAAACAACTTATGCAGTATATGTGAGCACGAAGCTCAGCAAGACTTAACCGTCTCCCTAGTCATGAAACTCTACATGATGAAAATAGAGGGCTGAATATAGCAGTTTGCACAAACGATGCTCTTGAGCTAAAGGAGAGTCCTTACTTCCAGTTTTAAACAACTTTTATAGCCCTCGCGCAATTTACATCGAGACTCCACAATCAAACAAGAAATGCTTCATCTCGATGTCGCTTGAACGAGGTGAAAGTAACTTTAGTGAGCTACCCTAGATTCATACGGACCTTGCGCCATTACCATCGAGACTCCAAAATCAAACAAGAAACGCTTTGCCTCGACGCTACTAGCCCAAGGTGGAAAACAAATTTAGTGAAAGTGTTGATCATTCCTCCTCTCCATTATGAGGATTACTCACAAAGCATATTAAATGTTTCCCAGTTTATTACTACGTCACGACTCAGCGTACAATTATGCTCACTACCGCGAGCGACGGTGATTGCAATCAAAAACACCCGGCTGACACGACACGTACGCCCGTCCACGACGTTGCACACAGCAACCATCACTGACGTCGTACGTGGCAACCTTTCACACGACACCCAAATGTTGAACTGGTCCCACCGACTGGGATTAAGTCCCTCTACGGCAAACCCTCGTAGAGCCGACTTCTCTATCCTTTCAGCATCGGCATCAGACGGTGAGGTATGCCTCGACACCCAGGTTAACATGTTACATCGGTTTCCTGGGTCCCATATAGCCAGTATGCATCCGGTACACATCTCAAACTTGTCCAGCGGGGCCGCACACGAGAGCGGGCCTTAATCGACTCAGACATAGACTAGGTTCACAGGACCACGTCCTTGAGCCTTCCATCCACTGCCCGGTCTCCATTCCCAACTATGAGGATCAATTCCCAACTCTTCCGATTGATCCCCCTTAACCCCGTTTCACGAGTAGGAAACTGCCCACTCGAGTTTTGCTTCTTTTAATCCACTTTGTTAACTTGGGATCATCAGTTGTAATCAATTGATAACCTATTCTACATTTAAACTCCATGGTTTTCTGGGTAATGCATTTGGAGCTTCATACCGTCTAGACTTAATGAAATAAACAAATTACTAGACCAAGTAAAGTGAATACAAATAAAAGCTTGTAAATTTTGATGCAAACCGGGGCTTGCCATTGTTTTGCAGGGAACTCTCAGTTAGTGAAGACCACTTGGCTTGATCTCTTGTCTCCCTCCTTTGATCTCTATTCCAATGACTTCAAGTTCTTCACGGAGATGCTACACGTAATGAATATGCACAATTGTTTAATTGTAAAGACTTTGCTACAAGTTCTAATAACAAGTTTTTAGAAACTGGAACTCTGTTTAAGAATTTAAAATGACACTGGTGCTAGTGGTTTGGGTTTGGGTCTAAGTAACATGATTAAGTGCTAAGTGTTTTTCCCCTCTTCTATATTGATCACCTTAAGAGGTTAAACAGAACAGGGGTGATCCAGAGCTCCATTGGAGCTGAGAGTTTTCAGGTGAGTTCCTTGTCACAAGAAAGCCCTCTGGACCAAAAATTAGCACTTTTCATTGAGTGGTTTGTTCAGAACAATTTTCTAAGCAATTAAGCAAAGAAGAATTAATTCTGAGATCACATCCATGTTCATGCCAAAATTAGTGAAGTACAATTTCAATTATAGTTCATATAGCTTTTTTGAATTTTCCTAGGATTTTTGGAGCTAAGAATCTCCCAGAAATGAATTTCCAAGTTTTAGAAATTTTCGAAAATGTTTTCTGTATTCAATTGAACACAGCAACTTAAATTCTGAATTGCGCTGATCAAATCAACTCAAATTGAGCTGAAATTTTTTACAGGGGTTTACTAACATCCTAGAGAATATTCAGGCAAAATTTGAGGATTTTTGGATTAAACAAACTCCCTCTAAAATTCTTTTGCTGAAAAGATTTAAAGATTTTTCCATAATTAAATAATGAGTTTCATACAAATTGGGTTTCATATTTGGATAGTACTCTATTAGAGGAATCCAACAAAATTTGTTTCACAATTTTTGGATTCTCCTACCCAAATTTGTGGCTATTTAAACTTTGAACTGAAATCTGAAAATCCTAAAATGTTCAAATGCTGACTGTGGGTCCAGGGGACCACGTGTCACTTGCTGGAACAAGCCACACGGGGCTACTGGACTTTTCCCGCGCAGCCACACGAGATCCCAGCCGCAGCAGATCAGAAACCGAAATCACTGTTGCTGACATGTGGGACCCGCCGGGTCGTCTTCAACCTCCGGCCAAACAGAAGCCGCGGCGGCGCCCTCCGGCGAGCGTCGCCGGAATAGCCTTCCCGGCCGTACCCCGACCTCATACTCGCCGCCCCACCCTAACTCGTGGCGCTGAACTCGTCCAGGGTGTCGCCGGCGGCCGTAGATCGCCGGAACAGGGTGCCCGATGGCTGCAGTCACCGCTAGGGTTCCGGTGAGCTCGGAAATCGCCTACACCGCATCAAAATGGTCGGGAATTGCTCGGAGAGTACCGTGGCAGCTTGAGAATGTTGGAAACGGGCGCCAAACCTCGTGAAAAGGCCGGCAGCATAGAGCTCCATGGTGACCCGAGATTATTTCTTCATGGAGGCATGAAAAATAGCTATAACTCGGTCGATCCTAGGTGTTTTCACTCGGTTCTTCTTCGAGGATGACCACTAAGAGGTATAGAGCCTGTGTGCAAGCTCGCCCGAGCTTGGGTGGACTGTGCCGCTAGAATTTTGGGGTAGACCGACCCCTACCCGTATGCACCATGTTTCGGGAACTTTGGAAATTCTCCATACTCAGTTGATCTTTTGCTATGCGGTTTGCAGCTACACGAGCTAGGGATCATGGCGCACCTTTTTCGTGTTAAGGTGGGATGGTGAAAAGAGCCGTAGCTCGCTGTCCATGGTGACCCGACTTGGCTTCCGCCGGTGAGCTCGGTTCCTCGGCGCCAGTTGCTGAATTGCGCGTGCCACAGGCTAGGAGCTTCGGCGTTGTGGGGCTGGCAACAGCATGCACAGGCGCTGTTTTTCAGTGTTGCCGGTGCTAGCACCCGAGGCTCGGCTGGGGCGGGCGATCAGAAAAATGCAGCGCGCGGCAGTGAGTTGGGGTTCTCTGTTCTTCGTGAGGAGACCGCCTGAGAGGCGCGAGCGAGTGGAGAAGGCAACTTGCTTCGGTGCGCTCGGTTATAAGGATCAGGCCGGCGCGAATTGAAGCAGGAGGTGGAGCATCTGGAGGTGGAGCAGGCCGCTCGGTGTTGTCCGGGAGACATGCCTCGGTGGAGTGAGGAACAAAGGGGAGACTTAGTATGTAAGTCTAATTAGCCCTATGACATGTGGGCCCCACTTCCCCCCTTATCCCATCTCAACAGCTCTCAAATATCTCCACAGTTTGGCAAATAACCAATCCAAACGTTTGAAGCTGCAAATTGAGCTGCATTTTGAGATTTGGACAAATTTCATCCAAATTCAAATGTATATTTGAATTCTTTGCACATTCAAATCCTTTTTGGAAAAAAATGGGTAGCAAACCTTTTCAAAAATTAATGAAACTTTGCCTACCCACTAATTTGGACCTAAGGAATCCAAATATGCAATTTGATTCTTGTGTTAGCTGCTGCAAACAAGAGTTTGAACACAACAGTTTTGAATTACCCTTGTGTCCTTCCCTCATTTGAAATTTGAGTTGAACACTCAGTTTCACTTCTGATTTTTAAACCCTTCCATTGCACTTGAGTACTTCAACTCTGTGATCTTAATCCACCTAGGGTGCAAACATGCAAATGGCTCTAAGTGGGTTTTAGAACAACCTCTCATGTGTTATCATATGTATAAAAAGTTTGAACCCATCCCCTTTTTCATACACATGACACCAATATTTGTGCGCACTCATGTTTCTTTGTATTCATACTTTTGGGACCTTTACATATAAATCCGGCATAAACACCGAATTCATTAAGTACATGAAGTGTGCCGTAGCGTTGGTTAACCCAAATGACATGATGAGGTACTCATAAAGCCCGTATCTCGTCGAGAAAGCTGTCTTCGGTATGTCCTCTGGTCGGATCTTGATTTGATGATAGCCCGACCGAGGATCCATCTTCGAGAATACCTTTGCACCCACAAGTTTCTCGAATAATATGTCGATGCGGGGCAAGGGATACTTGTTCTTTATAGTGACAGCGTTTAGAGGACGATAATCAACACATAGTCACAGTGTCTTGTCCCTCTTCTTAACAAACAGCGCAAAGCAACCCCAAGGTGACGAACTTGGTCGTATGAAACCCTTGCTCATGAGTTCAATTAGCTCCTCTTTCAACTCCACTAGCTCGTTAGGTGCCATCTTGTAAGGCCTTCGTGAAATAGGGAACAGGCACACCACATCGGGAGTCCACAATCAAACAAGAAACACTTTCCCCCGATGTAATTTGCTCACTGTGAAAATGTATCAAGTTTGCACTAGTCTATTCATAAAATACATCATCTCAAACTAGTATGAACTTCAAACCACAATGATTAGTTCTTATCTCAATTGCAAGTTCTTACTATGTCACGACTGTGAGAACAAGTATGCTCGGTCCTTTTCCACGAGCGACGGTGATTCGAATCAATAACACCCGGACTACACGACACGTACGCCCGTACTCGACGTTGCCTACAGCAACCATCACTGACGTCGTGCATGGCAGCCTTTCCCCCGTTTCACCCACGTTGAATCGATCAAATCACCCCGTACAGTAGCCACTCTCATAGTGCACCTACCGACATGAGATGTCATGAGAATGTTACCCACATACTGCACACCGGCCCTCTCGCCTGAGGCGACCCGAAAAGGCTCAACGCAAGCTTCCAAAGGTACATTGGTTTACTGAGTCCATATAGCCAGCATGAGTCTGGTACACAACTCAAACTTGCTCAACAGGGTCGCATACGGATCAGTCCTTGATTGACACGGACAGTTCTATAGCACCCAGGCCCCTATGTCCTGCTGCCCCTACAACCTGCAGGTCTCAACTTTAACTTGCTAACAATTTTTGAACCAATCCCGTATGCCCCTGTTTTTCTGATCATGCGAGTAGCATCTCACCACTCGACTTCTACCGAACCTTACTTAAGCATGGCAGTTCTACACGATGAAAAGACACCTACCCAATAGTCCATGGGTTCATTTGGTCATACAAGAGGAGTATTAAAGCAACTAGACCTAATGCACATTTCATATCCTAACCGAAATAGTGAATACATGTAAAAACTTAAAAGCTGTCAAATGCAAACCGGAGCTTGCCTGTGTTGCAGAGTAGTGGTGTATATAATCAGTTAGTGATCCTTGCTGATCAATCCCTTGATCCTCCGGAGTTTGATCCCCTTCAATGAATCACTCCTTCGAATCTCCTTCGTCATGAATCCTAATGACATGTATATGCACAAGTTTTACAATGCAGTTGAAAGAATTAAAGATTTGAGTTCTTAAGAACAGAGGCTGTGTGGAAATGACAAGATTGGCTTTTGTTGCCTCTGTTGTGCAAAGAAACAGGAATGAACTGAATTTGTCTTAGTGTTTTAGTTGTACACTAACTAACTTTCCTAATGAACATAAGAGATGAGCTGAAAAGATTTGAATGCAACTGAAGAACAAAAACTCTATTGGCTTCAAAACTATTACAGCATGTTCTATACTACCTAGGGATTTAGCTTGCCCAATTGCAGCTAACGTGGGATGAATATGTGTCTACCTTAATTCCCACAAGAGTCTTATGTATTTTCCCACATACATAAGAGCATGGTAGAACAAGGACAGGGAGTTATAAGGCTCAACTTGAGCTGATAATTTACATGTGAGTTCCTGGTCACATGAAAGTAATTTGATCCAAAATTTAGACATTTTACTTAAGTAGTTCCTCCAGAACAATTCCTTAAGAATTTCTACTCAAAAGAATTAATTCTGGAGTAATGTGCATTTTCATGCACAACTCAGTGAACTACAATTTCTAGTATTCCTCAGAGAGTTTGTCTAAATTTTCTCATGATTTTTGGAGCTATGGTTCGCCTAGAATGGATTTTACAAGTGGGCAACATTTTCTGAAAATGTTTCTGGACCCTTATGAACACAGCAGTTTGTATTTAGCAAATTCCTACTTAAATCATCTTCAAATGAGCTGAATATTTGCAAGAAGGTCAACAACATGCTAAATAATATTATGGCAAAATTTGAGGATTTTTGGATGAACTAAACTCCCTCAATAATTCTTTTCCCGAAAAAATTCAAAGAACTTTCCAGAATTTAATATTGACTTTCATACAAATTGGGGTTCATATTTGGATAGATCTTTGCAAATGAATATAACCCAATATTAATCACCCAATTTGGAGGTTCCTACACAAAGATATGATTTTCCAAAGTTGGAACACAATCTGGAATTGTTTTACCACTGGAAATCAGTTGGGCCCACGTGTTTAAACTTCAGCCACTCAGAATTGAGCCACACCGGTTCACAGGGTTCCAGCGCACGCTCACAGCGGATCCGAGAGCCACAGGAGATCCAAATTTTAAAATTAGGTCACCGACACGTGGGGCCCACCCGGGCTTCTTCTTCCTCCCGTTTCTTTCCCGCGCCCGTGCGCTCCCCCTCGCCGGTCCGACGCTGGAGTTCGCCGGCTCGACATTTCCGGCCGCCGCCAGGGCTGAGGCTTGCCGCCAGTGGTTTTAGGAGGTCGGGGAACACGATGGTGGCGCTAGCTTGAGCTGCCGGTGGCCGGAATACCATCGGCGACAAGCTGCGGCGTCGGGTGCACTTCGGCGCTGTCGCCCGACCTCTCTAGCTCGCCAACCGCTCGTCCAACTAGCTCTACAGCAACAGGGCACTACTAGGAAGATCGACAAGGCCTCAAACTAGCTCGGAAATGGCTCCAAGTAGCTCGGCACCATGCGCCTGATTGGTTCCGCCAAAGAAGCGCTCGGAAAACCTCAAAATCTGCCGCTCCGACTAGGTTTCAAGCCATGGTTGCTAAAAGGAAAATGATTGCCGGCTAGTCCGGCCCGTGTGTGCAGAGTTTGATGATCTAAGAAGGAATGTCGAGTGAGAATTTTGGAGATTATTACCGGAACGTCGGTTTGAAGCCATCGGGACAAAATTCCTGAATTCGCCGGCGAGAGCTCACGGCTTGGCTTGAGCTTCGGGTGGAAGCAGTGTGGAGTCCGTGTTCCCCCTTTGCCGTCCTTTTTTGGCCGTCACAGCCGCTGTGGTGGTCTATCCACGTGCGCCCGGTTGGCGGCTGTTTTAGGTCTCCGCGGAGGAAGGTCGTTCTAGGGCTAGCCGTATCTCGGGCTGTTTTATGCCAAGGAAGTGGAGGATGAGCGCGCCCTGCTGTGTTGCAGCTCGGAGTGGAGGTGAGCGCAAGGTTTCACCGGTTCCCGGCTGCTCAACGAGGTGCGGCGGTGTGAGGAGGGCTCTGTTCGTGTGTTGTTCGTGAGGAGGAAGCCAAAGCACGATTGGCTCGGCTGTGGAGTAGTTGATCACACCGAGAGGGAATGAAACAGCCACCCTAGTGCCAGCGTGAAGGAAACCCACTGGAGGTGGTGGTGCGGCAGCAACGGTGCCGCTTGGGTGCAGCCCCCCCCCCCCCCCATTGAAGTGGAGAAACAGAGACCCACAACTTCAATTGCTTTGGTTGCAAGTCACATGTCTACCTCAATGACATGTGGGTCCCCCACTTTCCTCCTCCCAAAAGATCTCAGTTTAATCTCTCAAATTCCAATGTTTTAAAGTTTAAAAGTGGACTAGGATTTGAATGCGCCGAATTCAGTTTGAATTAGCATTGCAAATTTGAATTCAGTTTGAATTTGCAAAGGCCCGTATTCCCTTCCTTTTTAGCCCACTCTAAAAATGAAAAGTTTTGCCTCCTAGTTTCCTCAAAGTCAAAAGTATAGGGCTGCATGAGTATTCAAAGTTTTGGCCACACTTTGCATGAATTTTGAATTTGAAATTCTGATTTTTAACCTTCATGCAAATGAATGTATAGGTCCATATTGGTTCAACATATTCAAATGAACATGTGAGCCTCTTTTTGGATGAGCATCCATGAACAACTTTGCATGAAGAAAATTTTTAGCAAGTCCCATTTTTCATGAATTTGCAACCCCTAGAGTTTAAACTTCGGTTTATTCGTATACTCTTTTGGGACTTTTACACTCGCGATGCTATATGGGGCGGAATGTTGGCCAACTAAACAGCAACATGTCCAACAAATGAGTGTCGCAGAGATGCGCATGCTACGGTGGATGTGCAGGCACATGAGAAGAGACCAAATAAGGAATGAGGCGATTAGTGATGGGGTAGGGGTGGCGCCAATTGAAGAGAAGATAGCCCAACATTGACTAAGGTGGTTTGGACATATCCAGCGGAGACATCTAGAAGCACCAGTTAATAGTGGGATTTTAAGAGGTAGAGAAAATATTAGGAGGGGTGGAGGATGACCAAGGTTGACCTGGGAGGAGGCGGTAAAAAGAGATTTGAGATATTGGAATGTATCCAGAGACATAGCTCATGATAGGACCGCATGGAAAGTAGCAATTCATGTGCCAGAATCTTAGTCTTTTTCTCTTTTCTTTTTTATTGTTACTCTTATATCTCTTCCTCTCTTTTACTTCACTGATATATATATATATATATATATAATTATTGGGTTTCATGTCTAGCCGACCCCAACATGCTTGGGATAAAGGCTTGGTTGTTGTTGTTATTTGTTGTTGAAGAAGCACAATAGGTAAAATGTCTATAACCAAATAATAAATGTATGCAGGTCGGTGTAGTGTGTTTAGACGGCCGTCTGGAGGACTACCGTGCCCTGTGTGCTCTGTGAGCGAGTCAGGGGTTCCAGGAAGTTTCTAGGACCAATCGACAGAGCAGAGGGACAGATGGGAAGCACACGTTTGGTGCGGACGGCTACTTACGTCTGGCTAAACGCATGGTAAGTGTGATTACTATTGTTTTCAAATATGTTTAAATTATTCATTGCACTAACACACATATATAGGAGCGCGAGAGCGGTCAGGAGCCGACTCCGATTCAGGTCTGGAAGAGGGGTCACAGGGGAAGTGACCCGTCACAGCCTGACCAGCTGTGTTCTCAGGCGGCGGCGGACGCACTAGTGAGTCATTTTGTATTTGTGTTGAGTTTTATTAAATAGTTTGATGATATTATCTTTCCGTGTTTGTAGGCAAGGTATGGGCAGGAGGTGGAGCGGCTTCACGGTGAAGGCTTCGATTGGCAGAGCACACCAATCATCCCAGAAGCCGCGTATGCAACCAGAGGCGGAAAACCTCACGGACGGTAAGTTCTCTTTATTTAATTTAATGTCAATGAATTTGAGATACAAAAATTTAATAATCTTTCTTCTTTTGTAGGTTCACCATATTCGACGGAGTTGTCGACTCGAGAGAGGCACGACCTTCCTCGAGTGGCTCTTCATCGCGGCAGGCTGAATCGAGACAGCCTAGCTCCCTGGAGCTCCAGAGTGTCCGAGACGAGCTCCGCAGGACACAAGAGGAGCTCTGGCTAGAAAGGGAGCATCAAGCCGTGGCAAGTAGGGCTCGGGACGATTATCAAGGATCGTTCATGCTACAGATGCAAACGGCAATGCAGGTATGTACCGGTCATTTTCTTAATATTTCTAACATATCAATGATGATTATATGATAATGTTTTCTGTTCACAGGCTATGGCGGCAGGGCAGGCGGTCGTCTTTCCGCAGTGGCAGCCCCCACAAAAGCTACAGGCCCCATTTACAGGAGCAGAGGTACAAATTTACTCAAACTTCCACAACATAGCCATATTTGATGAAATTTAGCCAATTTTTTAGAATATCACCAAACTTAGTCAAACATAGCCAAAACTAGTTTAACTTGATCAATTGTAGGTTATAATAAGCTCATTTAGGCAAACAAGCACTTTTAAACTTGTAACTTGTCTAACTACACTTATACATATCTGGGCTCCGGGACCGAGGCTCACACGCCATCGCTGCAACTACCAGGAGGACAAAGGCTGGAGGACGAGTTCTCGTGTTCTGGAGGTAGCGCACATGGTAGTGTGTAGTGTGGTATGTGTGCCTAGTGTTGATGTTTATAATATTTTGATTGCCTAGTGTTGTTGTTGTTGTTGACTGCCTGTGTGAGCTGACCATCGAGCCAGGGCTGGCCTCGAAGCCAGGGCAGAATTTTCTAATTTTAAAAAATTACCAAACTTATTTACAATGGTTTTCTGGTGTTGGCCGTCGTAAATAAGTCAATAGTATATACGACGGCTGGTGTTGGCCGTCGTAAATAATCAAATAGTATTTATGACGGCTGGTGTCGGCCGTCGTAAATAATGGGTACTATTCACGACGGCCCGTCATGAATAAATCCCCCAAGCCACGTGGCAATCGGGGGAACTTATTCGCGACGGGATAGTTTAGCCGTCGTGAAAAAACTTACTCACGACGGGTGCCGTCGTTAGCAACCTTATTTACGACTAATTGTCGGTGACAACCGAAAACCATCGTGAATAAGATATTCTCGTCGTGAATTACTTATTCACGACGGTTAGTCCTTTATTAACGACGGTTTATAGCCGTTGTTAATTGATGATATTCCTGTAGTGCAAGACCCAAAACAGTCCCAAAACCAATCCCAATGACCATACCCGAATAACCATCCCAAGTTTTGCCTCTAATCATGGAAGTTGGTCAGGTGCTTGTAACCGGAAGCACGGCTATCATGATAGTTTTACACTCTGCAGAGGTGGCACCACTTTACCCACAAGTTTGTCATTTCGTCACCCATCGGCGGCTAGAGAGAACATCCAATATACTAGTACACAACCATCGGTGTATGGCCAAGAGATCACAAAATACCCTTTACTAAGGAGCTACTAGGATGTACGGACCCACTGAGCTTTCACCAGAAGGCTCGAATCTCCATTCTCCCACCCACGGGCCCCCTCTTATGCCACGCAGTTCCCAGGGCAGTCCTCATTGACTCCCATTCCCCGCGCCATCCAACAATCCATAACAAGCTAGTAACACACCTAATTAGTCAGCTAAGCTGCACCCATATTTGGCCTTGTGGTGGCACTGTTTTCCTGGCATGTGCTCACATGAGCCGGTCCTTAGATCAACGGCAAGAAAACCACCATCTCATTCAGCAACATCCACGAACCAAGCTCTCCTAGATCTCCCTGATTCCATGCTCATTAACATCATCAAGTTCTCATCATCTTTAATCTTATGAGTGCAGTAGCTAACCATGTTTTGTTTCACTTTCTCGTATCCCGTAAATTAAGCGAAGCAAAAAGTAAAAACGACCATACCCGACTCATCAACTTACCTGGCGACAAGGATGGTTAACAAAACTAGTAAAGTCCTATAAAAGGGTGTTCCATCAAGTTGACACAAGCATACAAGTTTTCTCAAACAAAACAGTTTCAAAAACATGGGATCAATATGGACAGGGGCACTTGCATTGCTCCCGCGGTTCGTGTTGCTCGAGCGTATCAATGTCTTGGTGCTGTAGTTCCTTGTAGATGGCCTCTTGAGCGTGTCCTTCTACTCACGACCATGCACATACAAAATTTACAGCAATAAATTATCATGCACAAACTTTACTCAAGATTCAATGAGGTGGATGAATGCAATTTCTATGGTGCAGTTTATAAAAATAAGTTTGCACGTGTTCTTGCATGTTTTAGTAGGCTTCCATGGGGTTTTATAATGAACAAGGCTGCTGGGATCAAGTGTGGACGTGGTTATGATCTTGACACACTTTGTAGATCAATTCCACCATCAAAAGTCGACCAAAACATGGTCTGTGACACGACCCCACTGGTCCTGTCGAGCCAGGATCACGCTGAGGGGTGCTGCGTTGCACAACACCGTATAACACACGTCAAAGGTACAAAGCGGAAGCGGAAGCTTTATTACATAAACAAGTTTATTAACATGTTTACATCAAAATAAGTTTAGTCCACACTCGCGGGCGTAGACTAAGCATCAAGTGCACGTTCAGCCCTCGAACGTGTCCTTGCTAGCACACTCGCACACTAACTCTGCGGCGTGCACGACTCCCACTCGACGGGGTTCCCCTCCTGGGGTTCCGTCTCCTCTTCGGGAGTCCCTTCCTCATAGAACCCTGCAAAAGCTTCAAACACAAGCAGTGAGCACGAAGGCTCAGCAAGTCTGACCCGTCTCACCTAAACATGAAACTTCTACATGAGGGTGATGGGTTGCATGAGGTAAAAATCATTTGCAAGGACTCGCCTAATTAGTAGAACCTTACTTTCAAGTTTTAGCAGCAGGTTGTGGAGAACTTTACGCTAAGGCACATGAGAGAGCCGCAATCAAACAAGAAACGCATTTCTCTCATGTACTTTGCCCAAAGTTGAAAAGAACTTTAGTTAGCACTAAGCTACAACATATCATTAACAATCAATATCCAACTTTCAATCAGCAACATTTTAACATGTAACTAGCCTGTTCTTTCTACGTCACGGTACAGTGAACAAGTGGTACTCACTGACCGCGAGGGACGGCGATTATAATCGATTTACACCTGCAGGGTTACCCGAATAACCCGTCACGTACGCCCGTACTCGATGTTGCCTACAACAACCATCACGGACGCCGTACGCGACTACCTTTCACCCGTTAGCCAAATATTGAACCGGTCCCATCGTCCCGAGCAAGAGGTCCCTGCACGCGCATCTCTGTGCCGCCAGCTGATTTACACCTCGAGCTCTCAACCTACCCTCTGAACGACGGGCAATGCCTCAATACCCAGCTACCCGAGTTACATCAGTTTCCCGGTTCCCATATAGCCGGTAGGTCTTCGGTACTGTTCTAGCTTGTTCAACAGGCCCGCACACGGCTCGGTCCTCAATCGACACAAGCGGAGCTACAGCACACAGGCCCCAAAGTCCTGCTGCCCTTACTCTCCGCTCGGTCTCATTTTCTTGCCATGTGTATCATGTGCTATCTCTACCCGAGCAATGTGCCTCTAGCCTATTCTCGCGAGTAGTTCCAACTACTCGACTTGTACCGAATCCTACTCTATCCTAGCAATGCAGTGGCTAACGGGGTTTGCAATCCTAAACCCCAACCCATGGTTTTCTTGGCTATGCAGTGGGGTTTCCAAACAAGACTCTGATGCACAACATAAAGAAAACAAGTATGTGCTCAAAACAATAAAAATTTATAAAATGGTTAATGCAAACCGGGGCTTGCCTTGCTGCTCTTGGTCGTAGGCTAGCTGTTCCTCCGGAGTAACGAAGTCTAGGACTTCGGGTTCCTCCTCGACCTTAGCGACTACATGATAAGAACAATGTATGTATTAATTAAATGCTTTTGTATTAACTTTGAAGTTGTGAAGTCTATAACCTTTACTAGATAGACCTAATGACTGTGAAACTTTTACTGTGGCTTGGTTACAACCTAAACAGAGACTTGGTCAAGTTTTAGTTGCAGCAAAGCTCATTTGAGCCCTCCACAAATAATTATGTCCTTGACCTTAATTAAAGGCTTTTAGGGTGTTCTAGGTATTTTCATGAAACAAACTATGACTTTCTGAAAACTAGATTTTCAGAGGGTTCTAATGGAATTGGTCTCACTTAATTTGGAAGTCTCTAACTAAAGATATGAGCTAAACAATTTCAGAGAAAATTCTGAAAATGTTTCTGAACATTTTCTATTTTCTCTGGAACAGTTTTACTAATCACACCATTAGGTGGACTAAATGAGCTCAAATGGATCTGAAATTTTTATGGTAGTTCAAGGATATTTTGGTGAACATCTCAGCAAAATTTCAGGATTTTCCTCCAAATGATTCTCCAGTTAAAATTCCTAACAGTTTAAACTTTAAGGAATTAATTCTGGAGAATTAAGGAATCTCATGAAGTGACACTTGATTTTCTGGAAAGTACTCAAAGAGCTGAATCCAGCAAAATTTGGTTCACTCAATTTGGAGCTTTCTAGCCAAAGTTATAAGGATTTGAAGTTTGAAGGAAATCTGAAAATCGGGGAAAAGTTTAAACTCGCGCGTGGGCCCAGGAGACACGCGTCGCACGCCGAAGCGACAGCACACCGCGGCCCACAAGGCTTTTGCGCGCCAGCACACCCGATCCCGGCCGCAGCCGGATCCCGATTCAAAATATCGGCCGCTGACAGCTGGGGTCCACCCCCTTCTTCAACCTCGCGACACCCGCGCTCCGCCGCCGAGGGACCTCGCCGGAGAGCTCGCCGCCGGCTGCTGTACAGCTTCAAACTTCTTGATTCTGGCCGCCCCTGCCTACTTTTACTTGGGGAACATGATCCGAGGGTCAGCTGCTCATGACAACGGCCGGAGCATGGTCGGCGACGAGCCGCCATATCGGAACGACTTCGGCCATGTCGGCTGATGCTCCTAGTGCCTCAGCTACTTGGGAAACCGGTCGGGGAGCATCAGTGGACCTCAGAGAAGGTCGACATGAACTCGGGGCAGCTCGGGGAAGGCCCGAAATAGGTCCTCACCGTGCGCCCGATACCCCCCGTGCGTTCCGCCATTAGTAGACCTTGAATTACGCCGGGCACAGAAGTTCTCCGGCCCAGAGTTGTGAAGGCAACTTGTGCGTCACCGTGTCTAGTTCGTGTGGGAGTGGCCTGAGGCCCTCTAATCCTTTCTAGAGCACGAATTAAACAGAATCGTACCCGAGGGTCGTTCTGCACACAGAAAGGGGAAAAGTGGAAATTCGCCGCCGGTGAGCAACCACTCGAGCTGTGGCTCGGGGATGAGCAGCACCGATCACTTGCGCGTCCAAGGGTGCCTTGGCTCGGGCGTGACAACGCCCAGGTTGGGCTGTCCACGAGAGCCCGAGGTGCGGCGGTTTCCAGTTCCGAGTTTGATCTTTCGGCACAGCCGATATCACTCGGTTTCAATCGATTTCTATCAATGGGAAGGATGGAGGATGGTTGCTAGTACCTTGCTGGGACCTTGGAATGGAAAGAGGGAGCTGCGATCGGCTTGATCAAGCAGGAACTCGAGCGGCGGCGATGGCAGTGGGAAAAGCAGTCGCGCACGTCGGTAGCTCGGGGAAATGGTGACTGAGGCACGCCGGGGAGGGAATAAATAGCTCGGCCGGCTGGCCTCCGGCTTGGGGCACGCAGCAGGAGCTGGCGCCGGCCGGCCCCTTCGGTGGCGCGCGCGCACAACAGCCGGGAACCGACTGAACTGTGGTTCAGTCGGTTTGCTTTGAGGCTGAGGCTGACATGTGGGTCCCACTCCTCTTTTAACCTCTGAAATTTATTCCTAACAGCTGTGGTAAACAGTGAACCCTATTCTACCCTTGGCAACTCAAATTATTCACCCAAGAGCCATTTGAATTGATCAAAGTTCAAATGAGGTTTGGTTTGAATGAATTTCAGCACAAGTGCAGTTTGAAATTCAAATAAAGTTTGAATTTCTCCCCCTTAGCTCATGTCAAGATCAACTCCAAATGGAGTGAAAATTGGTGTGTGAGCTCACAAAAATGTGCTGAGCAAGAATATGCCTTCCACTTTTAAATTCAGTGGGTGAAAACAGTTTGAATTTGAATATGTTTTCAAACTGCCCCTTTCCTATCTACACCCAAGATGACCTCAAAAATGTTTTGAATTTGGGTGAAACTTGGCATGGACATCCTTGGCAAAGTGTAGGAGTTTTCATATGTCCAGCCCATCTATATCACATGTGGGAAGTACCACTTTTGCAATGTGTGAGTTTGTTCCCTAATGAGCATGTTGATAATTGTTACTTGCTCTTTATTTGTGTTCATCATTTTTCCTCAAATGAGGTGTGTGGTGTGGGGATGAACACTGCAAATGGGTGTCAAAAACTGAGGCCCTTACATTCCTCCCCCCTTAAAAGAATCTCGTCCCGAGATTATAAGGTGAAAATGAGAGAGAGGACGGTGGAAAAATTACCGGATATGCGACGTGAGAAAGTCGGGGTAGTTAGTGCGAAGGAATTCTTCGCTCTCCCATGTCGCTTCATCCATGGAGTGATTACTCCACAGAACCTTGTAGAACCACAACGTACGGTTGCGTGTGGTTCGGGCCTTTTCATCAATAATCTGCACCGGTTCCTCCCGATAGGTGAGATCCGGTTGCAGTTCTTCAATGTCTTCCAGCTGAACGGTAGTTGATAGCTTGAGACACTTCCTCAGCTGGGAAATGTGAAAGACGTCGTGCACACCGGAAAGTGCTTCTGGTAATCTTAGCCGGTATGCCACCGATCCACATCTTTCGGTAATCTGGAATGGACCGATGAATCGGGGTGCTAACTTTCCTCTCACCCCAAATCTGTTTACGCCCTTCATTGGAGACACTCGTAGATATACGTGGTCTCCAGCTTCGAATTGTAACGGACGCCTTCTCCGGTCCGCATACTGTTTCTGTCGGGATTGAGCGGCTTTTAGGTTCGCTTGAATTACTCGAACCTTTTCTTCCGCGTTGTTGACAAGATCAATCCCGAAGGTAACCCTCTCGCCAGACTCACACCAATTCAATGGTGTGCGGCATTTTCTCCCGTATAGCGCCTCGTAGGGCGCCATCTTGATGCTGGCTTGGTACCCATTGTTGTACGAGAACTCGGCTAACGGCAAGTGATCATCCCAGTTCTTGCCGTGGTCGATAGCGCAAGCTCGTAGCATGTCTTCTAAGATTTGATTTACCCGCTCCGTTTGCCCATCCGTCTGCGGGTGGTAGGCTGAACTACGGATCAGCTTCGTCCCCAAGGCAGCGTGGAGCTGCTCCCAAAAACGGGACACAAATAAAGTGCCCCGGTCCGATACGATAGTACGGGGTACGCCGTATAAGCATAGGATCCGTGAGATGTACAGTTCAGCGTACTTCTTGGCGTTGTAGTTGGTGTTGACCGGGATGAAGTGGGCAACTTTGGTGAGCCGATCGACGATCACCCACACAGAATCATGTTTCTGTAAGGTGGTGGGTAAACCGACGACGAAATCCATGCTCACGTCCTCCCACTTCCAGGCAGGAATGCCCAGTGGTTGCAGCAGTCCCGGTTTCCGCATGTGGTCTGCCTTCACCCGTCGACATGTATCACACTCGGACACGTATTTTGCAGTCTCTCGCTTCATCCGTGTCCACCAAAACTTGCTTCTGAGTTCTTGATACATCTTGTTGCTGCCGGGGTGAATAGAAAACTTTGATAAGTGAGCCTCATCAAAGATTTTCTTCCGTAACTCCGGGTTTCGGGGTACGACGATCCGGTCCTTGAACCATAGGACGCCGTCTCCGTCCTTCCGGAAACATTTCAACTCCCCACTGTCTACACGTCTCCGCAAATGTGATATGCCCTTGTCATTCTTCTGGGCTGCCGCTATCTCTTCACGGATGGTGGGGATCAAAGCTAGGTTGTAGAGAGCTCCATGTGGAATCACATGTAGTGGTGGTTCGCTCTCTTCCAACGGTGTGATGGTCAGATTATTGACGTGTGACTTGCGGCTTAGCGCGTCTGCCACAACGTTTGCCTTGCCCGGATGATAATGGATCTCTATCTCGTAATCCTTTATCAGTTCTAACCATCTTCGTTGCCTCATGTTCAGCTCCTTCTGAGTGAATATGTACTTGAGGCTTTTGTGGTCGGTATATAAATGTACGAGGTTACCGAGTAGGTAGTGCCTCCACATTTTCAGTGCAAGTACCACGGCAGCGAGCTCCAAGTCGTGAGTTGGATAATTTTGCTCATGATTCCTAAGCTGCCGTGACCCATACGCGACCACCCTTCGGTCTTGCATCAACACACATCCGAGCCCAATGCCGGATGCATCGCAGTACACATCGAACGGTTTTGTTGTGTCTGGCTGCGCCAAAACCGGTGCTGATGTCAGGTGCTTGACTAAAGCCTTGAATGCTGCTTCACATGCTGGACTCCAAACATATTTGGTAGCCTTCTTCAGCAGCTCTGTCATTGGCTTGGCAATCTTCGAGAAGTTCGGAATGAACCTCCGATAATATCCCGCGAGTCCGAGGAAACTCCGTACCTCATGAACAGTTCTCGGGGATTTCCAATTCAGCACTTGCGTGATTTTGCTCGGGTCCACAGCGATACCCTCCGCTGAGATGATATGCCCGAGGAAAGGCACTTGCGATATCCAAAACTCGCATTTGCTGAACTTTGCGTATAACTTGTGATCCCGCAGCCGTTGCAAGACTATACGCAGATGTTTCTTGTGATCTTCCTCCGACTTGGAATATACCAGGATGTCGTCGATGAAGACCACGACAAACTTGTCCAGCTCCGGCATGAACACCGAGTTCATTAAGTACATGAAGTGAGCTGGAGCATTGGTGAGGCCAAAGGACATGACCAGGTACTCATAAAGTCCGTACCTTGTCGAAAAAGCTGTCTTTGGAATGTCCTCAGCCCTGATCTTAATCTGATGGTACCCGGATCTTAAATCCATCTTGGAAAAGACCTTTGCTTCGACCAACTGATCAAACAACATGTCGATCCGTGGCAACGGGTACTTGTTCTTGATGGTTACGGCATTTAATGGACGGTAGTCCACGCAAAGCCGCAACGTTTCATCCTTCTTTTTGACAAATAATGCCGAACAGCCCCATGGCGAGGAGCTCGGCCTAATAAAACCCTTCTCCAGAAGGTCCGTGAGCTGAGTCTTCAGTTCAGCCAACTCCTTGGGCGCCATCTTGTACGGCCTTCGGGATATTGGCATGGTTCCCGGTGCAAGTTCAATCTTGAACTCCACCTCTCTATCGGGTGGCATCCCCGGCAAATCATCCGGGAATACATCAGGGAATTCTCGGACCACTGGAATGTCTTCCAATCTGATGGTTGTGGCTTGATAGACACTTGGAAGTTTTATTTCTGGACTGTCCAGAAATAATGAGTGAGAACCGTGCACTCCTGAGTTTAAGTGCACGACTCGGAGGACGGTGTCTAAAACAGCGCCGTGGCGGTTTAACCACGACATCCCTAGGATGACATCGACCTTCTGTCCCTCTAAGATAATGAGAGACGTGGGGTACACTCTACCCGCTAAGCATAATGGTGCTTTGGAGACCATTACGCTTGCTGAAATCTTCCCACCCGGTGAACAAATTAAATATGGACTATCGGTGGGTAGTATTGGCAAGCTGTGTTTAGCAATGAAAGCTTGGCTAATAAAATTATGCGTGGCGCCTGAATCAAATAGTACTATAGCGGGATGCTGGTGGAGTTGGAACATACCCGCAAGGATTGGCTCGCCCTCCGGCACGTCCTCAATGGCAAGCTGGTGGACAGTACCGGGCCTAGGGTTTGCCCGCCGCGCATTAGTAGGGTTCCGGGGTTGATTCCTCCCCGGAAACTGTGGTACCACTCCGCCGCCTTGCCTCTCCGGGCAACTGCTCGCGAAGTGTCCTGGACGACCACACTTGTAACATGTGGCCGCTGCTGGTGGAGTACTCGGGGGACGAAAGCCCGGCATGCGTTGCGGAGGTGCAAACGCACGCGGCATCGCCCGCTGCTGCTGTTGTTGTTGCGGTGGTGCTGGCAGTGCCGGCCGGAATGCCGGTGAAGAATACGGCCGACCGCGGAACGGCATCGACCGCTGTGGTGGCTGCCAGCGCGGACCTGATGGTGGGCGATTCACCATCCGAAACTTCTGAGAAGGACCGCCTCCTTCTCCGCTGCTCTGCGGCGCGCTTCGCTTTCGCTCTGCCGCCGCCAACTCCTTGCCGGAGTCTTCCTGAACAATCGCAGCATCAATTATGTCGTTGAGGCTGCCGCGATTGAACATCGCCAGCTTGTCCTTCAGGAGCGGGTTAAGCCCCTGGTAAAAGTGGTCCCGCCGCTTCTCGTCCGTATCTGCGTGATACGACGCGTAGAGTGCGAGATCGTTGAACGCTCTGGAGTACTCCAGCGCGTTCCGGCTCCCTTGTTGCAGGTGTAGGAATTCCTGCGTCTTCCTCTCACCGTGACGGTGAATGGCACCCAACCGGGTGGCGTAGGCCCTGCAGGAACCTCGACATGGATCGTCCACGTCTTGTTCCCCTCTTCGCCTTCTTCCTTGGCGAAGTATTGCGGCATCTGGTTGTACCCGAAATATTGGAGCATTAGCCACAATGCTCCCGGGTAGCCGCTACGGTCAGAGCAGTGGGAAACTACCCACCCGTTCTCCAACCGTTTATCTGCTGCCATCTGTAAAAATATATTTGAGAAATGTCAAATATTTATTTACACAGTAGACCATTGAGTTATAACATAAGATATGTCATTGAACCCTTAACACTTGGAAACATAGTTCAAATTTTTAAACAAATTTGACTGCTGATCTGCTGTTCCCATGACAGCCCTGACCAGTTTCCATATTAATCTGATTTAGGCCAGGTTAAAAGCAAAACCAGTCCTGGAGCTCAACATCAAAGTTAAAGTTAACTTCAATAGCTTTCCAGAAAGTATTTGGTTGGCCTAAGATCTGCTCTGGTTCAACAGTTATGAGATGTCAAAGTTAACAGAATTTCTGGAAACAATTGGACAGCACCTCCCTGCCTTAGGTACTGATTTGATCCAAGAATTCCAGTTAATTCTGTTCCTAATCTGACAAAACTTTCTGTTACAAAGTTGTAACCCATCTCATAAGCTTCCCAGAACCACCTCATTTTCTATTTTTGGATTTTTATGCAGGAAGTTATGCTTAATTTACAGAGAGTCTACAGAGAGTCTTTGCTCCGTCCTGTTTTCTGGACAGTTTCAACTCTACTGCATTTTTCGAGTGGTTAAGGGATGAAACACCTCTGGAACTCAACAGAAAAGTTGTAAAGCTCCTCCAAAGCTTTCCAGAAATGTATCATACGACCCCAACCTCGAAAGAACTCAACCTCTAACCTCTGATTAACTTCAGCCTTGATTTAGCTGAAAACAGAGTGCTCTGTCCTTATCATCCTATAAGTTGAAAACTTATTAACTTTGAATATCCTGTTCAAGGGAAGGAGTTACATCAAGTTTTACTACTTTGGATCAAAACCTTCAAGTTTTTAAATGAAGTTGTTCATTTAGTTGGGTGTGACGTCGAGGCGTCACCAGATTATGTCGGTACTACGTCCTCACAAAGGAAAAACCTATACCGGATTTAGCCGGCTTCGTTAGTTCAGTGGCACTACTCGTCACTCGCACACGGATGCTACACGTCTACCGTTTCGTGGTAAGGCTACCTGCAGAAACTCAAACAATCATCAGACTCGGCTGCACACCGAGCCCGGAATCCATACAGTTTGTACACCCGGCCGTCATCACTCGCCCGGATGTTCTCAAGCCAAACACGCCTTGAGTTACGTGTTCACGTTTCAGACCACGTGACGGGGTCTCCCATGTTGCACTACGCACGCCAGGGACAGACGTTGCTCGAATACCCCAAACGACATGAAGAGTCGTAGAGGATATCAAAGCGGGTCGGGTTACCTGCCACCCGTGGGGCTCCACCCTTCAGCTTGTGCGCACTGGTGGACAGCGCTTACGTGCACCCCCCAAGACATGAACGTCCCGAGATGCACGATTTTCCGACATAACAAATAAGTTAATAAGCCACTTTCTATATACTAATAACATCCTTATACGGGCTACTAACTCGTTCCTCACTGGATTTTTGAAAAAGAAGACCTTTGTACTGTGTTAAACCTCAAGCGAGCTCTGATACCACGCTGACACGACCCCACTGGTCCTGTCGAGCCAGGATCACGCTGAGGGGTGCTGCGTTGCACAACACCGTATAACACACGTCAAAGGTACAAAGCGGAAGCGGAAGCTTTATTACATAAACAAGTTTATTAACATGTTTACATCAAAATAAGTTTAGTCCACACTCGCGGGCGTAGACTAAGCATCAAGTGCACGTTCAGCCCTCGAACGTGTCCTTGCTAGCACACTCGCACACTAACTCTGCGGCGTGCACGACTCCCACTCGACGGGGTTCCCCTCCTGGGGTTCCGTCTCCTCTTCGGGAGTCCCTTCCTCATAGAACCCTGCAAAAGCTTCAAACACAAGCAGTGAGCACGAAGGCTCAGCAAGTCTGACCCGTCTCACCTAAACATGAAACTTCTACATGAGGGTGATGGGTTGCATGAGGTAAAAATCATTTGCAAGGACTCGCCTAATTAGTAGAACCTTACTTTCAAGTTTTAGCAGCAGGTTGTGGAGAACTTTACGCTAAGGCACATGAGAGAGCCGCAATCAAACAAGAAACGCATTTCTCTCATGTACTTTGCCCAAAGATGAAAAGAACTTTAGTTAGCACTAAGCTACAACATATCATTAACAATCAATATCCAACTTTCAATCAGCAACATTTTAACATGTAACTAGCCTGTTCTTTCTACGTCACGGTACAGTGAACAAGTGGTACTCACTGACCGCGAGGGACGGCGATTATAATCGATTTACACCTGCAGGGTTACCCGAATAACCTGTCACGTACGCCCGTACTCGATGTTGCCTACAACAACCATCACGGACGCCGTACGCGACTACCTTTCACCCGTTAGCCAAATATTGAACCGGTCCCATCGTCCCGAGCAAGAGGTCCCTGCACGCGCATCTCTGTGCCGCCAGCTGATTTACACCTCGAGCTCTCAACCTACCCTCTGAACGACGGGCAATGCCTCAATACCCAGCTACCCGAGTTACATCAGTTTCCCGGTTCCCATATAGCCGGTAGGTCTTCGGTACTGTTCTAGCTTGTTCAACAGGCCCGCACACGGCTCGGTCCTCAATCGACACAAGCGGAGCTACAGCACACAGGCCCCAAAGTCCTGCTGCCCTTACTCTCCGCTCGGTCTCATTTTCTTGCCATGTGTATCATGTGCTATCTCTACCCGAGCAATGTGCCTCTAGCCTATTCTCGCGAGTAGTTCCAACTACTCGACTTGTACCGAATCCTACTCTATCCTAGCAATGCAGTGGCTAACGGGGTTTGCAATCCTAAACCCCAACCCATGGTTTTCTTGGCTATGCAGTGGGGTTTCCAAACAAGACTCTGATGCACAACATAAAGAAAACAAGTATGTGCTCAAAACAATAAAAATTTATAAAATGGTTAATGCAAACCGGGGCTTGCCTTGCTGCTCTTGGTCGTAGGCTAGCTGTTCCTCCGGAGTAACGAAGTCTAGGACTTCGGGTTCCTCCTCGACCTTAGCGACTACATGATAAGAACAATGTATGTATTAATTAAATGCTTTTGTATTAACTTTGAAGTTGTGAAGTCTATAACCTTTACTAGATAGACCTAATGACTGTGAAACTTTTACTGTGGCTTGGTTACAACCTAAACAGAGACTTGGTCAAGTTTTAGTTGCAGCAAAGCTCATTTGAGCCCTCCACAAATAATTATGTCCTTGACCTTAATTAAAGGCTTTTAGGGTGTTCTAGGTATTTTCATGAAACAAACTATGACTTTCTGAAAACTAGATTTTCAGAGGGTTCTAATGGAATTGGTCTCACTTAATTTGGAAGTCTCTAACTAAAGATATGAGCTAAACAATTTCAGAGAAAATTCTGAAAATGTTTCTGAACATTTTCTATTTTCTCTGGAACAGTTTTACTAATCACACCATTAGGTGGACTAAATGAGCTCAAATGGATCTGAAATTTTTATGGTAGTTCAAGGATATTTTGGTGAACATCTCAGCAAAATTTCAGGATTTTCCTCCAAATGATTCTCCAGTTAAAATTCCTAACAGTTTAAACTTTAAGGAATTAATTCTGGAGAATTAAGGAATCTCATGAAGTGACACTTGATTTTCTGGAAAGTACTCAAAGAGCTGAATCCAGCAAAATTTGGTTCACTCAATTTGGAGCTTTCTAGCCAAAGTTATAAGGATTTGAAGTTTGAAGGAAATCTGAAAATCGGGGAAAAGTTTAAACTCGCGCGTGGGCCCAGGAGACACGCGTCGCACGCCGAAGCGACAGCACACCGCGGCCCACAAGGCTTTTGCGCGCCAGCACACCCGATCCCGGCCGCAGCCGGATCCCGATTCAAAATATCGGCCGCTGACAGCTGGGGTCCACCCCCTTCTTCAACCTCGCGACACCCGCGCTCCGCCGCCGAGGGACCTCGCCGGAGAGCTCGCCGCCGGCTGCTGTACAGCTTCAAACTTCTTGATTCTGGCCGCCCCTGCCTACTTTTACTTGGGGAACATGATCCGAGGGTCAGCTGCTCATGACAACGGCCGGAGCATGGTCGGCGACGAGCCGCCATATCGGAACGACTTCGGCCATGTCGGCTGATGCTCCTAGTGCCTCAGCTACTTGGGAAACCGGTCGGGGAGCATCAGTGGACCTCAGAGAAGGTCGACATGAACTCGGGGCAGCTCGGGGAAGGCCCGAAATAGGTCCTCACCGTGCGCCCGATACCCCCCGTGCGTTCCGCCATTAGTAGACCTTGAATTACGCCGGGCACAGAAGTTCTCCGGCCCAGAGTTGTGAAGGCAACTTGTGCGTCACCGTGTCTAGTTCGTGTGGGAGTGGCCTGAGGCCCTCTAATCCTTTCTAGAGCACGAATTAAACAGAATCGTACCCGAGGGTCGTTCTGCACACAGAAAGGGGAAAAGTGGAAATTCGCCGCCGGTGAGCAACCACTCGAGCTGTGGCTCGGGGATGAGCAGCACCGATCACTTGCGCGTCCAAGGGTGCCTTGGCTCGGGCGTGACAACGCCCAGGTTGGGCTGTCCACGAGAGCCCGAGGTGCGGCGGTTTCCAGTTCCGAGTTTGATCTTTCGGCACAGCCGATATCACTCGGTTTCAATCGATTTCTATCAATGGGAAGGATGGAGGATGGTTGCTAGTACCTTGCTGGGACCTTGGAATGGAAAGAGGGAGCTGCGATCGGCTTGATCAAGCAGGAACTCGAGCGGCGGCGATGGCAGTGGGAAAAGCAGTCGCGCACGTCGGTAGCTCGGGGAAATGGTGACTGAGGCACGCCGGGGAGGGAATAAATAGCTCGGCCGGCTGGCCTCCGGCTTGGGGCACGCAGCAGGAGCTGGCGCCGGCCGGCCCCTTCGGTGGCGCGCGCGCACAACAGCCGGGAACCGACTGAACTGTGGTTCAGTCGGTTTGCTTTGAGGCTGAGGCTGACATGTGGGTCCCACTCCTCTTTTAACCTCTGAAATTTATTCCTAACAGCTGTGGTAAACAGTGAACCCTATTCTACCCTTGGCAACTCAAATTATTCACCCAAGAGCCATTTGAATTGATCAAAGTTCAAATGAGGTTTGGTTTGAATGAATTTCAGCACAAGTGCAGTTTGAAATTCAAATAAAGTTTGAATTTCTCCCCCTTAGCTCATGTCAAGATCAACTCCAAATGGAGTGAAAATTGGTGTGTGAGCTCACAAAAATGTGCTGAGCAAGAATATGCCTTCCACTTTTAAATTCAGTGGGTGAAAACAGTTTGAATTTGAATATGTTTTCAAACTGCCCCTTTCCTATCTACACCCAAGATGACCTCAAAAATGTTTTGAATTTGGGTGAAACTTGGCATGGACATCCTTGGCAAAGTGTAGGAGTTTTCATATGTCCAGCCCATCTATATCACATGTGGGAAGTACCACTTTTGCAATGTGTGAGTTTGTTCCCTAATGAGCATGTTGATAATTGTTACTTGCTCTTTATTTGTGTTCATCATTTTTCCTCAAATGAGGTGTGTGGTGTGGGGATGAACACTGCAAATGGGTGTCAAAAACTGAGGCCCTTACAGTCTGTCCACACGCAGAAATTTCTGCTCGTACGGGGTGAAGAAAACGGGTGCCTAGAAACAGCGGCGACGTGGTAAGAGGGGTAACGGAAACCTACCTCACTTCTTCCTCCTCTCTTTCTTGCGGCAGAACCTCCTTCTTTGCAATAGCAGCAGCGGGAGTTTTTCTATGGAGAATTACGAGGCTGCGGCTAGGGCAGAACGTCGGGGGCTTCTTCTCTGTCGACGGCGAGGCGTGACGGAGCTCCGACGGTGGCCAAATTCCAGAAAGGAGCGGCGACCAAGCTTGTCAGCAGAGGGAGAGAGGGCGGCGGCCAAAAAGAGTGTTGGGTGGCGGCTAGGGGGAAGGGTTTTATTTATAAGAGGGGAAAAGAGCTAGGGTGGCTAGGATTTTAGCAACCCAATTATCTAATGGCTGAGATTTAATTTTAAAAGAGGTGGGAGCTAGGGGCTGAGGTTTTATTATTTATTTTCCACCAATGGCTCTGATTAATTGAAAAATAAAAGCTCACAAAAATCCACAAAGGGTGGGCGGCTAGGGTTTCCCCCCTTAATGGGTTGTGGCCAAGGGATGGGGCCATTAGGGTTCCCCCTCCCTAATCGGTGCGACCAAAATTAGGGGAAAATTCCCCCCAAATGTGGAGGAAAATTCCCTAGGAGAATTTTGGGGAATTTGGGGAAAATCAGGAAAATTGGGAAAAATTGGGAAATTAGGGGAGAGGGGAATTTGGGGGAAAATTGGGGAATTTTGGGGAAAAATTGGAGTGGCTCAACTTGGCTATTTTATTTATTTTTATTTTTATTTTTATTTTTATTTTTATTTCTTATCCTTTTCTACTTATTTTCATTATTTTTTGTTTCTATTTCCTTTTGTTATTTTATTTGCTTCTATATTCCTCTCTTTTTTTCTTCATCTTTTTAAATACTTCTCTATATGAAAAATATATGCAATGCATGGTAGTGAAATTCAGGGTGTTACAAACCTAGCCCCGTTAAAATGAATCTCTCCTTCGAGATTCGATAGAGTGGAGAAAAGATGAGGGAATTCTGTCTTGAGGTCTTCCTCACGCTCCCACGTAGCTTTGATTTCCATGTGATGGCTCCATTGTACTTTGCACCAATGGATTACTTTGTTCCTCGTGACCCTTTCCTTTATGTCCAAGATTTTGATGGGGTGTTCTACGTAGGTCAGATCCTCCTAAAGTTCTAGTTCATTCATCGGTACTTGTTTTTCCGGTACTCTTAGGCATTTCTTGAGCTGGGATACGTGAAATACGTCATGCACGACGGAGAGGTTAGTTGGTAGATCTAGTTTATAGGCTACCTCTCCTCGCTTGCTCAGAATCTTGAATGTCCCAATGTAGCGGGGTGCCAGCATGCCTTTGACATTGAACCGTCGTTGGCCTCGGATAGGTGACATCTTAAGATACACAAAGTTTACAACTTCAAATGTCAAACTCCTTCGCCTATTGTCCGCATAGCCCTTTTGTCATGATGGAGCGGCCTTCAAGTTTTCACGTATCGTTTGGACTTGCTTTTCGGCGTCTTGCAGCACTTCGGGTCCAAATACTTGGCTTTATCCGGTCTCATTCTAGAACAGCGGTGTTCTACACCATCTACCGTATAGTGCCTCAAAAAGTGACATTTTTAAGCTGGCTTGGTAACTGTTGTTGTATGAGAATTCAGCATATGGCAAGCTCTTATCCCAACTACGCCCATGTTTCAAGGCGCAAGCTCTCAACATGTCTTCCAAAATCTGATTTGTCCTCTCAGTTTGCCTGTCAGTTTGCGGGTGATATGCAGAGCTGAAATTCAACCGTGTACCCATGGCTTCATGCAGCTTCTTCCAGAACCTAGAGGTAAATTGAGAACCTCGATCTGAAACTATCCTCTTCGTAACTCCATGGCGACACACGATTTGCTCCATATACAGCTCGGCTAATTGTGCCACGGTATACTTAGCCCTAACAGGAATGAAGTGGGCTGATTTCGTCAATCGGTCCACGATAACCTAAACAGAGTCGTAGCCAGATTGAGTACATGGCAATCCGACAATGAAATCCAGGATGATGTCTTCCCACTTCCACTCAGGTACTTTCAATGGCCGCAATAATCCAGCGGGTCTTTGATGTTCGCCCTTCACTCGTTGGCACGTGTCGCATAAGGCAATATATTCAGCGATATCCCTTTTCATGCCATCCCACCAATCGAAAGTTTTCAAGTCCTTGTACATCTTTGTACAGCCAGGGTGTATGGAATAATGTGAGTCATGTGCCTCCTTTAGTATCGTGTTCCGGATGTGCTTCACGTTAGGCACACAAATCCTTTTCCCTAACCAAAGTGTGCCATTCTCGTATTCCTTGAAATTGTTTTCTATCCTTTGTCGGATTCTTTCCTTGATTTCCTTTATTTCCTCGTTTGTTGCTTGGCCATCTCGTATCACTTATTCCAGCGTTGAGTTCAGTTCTACCACCCCATCTCATTCAAGAACCCGAGATGTAATCGTTCGAACTCCTTACACAGCTCGGGTGGCAGCTCCCAAACCGTGAGTTGGTGACATGCTCCCTTTCGGCTCAATGCATCAGCTACTACATTGGCCTTTCCGGGGTGATATTTGATTCCAACATCATAATACTTGATAAGTTCCAACGATCAACGTTGCCTCAAATTCAGATCCGTTTGAGTGAATATATACTTGAGGCTTTTGTGATCCGTATAGATTTCACATCGGTGACCAAGGATATAGTGCCTCCAAATCTTCAAGGCATGTACTACAGCTGCAAGTACCAGATCATGTGTGGGGTAATTCAGCTCATGTTTCTCTAATTGCCTCGATGCATAGGCTACCACTTGTCCTCCTTGCATAAGCACACATCTAATCCCTTGTCTTGATGCCTCACAATATATATCAAAACTCTTGCTCACGTCAGGCAATACCAAAACCAGCGCTACTGTTAATCTCTTCTTTAGCTCCTCAAAGATGTTTTGACACACTTGTGTCCACTGAAATGCTTTCCCCTTCATCAGCAATTCCATCATAGGCTTCGCTATTTTGGAGAAATTCTTGATGAACTGGTGGTAGTATCCAGCCATCCCAAGGAAACTCCGAATATCCTTCACATTCTGCGGTTGGTTCCACTTCAAAACATCCCTCATTTTCCTGGGATCAACCGATACTCCTCCTTCAGAGATGATGTGGCCGAGGAACGATATCTCCTTTAGCCAAAACTGACACTTTCTGAACTTAGCATACAATTGATGCTCTCGTAGTTTCTGCAATGTCAATCTCAAGTGTTCTTCATGTTCTGCCTCGCTTTTTGAATATACCATGATATCGTCGATGAAAACCACGACAAACTTGTCCAAGTACTCCATGAAGACCTTATTCATGGGGTACATAAAGTATGCGGGTGCATTCATTAACCCAAAAGACATAACGGTATACTTATACGAACCATACCGTGTTCAAAATGCAGTTTTGGGTATGTCGGAGGGCTTAATCTTCAGCTGGTAGTATCCCAACCGAAGATCAATCTTGGAGAAAATTCGGACACCTTTCATTTGATCGAATAAGTCCTCTATGCGGGGCAGCGGGTACTTATTCTTGATCAGCACTTTTTTGAGAGACCTATAGTCCACGTACATCCTTTGGGTCCCATCTTTCTTATCCACGAAAAGCATGGGGACTCCCCAAGGTAACGAGCTTGGGCGTATAAAACCCTTATCTATCTGCTCCTGAATTTGCTTCTTGAGCTCCACTAATTCATTAGCAGGCATCCTATATGACCTCTTCGCTATAGGTGCAGTTCCGGGTACTAAATCAATGGCAAATTTAATGTCCCGGTCAGGTGGCATACCTGGAAGTTCTTCCGGGAACACATCTGAAATTCTCGAACCACCGGAATTCTTTCCATGTCGCTTCTTTGATGTGGTTCAGCACTGCCTTGTCCGTTGTAGGTTGGGCTGCCTCAAACTCAATACGAGTACCGTGCTCACTTGTTGACTGCATGATCCTCTGAGCACATTGAATTACTCCATTGTACTTGCTTAATCAATCCATTCCAATTATTATGTCAATCCCTTGGGAATCCAAGATGATAAGGTTGACAAGAAAGTCTACCCTCCTTATTTTAAGGCTTACTTTCGGACATACTACATTAGTCCTCATCTCTCCTCCGGGAGAATTAACCAACATAGTTTGTTTCATGTGGGATATGGGCAGGTTATACTTGGCAACATACTTGGATGAGATGATTGAATGCGATGCTCCGGAATCAAATAAAACAGTGGCTGGGTTGGAGTTGGCGAGAAATATACCAATCACGACGTCCTCAGCTTGTTGTGCTTCCTCAGTGGAGACGTGATTCACATTGCCACGAGCATAGTTCTGCTGTCCACGATTACCTTGAATAGCTCCTCCATTCGGCCGTGGGTTCTGTTTAGGTGCATTGCTCGGCTGTCCAAGGCCTTTCTTCATGCACTGATTTGCAAAGTGTCCCGCCTCTCCGCATGAAAAGCATGCCTTTTTGAACATAACAGCAGGAATGCTGGGGCAAGGCTGGTTTTGAGTATAGGCGCCCATGTTGGAACGGGGCGCAGGAGGCATAGGCATATGAGGTGCTTGCATGACAGGACGTTGCTGCGGTGGATGATTAGAGCGAGGTGGATTTGTAGGGCGGAAAGTAGAAGCGGACGAGCCATAGTGTGGTGCAGCAGGTGGCACGAAGCGGGGACGCACATTGCTTCCTTGTGGCTGTCCTTGATAAGGCATCTTTCTCTTTCCCTCTTGTTCAATCTCACGGATCTTGCTCTCCACCACTATAGCTTTGTCAACGAGCTTTTGGAAGTTTGCATAGTCATTGTTGAGCAGCTGGACTTGAATTTCATTGTTCAATCCCCTCATGAACAAGTACTGCTTCCTGTGATCCGAGTTGACATCTTCCGGAGCATACCTTGACAGTTGCGTGAACTTGTTGAGGTGCTCATTCACGCTCTTCCTTCCTTGACGGAGACCTTCAAACTCTTGCCTTTTAAGCATCATGACTCCTGCAGGGACATAGTGAGAGCGGAAACTCTCCTTGAATTCAGCCCAAGTGATAGTCTCCTGGTTGACATGAGCATTGCAAAGAGCGTCCCACCAATCAGCGGCTGCTCCCATAAGTTGGTGTGATGTGAAGAGAACTTTCTCCCGATCATTGCACTGAAAAATAGCAAGCTTCTTTTCCATAGACTTCAGCCAATCATAAGCCTCCATAGGATCATTAGCTTGTGCAAAAGTAGGCGGCCTAGTTCTCATGAACTCTCGCAATCTGTTGTGAGCCGGCGGTGGCCGTGGTGGGGGTGCAGGAATGGAGTTAGGGTTGTTTTTGTTGTTGGTCTGCAGCTGTCCCAATGTTTGTATCATAGTTTGCGTGAGATGGTTCTGCATAGCCATCAACCTTTCGAGTTTGCTTGCATCAGCCCTGGGGTTGGCATTTTCAGAAACTTCCACATTGCTATCCTCATGTGGTTCGTTGTTACCATGAACGTTTTTTCGCTGGCGGTTGGAATTTCCCCTCGCCATCTGTGAGAGAGTAGAGTAGGAAATAGAAATTTAGATTGATCCCCCAACTATATGCATCAAGGTGTATGAACTAAGCAACTTCTTATATTAATTTCAGCCTATATGAGGATGTGAACAAGTGCCGAAGCATCTCACATCTCTCCACTATGTGTGGATGTGGACATTCTCCGAAGCATTCCACAACTCACACCAAGCACGCAACTCAATCAATCATCATAAAAATTCAGCACACCTCTCTTATTCGATCTACTGCAATCTAAACGTTCCTATTACAACTTTATTCAATGCGAAACCTAAACTTAATCGTGAGAACCGGTGCTGTTCTTGCCGTGTGACGGGGGTGGTTCATACATGGGCGCACGTCATGGTGAGTCGGCAGTCCATGTAGGGATAGATGATGCTGGTGCTCTATTTGTTCCCGCGTTGGCACGAGTCTCCTCTTGTTTTTCCAGCAAGTACAGCTTCTTGCGGAGGTAGCGGATCTCTTCTTGTGCACTTGCATAGCGGTTTCCTAACTCCACGAGCAACCTCTGAGACTTTTCAGCAGCTTGTGGGTTGGAAAGAGATCCTCCATGGGGTCCAATGATCTCCCTTGTACCACTCTTCCGATACAGGTGCAGCTCAAAGGTAGTGTTCTCAAGCTGATCACGAAAGGCGTAGCACAGTCCGGTGAGTGCATTCCATGCAGCATCATCAACAGCTTCTACTCTTGTAGCTCTGCATGTGGGTGCGAAGTGTCGTGTGACAACCCTACCGTTAGATAGGATGGTTACCTCAGCCTTCCACTCTTCATGTCCGAGACGAGGGACTTTCTTGAGGAGATACTCCGGGTATAAGCTGCAGCAATCCAGGAACTCTCTAAGCTCCTTGGATATGTGTCCTCCTTCCATCCTGTCGGACCAGAATTCTTGAACTGAACAGTTGGCCCGTTCATCACCTTCATTCTCGGCCTCAGCAAGGGGTGACTCCTCTTCGGATTCATCTCCTTCCGACATAGCTTCATGAGGCTCCGCTGGGTGTAAGCCCGCATGAAATTCCTCCTGAGGTGCATACCAATGCTGCGGTTCTTGTGGATCATCTTCCATGTCTTCTTCGATCGGTTCCACCTCTTTAGGATCCTCTTCCTCATGCATGGAGCTACTGACTTCATCTTCCTCATGGGGTTCCATCTTCACCTCCTCCCAATACGGTCCATCGGACACTTCAATGGGATTAAGTGCACTCCCAAGTGGCAGTGGACGAGTCCTTATGCGTGCTGTGCTCCTAGTCATCGACATCTATAAATAAGACATGAAAAACTTTAAAGAAGTAAATAACTCCAAAACTTCTGAAGCTATGAAGCAAGAAAAAAAGTGTTGCTGTCCACAAGCAAGGAAGAAAAGAGGGGCTGAAAATAGCACTTTGCGGTGGCTGGGTTGACAAATAAAGTGCAGCGGCAAGCAATTTTTGAAAATAACAGTTTAGAGGGGTGTTCCTATGTGTTTTAGAGTGTCCATTCTACCTAGGCTGGCATCCTATGGTCAACGTGGCTCTGATGCCAATTTGTGACACCCGGTTCCGAAAATGAACCAAGTAAATGCATATGTGTGCCCAGGATATTCATCATACATACACATGTACTTCACAAACTCAAATTCTGCATGTAACCATGTACAAATAGTGTTTAAGTACTTTATTACATTGACTCATTGTCTCACTCTTGAATGTCTAACTTATTTAGCAGCGTAAGACTCTAAACGACAGTGAAAAATGGCTAAGACAACAGGCTCCAACTTCAACTCCACACGCATGTTGACGGTAGTGCGCACGCCTAGTACTCCACCTGTTCCTCAAAGTACTCTTCTCATGTAGCTGATGTATATGTGGGAATGCAAGGGTGAGTACATGTCTTACTCAGCAAGTGCGGGAAAAGTATGACATGTAGCTTACAACAAGGTAGAGAAATAAAAAGGTTCATTGCAGCAAGCAAATTTTATTTCACAAACATGGTAAAACAGCAACTATTTCTAGGTGAGTTAAATCCCAACATATCCAAGTAAATCATCATCCCTCCATCATTATTCATTATTAATCAAGTCTCAACCAGCCAATACTCTTTCTCAAGTACTTCTCATACTCATAAATATTCTTAACCATCTCATTTTCATAGAACCGAAACCAAACTCATTTTCATGACCCAGAACAGTCCTCAAACCAATTCCAATGACCGTACCCGAATAATCATCCCAAGTTTTTTCTCTAATCAAGGAAGTTGGACAGGTGCTTGTAACCGAAAGCACGGCTATCATGATAGTTTTACACTCTGCAGAGGTGGCACCACTTTACACACAAGTTTATGATTTCGTCACCCGTCGGCAACTAGAGAGAACCTCCATTATACCAATACACAACCATCGGTATATGGCCAAGAGATCACAAAATAGCCTTTACAAAGGGTCTACTAGGATGTACGGACCCACTGAGGTTTCACCGGCAGGATCGAATCTCCATTCTCCCACGCATGGGCCCCCTCTTGTGCCAGGCAGTCCTCATCGAATCCCATTCCCCGCACCATCCAACGGTCCATAACAAGCTAGTAACACACCTAATTAGTCAGCTAAGCCGCACCCATATTTGGCCTTATGGTGGCACTGCTTTCCTGGCATGTGCTCACATGAACCGGTCCTTAGATCTACGGCAAGCAAACCGCCATCTCATTCAGCAACATCCACGAACCAAGCTTGCCTAGATCTCCCTGATTTTATGCTCATTAACATCACTAATTTCTCATCATCTTTAATCTTATGAGTGCAGTAGCTAACCATGTTTTATTTAAGTTTGCCCTATCCTGTAAATTAAGAGAAGCAAAAAGGAAAAACGATCTTACCCGACTCATCAACTTTCTCGGCGACAAGGATGGTTAATAAAACTAGTAAACTCCTATAAAAGGGTGTCCCATCAAGTTGACACAAGCATACAAGTTTTTGCAAACAAAACAGTTTCAAAAACATGGGATCAATATGGTCAGGGGCACTTGCCTTGCTCCCATGGTTCGTGTTGCTCAAGCGTCTCAAAGTCTTGGTGCTGTAGTTCCTCGTAGACGGCCTCTTGAGCATGTCCTTCTACTCACGACCACGCACATACAAAATTTACAGCAATCAATTATCATGCACAAACTTTACTATGGTGCAGTTTATAAAAATGACATGGATGAATGCATTTCCTATGGTGCAGTTTATAAAAATTAGTTTGCATGTGTTCTTGCATGTTTTAGTAGGCTTCCATGGGGTTTTATGATGAACAAGGCTGCTGGGATCAAGTGTGGACGTGGTTATGATCTTGACACATTTTGTAGATCAATTCGACCGTCAAAAATTGACCACAACATGGTCTGTCCACACGCAGAAATTTCTTGACACGACCCCACGGTCTTGTCGAACCAGGATCACGCTGAGGGGTGCTGCGTTGCACAGCACCGAATAACACACATCAAAGGCACAAAGCGGAAGCAAAACTTTTATTACATAAAGTGGTTTATGAACATTTTTACATCAAAATAGGTCCAGTCTACACTCACGGGCGTAGACTACGCATCAAGTTCACGTTCAGCCCGTGAACGTGTCCTTGCTAGCACACACGCACACTAACACGGCGGCGTGCACGACTCCCACTTTATGTGGTTCCCCTTCTGGGGTTCCGTCTCCTCCTTGGGAGTCCCTTCCTCATAGAACCCTGCAAAAGCTTCAAACACAAGCAGTGAGCACGAAGGCTTAGCAAGACTGACCCGTCTCTCCTAAACATGGAACTTCTACATGAGGGGTGATGGGTTCATGAGGTAAAACAAGTTGCAAAGGACTCACCTAATTAGTGGAACCTTACCTTCAAGTTTTAGCAGCAAATTGTGGAGAACCTTATGCTAAGGCACATGATAGAGCCGCAATCAAACAAGAAACGCATTTCTCTCATGTACTTTGCCCAAAGTTGAAAGGAACTTTAATTAGCTCTAAACTACAGCAATCATTAACAATCAAGTCCATCTTTCATTCAGCAACATTTTTAACATGAAACTAGCCTGTTCTTTCTACGTCATGGTACAGTGAACAAGTGGTACTCACTGACCGCGAGGGACGGTGATTATAATCGATTTACACCTGCAGGGTTACCCGAACAACCCGTCACATACGCCCGTACTCGATGTTGCCTACAACAACCATCACGGACGCCGTACGCAACTACCTTTCACCCGTTAGCTAAATGTTGAACCAGTCCAATCGTCCCGAGCAAGAGGTCTCTGCATGCGCATCTCAGTGCCGCCAGCCGATTTACACCTCGAGCTCTCAACCTACCCTCTGAACGACCAGCTATGCCTCAACACCCAGCTACCCAAGTTACATCGGTTTCCCGGTTCCCATATAGCCGGTAGGTCTTTGGTACTGTTCTAGCTTGTTCAACAGGCCCACACACGGCTCGGCCTCAATCGACACAAGCGGAGCTACAGCACACAGGCCCCAAAGTCCTGCTGCCCTTACTCTCCGCTCGGTCTCATCTTTCTTGCCATGTGTATCATGTGCTATCTCTACCCGAGTCGAGTGCCTCTAGCCTATGCTCGCGAGTAGTTCCAACTACTCGACTTGTACCAAATCCTACCCTAACTTAGCTTTGCAGTAGCTAACGGGGTTTGTGTCACACCCGGTTTTTCCGAAGAACAACCAAATGAATATCACATGTATGCCAGGATCATTTTCTCATACATGTGATGACAAATAGTGAAGCATCATTTATTACAAGCCAGGTGTCGAATATAAGTAAGTCTTACAAAATAAATGTCTCGATGGACAATAATAAGTTCATCACAAGTAAATAAACTAGCAGCAGAATATTATTATTTAGGGCTCCATCACAGGCGTTGCCCGGGGGTCTTCATGAACCTAAAATCCTTCCTCGGGTCCAAAATCTTGGTCATTATACACCACCTCATTATCTTGACCTGAGCAGCAATATAAACCAACAAATATGCAAGGTTGAGTACCAATGGTACTCAGCAAGTGTGGGAAAATTTCATCATGCATGGCTAGAACAAGGAGAGGTTGAACTCATGGTTAAAGCACTACGCAATTAATACCTATCACCTTAGCTTATTAAGCACCTACATTACTACAAAAGTGAAATGGTCCCAATCTCCCATCCCATCATCATAACCAAATAACCATAACATCATTTCCAATGTTAAGCTCCCCGCTTAACATCCAAAACCATCATTCCTCTAATCATGAATAAGTCCAGGCCGCTCTTAATCGTGAGCACGGCTGTCAAGACAGTTTTAACTCTGCAGAGTTTGTACCACTGTACCCACAAGTAGTGATTTCATCCCCCGTTGCCGGGTGGACTAAAAGAACCTCCATTATGCCAGTGGCTACGATCCACATTCACACTTCCCAGGTGTGCGGCCAGGAGATCACTACGAAGCCTTTACAAAGGGATTCCCGACGAGCGTGGGCCCACTGAGGTTTCACCCCTAACAGCATACAAGAGGCTCCAACCCCGCTGCAGTGGCCCCCTCTTGAGCCTTGCGGTTCATATGGTAGTCCAGCTGACACCTATTCCCCGCACCATCCAACACACCCATACTACGCCGGGGATACACCTAATTAATTGGCCAAGCTGCCTCATCTCAGCATGTGGTTAGCACTGAAAAGCCGGGTTACATGCTCCATGAACCGGTCCTTAGGATCCAGGCAAGTACTAAACACAAACCTAAGTCTCGTGCACCCAGCACACAACCAAAACATCCAACTTGCCTTGATCCCTACCTCTACATAACTCACAATGTCTCACTCAAGAGTATGGTAATATAAACTGATGATCTCATATCCCAAATATCCCATTCTAAGCATGGCTAAGCATATGCATGGAAATAAATGACATGGTAAAATAAATCCCAACCCAAGCTTCAAGGAAACAAGGTAATGCAATTCTAGGGAAACTTCCTAGCATGGGTTTCATATTTAACTTGACAATGCAAATAATTCTATCTACACATCCTATCATAGGATCAAAGTGGTCAAGGACACTTGCCTCCTTCTTGCTGCTCTTGAAATTGGTAGTCCTGATCTTGGAAAGGGTTAACTTGCTCTTGAACAGGCTCTACTTCATACCATCACACATAGCAAAAGAAGAACAACAATCATAAGACATAGTTCACACTTCTACTTTATACAAACCACACATTCACATTTATGAAATTCATTCACCATTATATGTGTTGTGGTTACTTTATGTGTGTTAAGTTGTGGCTTGCATGCACTTTTAACCATGTATATATGATTCCTACTTTTGTGTCCACATTTATACTTGCATACAATGTGCCTTCACAATTTCTATCAACCCTAAACTGAATTCTTTGTATTTTAGAAACTCCATTTATCATTTACTAGTTTCTATATTTTCAGATTTATATTCCTATGCATAATTGTGTATTTTATTATTAAATTAGTAATACACATCACCTAAACAGATTAGGTTCTGGTCCTAAATAATTTAAAATCATATTTTGACCATGGCTTATGATGTATACTATTTCATAATTATTTTCCCTATTTTTCTTTAACTATTCTTTACTTAAAAATGTGTCCCTATACTATTAAATGTGAATAATAGATAAAACAGATTTATTTCAGCCCAAAAATATTTTTTTATCTCACTCCAAAGTTTTCTAAGTACTGAGAAAGTTTTTAATAAATTTTGACAATTATGTTTGTCCCCCTTTTTAATTTTTAAACACTAGTTACATATTCAATTTTGTAAATTAAATACTAAACAGGGTTAAAAAGTAAACTCACCCATCACAGGGTCTATAATATTATTTTCATAATTTCCAGGGGTCTAGCTACACTTAACAGAGGTGTTTTTCCTAATTTCTACTAAGTCCAGGGGTTAAAACTGATTTTTAAATGGATTTACATGATTTTCTGGAGTTCCAGGGGCTAGATCTGAAGTTTCCGGGGCTAGCTCTCAATTCCAGAGAACCCCAGGGGGTAGCACGTAAGAATTCCAGTCTTTATAACGCGGGGTCGACGTGGACCGTCCGATTTTAAACCGACGGCTGAGATTATAACATCGAACCGGTACGCGGGGTTTTAAAGTCTACCGTGCGATTTAAAATAAACGGCGCACAAGCGGCCACGTCGCTTTGATCGAGCGCGGGCGGCGCTGCCGGCGGCGCACGGCGGCGGGAAGCGGCGATCTCGCCGGAAAGTTTCGGGTCCTCGAGAATTCTGCCTAGAACTGTGATCTTATGGCCTAGATCGGTAGAGGGGAGGTCAGGGATCTCACCTCGGGGGTTTTCTCGAGCTCGGGAGTCCTGGAAAGTGATCGGCGGCGAGGTCCGAGGCAAAACCACGGCGAAGCTCGTCGGCGCTGCGTTTACACCGTAACTCTCCGAGTTTTCTGCACCTGCAAAGTTCCCCGGAGGCGGTGGATCAAAACCAGCGAGTTAGATCAGAGTTTCCGAGCTTAGATCGGCCAGAATTCACCGGCGAAGTCTCGGTGCTCACCGGAGTGAAAATCGGCGATCGCGTGGGAAAAACTGATCGGATCAGGGGTTTTTATAGCCGGGGAAGGGCGGTGGGTCTGTTGTGATCGAGTTGGAGTCCTCTGGGACCGGAATTCGGCTGCGGGACGGGCTTTCCCGGTCGGTTGCGATTTCGCGCGCTCGGGAGAAAAGTCCGGGGTCGCGGGGGCTCGGGGTTAGGGATGACAGGTGGGTCCCACCCGTCGGTGAGAGGCAGCGCGGCGCGCGCGGGGGCGGGCTGGCGCGGGAGTAGCTGGGCCGGCTGGCGGGTTTCGGCCCACTGGCCAGTTTTTTCCCGTTTTCTCTTTTTCTTTTTCCATTTCTTTTCTGTTTTGAGTATAATTTGAATTCCAGTTTGAATTTGAATTTTTGCAAAACATGCAATACGTCCAAAAATTTTTAAATTCTCCTCTGAACATGGTTTAGGGTTTTGAATCTAAATTTGGGGTGTTACAGCTCTACCCCCCTTAAAAGAAATCTCGTCCTCGAGATTGGTGTTTCTAAGAAAACAATTCCGGAAACTGTGCCTTGAGCTCATCTTCCCGTTCCCAGGTAGCTTCCTCTTCTGAGTGATGCTTCCACTGCACCTTGCACATCCGGATTCTCTTGTTTCTGGTGAGGCGTTCCATTGTATCCAAAATCTTGTATGGTTGCTCGGCATAAGACAAATCTTCAGTTACCTCCACTTCATTCATGGGTAACACCTCTTTAGGCGTCCTCAGACATTTCTTGAGTTGTGACACATGAAATACATCGTGTACATCCGATAGATGAACCGGTAACTCTAGTTGGTACGCCACTTCGCCTTTTCTTTCCAAAACTTGAAAGGGTCCGATATATCGAGGTGACAACTTCCCTTTCACCTTGAACCGACGAAGTCCTCTGATAGGGGACACCTTGAGATAAACATAGTCTCCCACGTTGAAAACGAGTTCTCTTCTTCGTACATCAGCATAACTCTTCTGGCGTGTTTGTGCTATCCTCAAGTTGTTGCGAATCTCCCTCACCTTCGCCTCGGCTTCTTGTAGCACTTCTGGACCAAACACTTTGCTTTCTCCTGTTTGGTTCCAAAATAGGGGAGTTCTGCACTTCCTTCCATACAAAGCTTCAAACGGTGACATCTTCATACTAGCTTGATAACTGTTGTTATAGGAAAACTCCGCATACGGTAGGTTCTTGTCCCAACTCCTATTGTTTTTGAGTGCACATGCCCTTAACATATCTTCAAGGATCTGATTGGTTCTCTCCGTCTGCCCGTCAGTTTGGGGATGATAGGCAGAACTAAAGTTCAGATGGGTTCCCATGGTTTCATGCAACTTTTGCCAAAACCTCGAGGTGAACTGTGTCCCTCGGTCCGACACTATCTTCTTTGGCACTCCATGGTAACACACAATCCTTGACATGTACAATTCTGCCAATTTGGATCCGCTGTAGCTTTCTTTCACAGGAATGAAATGAGCTACCTTGGTTAGCCGATCAATAATGACCCATATTGAATCATACCCGGATTGGGTCCTAGGCAATCCCACGACAAAATCCATGCTGATTTCTTCCCACTTCCATTCAGGCACTTTGAGTGGTTGCAATAATCCCGCGGGTCGTTGATGTTCTGCTTTCACCAACTGACATGTGTCACATAGGGCAACATGTTCCGCGACATCTCGCTTCATGCCATACCACCAATACCTGCTCTTGAGGTCCTGGTACATCTTCGTACTCCCAGGATGAATGGAATAGTCAGAATCGTGAGCCTCCTTCAAAATTAATTCACGGATCTCCTTTACTTCTGGCACACAGATCCTTTTCCCGTGCCACACCGTTCCTTGTTCATCCTCTCTAAAACCAGGAGCTTTATTTTCCTTAATGAGCTGTCTGATCTCTTGTATCTTCTCATCACTCTTTTGGCCCTCGCGTATGTCTTGCTCGAGTGTGGAGTCCACTTCCATGGCGATGGCTTCACCACTATTTACTAGACATAGATTGAGTCTTATAACCTCGTCCTTCAATTCTGCAGGCATGTCCTTCAAACTCAACTTATAGACCTGCACTTTCCGACTCAAAGCATCGGCCACGACGTTTGCTTTCCCAGGATGATAGTTGATGCCTATATCAAAGTCATTGATTAGCTCTAACCATCTCCTTTGTCTGAGGTTGAGATCTGGCTGTGTGAATATGTACTTCAAACTCTTATGATCCGTATATATCTCTGTCCTCTTCCCCATCAAATAGTGCCGCCAAATTTTCAACGCGTGTACCACTGCAGCTAGTTCTAGGTCATGTGTAGGATAGTTCTTCTCGTGCTTCCGAAGCTGCCGGGATGCATATGCCATGACATGTCCTTCTTGCATGAGAACACATCCCAACCCATTTCCAGAGGCATCGCAGTACACTGTGAAATTCTTCTGCATATCTGGCATAACCAGCACTGGGGCTGTTGTCAATCTCTTCTTTAGCTCCTGAAAGCTCGTATCGCACTGTGGCGTCCAGGTGAATGTGATTCCCTTTTCCAACAGTTTGGTGAGAGGTCTCGAGATCTTGGAGAATCCCTCAATAAACCGTCGATAGTATCCAGCCAATCCCAAAAAGCTTCGAACTTCCCCGACATTTTCAGGGGTTTTCCACTTCTGGATATCTTCGATTTTGGCGGGATCTACGGAGATTCCTCCCTCCGAGATTATATGTCCTAAAAAGGGAACTCTCTTCAGCCAAAACTCACACTTTCTCAACTTGGCATATAGTTGGTGTTCTCTCAGCCTCTGTAACACCAACCTTAGATGTTTCTCATGTTCTTCTTCATCTTTGGAGAAGACGAGAATATCATCTATGAAAACCACCACAAATTTTTCCAGATATTCCATGAATACCTTGTTCATGAGGTACATGAAATATGCCGGGGCATTGGTTAGCCCGAAAGGCATGACAGTGTATTCATACAGTCCGTACCGAAATAGGAAAGCTGTCTTGGGAATATCAGATTGCCTTATCTTGAGTTGGTGGTACCCCAACCTGAGATCAATTTTCGAGAACACACAAGCTCCCCTCAACTGATCAAACAAGTCTTCAATGCGGGGTAATGGGTACTTGTTTTTTATGGTTACCTCATTCAAGGCACGGTAATCCACGCATAACCTTTGGGTTCCGTCTTTCTTGGGCACAAATATCACCGGAGCTCCCCATGGTGAGGAACTAGGGCGAATATATCCCTTCTCCGTCAATTCTCTCAAATGATCCTTGAGCTCTTCTAGCTGCTTGGAGTCCATTCGATAAGGTCTCTTGTATATCGGGGCTGTTCCCGGTACTAGCTCAATTGCGAATTCCACGTCACGGTCGGGAGGCATTCCTGGCAATTCCTCCGGAAAAACATCTGGATATTCCCTGATAGTCCTGATTTCCTCAACTTTCACCTCCACTTGATTTAATTTAATGTCCCTCCTAGGCTCGTGTATCGTTATGAACTTTACTCTTGTGCCATTGGGGTGAGTTAGTTCTACCGTTCTGGTCGAACAATGGATGATTCCTTTATGTTTGGTCAACCAATCCATACCCAAAATAATATCTATCCCTTGTGAGTCTATCACTATGAGGTTAGCAGTAAATACTACCCCATTAATGTCTAGTCTCACTTTGGGACACACTTGTCTTGTCCTTATTTCTCCACCTGGAGAGTTTACGGCTAGCATATGGTTCATTTGTGTGGTTGCTAGGTCATACTTCTTAACAAACCCTTGAGCAATGAACGAGTGGGTAGCACCAGAATCAAACAGCAGAGTTGCAAGGTGTAAATTGGCAGGAAACTTACCAACTACCACGTCGGGTGCCTCTTGTGCTTCCTCCTCATTTCGGCTACCTTCTGACTCTGCTTTGGGTGGGGAGGTTGCTGGTGGAGAAGTGCGACGACGCCTGATCGCTTGGCGATCCGGGGAGTCAGGTGTCCATGGATCACTCATGGTGACACACAGTTCATTCCCATCTCCTCTTTCTCTCGCCTTTAAACAAGCTCGCAGCAACGCCTCCGTTTCCTTCAGGGTGTCTCGGACATCCTGAAGCTCTTGTTGACACTCCTGCAGTCGAGTGCTGAGCATAGCAGCATCCTCCAAGCACAAGTCCATGTGCTCATGGGAAGTCCCTTGCTGCACCGGTGGGTACTTGTACTCCGTGGTACCATTCTCACGTTGGAGAACATACATGTAATCAGTTTTGTCCAAGTGGCGACGATAGATGTGACTCTGGCAGGTGATGGCCTCCCAGGTGACATCTCTCTCCGCGTCAACTTGTGTTGCTCGACAAGCTGGAGAATGGTGGATCTTCAGCAGCTGATTCTCGTGTATAATCCTCATCTCCGAACTCCATTCTTCCCTCTTCTCACGGATGGTCCTGGTGGAGTTATAATGGATGATTAGCTTGTCCGTATTACCGGCGGCTTCGAGCATACGTCGAAGACGGCGCAACAAATCTCCTACTGCCAATCCGTAGGAAAGGTACGTCACTGGGCGACTCTCCTCTCTTTCGGCAAGGGCAACTACGGGAACTCTCCCTCCTGTGGACTTACGAGCGGTGCGAATCATGCGAACCATCTAAAAACAAAAGAATTTAAAATTAGGTTAGATAAATTCTCAAACAAAAATACTACCTTGGAAAATAGTTTTTAAGAAAATAAGGCCCTTAAATACGTCCATTTCTACCTAGGTCCACGTTCCTACGGGCAACCTTGGCTCTGATACCACCTCTGTCACACCCGGTTTTTCCGAAGAACAACCAAGTGAATATCACATGTATGCCAGGATCATTTTCTCATACATGTGATGACAAATAGTGAAGCATCATTTATTACAAGCCAGGTGTCGAATATAAGTAAGTCTTACAAAATAAATGTCTCGATGGACAATAATAAGTTCATCACAAGTAAATAAACTAGCAGCGGAATATTATTATTTAGGGCTCCATCACAGGCGTTGCCCGGGGGTCTTCATGAACCTAAAATCCTTCCTCGGGTCCAAAATCTTGGTCATTATACACCACCTCGTTATCTTGACCTGAGCAGCAATATAAACCAACAAATATGCAAGGTTGAGTACCAATGGTACTCAGCAAGTGTGGGAAATTTTCATCATGCATGGCTAGAACAAGGAGAGGTTGAACTCATGGTTAAAGCACTACGCAATTAATACCTATCACCTTAGCTTATTAAGCACCTACGTTACTACAAAAGTGAAATGGTCCCAATCTCCCATCCCATCATCATAACCAAATAACCATAACATCATTTCCAATGTTAAGCTCCCCGCTTAACATCCAAAACCATCATTCCTCTAATCATGAATAAGTCCAGGCCGCTCTTAACCGTGAGCACGGCTGTCAAGACAGTTTTAACTCTGCAGAGTTTGTACCACTGTACCCACAAGTAGTGATTTCATCCCCCGTTGCCGGGTGGACTAAAAGAACCTCCATTATGCCAGTGGCTACGATCCACATTCACACTTCCCAGGTGTGCGGCCAGGAGATCACTACGAAGCCTTTACAAAGGGATTCCCGGCGAGCGTGGGCCCACTGAGGTTTCACCCCTAACAGCATACAAGAGGCTCCAACCCCGCTGCAGTGGCCCCCTCTTGAGCCTTGCGGTTCATATGGTAGTCCAGCTGACACCTATTCCCCGCACCATCCAACACACCCATACTACGCCGGGGATACACCTAATTAATTGGCCAAGCTGCCCCATCTCAGCATGTGGTTGGCACTGTAAAGCCGGGTTACATGCTCCATGAACCGGTCCTTAGGATCCAGGCAAGTACTAAACACAAACCCAAGTCTCGTGCACCCAGCACACAACCAAAACATCCAACTTGCCTTGATCCCTACCTCTACATAACTCACAATGTCTCACTCAAGAGTATGGTAATATAAACTGATGATCTCATATCCCAAATATCCCATTCTAAGCATGGCTAAGCATATGCATGGAAATAAATGACATGGTAAAATAAATCCCAACCCAAGCTTCAAGGAAACAAGGTAATGCAATTCTAGGGAAACTTCCTAGCATGGGTTTCATATTTAACTTGACAATGCAAATAATTCTATCTACACATCCTATCATAGGATCAAAGTGGTCAAGGACACTTGCCTCCTTCTTGCTGCTCTTGAAATTGGTAGTCCTGATCTTGGAAAGGGTTAACTTGCTCTTGAACAGGCTCTACTTCATACCATCACACATAGCAAAAGAAGAACAACAATCATAAGACATAGTTCACACTTCTACTTTATACAAACCACACATTCACATTTATGAAATTCATTCACCATTATATGTGTTGTGGTTACTTTATGTGTGTTAAGTTGTGGCTTGCATGCACTTTTAACCATGTATATATGATTCCTACTTTTGTGTCCACATTTATACTTGCATACAATGTGCCTTCACAATTTCTATCAACCCTAAACTGAATTCTTTGTATTTTAGAAACTCCATTTATCATTTACTAGTTTCTATATTTTCAGATTTATATTCCTATGCATAATTGTGTATTTTATTATTAAATTAGTAATACACATCACCTAAACAGATTAGGTTCTGGTCCTAAATAATTTAAAATCATATTTTGACCATGGCTTATGATGTATACTATTTCATAATTATTTTCCCTATTTTTCTTTAACTATTCTTTACTTAAAAATGTGTCCCTATACTATTAAATGTGAATAATAGATAAAACAGATTTATTTCAGCCCAAAAATATTTTTTTATCTCACTCCAAAGTTTTCTAAGTACTGAGAAAGTTTTTAATAAATTTTGACAATTATGTTTGTCCCCCTTTTTAATTTTTAAACACTAGTTACATATTCAATTTTGTAAATTAAATACTAAAAAGGGTTAAAAAGTAAACTCACCCATCACAGGGTCTATAATATTATTTTCATAATTTCCAGGGGTCTAGCTACACTTAACAGAGGTGTTTTTCCTAATTTCTATTAAGTCCAGGGGTTAAAACTGATTTTTAAATGGATTTACATGATTTTCTGGAGTTCCAGGGGCTAGATCTGAAGTTTTCGGGGCTAGCTCTCAATTCCAGAGAACCCCAGGGGGTAGCACGTAAGAATTCTAGTCTTTATAACGCGAGGTCGACGTGGACCGTCCGATTTTAAACCGACGGCTGAGATTATAACATCGAACCGGTACGCGGGGTTTTAAAGTCTACCGTGCGATTTAAAATAAGCGGCGCACAAGCGGCCACGTCGCTCTGATCGAGCGCGGGCGGCGCTGCCGGCGGCGCACGGCGGCAGGAAGCGGCGATCTCGCCGGAAAGTTTCGGGTCCTCGAGAATTCTGCCTAGAACTGTGATCTTATGGCCTAGATCGGTAGAGGGGAGGTCAGGGATCTCACCTCAGGGGTTTTCTCGAGCTCGGGAGTCCTGGAAAGTGATCGGCGGCGAGGTCCGAGGCAAAACCACGGCGAAGCTCGTCGGCGCTGCGTTTACACCGTAACTCTCCGAGTTTTCTGCACCTGCAAAGTTCCCCGGAGGCGGTGGATCAAAACCAGCGAGTTAGATCAGAGTTTCCGAGCTTAGATCGGCCAGAATTCACCGGCGAAGTCTCGGTGCTCACCGGAGTAAAAATCGGCGATCGCGTGGGAAAAACTGATCGGATCAGGGGGTTTTATAGCCGGGGAAGGGCGGTGGGTCTGTTGTGATCGAGTTGGAGTCCTCTGGGACCGGAATTCGGCTGCGGGACGGGCTTTCCCGGTCGGTTGCGATTTCGCGCGCTCGGGAGAAAAGTCCGGGGTCGCGGGGGCTCGGGGTTAGGGATGACAGGTGGGTCCCACCCGTCGGTGAGAGGCAGCGCGGCGCGCGCGGGGGCGGGCTGGCGCGGGAGTAGCTGGGCCGGCTGGCGGGTTTCGGCCCACTGGCCAGTTTTTTCCCGTTTTCTCTTTTTCTTTTTCCATTTCTTTTCTGTTTTGAGTATAATTTGAATTCCAGTTTGAATTTGAATTTTTGCAAAACATGCAATACGTCCAAAAAATTTTAAATTCTCCTCTGAACATGGTTTAGGGTTTTGGATCAAAATTTGGGGTGTTACAGTTTGCAATCCTAAACCCAACCCATGGTTTTCTTGGCTATGCAAGGCGGTTTCCAAACAAGACTCTAATGCAAGGAATCATCATACTCAAATAAGTGCTCAAAACAATAAAAATTTGTAAGAAGGTTAATGCAAACCGGAGCTTGCCTTGCTGCTCTTGGTCGTAGGCTAGCTGCTCCTCCGGAGTAACGAAGTCTAGGACTTCGGGTTCCTCCTCGACCTTAGCGACTACATGACATAAGAAGTACATGTATTAATTGTAATGCATTTGCATTGAGTTTAAACTTGTGAAGTTTATAAGTCCCACTAAACAGACTCAATGACTCTGGAATTTTTACTGTGGCTTGGTTACAACCTAAACAGAGACTTGGTTAAGTTTTAGTTGCAGCAAAGCTCATTTGAGCTCTCCACAATTAATTATGTCCTTGACCTTAATTGGAGCTCTTAGGGTGTTCTAGGGACTTTCATGGAGCAAGCCATGACTTTCTGAAAACTAGATTTTCAGAGGGTTCTAATGGAGTTGGTCTCACTTAATTTGAAGGTTCCTAGCTAAAGATATGAGCCACACAATTTCAGAGAAAATTCTGAAAATGTTTCTGAACATTTTCTATTTTCTCTGGAACAGTTTTACTAATCACATCATTAGGTGGATCAAATGAGCTCAAATGGACCTGAAATTTTATGGTAGTTCAGGGATATTTTGGTGAACATCCCAGCAAAATTTCAGAATTTTCCTCCAAGCGATTCTCCAGTTAAAATTCCAAACAGTTTAAACTTTGAGGAATTAATTCTGGAGAATTAAGGGTTTTCATGAAGTGAAACTTGATTTGCTGGAAAGTGCTCAGAGAGCTGAATCCAACAAAATTTGGTTCACTCGATTTTGGAGCTTTCTAGCCAAAGTTATGAGGATTTGAAGTTTGAATGAAATCTGAAAATCGGGGAAAAGTTTAAACCTGTGGGTGGGCCACGGGGATACGTGTTGCGCACTAAGGCGTCGGCACACCGGGGTCTACGGGGTTCCTGCACGCCAGCACAACGGATCCCAGCCGCACCCGATCCCGATTTTGAATTTTTTAAGTCGTTGACGGCCGGACCATGCGTCTTCTTCCTCCCGATGCTCCCTCGCGCCCGCGCCACCTCCCTCGCCGGAGCAGACCCGCAGCTCGCCGGATTGCCGCTGCCGGCTATCGCACGGTCTGAAACTCGCCGCCAGGGGGTTATCGATGTCAAGGAACACGTCTGTGGGGTCAGTTCGAGCTGGCGGTGACCGGAAATAACCCGGCGACGTGCGGCGGCCTCGGTTGAGGTTCGGCGCCGTCGGCCGTGGGTTCTAACCCGCCAAGACCTCGAACAATTTGTTCTACAGCCTCAGTACACCTCTAGAAAGCTTGACAAGGTTTCAAAGGTGTTCAAAGATGGCGACAAGTTGGCTGGCACCGTGTGACCGATCGTGCCCGCCATGAACGTCCTCGATCGAGCTCAAAATTCGTCCCTCCTATTCGGTTTCATACCACGGATGCAGAGAGGAAATTGATCGTCGGCTAGTCCAGCGCCTATGTGCAAGATTTGATAACTTAAGGAGTATCATAGAGTGGGAATTCGAAGAATCTGTACCGGAAGCTCGGTTTAAGACCGCCGGGGCAAAATCTGGAAATTCGTAGCGGATTTTTCACGGTTTGCTTCAAGACTTGGAGGAGAGCAACACGGTGGTCGCGCGCTCCTGTTGCCGCTCTTGCTGGACCGTGAAAGCCCCTGTGGAACGCTGTCCACGTGATACCGATCGCCGTTCTTCAGCTCAGTCGCGGCGGTCGTCGTTGATCACGGGAACGGGAGCCGAAACCCGGTGGTTCAGGCGTTGGGAGGGTGGTGCTTGAGCTCAGCGTGCTGCCTAGCAACTCAGGGGAATGAGGGTGCGATTGTTTTCTTCGTTTTCCCGATCGACCGAGCGCTCGGAGGAAGAAAAATGGCGCTGCTCGATGTCGCCCGCGAGGATATAAAGGCAACTGGTCTTCGCTCGGGTTGAGATGGTGACGGTCGCGTGGGGGCACGAGAAGGCCGCCCTGGGCGCCAGCGCGCGAAGGGGGAAACAGCTGGTGGCGCCGGTTCTTTCTCGGTGGCACACCCGGCAGCTGCTCGGTGGAATTTCCCACCGAGGCTGTGACTTTGTGTGCAAGTCTTCCCTCTTATCTCTATGACATGTGGGTCCCACCCTCAATTTTAACCTCTGAACTTAACTCCAATCTACTGTTGTAAACAGTAGTTCCCACAAAGCCCCTGGTGATTTAAATTATCAACCTTTGAGCCATTTGAATTGGTTAGGATTCAAATTGGGTTTGGTTTGGATAAATTTCAGCACATGTTCAGTTTGAAATTTAAATAAAGTTTGAATTTGCCCCACTTAGCTCATGTCAAGATCAACTCCAAATGGAGTGAAAATTGGTGTGTGAGCTCACAAAAATGTGCTGAGTAAGAATATGTCTCCCACTTTTGAATTCATGGGATAAAAACAGTTTGAATTTGAATGTAGTTTCAAACTTCCCTCTTTCTAGCTATGCCCAAAATGACCTCAAAAGGTTTTGAATTCGGGTGAAACTTGGCATGGACAATCCTAGCAATGTGTAGGAGTTTTTCATATGCCCAGCCCCTATATATCACATGTGGGAAATACCCCTTTTGCAATATGTGAATTTGTTCTCTAATGAGCATGTTGATGGTGGTTACTTGCTCTTCAAATGTATTCATCAACTTTCTTCAAATGAGGTGTGTGTGTGGTGATGAACACTTTAAATATGTGTCCAAAAACTGAGGCCCTTACATTTCTGCTCGTAGGGGGTGAAGAAAATGGGTGCGTAGAAACAGCAGTGACGTGGTAAGAGGGGTAACGGAAACCTACCTCACTTCTTCCTCCTCTCTTCCTTGCGGCAGAACCTCCTTCTTTGCAATGGCAGCAGCGGGAGATTTTCTCAGGCTGCGGCTAGGGCAGAACGTCGGGGGCTTCTTCTCCGGCGACAGCGAGGCATGACGGAGCTCCGACGGTGGCCAAATTCCAGCAAGGGGCGGCGACCAAGCTTGGCAGCAGAGGGAGAGAGGGCGGCGGCCAAAAAGAGGGCTTGGGGTGGCGGCTAGGGGGGGAGGGTTTTATTTATTAGAGGGGAAAAGAGCTAGGGTGGCTAGGATTTTAGCAACCCAATTATCCAATGGCTGAGATTTAATTTTAAAAGAGGTGGGAGCTAGGGGCTGAGGTTTTATTATTTATTTTCCACCAATGGCTGAGATCAAATTTAGAAATAAAAGCCCACAAAAATCCACAAAGGAGGGGGCGGCTAGGGTTCCCCCCCTTAATGGGCTGCGGCCAAGGGGTGGGGCCCATTAGGGTCCCCCCCTAATTGGTGCGGCCAAAATTGGGGGGGGGAGTTCCCCCCAAATGTGGGGTAAAGTTCCCTAGGGGAATTTTTAGGAATTTTGGAAAATCAGAAATATTGGGAAAATTAGGGAGAGGGGAATTTGGGGGAAAATTGGGGAATTGTGGGGAAAAATTGGGATGGCCCAATTTGGCTATTTTATTTATTTTTCTTTTTGTTTTTTATTATTATTTCTTTTCCTTTTCTATTTATTTTCATTATTTTCCATATCTATTTCCTTTTATTATTATTTTATTTGCTTCTATATTCCTCTATTTTTTCTTCTTCTTTTTAAATGCTTCTCTATATGAAAAATGTATGCAATGCATGGTAGTGAAATTAAGGGTGTTACACATCACCACTACCATCATCTGCAATGAGTGTTGGCCATCCCTCTCCCCTTCCCCGCTGTTTTAAAGGGGCTCGATAAACTTACCCCTCCCTAGCCAGCCACGCCTTGCCTCGGCGCCGCTCTCCCACAAATGTCGTGTCGATCTCCGGCGAGGAGCTTCCACTCTTGAGTTGTGGCCTAGGTAAGCACCCCCCCACAGTCGACTGTTCTTCCCTGAACCTGTCCCCAAGCTATCTTCCTCTCTCCTTAGGCCTAGACACGACCACCCCGCGCCATGGCCGCCCTCGCATGAAGTTTCCTCCACCTAAATTGATGGTTAGATCAAGGGAGCCATAGCATCGGTGTTCGACTCCTTGCTATCTGGCCATCTTCTCCCTGATACCCTCCCCGATTTGATCCCGAATGCCATCTATGGTGGTCGGAGGGAGAGGAGGTTGAACCGGAGGAAGAAGATCGAAGAATCTTATGCCTCTATCAGGCCAATAGCTAGTCAAACATTAGTTAATTAGGTATTTCATCCACATGTTGGGCACAAACCCAGAGAATCACTTGATCGGCCTGAGACCATACTTATCCAAACAAACACCACTCAATCCAATTATCTTCTAAAAATCATCCAACATGATAATGAATTTATTTGATGCAAGCAAGTTTGAATGTTGTATTAATATGCGTTTGCTTTGCGTGTATGTTTGCTTGCGCACGGCATTCCTGGATATAGAACAGGTGCCGGAGGAGAACTCGGAGGAGCCGGGATACAAAGAGCACGATGTTGTAGACAGTAGTGAAGGCAAGTTCCATCGATCCCTTTTTGATCATATTGCTCCTATTTGAGGTTCATCCATTGTGACCAACAGATTAGGTCTTTATATTGTTGAGCATGAGTTACTCGAGGAACAGAGTGTGACCACACTAGTTTCTCTTTCGCAGCATGTTGATATAATGAGATTTGCATGATGTGGCCTTGTGTTTGTTGCATGGTTGGTGAGAGCATAAGTTGAGACCGGGGCAGAAGGGTTAGTATTTGTGTAAGCGCTACCGTTATGGTAGACTTACGATGAGTACTATCAGAATGACAGGCTCGTGGTTGACGTATGGAGGCTACCCTAGTGAGCCCTATGGACCGAGTTGTTTTGACATCTCATCTAATTTCTTTTAGTACGACCACATGACCCTGTATGGGCGGGGCGTAGCCTAACCCTAGTGGCAAGCCCGACAGTTGAGAGGGACCCAGCGTCGCCCGTTCAGTCACAGGGATGTGCCACTCGCCCGGGAATCACATTGGGTGGTGCCGTGTTGTGCGGCACCTAACAGCACACATATAAGGAACCATGTATTACATAAAATAATAGCGGAAGCTTACAAGTTATTCTTTTCAAATAGTTTACATCAAGTAACTACAGCGGAAGTCTATAAACAGCTCACGTCGAATAACTAAAGAGCACTCAAGAAGAGGTACAGCCCGTGGACTCCTCTCGCTAGCAACACGAAGGCATTGCAGCGGCTGGGTTCTCCATGTGTTAAATGACTCGGAAGTCTCCGAGTCTCACCGGACAACCTTCTTCTTAGCATCGATGTTAACCTGCAAAACCACTCATATAGCAAGCGTGAGCACATAGGCTCAGCAAGACTGATCCGTCTCTCCTAAACAAGAAACTCTACATGCACGACGGTTGCAATTGGGTTAGCTAGATTTGCATAAAGGACTCGCCTAAAGTTGATCCTTAACTTTTAGATTTTAAGCCTCATTGTACAGACCTTGAGACGAACAACATCGCAACTCCACAATCAAACAAGAAACGATTTGTTCCGATGCTCCTTGCACAAAGTGAAAGTAAAGTTTAATGAGCCTATCTCTAATTCAATCATGGTTGCAATACAAGTTACATCATAGCCTTATCAAGTTCAAAAGAAAACTTTTTCAATTGTTACTACGTTAAGATGCAGTGGGCAAGTATGCTCATATAACCGCGAGCGACGGTGATTCGAATCAGTACACGCCCGGACTACATGACATGTACACTCGTACTCCGAGTTGCCGGAAGTAACCTTGACTGACGTTGTACGCGGCCACCTTTCCCAAGATATTCCACACAGGACGTAGTCTAACTGCCCCGAGTTCACAAGCTCCCTCAAGGTACATACCTGCAGTGGTATGTTCTTGAGCGAGTTACCTCCTGCTACCCTGACGCCGAAAGCCTAAGGCAGTTAGAAAAGTTCCAATGTGGATCTCCCGAGGTACATCGGTTTCCTGGGTCCCATATAGCCAGTATGTGCCCGGTACACAACTCAAACTTGTCCAATAGGGTCAAGCATGGACGGGCCTTAACCGACACAGGCAGGGCTATGCACGCACGGTCCGCAGCTTGCTGCATCTAAACCTCCCTGCCTGGTCTCCATTTCTTAAGTGTGAACTTTTCTCATTGTTTCTCTTTTTGACCCGCTGCGAATAAACCAGCCCTAAACTCGCGAGTAGATTCCAATTACTCGACTTCTACCGGACCTTTCCTACTAACATTTAACGTAGCCAAATCCACTCGAGGAGGTTCTATTCTATCCTTTCTCTCTTAAGTATTCTGGTCATGCAACTGGGGTTTTCAATATCAACTAGACTTAATGCAATCAATGATTCAAAGCTATGATCTCTAAAAATGAAAATGCTTTATAAAACTGTTCAAATGCAAACCGGGGCTTGCCTGTTTTGCAGGTGACTAAGATTACAATCAGTTAGTGAAGATCACTTGGGGCTTGATCCCTCGCTTTCCTCCCTCTTTGATCTTCACTTCAAGTCCTCCTCACGTTCTCACGTATATGCTACACGATATGAATAAGTATATGCATTTAATTGTAAAGATTTTTCTAATAAGATCTAATGAAGGTTTAAAAACTGGAACTCTGTTTAAGAATTTAAAATGACACTGGTGCTAGTGGTTTTGGGTTGGGTTTAATGTAAAAGCCCAAGAAATGGGACTTGCAAAAACTTTTGTATACTCATGAAAGTGTTGGCATGTGCAATAAAACTTTAAATTCAGTTTGAACTAAAAGGCTCACTCCAAAGAGAGGAGGGCCATTTTCAAAAAGGAAAAATTCAAACTGTTGTTCAAGAAGTGGTATTTGCAATGACCAACTCAAAGATCAGAGGGCATATTCAAACTCTCCAGGTTCAAAGTGTGAAGAAGGCAAATTTTGAGAAAATTTGGAGGTGCTTTGATATGAAAATCAAAGGGACTTGTAAATTTCATCTAAATTTGAATTCAAATTTTAAACTGAGGCACCACGGGTCAAATGGCCAAGTGACTTTTGAATTTGAGTATCTCATGGCTGAATTTGCATATGCCAAAAATTTGGAGATCTTTTGGGGACAGAGAGGAGCTGTGGGCCCCAATTGTCATTGAGAAGGAGGTGAAAAACTTACTGCCTAAGTCAGCCTGTTCCTCGGTTCACACCCGAGCTCGAACTGGGTCACCGCGAGCTGCCACCGCGCTTCCGACCGAGGACCCGGAAGCCACCTCCCGGCGCTGTCGAACCGCCTCAGCCCGATATTACCGCGGACGGCTGCCTCGGGTAGGGAAAAACCGAGCACATTTCTCTTCTCCCGCGACTGCTGCCGTGTGCACAGCCCTGCCGCCGCTACCACGCCCCACCGGAGCAATGGCGCACAGCCGCCTCAGAAGCTCCCACGCCAATCTGAGCTTCCCCACAGCGTCGCCGGGTCTTCCTCGAGGTGTGCAGCACCAGAACCCGACGTTTCTCCCACGGGAACTCAGCACCAAGCTCGGTTTATCCATCGGCGCCACTGCGAGCCGCCGACCGGAAGAACTCGTCGCCCGGCCGCCACAGGGCTTCTCCCATCGAGCTGCAAAAGAAAAAAGATTCGCCGGTGTCCCTACTCGCTTCACCGCAACCCCGGCTGCCTGTCACAGACGGTGCTCGCTGGAATTTCGTTTTTGCCGTCGACATGCAATAATAACCGAGGGTAGCAACTCAGCAAATTCGCCTCACACATCGAACCACTCCTCACCAGACTTGGAAACTTAGGTGTAGACGTTCGTGCGAGCACGTGGGATCAAGAATTAGGGAGAACCGTTGAGGAAACCCTCAGTTCTTCGAGTTTTTCGAGTTTTCACCGAAATCAACCTAGGTCGCACAGTGAGCCCCTAGTTGCCAATGTTTCTCGCGAGATCAGAACCCTGGACGTTGCTCCCTAGGTCGTGGCGATGCTGTAGGAGCTAACCGGAGCAAGCTTGGAGCATTACAGTGCCCTAGCGACGTCGCCGAAGTTGCCGAAGCTACTGTCGCCGTCGCGCCTAGGGTTCCGGCCATCCTCGATCTGAGATGAGACTGGCAATGTGTTCCTCGAACAGAAATATGCAGGGGCGGCGAAAACTAGCAAGTTCCGAGGACCAGAACCCCTTTCCGGCGAGGGCTCCGGCGAGCTCGGCGGCGGGGGTCGCGCGGGAGCCGGAGGAAGACGAAGGGGGTTGGCCCCACTCGTCAGCAGCTGGGATTAAACATGCAGGATTTTCTGTGGTCCAGGATCCAGTGTAGCTGCACGGGAAAGGGTCTGTGGCCCTGTGTGGCTCGAATCCAGCAGCTGACACGTGTGCGATGGGCCCACGGTCAGAATTTAAACTTTTCCCCGGTTTATTTGGATTTTCAGATTTAGTTTAAACTTTAGAACCTCATAACTTTTGCTAGGAAGATCCAAATTTAGTTATTCAAATTGGGTTGGATTCATCTTGCATAGTTCTATCCAAATATGCAACCCAATTTTTATGAAACCCGTTATTCAATTCTGGAAAATTCTTTAAAGCTTTTCAGCAAAAGAATTCTAGAGGGAGTTTCGTTAATCCATAAATCCTTAAATTTTTCGTGAATATTCCCTAGGATGTTAGTGGACTCCTGTAAAAGTTTCAGACCATTTGGAGTTGATTTGATCAGGTAAATTCAGATTCGAAGATGCTGTATTCACTTAAAAACAGAAACATTTTCAGAGAATTTCTAAAACTTGGGAATTCAGTTCTGGGGAAATCTTAGCTCCAAAAATACTAGAAAAATTCATGCAAACTCTATGAGCTATAATTGAAATTATAGTTCACTAAGTTTGGCATGAACATGGGTGTTATCCCAGAATTAATTCTTCTTTGCTTAATTGCTTAGAAAATTATTCTGAACAAACCACTCACTCAAAAGTGCCAATCTTTGGTCCAGAGGGTTTTCTGGTGACAAGGAACTCACATGAAAATTTTCAGCTCCATTGGAGCTCTGGATCACCCCTGTTCTGTTTAACCACTTGAGGTGATCAATATAGAAGAGGGGGGAAAACCACTTAACACTTAATCATGTGCTTAGGTCCAAACCCAAACCACTAGCCCCTGTTTCATCTTAAATTCTTAAACAGAGTTCCAGTTGTTAAAAACTTGTTATTAGAACTGATAGCAGAATCGTTACAATTAACTTATGTACATATTCATTAACGTATAGTCGCTGAAGGCGAGGAGACTCCGTAGGTGCTCGACTTCCCCCTTCTGGACGAAGACCTAACTACTGACCAGCAGCAACAAGGCAAGCCCCGGTTTGCATTAACCTCCTTTATAAAGTTTTTGCTTTGTTCACATGTCTAGTGTGAAGTATGAATGTGCATTAGGTGTAGGATAAATGGAACCCCACTTGCATAACCAGAATTTTTCCCTAAGAGTGAGGGTAGTGTCTAAGACCTCGAGTAGACAGGCTATGCTTAATGATTCATAGGACTTCGGTACAAGTCGAGTAGTTGGAATCTACTCGCGAGTTAGGCTTGGGACACACGGGTTTGGTTCGAGTGATGTGAGATCACTTTAGTAATGAAAATGAGACTAGGCAGGGGCTAGGGCGCAGCAAGAGGAGGTCTTGTGTGCGCAGCCTTGTCCATGTCGATTGAGGACCGATCCGTGTGCGGCCCTGCTGAACAAGTATTGAACGTACCGAAGGCATATCGGATATTTGGGCCCCGATAAACCGATGTAGCCTAAACCTCCGGGCGTCGAGGCATAGCACACTGATTTATAGGTGTAGGTTGAGGGCAGCAAGGTGGAAATCTGCTAACGGGCATAGAGAGATGCTCCGTGTAGGAAACCTCCTCTCCGTTTCGGTGCGACCGGTTCGACGTTTGGGCTGTTGGGTGAAAGGTTGTCCCGTACGACATCGAGTGAGCGTGCTGTGCAACTCCACGGGTGGGCGTACGTGACGTGCTCTTTGGGTTTCCCTGCAGGTGTATATCGAGTCGATTCGCCGTCCCTCGCGGTGACGAGTACCGCTTGTTCACTGCGTCGTAACGTAGATAATTTATGGAATGTTATGATTCAATATTGCTGTTATGATATAATTGTATTGCTACATGTGTGCCACCAAATATTGCTTACTAAATTTCAGATTCCTGAACTGTTAACTTGTTGCTAAAAGATGAATTAAGGATGAACTTGTAGGCGTGTCCATTTTCTGCAAGGTTACTATCCTACGTTCATTGTACACCTCATGTAGAGTTTCATGCCTAGGTGAGTCGGTTAAGTCTTGTTGAGCCATCGTGCTCACGGTTGCTGCTTAAGTGTTTTTCAGGTGAGGAGCCACCCACGGACTCGGGTTACGAGTCCACCGGCGACGGTTACCCTCTGTCGGGGACCATGGCTGAGTGGGAGACGTACATGCCGCGCTGAGCTGATACGTGCAGCTAGTGTGGGTTGCCCTAGGGCTGGGCAACCGACTTTTGCTAGATAGGCGGGCGTGAGTTGTATAATTTAGACTTCCACTATGTAATATAAACAATAGTTTGTAACTGAAGTTTGTACCTGTTTGTACAGTTCAGTGGGTTTTCCATGTAATATATTGTGTCCTTATGACGTGTGCTGTCGGGTGTTGGATCGTGCGGCATCACCCTCTGCGATCCTGGATGAGCGGATCCCGGTCCGCCACAGCCTGGTATCAGAGCTGCATTGGGGATAACACAGTACTTAAGGACTGTATTACGGGAAAACTTAGGTTTACGGTGAGGAATCGGTAGTTTGCCCAAGTAAGGACTATATTAGCATAGTTACTTAAAGTGGCATGCCTAACATATGTGTTATAATTCTGAATTTTAATTATGTAATGACGCACCTACGCTCTGGTAAGAATGGTAAGGAACGCCACCAAAAGCAGTTCAATTTCGGTTAGCTCCCCTGACGAGGAACGTGGTTCAAGGCTAGGTCTCACAGCTTGGTGTGAGACGTCAATATGAAACTCTTGGACTCTTCATGTTCCTGAGTTCATATGAAACGCTGATCCCTAGCGTGCATTAGGCAAGTAAGTGCAGACCCCATCGCGTGGTCAGTAACGCGAGAGTGTGTTCGTCTGGAAGTAGCCCAGAGGGACATACGCAGCGCTTGCCATCGGCGTGCCCAGCAGGACAGTAGGTGGTATCTGTTGGGTTGATAACATTCCCAACCGTGACGACCCGTTCATGACATACTCGGGTTCCCCGTCGTGTGGTGTTGAAACACGATCACGTACCTTGAGACGTGGCTTAACTCAAGGACGGCCGTATGGCAATGATACGGGCGTTTGTATTTACTTTCAAATATGGAACTTCCTGAAATGAAACAACCTTTGAGTGCATCATTATTGTGTGGTCTTCGGCAGGTGCTAACCACGTATGTATACGTGTATTAAACGTGCGCGAGAGACCGTTTAGTGCCACAATTGAGACGTATATGCAGGTATATTCCGGTTAGGATTTTCTTTTGTAAGGAACGTAGTACTGAAATAGTATAGGCATGTGCATGAAAGATAAAGATAACAAGGAATTAAAATCACTAGGTTCAACATTTAGGAACTGGTTGGGTAGAAAAACTTGATAGTTGATTAGTATAGTTCCAAAAGATTGAAAAACAGAGTGCTCTGTTTTGGCAGCAAGTTTTCTGAATTTTAACAGAGCATGCCTCACAGGTGTTTTAGCCAATGGAGGTGTGGGATACAGTTCTGGAAAGGTGTTTAATTACTCTACAACTTTGTTGTATACTTCCAGAGCTGAAACACATCTTAAGATGGCTTAAGTTCCAGAGGGATGTAAACTGTCCAGAACCAGGACAGAGTTAAACACTCTCTGGACTGTTATGTTTTTTTTTTCAAGTACAACTCCCAGTAGAAAATTCTAAAAGTGTCATATGATACATATTTAGAAAGGGGAGAAGATGGGTTACATCTTTGTAATTCAAAATTTCTGAAATTTCAGCACAGAATTCAGTGGAAATCAGAGTTGAAAACAGCAACTTCCCAAAGGAGGTGTTGTTGATATTCTTCTAAAAATTCTGGTGACTTTGAATTACCATAACTTCTAAACCACAGCTGATCCGAGGGCAAATAAGTACTTGTTGGAAATATACTGGAGTTAACTTTGACTTTGGTATTCAACTTGAGTCATGAAAATGCCCAGAACCAAATCAAAATCTGGGATATGTAGAAACTGGTCATTCTGACAGAGGAATGACAGTTGAACTCATTTGAGAGATTGTTGTACCCTAGAGGGGGTTTGAGTACTCCCAATGGGGTAGAACATACTCATAAGAGGTTATCTTCAACTAGTAAAAGATTTGAGTATAGGTCTCACTCAAGTTTCTATTACTAGAGATCATGTTTGTGTCGTATTGAAGGTAAAAGAGCGGTATACGTGATGACAACGCGATAGTAACGTCTCGTAGTGACCAAACCTAGTTGTGGTGAGCTTCCAAAGAGGAGGTTCATCAAGTTGGATTAAACTAGCTTGTATTTGGTCTGGTAATGGTGTAGCTTGTGCAAAGTTATTACATTATCTACATACGAGATGCATCACATGTTTCAATGTCATTATGTTTTACGCCTATTTTTATTGGACTGCATGCAATATGTTGTGGTACTGATGTTTATTGTCATATGGTTGCAGATGGTTCGCACTAGGACCACGCACGAGGTTGGTGGCTCTAGCCAGCAGGGAGGCGATGACTCCCAGCCACCGGCCTACGACAGCACCCCGCAGCAGCAACCACCACCGCCGCCTCCGCTTACTCTAGCGGATGTGATAGCGGCATTGGTGGGTGGTCGTGAGGAGCAGACCGACCTGCTCCGCACGATCGTGCAGAATACTTCCCAGGCAGGGGGGGGCGGCGGGCGTCAAGAGAGGGGGCCCCGTGAGGTGTCGTACTCGGACTTCATGAGTACGCACCCTCCAGTGTTCACTGAAGCAGAAGAACCACTGGAGGCCGACAACTGGCTGCGGACTATCGAGTCCAAGTTCGGGCTGCTCCAATGCACGGAGCGACAAAAGACTCTGTTCACAGCGCAGAAGATTCATGGTGCCACTGGTGCGTGGTGGGCGAACTATGTCGCCTCACGTCCGGCTGGCCATGCCGTGGAGTGGGAAGAGTTCCGGGAGGCGTTCCGCGCCTATCATATCCCTCCCGGGATAATGAAGAGGAAGTTCCAAGAATTTTTTGAACTGAAGCAGGGTGGGAGGAGTGCCCATGAATACTCCCGTGCCTTCAACCATCTGGCGCAATATGCGTCAGACTACATCTCCACCAAGGAGAAGAAGCGGGAAAACTTCTATCAGGGGTTACACCCCGAGATGAAGACGCATCTCGTGCAGTGGAATCACGGCACCTTCAACGACCTCGTCAATGCTGCGATCATGCAAGAGAACGCTCAGCGGGAGTTGGCAGCTGAGCAGCGGAAGCACAGCGCTCCACCCAGCAGTGGGGGTGGCGCTCCTCAGAAGTACCGCATGGTGTATCGGACACCATCCGGACAGCAGTGGCATCCACCGGCGCGACCTCAGTGGTTCGGGGGACGTTCTTTTCAGTCACCTCCATTCCGACCGCCGATGCCACCACCGCGACAGCAGCAGAAGCAGCAGACGACACCCCGGGCGTTCCCACCACCACAACGCTCCCCGGGTTTCCGTCCACCGATCAGCGGGGGACCGCCCCGCTTCACTTGCTTCACGTGTGGCCAAGCGGGTCATTTCGCGAAGGACTGTCCCCAGGGGCAGAAGAGCAGCGGGCAAGCCCAGTTCCAGGGCGGTGCTCGAGGCCGACCTCCGGTCAAGAAGGTTGGTCAGCGGACTGGGGGCGTCCGCAACCTCGACAATGAGGACGCCCCAGAGGGAGACAACGTGCTGGCGGGTACGTTCACTCTCAACAATCAAGCCATCATCATATTATTTGATTCTGGTGCAACCCACAGTTTTATAAGTGCATCCTATGTGGCTAAGCATCAAATGCAAGTCTTCCCAACCGACTGCACCTATATGATCTGCTCACCGGGAGGGAAGATTTCAGCAAGTATGATGATCCCAAAGGCACCTCTGTGCTTAGAAGGGAAACTATATCCCACCACCTTGATAATCCTTATAAGGCAAAAGATTGAGGCAATCTTAGGGATGTCATGGCTACAATACCATGGCGCTGTCCTGGAGACTCGGACACGGACGGTTCATTTAGACTCTCCATTCCACCGTCCGCATTCCATGGTGTTATACACTCCAGTCCGGGAAGTTTCAGAAATTAATAATGCTGAAGCTCTCAAGTTAGAGGACATCCCCGTAGTCCGGGAGTACCCTGACGTGTTCCCGGATGATCTTCCGGGCATGCCACCTGAGCGGGATGTCGAGTTCAAGATCGAGCTGGCACCCGGGACTACGCCCATATCACGGAGACCATATAAAATGGCTCCGAACGAGCTGGCTGAATTGAAAGAACAGCTCAATGATCTGTTGAGTAAAAGTTTCATTAGGCCGAGTTCCTCGCCTTGGGGATGCTCGGCGCTGTTCGTGAATAAGAAGGATGAAACCTTGAGGCTGTGTGTGGACTACCAGCCGCTCAACGCCGTCACCATCAAGAATAAGTACCCACTGCCCCATATCGACATTTTGTTTGATCAACTTATGGGTGCAAGTGTGTTCTCCAAGATGGACCTTCGCTCTGGATATCATCAGATAAAGATCCGGGCGGAGGATATCCTAAATACGGCTTTCTCGACGAGATATGGATTATATGAATATCTCGTCATCTCTTTTGGTCTCACAAACGCTCCAGCCCATTTCATGTATCTCATGAACTCGGTGTTCATGCCGGAGCTGGACAAGTTCGTGGTAGTGTTCATCGATGATATCTTGGTTTACTCCAAGACAGAAGCCGAACATGTCGAACACTTGAGGATTGTTCTTCAACGATTGCGAGACCACAAGCTCTACGCCAAGTTCAGCAAATGCGAGTTTTGGATCAGCCAAGTGCCATTCTTGGGACATATCATCTCCGCAGAAGGCATTGCGGTTGACCCAAGCAAGATAGAGCAAGTGCTGAAATGGAAAGCTCCCACTTCAGTTCATGAAGTCAGAAGCTTCCTCAGGTTAGCGGGATACTATCGGAGATTCATTCCAAGCTTCTCCAAGCTCGCTAAACCGATGACATAATTGCTGAAGAAGTGAATGAAATATGTTTGGAACACGGCGTGTGAAGGAGCGTTCCAAGCATTGGTGAAGCATCTCACAACAGCCCCGGTCTTAGCTCAACCGGATACAACCAAGCCCTTCGACGTGTATTGTGACGCGTCCGGTATTGGGCTCGGCTGCGTGTTGATGCAGGAAGGACGTGTGGTCGCATATGGCTCACGCCAACTTCGGAACCATGAGCTGCATTATCCGACTCATGATCTTGAGCTTGCTGCAGTGGTATTGGCGCTAAAAATGTGGAGGCACTATCTCCTGGGGAATTTGGTGCATCACTACACCGACCATAAGAGCTTAAAGTACATATTCACCCAGAAGGAGCTAAATATGAGGCAAAGAAGGTGGTTAGAATTAATCAAGGACTATGAGATTGAGATCCATTACCACCCCGGCAAGGCAAATGTGGTTGCCAACGCGCTGAGTCGAAAGTCACATGTTCATAACCTCACCATTACCCCGGTGGAGGAGGAAGAGCCGAGTTTATACTTGGTTCCTTATGGATCGCTGTACAACCTTGCCCTCATCCCTACCATTAGGGAGGACATCATTGCAGCTCAGAAGATTGATAAGGGTATGGCACATCTCCGGAGACGGATAGACAACGGGGAGATCAAGTGTTTCCGGAAAGATGATGAGGGGACGCTATGGTTCAATGACCGCATAGTCGTACCCCGAGATATGGAACTTAGGAGAAAGATCCTCGATGAAGCTCACTTGTCTAAATACTCCATTCATCCGGGCAGCAACAAAATGTACCAAGATTTAAAAAAGAAATTTTGGTGGACACGGATGAAGCGGGAGGTAGCGAAGTACGTATCCAAGTGCGATACGTGTAGACGAGTGAAAGCTGATCATATGAAGAAATCAGGGCTGCTGCAACCCCTGAAGATCCTGGCATGGAAATGGGAAGATGTGAGCATGGATTTCATTGTGGGATTGCCCCTAACTTCCAACAAACATGATTCCATTTGGGTAATCGTTGATCGGTTAACCAAGACGGCTCACTTCATCCCGGTGAATACACGTTACAATACCGGCAAATATGCGGAGCAGTACATAGCGAAGATTCTATGCTTATATGGGGTACCCAATACCATCGTCTCAGATTGAGGTGCATTATTTGTATCTCATTTTTGGGAGCAACTACATGCTGCTTTGAGTACTAAGCTGATTAGGAGCTCCGCCTACCACCCTCAGACAGATGGCCAAACAGAGAGGGTGAATCAGGTTCTGGAAGACATGTTGAGAGCATGTGCCATCCACCACGGTAGGAACTGGGATGATCACCTACCGTTGGCGGAATTCTCGTACAACAACGGCTATCAGGCGAGTATCAATATGGCACCCTACGAAGCTCTCTACGGTTGCAAATGCCGCACCCCATTAAACTGGTGCGAGTCCGGTGAAAGGGTCACATTCAGGGTTGATGTGGTGAACGACGCCGAAGAGCGTGTTCGGACGATTCAAGCCAACTTGAAGGCCGCTCAATCCCGGCAGAAGAGCTACGCTGATAAGAGGCGTAGGCCGTTGCACTTTGCCGTCGGTGAACACGTGTATCTCCGTGTGTCTCCAATGAAGGGCGTGCACCGGTTCGGTGTCAAGGGGAAACTCGCTCCCCATTTCATTGGACCCTATGCTATCACCGAGAAGTGTGGGCCAGCGGCCTATAGACTGGAGCTACCGGCATCTCTTGCTGGTATCCATGACGTCTTCTATGTTTCACAACTGAGAAAATGTCTCAAGCATACGGCTGCCATTCTCACTGAAGACATCGGTGAGCTGCAACCGGATTAACGTATGATGAATATGCGGTGGCGATTATCGATGAGAAAGCCTGAACCACGCGTAGCCGAACGTTGTGGTTCTACAAAATACTCTGGAGCAACTACACCGCCGAAGAAGCGACGTGGGAGAGCGAGGAATTCCTTCGCTCAAATTACCCGGAGTTCATGGCGTCTCAGCACGGATAAGTCCCTATTACATCGCCGTCTCTTCTTTTGTAATCTCGGGATGAGATTCTTTTAAGGGGGGAGGGATGTAAAAGCCCAAGAAATGGGACTTGCAAAAAGTTTTGTATACTCATGAAAGTGTTGGCATGTGCAATAAAACTTTAAATTCAGTTTGAACTAAAAGGCTCACTCCAAAGATAGGAGGGCCATTTTCAAAAAGGAAAAATTCAAACTGTTGTTCAAGAAGTGGTATTTGCAATGACCAACTCAAAAATCAGAGGGCATATTCAAACTCTCCAGGTTCAAAGTGTGAAGGAGGCAAATTTTGAGCAAATTTGGAGGTGCTTTGATATGAAAATCAAAGGGACTTGTAAATTTCATCTAAATTTGAATTCAAATTTGAAACTGAGGCACCACTGGTCAAATGGCCAAGTGACTTTTGAATTTGAGTACCTCATGGCTGAATTTGCATATGCCAAAAATTTGGAGATCTTTTGGGGGCAGAAAGGAGCTGTGGGCCCCAATTGTCATTGAGAAGGAGGTGAAAAACTTACTGCCTAAGTCAGCCTGTTCCTCGGTTCACACCCGAGCTCGAACCGGGTCACCGCGAGCTGCCACCGCGCTGCCGACCGAGGACCCGGAAGCCACCTCCCGGCGCTGTCGAACCGCCTCAGCCCGATATTACCACGGACGGCTGCCTCGGGTGGGGAAAAACCGAGGGCATTTCTCTTCTCCCGCGACTGCTGCCGTGTGCACAGCCCTGCCGCCGCTACCGCGCCCCACCGGAGCAACGGCGCCCAGCCACCTCAGCAGCTCCCACGCCAATATGAGCTTCCCCACAGCGTCGCCGGGTCTTCCTCGAGGTGTGCAGCACCAGAACCCGACGTTTCTCCCACGGGAACTCGGCACCAAGCTCGGTTTATCCATCGGCGCCACTGCGAGCCGCCGGCCGGAAGAACTCGTCGCCCGGCCGCCACAGGGCTTCTCCCCTCGAGCTGCAAAAGCAAAAAGGTTCGCCGGTGTCCCTACTCGCTTCACCGCAACCCCGGCTGTCTGTCACAGACGGTGCTCGCCGGAATTTCGTTTTTGCCGTCGACATGCAATAATAACTGAGGGTAGCAACTCGGCAAATTCACCTCACACATCGAACCACTCCTAACCAGACTTAGAAACTTAGCTGTAGATGTTCGTGCGATCACGTGGGATCAAGAATTAGGGAGAACCGTTGAGGAAACCCTCAGTTCTTCGAGTTTTTCGAGTTTTCACCGAAATCAACCTAGGTCGCACGGTGAGCCCCTAGTTGCCGACGTTTCTCGCGAGATCAGAGCCTTGGACGTTGCTCCCTAGGTCGTGGCAATGCTGTAGGAGCTAACCGGAGCAAGCTTGGAGCATTACAGTGCCCTAGCAACGTCGCCGAAGTTGCCGAAGCTACTGTCGCCGTCACGCCTAGGGTTCCGGCCATCCTCGATCTGATATGAGACCGGCAACGTGTTCCTCGCACGGAAATATGCAGGGGCGGCGAAAACTAGCAAGTTCCGAGGACCAGAACCCCTTTCCGGCGAGGGCTCCGGCGAGCTCGGCGGCGGGGGTCGCGCGGGAGCCGGAGGAAGACGAAGGGGGTCGGCCCCACTCGTCAGCGGCTGGGATTAAACGTGCAGGATTTTCTGTGGTCTGGGATCCAGTGTGGCTGCACGGGAAATGGTCTGTGGCCCCGTGTGGCTCGAATCCAGCAGCTGACACGTGTGCGATGGGCCCACGGTCAGAATTTAAACTTTTCCCCAGTTTATTCGGATTTTCAGATTTAGTTAAAACTTTAGAACCTCATAACTTTTGCTAGGAAGCTCCAAATTTCGTGACTCAAATTGGGTTGGATTCATCTTGCATAGCTCTATCCAAATATGCGAACCAATTTGTATGAAACCCATTATTCAATTCTGGAAAATTCTTTAAAGCTTTTCAGCAAAAGAATTCTAGAGGGAGTTTGGTTAATCCAAAAATCCTCAAATTTTTCCAGAATATTCCCTAGGATGTTAGTGGTCTCCTGTTAAAGTTTCAGACCATTTGGAGTTGATTTGGTCAGGGCAATTCAGATTTGAAGATGCTGTATTCACTTAAAAACAGAAACATTTTCAGAGAATTTCCAAAACTTGGAAATTCAGTTCTGGGCAAATCTTAGCTCCAAAAATACTAGTAAAATTCATGAAAACTCTATGATCTATAATTGAAATTATAGTTCACTAGGTTTGGCATGAACATGGGTGTTATCCCAGAATTAATTCTTCTTTGCTTAATTGCTTAGAAAATTATTCTGAACAAACCACTCACTCAAAAGTGCCAATCTTTGGTCCAGAGGGTTTTCTGGTGACAAGGAACTCACATGAAAATTCTCAGGTCCATTGGAGCTCTGGATCACCCCTATTCTGTTTAACCACTTGAGGTGATCAATATAGAAGAGAGGGAAAAACCACTTAGCACTTAATCATGTGCTTAGGTCCAAACCCAAACCACTAGCCCCAGTTTTATCTTAAATTCTTAAACAGAGTTCCAGTTGTTAAAAACTTGTTATTAGAGCTGATAGCAGAATCATTACAATTAACTTATGTACATATTCATTAACGTGTAGTCGCTGAAGGCGAGGAGACTCCGGAGGTGCTCGACTTCCCCCTTCCGGACGAAGACCTAACTACTGACCAGCAGCAACAAGGCAATCCCCGGTTTGCATTAACCTCCTTTATAAAGTTTTTGCCTTGTTCACATGTCTAGTGTGAAGTATGAATGTGCATTAGGTGTAGGATGAATGGAACCCCACTTGCATAACCAGAATTTTTCCCTAAGAGTGAGGGTAGTGTCTAAGACCTCGAGTAGACAGGCTATGCTTAATGATTCATAGGACTTCGGTACAAGTTGAGTAGTTGGAATCTATTCGCGAGTTAGGCTTGGGACAAACAGGTTTGGTTTGAGTGATGTGAGATCACTTTAGTAATGAAAATGAGACTCGGCAGGGGCTAGGGCGCAGCAGGAGGAGGTCTTGTGTGTGCAGCCCTGTCCGTGTCGATTGAGGACCAATCCGTGTGCGGCCCTGCTGAACAAGTATTGAACATACCGAAGGCATATCGGATATATGGGCCCCGATAAACCGATGTAGCCTAAACCTCCGGGCGTCGAGGCATAGCACACCGATTTATAGGTGTATGTTGAGGGCAGCAAGGTGGAAATCTGCTAACGGGCATAGAGAGATGCTCTGTGTAGGGAACCCCCTGTCTGTTTCGGTGCAACCGGTTCGACGTTTGGGCTGTTGGGTGAAAGGTTGTCCCGTACGACATCGAGTGAGCGTGCTGTGCAGCTCCACGAGTTTCCCTGCAGGTGTATATCGAGTCGATTCGCCATCACTCGCGTGACGAGTACCGCTTGTTCACTGCGTCATAACGTAGATAATTTATGGAATGTTATGATTTAATATTGCTGTTATGATATAATTGTATTGCTACATGTGTGCCACCAAATATTGCTTACTAAATTTCAGATTCCCAAACTGTTAACTTGTTGCTAAAAGATGAATTAAGGATGAACTTGTAGGCGTGTCCATTTGCTGCAAGGTTACTATCCTATGTTCATTGTACACCTCATGTAGAGTTTCATGCCTAGGTGAGTCGGTTAAGTCTTGTTGAGCCATCGTGCTCACGGTTGCTGCTTAAGTGTTTTTCAGGTGAGGAGCCACCCACAGACTCGGGTTACGAGTCCACCGGCGAGGGTTACCCTCCGTCGGGGACCATGGCTGAGTGGGAGCCGTACACGCCGCGCTTAGCTGAGACGTGCAGCTAGTGTGGGTTGCCCTAGGGCTGGGCAACCGACTTTTGCTAGATAGGCGGGCGTGAGTTGTATAATTTAGACTTCCGCTGTGTAATATAAACAATAGTTTGTAACTGAAGTTTGTACCTGTTTGTATAGTTCAGTGGGTTTTCCATATAATATATTGTGTCCTTATGACGTGTGCTGTCAGGTGTCGCATCGTGCAGCATCACCCTCTGCGATCCTGGATGAGCAGATCCCAGTCCGCCACATTTAAACACTACGATCAAGTGTTGAGTGCTATCTCCACTTGTGTGTTGATCACCTTAAGAGGTTACACAGGACAGTGGTGATCTAGGGCTCCAATGGAGCTAAAAATTGTCATGTGAGTTCCTTGTCACAAGAAAGTCATCTGGACAAAAAATTAGCACTTTTCATTGAGTGGTTTATTCAGAACAATTTTCTAAGCAATTAAGCAAAGAGGAATTAATTCTGGGGTAACACCCATGTTCATGTCAAACTCAGTGAACTACAATTTCAATTATAGTTCATAGAGCCTGCATGAATTTTCCCAGAATTTTTGGAGCTAAGAATTGCCCAGAACTGAATTTCCAAGTTTTGGAAATCCTCTGAAAATGTTTCTGTATTCATTTGAACACAGCAACTTACAATCTGAATTCTCCTGATCAAATCAACTCCAAAGGAGCTGAAAATTGTACAGGAGTCTAGTAACAACCTAAAGGATATTCTGACCAAATTTGAGGATTTTGTGATAAACCAAACGCCCTCTAAAATTCTTTTTCTGAAAAAATTTAAAGAATTTTCCAGAATTAAATAATGACTTTAATACAAATTGGGTTGCATATTTGGATAGAGTTTGTCAATCTGAATCTAACCCAATTTGAATCACTAAATTTGGAGTTTCCTAGCAAACGTTATGCTCTTCTAAAGCTTGGGAAAAATCTGGGATTTGAATAAATCATGGAAAAGTTTAAACACTGACGGTGGGTCTAGGGGACACGTGTCTGGTGTCAGGACAGCGCCACACGGGGACACAGGACTATTTCCCGTGCTGTCACAGTTGATCCGAGTCCACAGACGATCCGGCCTCCCCCTCAGAGCCACTGACACGCGGGCCCGGTGAGGCTTCTTCAACCTCGTGACTCCCGCGCCCCGCGCCACTGGAGCTCGCCGGAGTGTCTCGGAAATTGGTCGTCCAGCCATCTCTAATGATCAAACTCGCCGTTAGGCCCTAATTTCGTGCGAGGATCATGCTGGTGTGGTCTACCCGAGCCAGAAGAGCCTCCAACAAGGCACGCGACGTGCGGCGGCACTCAACCTACGTCGCCCCATTGTGTTAGTCCGCCAAAAGCTCCCTGGAAAGGCCCTACAGAACCAGTGAGGGCTGGAGAAGCTCGGCATGGTCGCACACGGGCTCAGGAAAGGCTCCAAACAAGGGTTCATCGTGCGCCCAAATCCTCCCGCCATAGCCGCCATCGGGAAGATCAGAAATATGCCGTGCACAGTATGTTTCATGCTAAGTTTTGTGAAGAAGAAAGATTGCTAAGCAAGTCTAGCTCCTGTGCGTGAATTTTCGTGGACTCTAAACAAGTATTGATCACGAATTTGAAACTTTCTTACCCACACCTCGGTTTGAGCTGGCCGGCGAAGAAACTGGAAATTCTCCGAGGATCTTCTATGGTGTGGGATAAGACTTGGAGGTGAGCTGAAGGAAGTTCTTGCGCATCCAGATGAGGCCTAGCTCGGTCGTGACACGCCCTGGGTGAGGCTGTCCACGAGAGCCGTCCGTGGCGGTGTTTTTCGGCCGCCGCGGCAACTCGGCGTTCTCGGTTTTTGGAGGCTGAGCTCACGTGGAAACGGTGTGAGGAGGTCGTGGGGGTTGCTAGGGTGTGGTTTTTCTGCTCAGTCGAAGCTTGCTTGCTAGCTATGGTGGTGCCGAGCAATCGGAAAGGTAGCGGCAGCTACAGTCGGTTTCTCGTGCAAGGAGGAAAAGAGCTGCGATGTCTCGGTGATAAGGGCGAAAGGAAGCACGGCGTTGGGGTAAAAGCGCCCAGGCAGCTCTCCAGCATGATGGAAATTGAGGAGGAGGTGGCGTTGGTTGCTGCTCGGTGTCACCCGCGCTGTGCCTCGGTCTGACTCGTGAACCGACTGAAGAGAGAGCAAACAGAGACTGTGTACTCAGCACTCTGAAGATCTTTTACAATTTCACTCCCTCAATGACATGTGGGTCCCACCACAGCTCCCTCTTATCCTCTAAAATATCTCCAAAATTGGCAAATGATGGAATTCAGTTGTGGGGGTTCAAATCTGGGTGCATTTGGATAATTGGACAAGTTTCATCCAAATTCAAATGCATATTTGAATTCTTTGCAATTTAAAGTCCATTTTAGAAAATGAGTTGCAAAATATTTCAAAAAATAATGAAACTTTGCATACCCAATAATTTGGACCTAAGGAATTCAAATATTAAATCTGATTTTTAATTTGGCCGCTGCAAATGAGATTTTTAGCACAACAGTTTGAATCTCATTGTGTTGCCCTCATTTGAATTTTGAGTTTGAACAACTTTGTTCCAAATCTGAATTTAGCTTTCTCACACATATGGGAACTTCCCACCTTGGTTTCAAATCCCTTTTGGGTTCCAAGTATTCAAATAAATATTTGAGCTTGTGTGAAGAGAGCTCTCATGTATATTATCACATGTGAAAAAGGTTTTAACAAGTCCCATTTTTCATACATATGAAACCAACTTTGTGCAAACAAGAGTTTCTTTGTATTCATATTTTTGGGACCTTTACATTCCTCCCCCCTTAAAAGGAATCTTGTCCCGAGATTATAAAAGAAGAACGAGACGGGGGGGGGGGGGGGTAATTACAAAGTGTAAGACAAAAGTTCCGGATAGTTCTTGTGGATGTAATCTTCACTTTCCCACGTTGCCTCTTCCGGAGTATGATTACTCCACAGGACTTTGTAAAATTTCGAAGTCCGGTTTTGGGTGATCCGGGTCTTTTCGTCGATAAACTGAATAGGTTGCTCGACATAGGTGAGATCCGGCTTCAACTCGTCGATGTCTTCGGTGCGTACAGCAGCGGTAAACTTGAGACACTTACGCAGCTGGGACACGTGGAATATGTCGTGGATACTGGCAAGGCTTGCCGGTAACTCCAGCCGGTAGGCTACGGTCCCGCATTTCTCCGTGATTGCAAACGGACTGATGAATCGGGGAGCAAGTTTCCCCTTGACACCGAACCGATGAATCCCTTTCATCAGAGATACACGAAGATAAATGTGCTCTCCAACGTCGAAATGCAGCGGTCGACGCCTCTGATCCGCGTAGCTCTTTTGACGAGATTGGGCAGCTTTGAGGTTCTCTTGTATTATCCGAACTCTCTCTTTGGCTTCATTGACAAGATCAACCCCGAATGTTACTCGTTCGCCGGACTCGCGCCAATTCAATGGTGTATGGCACGTCCGGCCGTATAGAGCTTCATATGGTGCAATTTTGATGCTCGCCTGATATCTGTTGTTGTACGGGAACTCCGCCAACGGTAAGTGATCATCCCAGCTCTTACCGTGGGGGATGGCACATGCTCTTAGCATATCTTCCAGTATTTGATTCACCCTCTCAGTTTCCCATCAGTTTGAGGTTGATACGCAGAGCTTCTAATCAATTTGGTCCCCAAGGACACGTGTAGCTTCTCCCAGAAACGGGCTACGAACAGCGATCCTCTATCTGACACAATGGTACGGGGAACTCTATGTAAGCATAAGATCCGTGCTATGTACAGCTCCGCACAATGCTTTGCGTTATATCTTGTATGCACAGGGATGTAGTGTGCTGATTTGGTTAACCGGTCAACGATTACCCAAATTGAATCATGGTTGTGGGAGGTCATCGGCAACCCGACGATGAAGTCCATACTCAAGTCTTCCCATTTCCATGCCAGTACTTGCGGTGGCTGCAAAAGGCCTGACTTCTTCACATGGTAGGCCTTGACTCTTCGACACGTATCACATTCTGAAACGTACTTTGCAACTTCACGTTTCATACGTGTCCCACCAAAATTTCTTCTGGAGATCTTGGTACATTTTATTGCTGCCCGGATGAATGGAAAATTTGGACAAATGAGCTTCATCAAAAATTTTCTTCCGTAGTCTCATATCCCGGGGTACTACAATCCGGTTGTTGAACCACAAAGTGCCTTCATCGTCTTTATGGAAGCATTTCATTTCTCCGTTGTCTGCTTCAATGATCTCCTCTCGGATGGTAGGAATGAGAGCGAGATTATACAGAGCTCCATACGGGATGACAAGGAGGCTTGGTTCTTCATCGTCCATTTCAGCAATAGTCAGGTGATGGATATGCGCCTTACGACTGAGCGCATCGGCGACCACATTCACCTTTCCTGGATGATAATGAATCTAAAGTTCATAATCTTTAATGAGCTCTAGCCATCTTCATTGCCTCATGTTCAATTCTTTCTGAGTGAACATGTATTTCAAGCTCTTGTGGTCAGTGTAGAGGTGTACAAGATTTCCGAGCAAGTAATGCCTCCACATCTTCAAAGCAAGGACCACGGCAGCTAACTCAAGATCATGAGTTGGATAATGCTGCTCGTGATTTCTGAGTTGACGAGATCCATAAGCGACCACTCGTCCTTCTTGCATCAGCACGCAGCCAAGACCGATGCCAGATGCATCGCAATAAACGTCGAATGGCTTCGTCGTATCCGGCTGAGCAAGAACTGGGGCTGTTGTGAGATGCTTCACTAGAGTCTTGAAGGCTTGTTCACACACAACACCCCACACAAACCTGGTATTCTTCTTTAATAATTATGTCATTGGCTTAGCGATCTTGGAGAAACCCGGAATGAACCTCCGGTAATAACCCGCTAAACATAGGAAGCTACGGATTTCATGCACTGACTTCGTGACTCCCATTTTTGTACTTGGATAATCTTACTCGGATCTACAGTGATGCCCTCTGCTGAAATAATGTGTCCGAGAAACGGTACTTGATTAATCCAGAATTCACACTTGCTGAATTTTGCATAGAGCTGATGATTGACACGACCCCACGGTCTTGTCGAGCCAGGATCACGCTGAGGGGTGCTGCGTTGCATAGCACCGGATAACACGCATCAAAGGTACAAAGCGGAAGCAAAATTTTATTACATAAACCAGTTTATGAACATTTTTATAACAAAATAGTCCAGTCCACACTCACGGGCGTAAACTATGCATCGAGTTCATGTTCAGCCCGTGAACGTGTCCCCGCTAGCACGCACACACACTAACACGACGGCGTGCATGACTCCCACTCGACGGGGTTCCCCTCCTGGGGTTCCGTCTCCTCCTCGTGAGTCCCTTCCTCATAGAACCCTGCAAAAGCTTCAAACACAAGCAGTGAGCATGATGGCTTAGCAAGACTGATCCGTCTCTCCTATACATGGAACTTCTACATGATGGGTACAGGGTACATGAGGTAAATAATTTGCAAAGGACTCGCCTAATTATTTGAACCTTACTTTCAATGTTTTAGCAGCAGGTTGTGGAGAACCTTACGCTAAGGCACATGAGAGAGCCGCAATCAAACAAGAAACGCATCTCTCTCATGTACTTTGGCCAAAGTTGAAAAGAACTTTAATTAGCTCTAGGCTACAACAAGACATTAACAAGCAAGGTATATCTTTCAAACCAACAAACTTTTAACATGAATCTAGCCTGTTCTTTCTACGTCACGGTACAGTGAACAAGTGGTACTCACTGACCGCGAGGGACAGCGATTATAATCGATTTACACCTGCAGGGTTACCCGAATAAACCGTCACGTACGCCAGTACTCGATGTTGCCTACAGAAACCATCACGGACGTTGTATGCAACCACCTTTCGCCCATCAGCCAAATATTGAACCGGTCCTATCGTTCCGAGTAAGAGGTCTCTGCACGCGCATCTCAATGCCGCCAGCCGATTTACACCTCGAGCTCTCAACCTACCCTCTGAACGACAGGCAATGCCTCAATACCCAGCTACCCGAGTTACATCAGTTTCCCGGTTCCCATATAGCCGGTAGGTCTTCGGTACTGTTCTAGCTTGTTCAACAGGCCCGCACACGGCTCGGTCCTCAATCGACACAAGCGGAGCTATAGCACCCAGGCCCCAAAGTCCTGCTGCCCTTACTCTCCGCTAGGTCTCATTTTTCTTGCCATGTGTTTCATTTGCTATTTTTTTACCGAGCGATGTGCCTCTAGCCTATTCTCGCGAGTAGTTCCAACTACTCAACTTGTACCAAATCCTACTCTATCTTAGCATTGTAGTGGCTAACGAGGTTTTCAATCTTAATCCCAACCCATGGTTTTCTTGGCTATGCATTTGGGTTTCAAACAAGACTCTAATGCAAGAAATAAATGGTACTCAAAGGAAGTTCTCAAAACAATAAAAAATTGTAAAGAGGTTAATGCAAACCGGAGCTTGCGTTGCTGCTCTTGGTCGTAGGCTAGCTGCTCTTCCGGAGTGACGAAGTCTAAGACTTCGGGTTCCTCCTCAACCTTAGCGACTACATGATATAACAAGTATATGTATTAATTAAATGCATTTGAATTGAATTTCAACTTGTGAGGACTATAAGTCCTACTAGACAGATCCAATGACTCTGAAATATTTACTGTGGTTTGGATACAACCTAAACAGAGATGGCCAAGTTTTATTTGCAGTAAAGTTCATTTGAGCTATCCACAAATAATTATGTACTTGACCTTAATTAGAGCTCTTAGGGTGTTCTAGGGATTTTCATGGAGCAAGCCATGACTTTCTGAAAACTATATTTTCAGGGGGTTCTAATGGAGTTGGTCTCATTTAATTTGAAGGTTCCTAACTAAAGATATGAGCTAAACAATTTCAGAGAAATTCTGAAAATGTTTCTGGACATTTTTCTATTTTCTCTGGAACAGTTTTATTAATCACACCATTAGGTGGATCAAATAGCTCAAATGGATCTGAAACTTTTATGGTAGCTCAGGCATGTTTTGTTGAACATCCTAGCAAAATTTCAGAATTTTGCTTCAAAGGATTCTCCAGTTAAAATTCTAAACAGTTTAAATTTTGCAGAATTAATTCTGGAGAAATAGAGATTTTCATAGGGTCAAACTTGATTTGCTGAAAAGTCCTCAGAGGGCTGAATCCAACAAAATTTGGTTCACTCCATTTGGAGTTTCCTAGTCAAAGTTATGTGTGTTTGAAGTTTGAACAAAATCTGGAAAATCGGGAAAAGTTTAAACTTCTGCCCGTGGGACCGGGCTATGTGTCAACTCCTCTTCGGTCGACACACGCGGCTACTGAATCCTATGCGCACAGCCGCACCCGATCCTGTGACACAGCAGATCCCAGTTTAAAATTTCCACCGCTGACAGCCGGGACCCACCGGGCTTCTTCGTCCTCCGGCTGCTTTCGCGCGCCCGTGCTCTCAGCTCGCCGGAGCTAACTGCCACTCGCCGGTTCACCGGTTCCGGCCACCGAACGGGCTAAAACTCACCGCCATGGCGTATGCGACATCGAGGAACACGATGGTGAGGTGTTCTGGGGCTGCCGATGATCGAAAGATGGCCGGCAACGTGTGGTGGCCTCGGTTGTAGTTCGGCGCCGTCGCCCGAGGTTCCTAGCCCGCCAAAACCTTGACCGACTAGCTCTACAGCACCAGTGGGTGATCGCAAAGCTCGGCAAGGCCATGGATTAGCTCAGAAACTACGGCAACTAGCTCGGCATCATGCGCCCGATTGATTCCGCTAAGAACACGCTTGGTAAAGCTCGGAATACGTTGCTCCGAGGTGTTTTCATGCGACGGATCCTAAAGCAAATACGATCGCCGGCTAGTCCAGCGCCTATGTGCAGAGTTTGACGATCTATGGAGGATCAGAGAGGGAGAATTTGAAGAAACCGTACCGGCCGCTCGGGTAGAACTCGCCGGAGTGAAAACTTGAAATTCACCGCCGATGCTTCACGGCGTGGCTTGAGATTTGGTTGAGAGCAGCACCAACCCAGCGCGCTCCCGTGGCCTTGATCACTTGACTGTGAAAACCCCTGTGGAGGGCTGTCCACGAGCGCCCGACCGTCCGCTGAAGCTAGGTCGCGGCGGAGCGGACTGTGGAAGGGCAAAGGAGGCCGAAGCTCACTCATTTCTGGGTCAGGGACGCGAGCAGCGAGTGCACCGTGCCATTTTGCAGCTCAGGGGGGAATGGTGCGGTCGTTTCAGCCGGTTTCCCGATCGAGCCAAGGTAGTGGAGGGGAGAGAGCGCCGCTCGGTGTTCGCACGCGAGGAGGAGAAGGCAAACGGGGTTCGCTTCGGCAGAGGGCGTGGATCACATTAAGAAGGGATCGGGACCGACCCTGGGCACCAGCGCATGGGAGCAAGCAGCTGGTGGCGCGGCAGGCTCCTCGGTGGCGCCCGGCAGCTCTCGGGTGTTTGAGAAAAAATCAGGAACCGAGCAGAGGTTTGCTTCAGTTGCAAGTTTTGATCTGCCACTCTATGACATGTGGGTCCCACCCCCTTTTAACCTCTGAAATTAACTTTGTTTCAATGCTACAAACAGTAATCCCCCTAATACCCTCTAGGATTTGAATTATCTACCACATGCCCATTTGGAATTGGTAGAATTCAAATTGTAAATTGTTTGACCAAATTTCAGCACATATGCAGTTTGAAATTCAAATAAGGTTTGAATTTGCTAAACTTAGCTTATGTCAAGATCAACTCCAAATGGAGTGAAAATTTGTGTCTGAGCTTGCAAAAATGTGCTGAGTAATAATATGCCTCCCACTTTTGAATTCATGCGATGGAAATAGTTTGAATTTGAATTTGAGTTCAAACCACCCTCTTTGTAGCTATACCCAAAAGGACTTCAAAAAGGTTTTGTATTTGGGTGAAACTTGGCATGGACATTCCCAGCAAGGTGTAGGAGTTTTTCCTATGCCCATCCCCTATATGATGCATGTGGGAAATGCCACTTTTGCATTTTGTGAGTTTATTCTCTAATGAGCATGTTGATGGAGGTTACTTGCTCTTCAAATGTGTTCATCAACTTTCTTCAAATGAAGTGTGTGTGTGGTGATGAACACTTTGGATGTGTGCCAAAACTTAGGCCCTTACATTCCTCCCCCCTTAAAAGAATCTCGTCCCGAGATTATAAGGTGAAAATGAGAGAGAGGCATCACGCTGAGGGGTGCTGCGTTGCACAGCACCGGATAACGCACATTAAAGATACAAAGCGGAAGCAAAGTTTTATTACGTAAACAGGTTTATGAACATTGGTACAACAAAATATGTTCAGTCTACACTCACGGCATAGACTATGCATCGAGTTCATGTTCAGCCCGTGAACGTGTCCCCTCTAGCACGCACACACACTAACACGACGGCGTGCACGACTCCCACTCGACGGGGTTCCCCTCCTGGGGCTCCGCCTCCTCCTCGGGAGTCCCTTCCTTATAAACCCCTACAAAAGCTTCAAACACAAGCAGTGAGCACGATGGCTCAGCAAGACTGACCCGTCTCTCCTATACATGGAACTTATACATGATGGCTGATAGGTTACATGAGGTAAATAAGTTGCAAAGGACTCGCCTAATTAGTGGAACCTTACTTTCCAGTTTTAGCAGAAGGTTGTGGAAAACCTTACGCTAAGGCACATGAGAGAGCCGCAATCAAACAAGAAACGCATTTCTCTCATGTACTTTGCCCAAAGTTGAAAAGAACTTTAATTAGCTCTAAAACTACACAAGACATTAACAAGCAAAGTAGGTCTTTCAAATCAGCAACCTTTTATCATGTATCTAGCCTGTTCTTTCTACATCACGGTACAGTGAACAAGTGGTACTAGCTGACCGCGAGGGACGGCGATTATAATCGATTTACATGTAAATTCCCAAAATTGTGTATGAATAAAAATCGAGGGTTGAGTTCATATGTGTGGCAAAGACATGAAAAACGGGACTTGCTAAAACTTTTATTCATGCAAAGTGATACATGGATGATTGTCCAAAATGAGGCTCACATCCTTAATTGAAAGTGTTGAACAATAAGGACTTAAATGTCTCTTTGCATGCAAGCTTAAAAATCAGATTTGAAATTCAAGTTCACATTTTGAACCAAAACTGCGAATAAACATGCAACCTATAGATGGAATTATTGGGAAATATGGATCACAAACTTTTCATTTGTAGGGTGGGCTCAAAAAGGAGTTAAAGAGGAGCATTTGTAAATTCTAACCACATTCAAATTTGTCATACAAATTCAAACTGAATTTGGAGAATTCAAATTCTAGCCCACCTTTTAAACTCAAAATTGTGGGCATTGAGAAGATTAACATGAGGGGATATTTTGGGAGGAAATGTGGGGTAGGATCCACATGTCATTGAGCTGGAAATCTCAACTTGCACATTAAGCAATTGACTATGTCCCTGTTATTCAACACCCACGAGCTGTTTCCACCGTGGAGCCACCGGGAGGCTCGGCAGCGCCACCAGCTGCTTCAATCCTCCATGCGCGGGCGCCCAGAGGCGGTGTGCTCAACGTGATCTCTTCCCTCAGGCTGAACAAAGGCTCATTTGCCTTCCCCTCTCGCAAGAACGCCGAGCAGAACCAGCCCCTCACGTCCGCTGCTCGGTCGATCGGGAAAACCAAAGAAACGCTTGCGCCCCCTCCTCCCTGAGCGGCTAGACAGTGCCCTGAGCTTGAACTCCACTCCCTCGACGACTAAACCCCCGAGCTTCATCCTCCCTAGCCCGAGAACAACCGTCACAGCGGCGACCTAATGTCGGCCGCCGATCAGGCGCTCGTGGACAGCTCGCCACAACAACTTTCACGGCCGAGCAAGGGAGGCAAAAGGAGCGCACGGACTCCATACTGCTTCCATCTGATGCTCAATCCATGTCATGAGCTCTCGCCGGCGAATTCAGGAATTTTGTCCTGGCGGCTTCAAACCGACGTTCCGGTACAGTTCCTTAAAATTCCCCCTCTCCAATCCTTCTTAGGGTATCAAACTCGGCACATAGATACTGGACTAGCCAGCGATCAAAATCCCTTTAGCAACCCTAGCATGAAAACACCTCAGAGCGACGGATTTCAAGCTCTACTGAGGGTGTTCATGGCGGAACCGATCGGTCGCACGGTGAAACCATCCTTGCGGCCACTCCCGAGCTACTTTGAGGCCCTGTCGAGTTTCCTAGAGGTGCACCGGTGCTGTAGAACCCATCGGTACAGGTTTTTGCGGGCTAGGAACCTCGGGCGATGGCGCCGAACCTCAACAGAGGCCTCTGCACGTCGCCGAGCTAGTTGCGGCCACCGGCAGCCCGAGCACTGTAAAGGTCCCACCGTCAGTTGAAACTTTTTCCCGGATTTATTCAAATTCCAGAATTTTCCCCAAATTTTAGAAGAGCATAACTTTTGCTAGGAACCTCCAAATTTAGTGATTCAAATTGGGTTAGATAGAGATTGACAAACTCTATCCAAATATGCGACCCAATTTGTATGAAAGTCTTTATTTAATCCTGGAAAATTCTTTAAATCTTTTCAGCAAAAGAATTTTAGAGGGAGTTTGGTTTATCCAAAAATCCTCAAATTTTGCCAGAATATTCTTTAGGGTGTTAATAGACTCCTGTAAAAGTTTCAGCTCATTTGGAGTTGATTTGAGCAGGGTAATTCAGATTGTAATTTGCTGTGTTCAATTGAATACAGAGACATTATCAGAGAATTTCCAAAACTTGTAAATTCAGTTCTGGGCAATTCTTAGCTCTAAAAATCCTAGGAAAATTTATGCAAGCTCTATGAACTATAATTGAAATTGTGGTTCACTTAGTTTGACATGAACATAGGTATTACCTCAGAATTAATTCCTCTTTGCTTAATTACTTAGAGAACTGTTCTGAATATACCACTCAATGAGAAGTGCTAATTTTTGGTCCAGATAACTTTCTTGTGGTAAGTGACTCACATGAAAATTTTCAGCTCCATTGGAGCTCTGGATCACCACTGTCATGTGTCACCTCTTATGGTGATCAACACTCAAGTGGGAAAAGCACTCAACTTTTGATCATAGTGTTGAACTCAACCCAAACCACTAGCACCAGTGTCATTTTAAATTCTTAAACAGAGTTCCAGTTTTAAAACTGTCATTACATCTTATTAGCAAAAGCTTTTCAATTAAATACATATGCATGGTCATATCGTGTAGCATCTACGTGAAGAACGTGAGAAGGACTAAAAGTGAAGATCAAGGAGGAAGGAAAAGCAAATAATCAAGTTCCAAGTGATCGTCACTAACTGATTGTAATCTTATCCACCTGCAAAACAGGCAAGCCCCGGTTTGCATTTGAACAGTTTTATAAAGAATTTCCATTTTTAGAGATCATAGCTTTGCATCATTCATTGCATTAAGTCTAGTTGATATTGAAAACCCCACTTGCATGACTAGAAATACCTAAGAGAGAAAGGGTAGAATAGCACCTCCTCGAGTGGATTTGGCTACGCTAATGTTAGTAGGAAAGGTCCGGTAGAAGTCGAGTAGTTGGAATCTACTCGCGAGTTTAGGGCTGGTTTATTCGGAGCGGGTCCAAAATAGAAAAGATGAGGAAAGTTCACACATAAGAAATGGAGACCGGGCAGGGAGGTTTAGATGCAGCAGGTTGCGGACCGTGCGTGCATAGCCCAGCCTGTGTCGGTTAAGGCCCGTCCGTGCTTGGCCCTGTTGGACAAGTTTGAGTTATGTACCGGGCACATACTGGCTATATGGGAACCCAGGAAACCGATGTTTAGGGCTGGCCTCCGGCTTGGGGCGCGCAGCAGGAGCTGGCGCCGGCTGCCCCCCTTCGGTGGCGCGCGCGCACAGCAGCCGGGAACCGACTGAACTGTGGTTCAGTCGGTTTGTTTTGAGGCAGAGGCTGACATGTGGGTCCCACCCCTCTTTTAACCTCTGAAATTTACTCCTAACAGCTGTGGTAAACAGTGAACCCTATTCTACCCTTGGCAATTCAAATTATTCACCCAAGAGCCATTTGAATTGATCAAAGTTCAAATGAGGTTTGGTTTGAATGAATTTCAGCACAAGTTCAGTTTGAAATTCAAATAAAGTTTGAATTTCTCCCCCTTAGCTCATGTCAAGATCAACCCCAAATGGAGTGAAAATTGGTGTGTGAGCTCACAAAAATGTGCTGAGCAAGAATATGCCTTCCACTTTCAAATTCATGGTATAAAAACAGTTTGAATTTGAATATGTTTTCAAACTGCCCCTTTCCTATCTATACCCAAGATGACCTCAAAAAGGTTTTGAATTTGGGTGAAACTTGGCATGGACATCCTTAGCAAAGTGTAGGAGTTTTCATATGTCCATCCCATCCATATCACATGTGGGAAATACCACTTTTGCAATGTGTAAGTTTGTTCTCTAATGAGCATGTTGATAATTGTTACTTGCTCTTCATTTGTGTTCATCATTCTTGCTCAAATGAGGGGTGTGGTGTGGTGATGAACACTATAATTGGGTGTCAAAAACTGAGGCCCTTACATTCCTCCCCCCTTAAAAGAATCTCGTCCCGAGATTATAAGGTGAAAATCAGAGAGAGGACGGTGGAAAATTACCAGATATGCGACGTGAAAAAGTCGGGGTAGTTAGTGCGAAGGAATTCTTCGCTCTCCCATGTCGCTTCGTCCATGGAGTGATTACTCCATAAAACCTTGTAGAACCACAACGTACGGTTGCGTGTGGTTCGGGCCTTTTCATCAATAATCTGCACCGGTTCCTCCCGATAGGTGAGATCCGGTTGCAGTTCTTCAATGTCTTCCAGCTGAACGGTAGTTGATAGCTTGAGACACTTCCTCAGCTGGGAAATGTGAAAGACGTCGTGCACACCGGAAAGTGCTTCTGGTAATTTCAGCCGGTATGCTACCGATCCACATCTTCCGGTAATCTGGAATGGACCGATGAAGCGGGGTGCTAACTTTCCCCTCACCCCAAATCTGTTTACGCCCTTCATTGGAGACACCCGTAGATATACGTGATCTCCAACTTCGAATTGTAATGGGCGCCTTCTCCGGTCCGCATACTGTTTTTGACGGGATTGAGCGGCTTTTAGGTTCGCTTGAATCAGTCGAACCTTTTCTTCCGCGTTGTTGACAAGGTCAATCCCGAAGGTAACCCTTTCGCCAGACTCACACCAGTTCAGTGGTGTGCGGCATTTCCTGCCGTATAGCGCCTCGTAGGGCGCCATCTTGATGCTGTCCTGGTACCCGTTGTTGTACGAGAACTCGGCTAACGGCAAGTGATCATCCCAATTCTTGCCGTGGTCGATAGCGCAAGCTCGTAGCATGTCTTCTAGGATTTGATTTACCCGCTCGGTTTGTCCATCCGTCTGCGGGTGGTAGGCTGAACTACGGATCAGCTTCGTCCCCAAGGCAGCGTGTAGCTGCTCCCAAAAACGGGACACAAATAAAGTGCCCCGGTCCGATATAATGGTACGGGGTACGCCGTATAAGCATAGGATCCGTGAGATGTACAGTTCAGCATACTTCTTGGCATTGTAGTTGGTGTTGACCGGGATGAAATGGGCAACCTTGGTGAGCCGATCGACGATTACCCACACAGAATCATGTTTCTGTAAGGTGGTGGGTAAACCGACGACGAAATCCATGCTCACGTCCTCCCACTTCCAGGCAGGAATGCCCAGTGGTTGCAGCAGTCCCGGTTTCCGCATATGGTCTGCCTTCACCCTTCGACATGTATCACACTCGGACACGTATTTTGCCGTCTCTCGCTTCATTCGTGTCCACCAAAACTTGCTTTTGAGTTCTTGATACATTTTGTTGCTGCCGGGGTGAATAGAAAATTTTGATAAGTGAGCCTCATCAAAGATTTTCTTCCTTAACTCCGGGTTTCGGGGTACGACAATCCGGTCCTTGAACCATAGGACGCCGTCTCCGTCCTTCCGGAAACATTTCAACTCCCCACTGTCTACACGTCTCCGCAAATGTGACATGCCCTTGTCATTCTTCTGGGCTGCCGCTATCTCTTAACGGATGGTGGGGACCAAAGCTAGGTTGTAGAGAGCTCCGTGTGGAATCACATGTAGTGGTGGTTCGCTCTCTTCCAACGGTGTGATGGTCAGATTATTGACGTGTGACTTGCGGCTCAGCGCATCTGCCACAACGTTTGCCTTGCCCGGATGATAATGGATCTCTATCTCATAATCCTTTATCAGTTCTAACCATCTTCGTTGCCTCATGTTCAGCTCCTTCTGAGTGAATATGTACTTGAGGCTTTTGTGGTCGGTATATAAATGTACAAGGTTACCGAGTAGGTAGTGCCTCCACATCTTCAGTGCGAGTACCACGGCAGCGAGCTCCAAGTCGTGAGTTGGATAATTTTGCTCATGATTCCTAAGCTGCCGTGATCCATATGCGACCACTCTTTGGTCTTGCATCAGTACACATCCGAGCCCAATGCCGGATGCATCGCAGTACACATCGAACGGTTTTGTTGTGTCCGGCTGCGCAAAAACCGGTGCTGATGTCAGGTGCTTGACTAAAGCCTTGAATGCTGCTTCACATGCTGGACTCCAAACATATTTGGTAGCCTTCTTCAGCAGCTCTGTCATTGGCTTGGCAATCTTCGAGAAGTTCGGAATGAACCTCTGATAATATCCCGCGAGTCCGAGGAAACTCCGTACCTCATGAACAGTTCTCGGGGATTTCCAATTCAGCACTTGCGTGATCTTGCTCGGGTCCACAGCGATACCTTCCGCTGAGATGATATGCCCGAGGAAAGGCACTTGCGATATCCAAAACTCGCATTTGCTGAACTTTGCGTATAACTTGTGATCCCGCAGCCGTTGCAAGACTATACGCAGATGTTTCTTGTGATCTTCCTCTGACTTGTAATATACCAGGATGTCGTCGATGAAGACCACGACAAACTTGTCCAGCTCCGGCATGAACACCGAGTTCATTAAATACATGAAGTGAGCTGGAGTATTGGTGAGGCCGAAGGACATGACCAGGTACTCATAAAGTCCGTACCTTGTCGAGAAAGCTGTCTTTGGAATATCCTCCGCCCTTATCTTAATCTGATGGTACCCGGATCTTAAATCCATCTTGGAGAAGATCTTTGCTTTGACCAACTGATCAAACAACATGTCGATCCGTGGCAACGGGTACTTGTTCTTGATGGTTACGGCATTTAATGGACGGTAGTCCACGCAAAGCCGCAACGTTTCATCCTTCTTCTTGACAAATAATGCCGAACAGCCCCATGGGGAGGAGCTCGGCCTAATAAAACCCTTCTCCAGAAGGTCCGTGAGCTGAGTCTTCAGTTCAGCCAACTCCTTGGGCGCCATCTTGTACGGCCTTCGGGATATTGGCATGGTTCCCGGTGCGAGTTCAATCTTGAACTCCACCTCCCTATCGGGTGGCATCCCCGGTAAATCATCCGGGAATACATCAGGGAACTCTTGGACCACTGGAATGTCTTCCAATCTGATAGTTGTGGCTTGATAGGCACTTGGAAGTTTTATTTCTGGACTGTCCAGAAATAATGAGTGAGAACCGTGCACCTCTGAGTTTAAGTGCACGACTTGAAGGACGGTGTCTAAAACAGCGCCGTGGCGGGTTAACCACGATAGCCCTAGGATGACATCGACCTTCTGCCCCTCTAAGATAATGAGAGACGTGGGGTACACTCTACCCGCTAAGCATAATGGTGCTTTGGAGACCATTACGCTTGCTGAAATCTTCCCACCCGGTGAACAAATTAGATATGGACTATCGGTGGGTAGTATTGGCAAGCTGTGTTTAGCAATGAAAGCTTGGCTAATAAAATTATGCGTGGCGCCTGAATCAAATAGTACTATAGCGGGATGCTGGTGGAGTTGGAACATACCCGCAAGGATTGGCTCACCCTCCGGCACGTCCTCAATGGCAAGCTGGTGGACAGTGCCGGGCCTAGGGTTTGCCCGCCGCGCATTAGTAGGGTTCCGGGGTTGATTCCTCCCCGGAAACTGTGGTGCCACTCCGCCGCCTTGCCTCTCCGGGCAACTGCTCGCGAAGTGTCCTGGACGACCACACTTGTAACATGTGGCCGCTGCTGGTGCGGAGGTGCAAACGCACGCGGCATCGCCCGCTGCTGCTGTTGTTGTTGCGGTGGCACTGGCAGTGCCGGCCGAAATGCCGGTGAAGAGTACGGCCGACTGCGGAACGGCATCGGCCGCTGTGGTGGCTGCCAGCGTGGACCTGATGGTGGGCGATTCACTATCCGAAACTTCTGAGAAGGACCGCCTCCTCCTCCGCTGCTCTGCGGCGCGCTTCGCTTTCGCTCTGCCGCCGCCAACTCCTTGCCGGAGTCCTCCTGAACAATCGCAGCATCAATGATGTCGTTGAGGCTGCCGTGATTGAACATCGCCAGCTTGTCCTTCAGGAGCGGGTTAAGCCCCTGGTAAAAGTGGTCCCGCCGCTTCTCGTCCGTATCTGCGTGATACGACGCATAGAGCGCGAGATCGTTGAACGCCCTGGAATATTCCAGCGCGTTTCGGCTCCCTTGTTGCAGGTGTAGGAACTCCTGCGTCTTTCTCTTCATCAAACTGGGCGGTATATGATAGGCCCTGAAGGCCGTCCGGAACTCCGCCCAGGTCATTGCTCGGTCGGTGGGCTGTGAAGCACAGAAGTTGGCCCACCACGCGCTCGCGGATCCTTGGAGCTGCTGGACCGCGAACTGAGTCTTGCGCTGCTCGCTGATTTGGAGCAGCCCGAACTTCATCTCTATGGCGCGGAGCCAGTTGTCCGCGTCAAGTGGTTCATCCGCCCTTGAGAATACAGGGGGATGAGTCGCCAGGAAGTCGGAGTAGGAGCTCTGTTGGCGCTCCTCACGATCTTGACGTCTCTCTGGGCGAGACGTATTCGCAATTAACGTTTGCAGCAGCTCTGTGTGCTGCTGATGTGAACCTGCCATTGCCGCGACAATGTCGGCCAATGTAACCATTGGCAGTGGCGGTGGCGGTGTTTGCTGTTGCTGTTGCTGCTGCTGTCCCGAGGAGTCCTCGGGAGGCGGTTGGGAGGTCTCTCCCCCTTGGCTAGTACCTCCAACATCAGGGTTGGCACGAGTACGCGTCATTCTGAAATTCAGCACAGCAGCAATTAGCACATGTCTTACTCAAAATTCCATAAACAGCAGTAGGTATTGAAGCGACGCATGATTATCTTGCACAACATTCACATATATTGATAAAGCATAAACTTTATACAAGATACATTATTCTCGGGTCTTCGAGAAGTCGTGCTCATGTCGTCACTACCTATACATACACTACTGTCTACACGACATGTCACCGATTACAAAAGTTGGGTTACGCTACCCTAGCTGCCCTACTTGGCAACCGTAACCCCCTACTCGGAGTAGAACTCGACCTCCTGTGGGTCGTCCTCCTCCGGTACCTCTACTGGTGGCTCGGGGTCTACCACCTCTTCTCCCATTCCGGGCTCTCCCATGGCTGGAAGACCGAAGACTACCGGTACGCCCAATACCGGGGGCACGAGGTCCTGCAATGCATGCACCTCGTCCATAGCCTGGTTGTAGTCCTCTTCCCAGCCTTGTCCTTCCTCAATAGCGTCGTCCCGCTCTTGAGCAAGGTCCTCATTCTGCTGGGTTAGGGTCTGCACCAGTTCTTGCAACGCCGCGATGTCAACACGGCTCTTCTTCTTTGCCTTCTTCAGACGACGCAACTGATTGTGTTGTTCATTCAGTCGCTTGATCGTCGGAAGGAGCACATTGCGGAGTGCACTGTGAGCACTCTCGAAATGATCTCCACGGCTTGTGCTCTCCTTGAGCTTGGTGGCGAGATGCTCCGTATGAACAGCTTGGCTGTCCATCACAGCGTTTCCCGCCCTCATTTGGAGGCTGAGGTTTGCCTCCGCGGGGTTGTACCTTGGGCAAGTCGGGTCTGTTGCCTCCAGGTACCTTTCTTCCCACACATGCTGAGCTCGTCCCTCCACCGGAACGAGTGCGTATGGAGTTCCCTCCATAGCCTGCACGTGTAGTTGGCAGAAACGTGACATAGTGTCACGGGCTGCCACTTGCCACATCCCTTCCGGTTGTCTTCCTGTCACCGTGACGGTGAATGGCACCCAACCGGGTGGCGTAGGTCCTGCGGAAACTTCGACATGGATCGTCCACGTCTTGTTCCCCTCTTCGCCTTCTTCCTTGGCGAAGTATTGCGGCATCTGATTGTACCCGAAATATTGGAGCATTTGCCGCAATGCTTCCGGGTAGCCGCTACGGTCAGAGCAGTGGGACACTACCCACCCGTTCTCCAACCGTTTATCTGCTGCCATCTGTAAAAATATATTTGAGAAATGTCAAATATTTATTTGAACAGTAAACCATTGAGTTATAACATAAGATATGTCATTGAACCCATAACACTTGGAAACATAGTTCAAATTTTTAAACAAATTTGACTGCTGATCTGCTGTTACCATGACAGCCCTGACCAGTTTCCATATCAACCTGATTTAGGCCAGGCTAAAAGCAAAACCAGTCCTGGAGCTCAACATCAAAGTTAAAGTTAACTTCAATAGCTTTCCAGAAAGCATTTGGTTGGCCTAAGATCTGTCCTGGTTCAAAAGTTATGAGATGTCAAAGTTAACAGAATTTCTGGAAACAATTGGACAGCACCTCCCTGCTTTAGGTACTGATTTAATCCATCAATCTCAGTTACTTCTGTTCCTAATCTGACAAAACTTTCTGTCACAAAGTTGTAACCCATCTCATAAGCTTTCCAGAACTACCTCATTTTCTATTTTTGGATTTTTATGCAGGAATTTATGCTTAATTTACAGAGAGTCTATAGAGAGTCTTTGCCCCGTCCTGTTTTCTGGACAGTTTCAACTCTACTGCATTTTTCGAGTGGTTAAGGGATGAAACACCTCTGGAACTCAACAGAAAAGTTGTAAAGCTCCTCCAAAGCTTTCCAGAAATGTATCATACGACCCCAACCTCGAAAGAACTCAACCTCTAACCTCTGATTAACTTCAGCCTTGATTTAGCTGAAAACAGAGTGCTCTGTCCTTAACATCCTATAAGTTGAAAACTTATTAGCTTTGAATATCCTGTTCAAGGGAAGGAGTTACATCAAGTTTTACTACTTTGGATCAAAACCTTCAAATTTTTAAATGAAGTTGTTCATTTAGTTGGGTGTGACGTCGATGCGTCACCAGATTATGTCGGTACTACGTCCTCACAAAGGAAAAACCTATACCGGACTTAGCCGGCTTCGTTAGTTCAGTGGCACTACTCGTCACTCGCACACGAATGCTACACGTCTACCGTTTCGTGGTCAGGCTACCTGCAGAAATTCAACCAATCATCAGACTCGGCTGCACACCGAGCCCGGAATCCATACAGTTTGTACACCCGGCCGTCATCACTCGCCCGGATGTTCTCAAGCCAAGCACGCCTTGAGTTACGTGTTCACGTTTCAGACCACGTGACGGGGTATCCCATGTTGCACCACGCACGCCAGGGACAGACGTTGCTCGAATACCCCAAACGACATGAAGAGTCGTAGAGGATACTAAAGCGGGTCGGGTTACCTGCCACCCGTGGGGCTCCACCCTTCAGCTTGTGCGCACTGGTGGACAGCGCTTACGTGCACCCCCCAAGACATGAACGTCCTGAGATGCACGATTTTCCGACATAACAAATAGGTTAATATGCCACTTTCTATATACTAATAACATCCTTATACGGGCTACTAACTCGTTCCTCACTGGATTTTTGAAAAAGAAGACCTTTGTACTGTGTTAAACCTCAAGCGAGCTCTGATACCACGCTGACACGACCCCAATGGTCCTGTCGAGCCAGGATCACGCTGAGGGGTGCTGCGTTGCACAGCACCGTATAACACACGTCAAAGGTACAAAGTGGAAGCGGAAGCTTTATTACATAAACAAGTTTATTAACATGTTTACATCAAAATAAGTTTAGTCCACACTCGCGGGCGTAGACTAAGCATCAAGTGCACGTTCAGCCCTCGAACGTGTCCTTGCTAGCACACACGCACACTAACTCTGCGGCGTGCACGACTCCCACTCGACGGGGTTCCCCTCCTGGGGTTCCGTCTCCTCTTCGGGAGTCCCTTCCTCATAGAACCCTGCAAAAGCTTCAAACACAAGCAGTGAGCACGAAGGCTCAGCAAGTCTGACCCGTCTCACCTAAACATGGAACTTCTACATGGGGGTAATGGGTTGCATGAGGTAAAAAAAATCATTTGCAAGGACTCGCCTAATTAGTAGAGCCTTACTTTCAAGTTTTAGCAGCAGGTTGTGGAGAACCTTACGCTAAGGTACATGAGAAAGCCGCAATCAAACAAGAAACGCATTTCTCTCATGTACCTTGCCCAAAGTTGAAAAGAACTTTAGTTAGCACTAAGCTACAGCATATCATTAACAATCAATGTCCAGCTTTCAATCAGCAACATTTTAACATGTAACTAGCCTGTTCTTTCTACGTCACGGTACAGTGAACAAGTGGTACTCACTGACCGCGAGGGACGGCGATTATAATCGATTTACACCTGCAGGGTTACCCGAACAACCCGTCACGTACGCCCGTACTCGATGTTGCCTACAACAACCATCACGGACGCCGTACGCGACTACCTTTCACCCGTCAGCCAAATATTGAACCGGTCCCATCGTCCCGAGCAAGAGGTCCCTGCACGCGCATCTCTGTGCCGCCAGCTGATTTACACCTCGAGCTCTCAACCTACCCTCTGAACGACGGGCAATGCCTCAATACCCAGCTACCCGAGTTACATCAGTTTCCCGGTTCCCATATAGCCGGTAGGTCTTCGGTACTGTTCTAGCTTGTTCAACAGGCCCGCACACGGCTCGTTTCTCAAGCGACACAAGCGGAGCTACAGCACACAGGCCCCAAAGTCCTTCTGCCCTTACTCTCCGCTCGGTCTCATTTTCTTGCCATGTGTATCATGTGCTATCTCTACCCGAGCAATGTGCCTCTAGCCTATTCTCGCGAGTAGTTCCAACTATTCGACTTGTACCGAATCCTACCCTATCCTAGCAATGCAGTGGCTAACGAGGTTTTCAATCCTAAACCCAACCCATGGTTTTCTTGGCTGTGCAGTTTGGTTTCCAATCAAGACTCTAATGCAAAGAACAATATTCAAAGATGTGCTCAAAACAATAAATATTTGTAAAAAGGTTAATGCAAACCGGGGCTTGCCTTGCTGCTCTTGGTCGTAGGCTAGCTGTTCCTCCGGAGTAACGAAGTCTAGGACTTCGGGTTCCTCCTCGACCTTAGCGACTACATGATAAGAACAATGTGTATCAATTTAAATGCATTTGTATTAGCTTTGAAGTTGTGAAGTCCATAACCTTTGCTAGACAGACCTAATGACTGTGAAACTTTTACTGTGGCTTGGTTACAACCTAAAAAAGGACTTGGTCAAGTTTTAGTTGCAGCAAAGCTCATTTGAGCCCTCCACAAATAATTATGTCCTTGACCTTAATTGTAACTCTTAGGGTGTTCTAGGAATTTTCATGAGACAAACTATGACTTTCTGAAAACTGGATTTTCAGAGGGTTCTAATGGATTTGGTCTCACTTAATTTGGAAGTCCCTAACTAAAGATATGAGCTAAACAATTTCAGAGAAAATTCTGAAAATGTTTCTGAACATTTTCTATTTTCTCTGGGACAGTTTCACTAATCACACCATTAGGTGGACTAAATGAGCTCAAATAGATCTTAAATTTTTATGGTAGTTCAAGGATATTTTGGTGAACATCTCAGCAAAATTTCAGGATTTTCCTCCAAAGGATTCTCCAGTTAAAATTCCTAACAGTTTAAACTTTAAGGAATTAATTCTGGAGAATTAAGGAATTTCATGAAGTGAAACTTGATTTTCTGGAAAGTACTCAGAGAGCTGAATCCAGCAAAATTTGGTTCACTCAATTTGGAGCTTTCTAGCCAAAGTTATAAGGATTTGAAGTTTGAACTAAAACTGAAATTCGGGGAAAAGTTTAAACTCTGGCTTGTGGGCCCCGCACACAGTGCGTCGTCTTCCTCCTCGCGCCAACTGCGCAGCGGCGGCGTTCTCCGGCGACCCTCGCCGGAACTGAGTTCCCGGCCACCCCCTGGCCCGAAACTTGCCGCCTGCCCCTTTACTGACCCCCTGGACTCGATGGTGGGGTCGCTGGCCGCCGGCGACGACCGGAAACCCGTGCGCACCGATGACAGCACCTGCTAGGGTTCCGGTGAGATCGGTCCCGCTCTCCCGTGCACCAAATCGACCGGAAATCAGTCGGAGAGCATCAGTAGGGCATGGGAAACACGAACCAGGGCTGGGTGGAAGCTAGAAATACCGGCAACTAGGCTCTCGGCGGTGAGCCGAGGTGTTCAGCCATGGCGGCGGGGAAAACGGCCATACCATGGCCGATCCTCGATGGTTTTCTCTAATTCCAGTTCGAGCGTGGGCGCTATCGTGCGTAGAAGCCACTAGGCAACGAGCTCGTCCAACCTTCGTGCATAGAGCACGAATTTCACCCGAAGGTGAGCTCGGTTCTTATGAACTGATCAAGAGTAAATCTGGAAATTCTCAGCCGAGGGTTGATCAATCGCCAAACGGCTTTCGGCTACTCCATCTACATACAATCACGCACCTTTCTTGTGTAGAGAAGAGGACGTGACAACGGCTGTGCCGTGCTGTCCACGGGAGCCCGATCGGCGGCGTTGTTCGGCTCGCCGGAGAAATGGTTCGTACAGCTCGAGGAAGCTTGCTCACTGGCCAACACGGAGTGTGGGAGGTTGCTCACGATCCCTTGGTGCCGTTTTGCTGTGGAGGAGGCTGTGCTTTGCGAGCGATCGGCTTGATCAAGCGGGAGCTCGAGCGGCGGCGATGGCAGTGGAAAAACAGGTCGTGCACGTCGGCAGCTCGGGGAATGGCGACTGAAGCACGCCGGGGAGGGAATAAATAGCCCGGCGGCTGGCCTCCGGCTTGGGGCGCGCAGCAGGAGCTGGCGCCGGCTGCCCCCCTTCGGTGGCGCGCGCGCACAGCAGCCGGGAACCGACTGAACTGTGGTTCAGTCGGTTTGTTTTGAGGCAGAGGCTGACATGTGGGTCCCACCCCTCTTTTAACCTCTGAAATTTACTCCTAACAGCTGTGGTAAACAGTGAACCCTATTCTACCCTTGGCAATTCAAATTATTCACCCAAGAGCCATTTGAATTGATCAAAGTTCAAATGAGGTTTGGTTTGAATGAATTCCAGCACAAGTTCAGTTTGAAATTCAAATGAAGTTTGAATTTCTCCCCCTTAGCTCATGTCAAGATCAACCCCAAATGGAGTGAAAATTGGTGTGTGAGCTCACAAAAATGTGCTGAGCAAGAATATGCCTTCCACTTTCAAATTCATGGTATAAAAACAGTTTGAGTTTGAATATGTTTTCAAACTGCCCCTTTCCTATCTATACCCAAGATGACCTCAAAAAGGTTTTGAATTTGGGTGAAACTTGGCATGGACATCCTTAGCAAAGTGTAGGAGTTTTCATATGTCCAGCCCATCCATATCACATGTGGGAAATACCACTTTTGCAATGTGTAAGTTTGTTCTCTAATGAGCATGTTGATAATTGTTACTTGCTCTTCATTTGTGTTCATCATTCTTGCTCAAATGAGGGGTGTGGTGTGGTGATGAACACTACAATTGGGTGTCAAAAACTGAGGCCCTTACATATGTTTCACATACGGCGAAGGATAGACAACGAAGAAATGAAGTGCTTCCGGAAGGACGATGAAGGTACTTTGTGGTTCAATGACCGGATTGTAGTACCCCGGGATATGGGACTATGGAAGAAAATTCTGGACGCAGCTCATTTGTCCAAGTTTTCCATTCATCCGGGCAGTAATAAAATGTACCAAGATCTCCGGAAGAAGTTTTGGTGGACATGTATGAAACGTGAAGTTGCAAATTATGTTTCAGAGTGTGATACGTGTCGAAGAGTTAAGGCCGACCATGTAAATAAGTCAGGCCTGTTGCAGCCATTGCAAGTACCGGCATGGAAGTGGGAAGACTTGAGTATGGACTTCATCGTCGGGTTGCCGATGACCTCCCACAACCATGATTCGATTTGGGTAATTGTGGACCGGTTAACCAAATCAGCACATTTCATCCCTGTGCATACTAGGTATAACGCAAAGCAGTATGCGGAGGTGTACATAGCACGGATCTTGTGCTTGGAGTTCCCCGTACCATTGTGTCAGATAGAGGATCGCTGTTCGTAGCCCGTTTCTGGGAGCAGCTACACGCATCCTTGGGGACGAAGTTGATTAGAAGTTCTGCATATCACCCTCAAACCGATGGGCAAACTGAGAGGGTCAATCAAATACTGGAAGATATGCTAAGAGCATGTGCCATCCACCACGGTAAGAGCTGGGATGATCACTTACCGTTGGCGGAGTTCTCGTACAACAACGGCTATCAAACGAGCATCAAAATGGCACCATATGAAGCTCTATACGGTCGGAATTGCCGTACGCCATTGAACTGGTGTGAGTCCGGTGAACGAGTAACGTTCGGGGTTGATCTTGTCAATGAAGCCGAAGAGAGGGTTCGGGTAATACAAGAGAACCTCAAAGCTGCCCAATCTCGTCAGAAAAGCTACGCGGATCAGAGGCGTCGACCGCTGCATTTCGAAGTCGGAGAGCATGTGTATCTTCGTGTGTCTCCGATGAAGGGGATTCATCAGTTCGGTGTCAAGGGGAAACTTGCTCCCCGATTCACCGGTCCGTTTGCCATAACGGAGAAGTGCGGGATGGTAGCCTACCGGCTGGAACTACCGGCAAGCCTTGCCGGTATTCACGACATATTTCACGTGTCCCAGCTGCGGAAATGTCTCAAGTTTACCGCTGCTGTCCGCACCGAAGACATCGACGAGTTAAAGTCGGATCTCACTACGTCAAGCAACCTATTCAGATTATCGACGAAAAGACCCGGATCACCCGGAACCGGACTTTGAGATTTTACAAAGTCCTGTGGAGTAATCATACCCCGGAAGAGGCGACGTGGGAAACCGAAGATTACATCCACAAGAACTATCCGGAACTTTTGTCATAAACTTTGTAATCACCTCCCGTCTCGTTCTTTCTTTGTAATCTCGGGACGAGATTCCTTTTAAGGGGGGGAGGAATGTAAAGGTCCCACCGTCAGTTTAAACTTTTTCCCGGATTTATTCAAATTCCAGAATTTTCCCCAAACTTTAGAAGAGCATAAATTTTGCTAGGAACCTCCAAATTTAGTGATTCAAATTGGGTTAGATTCATACTAACAAACTATATCCAAATATGCGACCCAATTTGTATGAAAGTCTTTATTTAATTCTGGAAAATTCTTTAAAGATTTTCGGAAAATGAATTTTAGAGGGAGTTCAATCCTCAAATTTTGCCAGAATATTCTTTAGGGTGTTATTAGACTCCTGTAAAAGTTTCAGCTCATTTGGAGTTAATTTGATCAGGGTAATTCATATTTTAAGTTGCTGTGTTCAATTGAATACAGAGACATTTGAGAATTTCCAAAATTTGTAAATTCAGTTCTGGGCAATTCTTAGCTCTAAAAATCCTAGGAAAATTCATGCAAGCTCTATGAACTATAATTGAAATTGTGGTTCACTGAGTTTGACATTAACATAGGTGTTACCTCAGAATTAATTCCTCTTTGATTAATTACTTAGAGAATTGTTCTGAATATACCACTCATTGAGAAGTGCTAATTTTTGGTCTGGATAACTTTCTTGTGATAAGGGACTCACATGAAAATTTTCAGCTCCATTGGAGCTCTGGATCACCACTGTCATGTGTAACCTCTTAAGGTGATCAACACTCAAGTGGGAAAAGCACTCAACTTTTGATCATAGTGTTGAACTCAACCCAGACCACTAGCACCAGTGTCATTTTAAATTCATAAACAGAGTTCCAATTTTAAAACTGTCATTAGATCTTATTAGCAAAAGCTTTTCAATTAAATACATATGCATGATCATATCGTGTAGCATCTACGTGAAGAACGTGAGAAGGACTTAAAGTGAAGATCAAGGAGGAAGGAAAAGCAAATAATCAAGCTCCAAGTGATCGTTACTAACTGATTGTAATCTTAGCCATCTGCAAAACAGGCAAGCCCCGGTTTGCATTTGAACAGTTTTATAAAGCATTTCCATTTTTAGAGATCATAGCTTTGCATCATTGATTGCATTAAGTCTAGTTGATATTGAAAACCCCACTTGCATGACCAGAAATAGCTAAGAGAGAAAGGGTAGAATAGCACCTCCTCGAGTGGATTTGGCTATGCTAATGTTAGTAGGAAAGGTCCGGTAGAAGTCGAGTAGTTGGAATCTACTCGCGAGTTTAGGGCTGGTTTATTCGGAGCGGGTCCAAAATAGAAAAGATGAGGAAAGTTCACACATAAGAAATGGAGACCGGGCAGAGAGGTTTAGATGCAGCAGGTTGCGGACCGTGCGTGCATAGCCCTGCCTGTGTCGGTTAAGTCCCGTCCGTGCTTGGCCCTGTTGGACAAGTTTGAGTTGTATACCGGCCACATACTAGCTATATGGGACCCAGGAAACCGATGTACCTTGGGAGATCCATAGTGGAACTTTTCCAACTGCCTTAGGCTTTCGGTGTAAGGGTAGCAGGAGGTAACTCACTTAAGAACATACCACTGCGGGTATGTACCTTGAGGGAGCTTGCGTACTCGGGGCAGCTGGACTGCGTCCAATGTGGAAGATCTTGGGAAAGGTGGCCACGTACAACGTCAGTCGAAGTTGCTGCCGGCAACTCGGAGTACGGGTGTGCGTGTCGTGTAGTCCAGGCGTGTACTGTTTCGAATCACCGTCGCTCGCGGTCATATGAGCATACTTGCCCACTGCGTCTTGATGTAGTAACAACTGGAACTGGTTATCTTTTGAACTTGATAAGGTTGTGCTGTAACTTGTATTGCAACCATGATTGAATTAGAGATAGGCTCATTAAACTTTACTTTCACTTTGTGCAAAGAGCATCGCAACAAAGCGTTTCGTATTTGATTGTGGAGTTGCGATGCTTTTCAGCTCAAGGTCTGCACAATGAGGCTTGAAATCTGAAAGTTAAGGATCAACTTTAGGCGAGGCCTTTATGCAAATCTAGCTAACCCAATTGCAACCGTCGTGCATGTAGAGTTTCTTGTTTAGGAGAGACGGATCAGTCTTGCTGAGCCTATGTGCTCACGCTTGCTATATAAGTGGTTTTGCAGGTTAACATCGATGCTAAGATGGAGGTATTCCGGTGAGACTCGGAGACTTCCGAGTCAGGTAACACATGGAGAACCTAGCCGCTGCTGCTTGTCTTCGTGTTGCTAGCGAGAGGAGTCCGCGGGCTGGACTTCATCTCGAGTGCTCTTAATTATTCGACGTGAGTTGTTATAGTCTTCCGCTGTAGCTATTTGATGTAAACTATTTACAAAGAAAAACTTAAAAGCTTCTGCTATTGTTTTATGTAATACATTGTTCCTTGTATGTGTGCTGTTGGGTGCCGCACAACACGGCACCACCCAATGCGATTTCCGGGCAAGTGCCCCGTCCCCGTGACTAAACGGGCGGTGTCGGGCCGTGTCAAGTACCACCCACCATCGTGTTCCCCAGCCTCCATAACCCCCTGGCGGCGAGTTTCAGACCGTGCGGTGACCGGCAGCAGCAATCCCGGCGAGCACCGGTTCTGCTCCGGCGAGGAGAGGCGGCGCGCGTGCTGGGAGACGGCGGGAGGTTAAAGAAGGAGTGGACCCCGTCTGTCAGCGGCTCAGATTTTAAATCAGGATCAGTCTATGGCTCAGATCCGGTGTGCTGGCACGCAAAAACCCCGTGACCCCGGTGTGGCCCATTTCTGATTGGCTGGCATTTAAATAAGCGGGTCCATTAGACTTTTCAGTAGGAAAACAATTCCAGTTGTTGCTCAAACTTTGGAAAATCATAGCTCTCTGTAGGAACCTCCAAATTGAGCTGTGTTCATAAGGGTCCTGAAACATTTTCAAAAAATGTTTCCCACTTCAAAAATCTATTCTGGGCAATCCATAGCTCCAAAAATCATAGGAAAAATTTAGGCGAGCTCTCTGAGACATACTTGAAATTGTAGTTCACTTAATTGGGCATGAAAATGCACATTATTTCAGAATTAATTATTTTGATTACAAATGCTTAAGGAATTGTTCTGGAAGAACTACTCAAGTAAAAGGGCTGAATTTTGGACCAATTGACTCTCATGTGACTGGGAACTCACATGTAAATTATCAGTTCAAGTTGAGCCCTAGAACTCCCTGTTCCTATTCTCCATACTTATGTATATGTGGAAATACATAAGAGACATTGTGAGAATTATGGAGAACACAATTTAACTCCACATTAGATACAATTTGGCAAGTTAAATCCCTAGGTTAGAACCTGCTGTAAAAGTTTTGAGGCCATTGGAGTTCTTGTTCTTCAGTGCATCCAATCCTTTTCAGCTCATCTATTATGTTGTTAGAGAAAGTAGTTAGGGTATAGCTACAACACTAAGGTCAATTTAGTTCATTTCTGTTACTTTACACAACAGAGGCAAACCAAGCCATTCTTGGCTTTTCCACACAACCTCTGTTCCTAAGAAATTAATTCTATAACTTCTTTCCATTACAGTCTATAAAACATATGCATATGCATTTCAATAGAAACCACAACGAAGGGGATTCAAAGGAGTGATTCATTGAAGTGGATCAAGGTCCGGAGAATCAAGGGTGGATCAGCAAGGACACTAACTGATTATATATGACTACCCTGCAAAACAGACAAGCTCTAGTTTGCATTTAACAACTTTAAGTTTTTACTCTGTATTCGCTTTCGGTTAAGATATAAATTGTGCATTAGGTCTAGTGTTTGATACTCCTCTTGCACAGCCAAATGACCAATGGAGTATTGGGTAGGTGTCCTTACACCGTGTAGAACTCCCATGCTTAAGTAAGGTTCGGTAGAAGTCGAGTGGTGAGATGCTACTCGCAGGTTCAGGAACAACAGGGGCATGCGGGATTGGTTCAAAAGTGAATTAGCAAGTTAAAGTTGAGACCGGAAGGTTGTAGGAGCAGCGGGACATAGGGGCCTGGGTGCTATAGACTTGTCCATGTCGTTCAAGGACCGATCCGTATGCGGCCCTGTTGAACAAGTTTGAGTTGTATACCGGACTCATGCTGGTATTATGGGACCCAGTAAACTGATGTACCTCGGGAAGCTGTCATTGGGACTTTTCGGGTCGCCTCAGGCGGACGGCCGGTGTGCAGTATGTGGGGAACATTCTCATGACATCTCACGTCGGCAGGTGCACCATGAGAGTGGCTACTGTATGGGGCGACTTGATTGATTCAACGGGGGTGAAACGGGAGAAAGGTTGCCGTGTACGACGTCAGTGATGGTTATTGTAGGCAACGTCGAGTACGGGCGTACGTGTCGTGTAGTCCGGGTGTTATTGATTCGAATCACCGTCACTCGCGGAATGGACCGAGCATACTTGTTCTCACAGTCATGACGTAGTAAGAACTTGCATGAGAAAGGAACTAATCACATTTGTTTGAAGTTTCATACTAGCTTTGTATTGGATCTTGATGAATAGGCTAGTGCAAACTCGATTCTTTTATGCCATGAGCAATTTACATCGGGGGAAAGCGCCTTGTTTGATTGTGGACTCCCGATGTGGCGTGCCCAAGGTTACTTAAAATACTGCAATTAATACCTGAAAGTAAGGATTCACTTTTAGGTGAATTTAATTATTCTTATGCCATCCTATTTTAGGTTCATAACCTCACATAGAGTTTCATGTTTAGGGTGACGGTTAAGTCTTGCTGAGCGTTATGCTCACGGATGCTATCCGAGTTGTTTTGCAGGTATTTGACTTCATGCTTAAGAGAAGGGATGCCGATGAGACTCGGAAACCTTCGAGTGCTTAGTCAAAGAGCATCCTCGCCGCTGCAGACTGTCTTCGTGTTGCTAGTAAGAAATAGTCCACGGGCTGGACTGTTTCTTTGTTGCTAAGATAGAAAGGAGTCGTGAGAGTTATAGTCTTCCGCTGTAGCTTATTTTGAGATAAGTATTTGTAAAACACATTTGTACGCTTCCCCAAATGATTATGTAATGTGATGTGTTTCTTCGACCCGTGTGCTGTTGGGTGCCGCATATCACGGCACCATCCAACGAGGTCCTGCCGAGGGGCGGCCCTCACTGACGTGGTATCAGAGCTGTGACAAGTGGTGCCAGAGCCCTGTCACAGTTGATACCAGAGCGGCTGTCTCAGATGGTATCAGAGCTGCGTTGGGAATAGCACATGGATTGAGAATCATATTACGTTAAAAAAACTTAGGATACGGTGAGATAACGTTATTAGGCCCACATAAGGACTACTATTAGCATATGATGAAGGTGGGAACCTAACCTATTTGTTATGTTGGAAAATCATGCATCTCAGGATATTTTATGTCTTGGGGGGTGCACGTAAGCGCTGTCCACCAGTGCGCACAAGCTGAAGGGTGGAGCCTCACGGGTGGCAGGTAACCCGACTCGCTTTAGTATCCTCTACGACTCTTCATGTCATTTGGGGTATTCGAGCAATGCCATTCCCTGGCGTGCTTTGGGCAAGTATGGGAGACCCCGTCATGTGGTCAGTAACGTGAACACGTAGCTCAAGGCGTGTTTGGCTTGAGAACACCTGGGCGAGTGATGACGGCCGGGTGTACAAACTGTTATGGATATCGGGTTCGGTGTTCAGCCGGACTTGATGATTGAGTGTGTTTTATGTAGGTACTAACTACGAAAATCATAGTACGAGTAGAACACGTTTGCGAGTGACCGTTTTAGTACCACCTAATGATACGTATATGCCGGTGTAATCCGGTTAGATTTTTCTTTGGTGAGGCAACGTAGTACCGTCATATGTCTTACGGTGCATCGCCACCGTACTACACTGGATAGTCTTCTTTCCAATGAAGAAATCATTCATGACTAACTTTCGAACTAAAAATGGATGTTGGAAAAAACGCATGTTATTTACTGATCTCTTCATTTGAACTAAGTTTCAAAGAAGAGAATTGCTAGGTTTCTTTTGATCTCAAAAACAGAGTGCTCTGTTTTGGCAGAAAGTTTGCTGGAATTTGACAGAGCATATATCTGAGTAATTTGACCCGATCGAGGTGTATGATACGGTTCTGGAAAGGTTTTAAGGGCTCTACAACATTTCTGTAGACCTCTAGAGCAGAATCATGCGCCAACTTTGTTGAATGTCCAGGTGAATGCAAATTGTTCAGGAAACAGAACGGCTGCAACCTTCTCTGGATGTTTCTGTAAATTAGCCGTAGCATTCTGTAGAAAAATCCCTAAGAGTCATATAATACACCGTTGGAAAGGTTATGAAATTTGAAATGATTGTGTAGTTCATAGTTTGTTCAGAATTGTACTTCATTCTTATGTACAACTGTGATGAAAACAGCCACACACAAAGGAGATGCTGGCAAATTTTATCCAGAAATTCTGTCAACTTTGAACAATCGTAACTTTTGATCCAGAGGTGATCTAGAGGCATGTGAGTACTCGTTGGAAAGATACTGAAGTTAACTTTAACTTTGGTATTCAACTTGAGTTATGAAAATACTAGTAACTGGATCAAATTCTGGGTTAAGTACAGAAAGGTCGGTTCTGTACAGGATAGGGGATTGTTTATGTTGGCTTTAGAAAGATGGGTAAACATGAAGTGTTGATATGCTTTCATAAAGTTTTAGCATGCTCATGTTTTACATACTTTCACATACTGCTGAGATCAAGTTTTGACTCCCCTCAAAGATTATGCTTTTGCAGTATGGTGTGTACTCATTCGCCGAGTGGGGCTGAAGGTTCTCGCCGAGACGGTAATGACTCGACTCCACCACGGGCACCGCCATCAACGGTATGGGCGGATGTCATGGCCCAGATGGTCGAGTCAAGCCAAGAGAACACAAGACTACTCCAAGACTTGCTACAACAAGGCTTACTCCAACGTGCGCAACAGGACGTTCCATCTCGGAACGCCTATTTGGACTTCTTGGCGACACAACCGGCAATTTTCACGGAAGCCAATGAACCAGTGGAAGCTGATCAGTGGCTTCGGGTTATGGAGTCCAAGTTTGGAGTGTTTGAGTGCAATGAATATCAGAAGACCTTATTTGCAGCTCAACAACTCCACGGAGCCGCCGGAAATTGGTGGTTTGCTTATCTCGCCACCATTCCGGAAGGCCATCAAGTGGAATGGATGGAATTTCATGAAGCATTCCGTGCTCGTCACGTTCCTATGGGTTTTATCAAGGCCCAACAGCAAGAATTTAGGAATTTGAAGCAGGGGGACATGAATGTCCTCGATTATGTCAAAAGGTTCAGCCTTTTGGCACAATATGCTCCTGCTTATGCGGCGAGCGAAGCTGCTAGGTGTGACTACTTCTTCTATGGCTTGAGTGTCATACTAAAAGATAAGTTAGCTTTGTTCAATCAAGGCAGTTACACCAATTTGATCAGTGCTGCCCTGCTGCAAGAACAAGCGACACTTGAGTGTCAAGCAGAGAAGAGGGACCGGGATGATGTGCAAGAAGACACACCAGTTGTTCCTCGTAAGTACTGTGTGGTGTATCACACACCATCCGATGAGATATGGCAAGCACCAGTAAGATCAACTCCGTACAGATTTCCTGCTCAAGAATCTTGTCTTGAAGCAACACCATTGCCGCACCAACAAATGATACCTGTTGCATCATTGCTGCAGCCAACTACATCAACTTCTCAACCACAAGTCAACGAAGAACCAGGGAAACCCCCGTGTTCTTATTGCCACCGTTCTAGGCACTTTAGGAAAGAGTGCCGGTAGAAGTTGTTGACCACCAGATAGCCATCATCATCAGGTGGTATGCCGCCACCTGCTCAAGTCAACATAACAGCATTGCAATCCGGGAGTGTGCAACATCTTGCTATTGAGGATGTCCCAGAGGGAGCACCAGTGCTAGCGGGTAGGGATGGCAATGGGTCGGGTTTGGGTCGGGTGGAGCAAAAATCCACCCGAAATTAAAAAGCCAGCGGGTCAAAATTGACACCCGCACCCGCGGGTCTAAATCGACATCCGCACCCGCACCCGTCAGGTTTCGGGCGGGTTTCGGGTGCCCATCGGGTCTAACAGAATGTAATATAAAATTATTCTCTGCTGAATATTTAACTGCAACAAACTTATTTACACTAACAACAGTGACTTATTTCAAGTTTTCAACAACGAAATAAATAGCATAAAAAACAGATTCATCTACCATCAATTATAGTCAACACAGCACACAACATTATGTCTTTGAGTCTCTAAAAAAACACAGATTCAACACAAGACAAGTTATAAGTCCCAATCAACAGCCATAGCCATAACTTTTTTTCTCCGTACAAATATTACAAAAATTAAACACAGACTCCCAGTCTCATAGTCATCCCAGTCTCGCAAGCCATAGCCATAACTTTTTTCTCCTAAAGTCCAAACTCCAAACTTGAACTTGAGACTCCAGACCTGATACCTTCAAACATTCACTCAATAATGGTGGATGAAGGATCCTCCTAGCAAATATCAACAGCAAGAATGACACTGCTGAAAAGAATTGACCAAAGAAAGCCTTTGCACCTCATACATATCCAATATATCCTTTTTAATAGTGTTTCTGGACACTACTTTGAAAAGAGGTTGCAATGATGCACAAAACCTTCGAAAACCAGCATGATCAACTATAGATAGTGGATACTCATGGGCACATATCATTAGTGCAAGTTCCTTCCTAGCAATTTGTTGATCAAAAATATACTTTTCAACAACAGCAACCCCATTATCATCTTTGCTTATCTTCAAGGTTGCTTGTTTTAAGCCTTTCCTTACTTGTCTAGATGCACAAATTTTAAGGTGACCATGCAAGTGATTTGTCCCTGCTCTACTATGTCCAACTAGAAGTTTTTTACACCAATTGTATTGAGCTTTAAGTTTACCACTCACAGTAACTTGTTCAAATTCTAGCCAAACATCAGATTTGAGCTTTCTCTTACCACCAACAGCCACATTGTCATCTACATCTAAAGGAACATCTTCTTCAGATGGTACTGCTGTAGGTTGAGATTGAGAATTTGTACCGGCAGCAACACCAACATTGCTTGAAGAAAAGCAGCAGCACTAGCAGCGGTGGACGATGCAGCTTGATCAACACGTCGTAGCCTCTCTGCTGCAGCCGTAGCTTCTGTCGCACTTGGAATCGACATGCCGTGGATCTGGACCAAACTGATGAAATAAAGTGCAAATAGTTGTTCATTAGGTAGCAAAGTAATATCGCTTGAAGTTGAATAACAGTAAATACAGCAGGGTGGCGGCGAGCGGCTATACCAGTGCGCTGGACCAAGGGATGGCCGATGGCGGGCGCGGGGCGAACAGCAGCACAGTGGCCACAGGACCGGGAGGCAGGAGCGGCAGAGTTGCAACGGGGTTGGGACTCGGGAGCGGCCGCCGGCCGGCGGCAGACTTCACGACGGGGTCGGGACTCGGGAACAACAAGCTAGGTGGTGGCGGGAACAACCGGCGACGGCGAGGACCACAAGGTAGGCATGCGCCGGGGCCGAAGGGCCGCGGTTCGCATGGAGGCAAGCGGCAGCAGCATGGTCCGCATGGAGGCAAGCGGCGGCGGTGCGGTCCACACTGAGGCCAGCGGCGGCGGTGCGGTCCGGAGGCAAGCGGCGGCGCGGGGTCGAGGACTCGACTCGAGGGTTGGGGACTTGGGGTTGCGGCGCTGAGGACCTGAGCGAGGTGAGGAACTGCATACTGAGGCTAGGGTTACCGGTTAAAACTATCCACAGTGGGCTGGGTCGGGCTAGTGGGCTGCAAATTTGTGATTTCGGGTGCCCGATGGGGACCCGCGGGTTGAAAATGGAACCCGCACCCGCAATATATCGGGTCGGGTGCGGGTCAGACCCACGGGTGGAATTTTCAACCCACACCCGCACCCGTCGGGTGCCAAACCCGACAGGGACCTGAACCCGCGGGTCCAATTGCCATCCCTACTAGCGGGCATGTTTACTCTCAAAGGTGTGCCGGTGCTTGTACTTTTTGATTCCGGTGCAACCCACAATTTTATCAGCAAATCATGCGTGGATCAGCACCAACTATCCACCAATACTCCCACAACAAGTTATCTTATCCGCTCACCGGGAGGGAATATCTCTGCTAATCAGATTGTGTCCCGAGCAGCTTTATGTTTGGGCGGAAAAATATACCCAACATCGCTGATTATGTTGGATAGGCAGAAGATAGTCATAATATTGGGGATGTCTTGGTTAAATAGTCACGGTGCCATTCTCAATATTGGTAACCGGACTGTCCAGATTGACTCGCCGATTCACGGACAGCACATGCTGGTTTTAGACAGCGAAGATCCAGATATGGTAGAGGCCTACCATATGGAAGCACTTAAGCTTGAAGATATTCCAGTGGTACGTGATTATCCCGACGTATTTCCCGATGATTTGTCGGGCATGCCACTCGAACGGGACGTCGAGTTCAAGATTGAACTTGCGCCGGGAACAACGCCTATTTCATGAAGGCCTTACAAGATGGCACCTAACGAGCTAGCGGAGTTGAAAGAGCAACTGAATGAGCTCCTGAGCAAGGGTTTCATATGACCAAGTTCTTCACCTTGGGGTTGCTCTGCGTTGTTCATTAAGAAGAAGGACGAAACACTGCAGCTATGTGTTGATTACCGTACTCTAAATGCTGTCACGATAAAGAACAAGTATCCTTTGCCCCGCATCGACATTCTGTTTGATCAACTTGTGGGTGGAAAGGTATTTTAAAAGATGGATCTTCGATCGGGCTATCATCAAATCAAGATCCGGCCGTAGGACATACCAAAGACAGCTTTCTCGACGAGATACGGACTCTATGAGTACCTCATCATGTCATTTGGGTTATCCAACGCTCCGGCACACTTCATGTACCTGATGAATTCTGTGTTCATGCCGGAGTTAGACAAGTTCGTCGTGGTATTCATCGACGACATTTTGGTTTACTCCAAATCGGAAGAAGAGCACGCTGAACATCTGCGTATCATGCTGCAACGGTTGAGGAAGCATAAATTATATGCCAAGTTCAGCAAGTGCGAGTTCTGGATTGATCAAGTGCCTTTCCTAGGCCATATTATTTCAGCAGAGGGCATTGCTGTGGACCCCAGCAAAATTGAACTAGTGCTGAAGTGGGAATCTCCCAAATCAGTCCACGAGGTCCGAAGTTTCCTAGGTTTAGCGGGGTATTATCAGAGATTTATTCCGAGCTTCTCAAAAATTGCTAAACCAATGACGGGGCTGCTGAAGAAGGGCACAAAATACATGTGGAATGCAGCATGTGAAGCCGCATTCAAAACTTTGGTGAAACATCTCACAACAGCTCCAGTTATTGCTCAGCCGGACACGACGAAGCCATTTGATGTATACTGTGATGCATCCGGCATCGGTCTCGGCTGCGTTCTGATGCAAGAAGGGCGTGTAGTCTCCTATGGGTCTCGTCAACTGTGAAACCACGAGCAGCATTATCCAACTCACGATCTTGAGCTTGCTGCAGTGGTATTGGCGTTAAAGATGTGGAGGCATTATCTGCTTGGTAATCTTGTTCACCTCTACACCGACCATAAAAGCTTAAAGTATATCTTCACGCAGAAGGAGCTGAATATGAGACAACGGAGATGGTTGGAGCTCATCAAAGATTACGAAATTGAGATCCATTATCATCCAGGTAAAGCCAACGTGGTTGCCGATGCGCTTAGTCAGAAAGCCCACGTTCACAACTTGGCAGCTGCTGAGTTGGAAGATGAAGAACCAAGTCTCCGTGTCATTCCGTATGGCGCGCTTTATAATCTCGCGCTCATTCCAACAATCCGTGAAGAGATTGTTGAGGCTCAAAAGAAGAGACAAAGGTATGTCTCACATACGGAGAAGAATAGACAATGGAGACGTGAAATGTTTCCGGAAGGATGAGAACGGTACGATATGGTTTAACGACCGTATAGTGGTACCGCATAATATGAAACTCCGGAAGAAAATATTGGATGAAGCCCACCTGTCTAAGTTTTCCATTCATCCCGGAAGTAACAAGATGTACCAAGATTTGAAACGGAAATTTTGGTGGACGAGGATGAAGAGGGAGATCGCCAAGTACGTATCCGAGTGTGATACGTGTAGACGGGTCAAGGCTGATCATATGCGGAAAGTCAGACCGCTACAACCTTTGAAGATACCGGCATGGAAATGGGTGGATATGAGTATGGACTTCATCGTTGGATTACCGCTCACATCCCGGAAGCATGACTCGATATGGGTGATCATTGACCGGTTGACGAAGTCGGCTCATTTCATACCGGTGAACACTCATTTTCGAGCCAAGCAATATGCGGAGTTATACATCTCCAGAGTTATATGCTCACATGGTGTTCCAAAGACCATCATTTCAGATCGAGGTGCACTGTTTGTTGCTCGTTTTTGGGAGCAGCTGCACGCCTCGTTGGGCACCAAGCTAATTAGGAGCTCCGCATATCACCCTCAAACCGATGGACAAACTGAGAGGGTGAACCAAGTACTTGAGGACATGTTGAGAGCGTGTGCCATCCACCATGGTAAGAATGGGATGATCACTTACCGTTGTCGGAGTTTTCATACAACAACGGTTATCAAGCGAATATTAAAATGGCACCGTATGAAGCTCTCTACGGCCGGAAGTGTCGCACACCACTGAATTAGTGTGAGTCCGGTGAAAGACTTCTGTTTGGGATTGATCTTGTGAACGAAGCCGAAGACCGAGTTCGGTTGATACAAGAGAACTTGAAGGATGCACAATCCTGACAGAAGAGCCACGCTGATCAAAGGCGTAGGCCATTGCATTTTAACGTCGAAGAACACGTTTATCTTCGTGTATCTCCGATGAAGGGAATTCACCGGTTCGGTGTGAAGGGGAAACTCGCTCCCCGTTTTATTGGTCCTTTTGCTATCACGGTGCAGTGCGGACCCGTAGCCTACCGGCTGGAATTACCGGCAAGTCTAGCGGGTGTTCATGATGTATTTCATGTGTCACAGCTGTGGAAGTGCCTCAAATTTACCGCTGCTGTCCGCACCGAGGAAATCGACGAATTGAAACCAGACCTTACCTACACCGAGCGACCGGTTCAGATCTTGGATGAAAAGACCCGGGTAACCCGGAACCAGACGATCAGATTTTTCAAAGTGCTGTGGAGTAATCATACCACGGAAGAGGCAACGTGGGAAAGTGAAGATTACCTCCGCACTAACTACCCAGAACTTCTAGCTTTGTACAGTTTGTAATTACCTCTCCCGTCTCTTTCTTCTTTTGTAATCTCAGGACGAGATTCTTTTTAATGGGGGGGGAATGTAAAAGTCCCAAAATTGTGTATGAATAAAAACCGAGGGTTGCGTTCATATGTGTGGCAAAGACATGAAAAATGGGACTTGCTAAAACTTTTCTTCATGCAAAGTGATACATGGATGATTGTCCAAAATGAGGCTCACATCCTTAATTGAAAGTGTTGAACCAATAAGGGTTTAAATGTCTCTTTGCATGCAAGCTTAAAAATCAGATTTGAAATTCAAGTTCACATTTTGGACCAAAACTGTGAATAAACATGCAGCCTATAGATGGAATTATTGGGAAATATGGATCACAAACTTTTCATTTGTAGGGTGGGCTCAAAAAGGATTTGAAGAGGAGCATTTGTAAATTCTAACCACATTCAAATTGGTCATACAAATTCAAACTGAATTTGGAGAATTCAAATTCTAGCCACCTTTTAAACTCAAAATTGTGGGCATTGAGAAGATTAACATGAGGGGATATTTTGGGAGGAAATGTGGGGTAGGACCCACATGTCATTGAGCTGGAAATCTCAACTTGCACATTAAGCAATTGACTATGTCCCTGTTATTCAACACCCACGAGCTGTTTCCACCGTGAAGCCACCGGGAGGCTCGGCAGCGCCACCAGCTGCTTCAATCCTCCACGCGCGGGCGCCCAGAGGCGGTGTGCTCAACGTGATCCCTTCCCTCAGGCCGAACAAAGGTTCATTTGCCTTCCCCTCTCACGAGAACGCTGAGCAGAACCAACCCCTCACGTCTGCTGCTCGGTCGATCGGGAAAACCAAAGAAAAGCTCGCACCCCCTCTTCCCCGAGCGGCTAGACAGCGCTCTGAGCTCAAACTCCACTCCTCCGACGCCTAAACCCCCGAGCTTCGGCCTCCCTAGCCTGAGAACAACCGTCACAGCGGCGACCTAACGTCGGCCGCCGATCAGGCGCTCGTGGACAGCTCGCCACAACAACTTTCACGGCCGAGCAAGGGCCACAAAAGGAGCGCACGGACTCCATACTGCTTCCATCTGAAGCTCAAGCCACGTCGTGAGCTCTCACCGGCGAATTCGGGAATTTTGTCCTGGCGGCTTCAAACCGACGTTCCGGTACAGTTCCTTAAAATTCCCTCTCTCCAATCATTCATAGGGTATCAAACTCGGCACAAAGATACTGGACTAGCCGGTGATCAAAATCCCTTTAGCAACCCTAGCATGAAAACACCTCAGAGCAACGGATTTCGAGCTCTACTGAGGGTGTTCATGGTGGAACCGATCGGTCGCACGGTGAAACCATCCTTGCGGCCACTCCCGAGCTACTTTTAGGCCCTGTCGAGTTTCCTAGAGGTGCACCGGTGCTGTAGAACCCATCGGTAAAGGTTTTTGCATGCTGGGAACCTCGGGCAACGGCGCCGAACCTCAACAGAGGCCACTGCACGTCGCCGAGCTAGTTCCGGCCACCGGCAGCCCGAGCACCACCCACCGTCGTGTTCCCCAGCCTCCATAACCCCCTGGCGGCGAGCTTCAGACCGTGCGGTGACCGGCAGCAGCGAGCCGGCGAGCACCGGTTCTGCTCCGGCGAGGGGAGGCGGTGCGCGCGCTGGGAGCCGGCGGGAGGTTGAAGGAGTGGACCCCGTCTGTCAGCGGCTCAGATTTTTAAATCGGGATCAGTCTGTGGCTCGGATCTGGTGTGCTGGCGCGCAAAAAACCCGTGACCCCGGTGTGGCCCATTTCTGATTGGCTGGCATTTAAATAAGCGGGTCCATTAGACTTTTCAGTAGGAAAACAATTCCAGTTGTTGCTCAAACTTTGGAAAATCATAGCTTTCTGTAGAAACCTCCAAATTGAGCGATTCCAATTGGGTTGGATTCATCTTTCAGAGTTCTATCCAAATATGAACTCAGATTTGTATTAAAGTCAATATTATATTCTGGAAAATTCTTTGAAGGGTTTCTGAAAAAGAATTATTGAGGGAGTTTGGTTGATCCAAAAATCCTCAAATTTTGCCAGAATATTCTTTAGCATCTTGTTGACTTTCTAGCAAAGTTTCAGCTCATTTGAAGATCATTTGAGTAGGAATTTGCTAAATACAAGATGCTGTGTTCATAAGGGTCCAGAAACATTTTCAGAAAGTGTTTCCCACTTCAAAAATCCATTCTGGGCAATCAATAACTCCAAAAATCATAGGAAAAATTTAGGAAAGCTCTCTGAGACATACTTGAAATTGTAGTTCACTTAATTGGGCATGAAAATGCACATTTTTTCAGAATTAATTCTTTTGAGTACAAATGCTTAAGGAATTGTTCTGGAAGAACTACTCAAGTAAAAGGGCTGAATTTCGGACCAATTGACTCTCATGTGACTGGGAACTCACGTGTAAATTATCAGTTCAAGTTAAGCTCTAGAACTCCCTGTTCTTATTCTCCATACTTATGTATATGTGGAAATACATAAGAGACATTGTGAGAATTATGGAGAACACAATTTAACTCCACATTAGCTACAATTTGGCGAGCTAAATCCCTAGGTAGTATAGAACCTGCTGTAAAAGTTTTGAGGCCATTGGAGTTCTTGTTCTTCAGTGCATCCAATCCTTTTCAGCTCATCTATTATGTTATTAGAGAAAGTAGTTAGGGTATAGCTACATCACTAAGGTCAATTTAGTTCATTTCTTTTACTTTACACAACAGAGGCAAACCAAGCCATTCTTGGCTTTTCCACACAACCTCTGTTCCTAAGAAATTAATTTCTATAACTTCTTTCCATTACAGTCTATAAAACATGTGCATATGCATTTCAATAGGAACCACAACGAAGGGGATTCAAAGGAGTGATTCACTGAAGTGGATCAAGCTCCGGAGAACCAAGGGTGGATCAGCAAGGACACTAACTGATTATATACGACTACCCTGCAAAACAGGCAAGCTCCGGTTTGCATTTAACAGCTTTAAGTTTTTACTTTGTATTCACTTTCGGTTAAGATATGAATTGTGCATTAGGTCTAGTGTTTGATACTCCTCTTGCACAGCCAAATGACCCATGGAGTATTGGGTAGGTGTCCTTACATCGTGTAGAACTGCCATGCTTAAGTAAGGTTCGGTAGAAGTCGAGTGATGAGATGCTACTCGCAGGTTCAGGAACAACAGGGGCATACGGGATTGGTTCAAAAGTGAATTAACAAGTTAAAGTTGAGACCGGAAGGTTGTAGGAGCAGCGGGACATAGGGGTCTGGGTGCTATAGACCTGTCCGTGTCGTTCAAGGACCGATCCGTATGCGGCCCTGTTGAACAAGTTTGAGTTGTGTACCGGACTCATGCTGTTATAATGGGACTCAGTAAACCGATGTACCTCGGGAAGCTGTCGTTGGGACTTTTCGGGTCGCCTCAGGCGGACGGCCGGTGTGCAGTATGTGGGGAACATTCTCATGACATCTCATGTCGGCAGGTGCACCATGAGAGTGGCTACTGTACCGGGCAACTTGATCGATTCAACGGGGGTGAAATGGGAGAAAGGCTGCCGCGTACGACGTCAGTGATGGTTGCTGTAGGCAACGTCGAGTACGGGCATATGTGTCGTGTAGTCCGGGTGTTATTTATTTGAATCACCGTCACTCGCGGAATGGACCGAGCATACTTGTTCTCACAGTCGTGACGTAGTAAGAACTTGCATGAGAAAGGAACTAATCACATCGGTTTGAAGTTTAATACTAGCTTTGTATTGGATCTTGATGAATAGGCTAGTGCAAACTCGATTCTTTTATGCCATGAGCAATTTACATCGGCGGAAAGCGTTTCTTGTTTGATTGTGGACTCCCGATGTGGCATGCCCAAGGTTACTTAAAATGCTGCAATTAATACCTAAAAGTAAGGATTAACTTTTAGGCGAGTTTAATTATGCTTATGCCATCCTATTTTAGGTTCATAACCTCACATAGAGTTTCATGTTTAGGGTGACGGTTAAGCCTTGCTGAGCATTATGCTCACGGATGCTATCCGAGTTGTTTTGCAGGTATTTGACTTCATGCTTAAGAGAAGGGATGCCGATGAGACTCGGGAACCTCCGAGTGCTCACTCAAAGAGCATCCTCGCCGCTGCAGACTGTCTTCGGGTTGCTAGTAAGAAACAGTCCACGGGCTGGACTGTTTCTTGTTGCTAAGATAGAAAGGAGTCGTGAGAGTTATAGTCTTCTACTGTAGCTTATTTTTAGATAAGTATTTGTAAAACAATTTTGTACGCTTCCCCAAATGATTTATGTAATGTGATGTGTTTCTTTGACCCGTGTGCTGTTGGGTGCCGCATATCACGGCACCATCCAACGAGGTCCTGCCGAGGGGCGGCCCTCACCAATGTGGTATCAGAGCTGTGACAAGTGGTGCCAGAGCCCTGTCACAGTTGATACCAGAGCGGCTGTCTCAGATGGTATCAGAGCTGCGTCGAGAATAGCACATGGATTGAGCATCATATTACGTTAAAAAAACTTAGGATACGGTGAGATAACGTTATTAGGCCCACATAAGGACTACTATTAGCATATGATGAAGGTGGCCACCTAACCTATTTGTTATGTTGGAAAATCATGCATCTCAGGATATTTTATGTCTTGGGGGGTGCAGTAAGCACGGTCCACCAGTGCGCACAAGCTGAAGGGTGGAGCCTCGCAGGTGGTAGGTAACCCGACTCGCTTTAGTATCCTCTACGACTCTTCATGTCGTTTGGGGTATTCGAGCAACGCCATTCTCTGGCGTGCTTTGGGAAAGTATGGGAGACCCCGTCACGTGGTCAGTAACGTGAACACATAGCTCAAGGCATGTTTGGATTGAGAACACCTGGGCGAGTGATGACGGCCGGGTGTACAAACTGTTATGGATACCGGGTTCGGTGTGCAGCCGAACTTGATGATTGAGTGTGTTTTATGTAGGTACTAACCACGAAAACCATAGTATGAGTAGAACACGTTTGCGAGTGACTGTTTTAGTGCCACCTAATGATACGTATATGCCGGTGTAATCCGGTTAGGTTTTTCTTTGGTGAGGCAACGTAGTACCGTCATATATCTTACGGTGCATCGCCACCGTACTACACTGGATAGTCTTCTTTCCTATAAAGAAATCATTCATGACTAACTTTCGAACTAAAATGGATGTTGGAAAAAAACACATATTATTTACTGATCTCTTCATTTGAACTAAGTTTCAAAGAAGAGAATTGCTAGGTTTCTTTTGATCTCAAAAACAGAGTGCTCTGTTCTGGCAGAAAGTTTGCTGGAATTTGACAGAGCATATCTCTGAGTAGATTGACCCGATGGAGGTGTATGATACGGTTCTGGAAGGTTTTTTAAGGGCTCTACAACTTTTCTGTAGACCTCTGGAGCAGAATCATACGCCGACATTGTTGAATATCCAGGTGAATGCAAACTGTTCAGGAAACAGAACGGCTGCAACCTTCTCTGGATGTTTCTGTAAATTAGCCATAGCATTCTGTAGAAAAATCCCTAACAGTCATATAATACACCATTGGAAAGGTTATGAAATTTGCAACGATTGTGTAGTTCATAGTTTGTTCAGAATTGTACTCCATTCTTATGTACAACTGTGATGAAAACAGCCACACACAAAGGAGATGCTGGCAAATTTTATCCAGAAATTCTGTCAAATTTGAACAATCGTAACTTTTGATCCAGAGGTGATCCAGAGGCATGTGAGTACTCTTTGGAAAGATACTGAAGTCAACTTTAACTTTGGTATTCAACTTGAGTTATGAAAATACTAGTAACTGGATCAAATTCTGGGTTAAGTACAGAAAGGTCGGTTTTGTACAGGATAGGGGATTGTTTATGTTGGCTTTAGAAAGATGTGTAAACATGAAGTGTTGTTATGCTTTCATAAAGTTTTAGCATGTTCATGTTTTACATACTTTCACATACTGCTGAGATCAAGTTTTGACTCCCCTCAAAGATTATGCTTTTGCAGTATGGTGTATACTCATTCGCCGAGTGGGGCTGAAGGTTCTCGCCGAGACGGTAATGACTCGACTCCACCACGGGCACCGCCATCAACAGTACGGGCGGATGTCATGGCCCAGATGGTCGAGTCAAGCCAAGAGAACACAAGACTACTCCAAGCCTTGCTACAACAAGGCTTACTCCAACGTGCGCAGCAGGACGTTCCACCTAGGAACGCCTATTTGGACTTCTTGGCGACACAACCGCCAATTTTTACGGAAGCCAACGAACCAGTGGAAGCTGATCAGTGGATTCGGGTTATGGAGTCCAAGTTTGGAGTGTTTGAGTGCAATGAATATCATAAGACCTTATTTGCAGCTCAACAACTCCACGGAGCCGCCGGAAATTGGTGGTTTGCTTATCTCGCCACCATTCCGGAAGGCCATCAAGTGGAATGGACGGAATTTCGTGAAGCATTACGTGCTCGTCACGTTCCTATGGGTTTTATCAAGGCCCAACAGCAAGAATTTAGGAACTTGAAGCAGGGGTACATGAATGTCCTCGATTATGTCAAAAGGTTCAACCTTTTGGCACAATATGCTCCTGCTTATGCGACGAGCGAAGCTGCTAGGTGTGACTACTTCTTCTATGGCTTGAGTGCCATACTAAAAGATAAGTTAGCTTTTTTCAATCAAGGCAGTTACACCGAGTTGATCAGTGCTGCCCTGCTGCAAGAACAAGCAACGCTTGAGTGTCAAGCAGAGAAGAGGGACCGGGATGATGTGCAAGAAGACACACCAGTTGTTCCTCGTAAGTACCGTGTGGTGTATCACACACCATCCGATGAGATATGGCAAGCACCAGTAAGATCAACTCCGTACAGATTTCCTGCTCAAGAATCTTGTCTTGAAGCAACACCATTGCCGCAGCAACGAATGATACCTGTTGCATCATTGCTGCAGCCAAGTACATCAACTTCTCAACCACAAGTCAGCGAAGAACCAGGGAATATTATAAGTCTCACTAGACAGACCCAATGACTCTGAATTTTTTACTGTGGTTTGGTTACAACCTAAACAGAGGATTGGCCAAGTTTTATTTGCAGTAAAGTTCATTTGAGCTCTCCACAAATAATTATGTACTTGACCTTAATTGGAGCTCTTAGGGTTTTCTAGGAATTTTCATGGAGAAAGCCATGACTTTCTGAAAACTAGATTTTCAGAGGGTTCTAATGGAGTTGGTCTCACTTAATTTGAAGATTCCTAGCTAAATATATGAGCTAAACAATTTCAGAGAAATTCTGAAAATGTTTCTGGACATTTTCTATTTTCTCAAGAACAGTTTTGTTAATCACACCATTAGGTGGATCAAATGAGCTCAAATGGATCTGAAATTTTTATGGTAGATCAGGGATATTTTTGTGAACATCCCAGCAAAATTTTAGAATTTTCCTCCAAAGGGTTCTCCAGTTAAAATTCTAACCAGTTTGAGTTTCGAAGAATTAATTCTGGAGAAATAGGAATTTTCATGAAGTGAAACTGGATTTGCTGGAAAGTACTCAGAGAGGAATCCAACAAAATTTTGTTCACTCGAGTTGGAGTTTCTTAGCCAAAGTTATGTGGGTTTGAAATTTGAACTATATCTGAAAAAGTTTAAACCGCTGCGCGTGGGACCGAGGCTACGTGTCAACTCTTCATCAGTTGACACACGGGGCTACGTATTTCTTCGCACGCAGCCGCACCCGATCCGTGCCACAGTGAATCCCGGGGTTTAAAATATTGGCCGCTGACGCGTGGGACCGGGGGCTTCGTCTACCTCCCGCCTCCCGCGCTGGGCCACCGTGACACCTCGCCGGAGAGCTCGCCGGTGGCCTCTGTGGTGCGCCAAACTCCATGATCCTGGCCGCCTCTGCCTAAATCCACCTGGGGAACATGATGCTGGGCTCAGCTCGTCATGAAAATCACCGGCACATAGTCGGCGACCAGAGACGGCTTCGGAAGAACTTCGGCCGTGTCGGCCGACCTTCCTAGCACCCCAACCGACCGAGCAAAAGGCCGGAAAGCATCAGTGGTCCCTAAGGAAGCTCGGCATGGGCTCGAAGCAGCTCGGGAGAGGTCCGGAGTAGGCTCTCACCGTGCGCCCGATGCTTCCCGCATGATCCGCCGTCGGCAAGCTTTGAAATACGCCGTGTACAGAGGTCCTCATGCTAGAGGTTGTGAAAGCAACTTGTGCGCCACTAAGTCTAGTTGGTGTAGGAACGGATTGAGACTCTCTAAACCTTTATGGAGTGTGAATTCAGCGGAGCCGCACCCGAAGGTCGGTCTGCACCGAGTGAAAGGGAAAACTAAAATTCGTCGCCGGCGATCAAGCACTTGGGCTGTGGCTCGGGGATGAGCAGCACCAGTCCCTAACGCATCCAGGGACACCTTAGCTTGGGCGTAACACCCTCCCGTTTGGGCTGTCCACGGGAGCCCGAGGTGCGGCGGACATAGGTCCCCAGAAAGAACTCTCGGCATGGTCGAGATCGTCCAAGTTCAACCAATTTCCAGCGATGGGGAAGGAGAAAGAGAGCCATTCGTACCGTTTTACAGCATGGAGGGGATGGATAGGCTGTGTTCATGGGCTTCTCCGATCAACCGAGAGAGAGCGGCGGCGAGAGCTGTTTTTCTAGCGCGAGGGAGCAGAGGATCAGCCGAATACTTCTCTCACTGGCTCGGGCTCGGGGATAAGAAGGCGGGGGCGACGTCGGTCGACGCGGCCAGCCCGAGCAGGAGCTGTCCCGGCAATCAGCTAGGTGGCGTCCTCGGAGGAAGCCCGAGAAACCGAGGGTTGAATCTTCAGTCGGTTGAATTTGCTTCAGTGGCTGACATGTGGGTCCCACCTGGGGTTTTAATATCTGAAATTAACTTTTCTCCACTGCTCTAAACAGTAGAGACCAAATTAACCTCAGGCATTTGAATTATCTACCCCTGGGCCATTTGAATGGGATAAAATTCAAATTGGTTTTTGTTTGACTAAATTTCAGCACATATGCAGTTTGAAATTCAAATAAAATTTGAATTTGCTAAACTTAGCTCATGTCAAGATCAACTCCAAATGGAGTGAAAATTGGTATGTGAGTTCACAAAAATGTGCTGAGTAAGAATATATCTCCCACTTTTGAATTTTCATGGGATGAAAACAGTTTGAATTTGAATTTGAGTTCAAACTACCCTCTTTCTAGCTATACCCAAAAGGACTTCACAAAGGTTTTGAATTTGGGTGAAACTTGGCATGGGAATTCCTAGCAAGATGTAGGAGTTTTTCATATGCCCAGCCCCTATATGATGCATGTGGGAAATGCCACTTTTGCATTTTGTGAATTTATCCTCTAATGAGCATGTTGATGGTGGTTACTTGCTCTTCAAATGTGCTCATCAAGTTTCTTCAAATGAAAGGTGTGTGGGTTGATGATCACTTTGAATGTGTACAAAAACTTGGACCCTTACATTCTTCCCCCCTTAAAAGAATCTCGTCCTGAGATTATAAGGTGAAAATGAGAGAGAGAACGGTGGAGAGTTATCTTATATGCGACGTGAAAAAGTCGTGGTAGTTCGCGCGAAGAAATCCTTCGCTCTCCCATGTCGCTTTGTCTACGGAGTGATTACTCCATAGAACTTTGTAGAACCACAACGTACGGTTGTGTGTGGTTCGGGCCTTTTCATCAATAATCTGAACCGGTTCCTCCCGATACGTGAGATCCGGTTTCAGTTCTTCTATATCCTCCAGCTGAATGGTAGTTGATAGCTTGAGACACTTCCTCAGCTGGGAGATGTGAAAGATGTCGTGCACACCGGAAAGTGTTTCTGGTTCTCAGCCGGTATGCTACTGATCCACATCTTTCTGTAATCTGAAATGGACCGATGAATCGGGGTGCCAACTTTCCTCTCACCCCGAATCTGTTCACGCCCTTCATTGGAGACACGCGTAGATATACGTGATCCCCGACTTTGAATTGTAATGGGCGTCTTCTCTGGTCCGCATACTGTTTTTGTCGGGATTGGGCGGCTTTTAGGTTCGCTTGAATCAGCCGAACCTTTTCCTCCGCGTTATTGACAAGGTCAATCCCGAAGGTGACCCTTTCGCCAGACTCACACCAATTCAGTGGTGTTCGACATTTTCTCCCGTATAGCGCCTCGTAAGGAGCCATCTTGATGCTGGCTTGGTACCCATTGTTGTACGAGAACTCGGCCAACGGCAAGTGATCATCCCAATTCTTGCCGTGGTTGATAGCGCAAGCTCGTAGCATATCTTCTAGAATCTGATTTACCCGCTCGGTTTGCCCATCCGTCTGTAGGTGGTATGCTGAACTATGGATCAACCTCGTCCCCAACGCAGCGTGTAGCTGCTCCCAAAAATGGGACACAAATAAAGTGCCCCGATCCGATATGATGGTACGGGGTACGCCGTACAAGCATAGGATCCGTAAGATGTACAGTTCACTATACTTCTTAGCGTTGTAGTTGGTGTTGACCGGGATGAAGTGGGGAACTTTGGTGAGCAGGTCGACGATCACCCACACAGAATCATGCTTCTGAAAAGTGGTGGGTAACCCGACGATGAAGTCCATGCTCACATCCTCCCACTTCCAGGCAGGAACGCCCAGTGGTTGTAGCAGTCCCAGTTTCCACATATGACTTGCCTTCACCCTTCGACATGTATCACATTCGGACACGTACTTTGCAATCTCCCGCTTCATCCGCATCCACCAAAACTTGCTTCTGAGTTCTTGATACATTTTGTTGCTGCCGGGGTGAATAGAAAACTTTGGCAAGTGAGCCTCATCAAAGATTTTCTTCCGTAACTCCGGGTTACGGGGTACGACGATCCGGTCCTTGAACCATAGGATGTCGTCTCCGTCTTTCCGGAAACATTTCAGCTCCCCACTGTCTATACGTCTCCGCAAATGCGACATGCCTTTGTCATTTTTCCGAGCTGCCGCTATCTCTTCACGGACGGTGGGGATCAAAGCTAAGTTGTAGAGAGCTCCATGTGGAATCACACGCAATGGTGGCTCGCTCTCTTTCAACGGTGTGATGGTCAGATTGTTGACGTGTGACTTGCGACTCAGCACATCCGCAACTATGTTTGCCTTGCCGGGGTGATAACGGATCTCTATTTCGTAATCCTTTATCAATTCTAACCATCTTTGCTGCCTCATATTCAGCTCTTTCTGAGTGAATATGTACTTGAGGCTTTTGTGGTCGGTATATAAATGCACGATGTTACCGAGTAGTTAGTGCATCCACATTTCAAGTGCAAGTACCACGGCAGCGAGCTCCAAGTCATGAGTTGGATAATTCTGCTCATGGTTTCTGAGCTGCCGTGATCCATACGCGACCACTCTTCGGTCTTGCATCAGCACACATCCGAGCCCAATGCCGGATGCATCGCAGTACACATCGAACGGTTTTGTTGTGTCTGGCTGCGCCAAAACCGGTGCTGATGTTAGGTGTTTCACTAATGCCTTGAACGCTGCTTCACATGCTGGACTCCAAACATATTTGGTAGCCTTCTTCAGCAGCTCTGTCATAGGCTTGGCAATCTTTGAGAAGTTCGGAATGAACCTCCGATAATATCCTGCGAGTCTGAGGAAACTCCGTACATCGTGAACAGTTCTTGGGGATTTCATATTCAGACTTGTGTGATTTTACTCGAGTCTACAGCGATACCCTCCGCTGAGATGATATGCCCGAGAAAAGGCACTTGCGATATCCAGAATTCGCACTTGCTGAATTTCACGTATAGCTTGTGATCCCGCAGGCGTTGCAAGAATATACGCAGATGCTTCTTGTGTTCTTCCTCCGACTTGGAATATACCAATATGTCGTCAATGAAGGCCACGATAAACTTGTCCAGCTCCGGCATGAATACCGAGTTCATCAAATACATGAAGTGAGCTGGAGCGTTGGTGAGGCCGAAGGACATGACCAGGCACTCATAAAGTCCGTACCTCGTCGAGAAAGTCGTCTTCGGAATATCCTCAGCCCGTATTTTAATCTGGTGGTACCCGGATCTTAAGTCCATCTTGTAGAAGATCTTTGCTTCGACCAACTGATCAAACAACATGTAGATCCGTGGCAACGGGTACTTGTTCTTGATGGTCACTGCATTTAATGGACGATAGTCCACGCAAAGACGCAACGTCTCGTCCTTCTTCTTCACGAATAATGCCAAACAGCCCCATGGCGAGGAGCTCGGCCTAATAAAACCCTTCTCCAGCAGGTCTGTTAGCTGGGTCTTTAGTTCAGCCAACTCCTTGGGTGCCATCTTGTACGGTCTTCGGGATATTGGCATGGTTCCCGGTGCAAGTTCAATCTTGAACTCCACCTCTCTATCAAGCGGCATCCCTGAAAAGTCATCCGGGAACACGTCAGGGAACTCTCGGGCCACTGGAATGTCTTCCAATCTGATGGTTGTGGATTGATAGATACTTGGAAGTTTTATTTCTGGACTGTCCAGAAATATGGAATGAGATTCGTGCACTTCTGAGTTCAAGTGCACAATTCGGAGGACGGTGTCTAAAAGAGCACCGTGGCGGGTTAACCACGACATCCCTAAGATGACATCAACCTTCTATCCCTCTAAGACTATGAGGGACGTAGGGTATACTCTACCCTCTAAGCATAATGGTGCTTTTGGGACCATTATGCTTGCTGAAATTTTCCCACCCGGCGAACAAATCAAGTATGGACTATCGGTGGGTAGTATTTGCAAGCCGTATTTTAGCAATGAAAGCTTGGCTAATAAAGCTATGTGTGGCGCCTGAATCAAATAATACTATGGCGGGATGCTGGTGGAGTTGAAACATACCCGCAAGGATCGGCTCTCCCTCCGGCACGTCCTCTGTGGCAAGTTGGTGGACGGTGCCGGGCCTAGGGTTTGCCCGCCACGTATTAGTAGGGTTCCGGGGCTGATTCCTCCCCGGAAGTTGCGGTGCAACTCCGCCGCCTTGCCTCTCCGGGCAACTGCTGGCGAAGTGCCCTGGACGACCACACTTGTAACATGTGGCTGCTGCTTGTCTCGCGCTTGGGGGACGAAAGCCCAGCATGTGCTGCTGAGGTGCATACGCACGCGGCATCACCCGCTGCTGCTGTTGTTGTTGCGGAGATGGTGCTGGCAGTGCCGGCCGGAATGCCGGTGGAGAATAGGGCCCACTGCGGAACGGCATCGACCTCTATAGTGGCTGCCAACGTGGACCTGATGGTGGGCGATTCACCATCCGATATTTCTGAGAAGGACCCCCTCCTTCTCCGCTGCTTTGCGGCGCGCTTCGCTTCCTTTCCGCCGCCGCTAACTCCTTGCCGGAGTCCTCCTGAACAATCACTGTCGCGATTGAACATCGCCAGCTTGTCCTTCAGGAGCGGGTTAAGACCCTGGTAGAAATGATCCCGCCGCTTCTCATCGGTATCGGCGTGTTACGAGGCGTAGAGCGCGAGATCGTTGAACACCCTGGAGTATTCCAGCGCGTTCCGGCTCCCTTGCTGCAGGCGTAAGAACTCTTGCGTCTTCCTCTTCATGAGACCCGGCGGTATGTGATAGGCCCTGAAGGCCGTCCGGAATTCCGCCCGGGTCATAACTCGCTCGGTGGGCTGCGAAGCACAGTAATTCGCCCACCACGCGCTCGCGGATCCCTGGAGCTGTTGGACCCCTAACTGAGTCTTGCGCTGCTCACTCACTTGGAGCAGCCCGAACTTCATCTCCATCGTGCGGAGCCAGTTGTCCGTATCGAGGGATTCATCCGCCCTTGAGAATACCGGGGGATGGGTAGCTAGAAAATCGGAGTAGGAGCTCTGTTGACGCTCCTCACGATCTTGATGCCTCTCTGGCCGAGATGTATTTGCAATGAGAGTTTGCAGAAACTCCGTGTGCTTCTGATGAGAACCCGCCATTGCCGCAACGATGTCGGCCAATGTAACCGTTGGTGGTGGCGGTGGCGGTTGTTGCTGTTGCTGTTGCTGTCCCGAGGAGTCCTCGGGAGGCTGTTGGGAGGTTTCTCCCCCCTGACTGGAACCCCCAACGTCCGGGTTGGCACGAGTACGAGTCATTCTGAAATTCAAAACAGCAGCGATCAGCACATGTCATACTTAAAAATTCCATATGCAACAGTAGGTATTGAAGTGACGCATGAATAATTTGCACAACATTCACATATATTGATAAAGAATAAACTTTATACAAATACATTAGTCTCGGGTCTCCGAGAAGTCGTGCTCATGCCGTCACTACCTATACATACACTACTGTCTACACGACATGGCACCGATTATAAAAGTTTGGGTTACATTACCCTAGCTGCCCTAATTGGCAACAGTAACCCTCTACTCGGAGTAGAACTCAACCTCCTGCGGGTCCTCCTCCTCCGGTACCTCTGCTGGTGGCTCTGGGTCTACAACCTCCTCTTCTGGCTCGGGTTCTCCCATTGCCGGAAGACCCAAGACCACGGGTACGGCGCCTACCACCGGTATGCCCATTACCGGAGGTACGAGGTCCTGCAACACGTGCACCTCGTCCATGGCTTGGTTGTAGTCCTCTTCCCAGCCTTTCCCCTCCTCAATAGCATCGTCCCGCTCTTGAGTAAGGACCTCGTTCTGCTGGGTCAGAGCCTCCACCTGCTGTTGCAAAGCCGTGATGTCGACACGGCTTTTCCTCTTCGCCTTCTTCAGACGATGCAACTGATTATATTGTTCGTTCAGTCGCTTGATCGTCGGAAGGAGAACATTGCGGATTGCGCTGTGAGCACTCTCGAAATGGTCTCCACGGCTGTTACTCTCCTTGAGCTTCACGGCGAGACACTCCGTATGAACAGCCTGGCTGTCCATCACGGCCTTTCCCGCCCTTATTTGGAGACTGAGGTTCGCCTCCGCGGGGTTGTACCTTGGGCAACCCGGATCTGTTGCCTCCATGTACCTCCCTTCCCACACGTGATTAGCCTGTCCCTCCACCGGAACGAGCGCGTATGGAGTGCCCTCCATAGCTCTCATGTGTAGCTGGCAGAAACGCGACATAGTGTCGCGGGCTGCCACTTGCCACATTCCCTCCGGTTGTCTACCCCTCACCGTAACGGTGAACGGTGCCCAACCGGATGGCGTAGGCCCTGCAGGAACTTTGACATGGATCGTCCACGTCTTGTTTCCCTCCTCGCCTTCTTCCTTGGCGAAGTACTGTGGCATATTGCTGTACCTGAAATATTGAAGCATTTGCCTCAATGCTTCCGGATAGCCGCTGCGGTGAGAACAGTGGGACACCACCCACCCGTTCTCCAACTGTTTATCCGCTGTCATCTGTAAAAAATTATTTGAGAAATGTCAAATATTTATTTGAACAGTAAATAATTGAGTTATAACATAAAACATGTCATTGAACTCATAAGACTTGGAAACATAGTTCAAACTTAAACAAATTTGACTGCTGATCTGCTGTCCACTATGACAGCCTTGACCAGTTTCCATTTCAACCTGATTTAGACCATGCTAAAGGCAAAACCAATCTGGAGCTCAACATCAAAGTTAAAGCTAACTTCAATATCTTTTCAGAAAGTATTTGCTTGTCCTACGATCTGTCATGGTTCAAAAGTTATGATACGTCGAAGTTGATAGAATTTCTAAAGAAAATTATACAGCACCTCCCTGCTTTAGGTACTAATTTGATACAAGAATTCCAGTTAATTCTACTCCCAATCTGACAAAACTTTCTGTTACAAAGTTGTAACCCATCTCTTAAACTTTTCAGAACTACCTCATTTTATATTTTTGGATTTTAATGCAGGACGTTATGCTCAATTTACAGAGAGTTACAGAGAGTGTTTGCTCTGCCCTGTTTTCTGGACAGTTTAAACTCTACTGCATTTTTCGATTGGTTAGAGGATGAAACATCCCTGGACCTCAACAGAAAAGTTGTAAAGCTCTTCAAAAGCATTCCAGAAATGTATCATATGACCCAAACATCGAAAGAACTCAACCTCTAAGCTCTGATTAACTTCAGCCTTAATTCAGCTGAAAACAGGGGACTCTGTCCTTAGTATCTTATAAGTTAAAAACTTGTTAACTTTGAATATCCTGTTCAAGGGAAGGAGTTACACCAAGTTTTGGTGCTCTGGATTAAAACTTTCAAGTTTTATAATGAAGTTGTTCATTTAGTGGAGTGTGACGTCGATGCGTCACCAGAGCATGTCGGTACTACGTCCTCACAAAGAAAAACCTATACCGGACTTAGCCGGCTTCGTCAGTTCAGTGGCACTTAACGTCTCTCGCACACGGATGCTACACGTGTACCGTTTTGTGGTTAGACTACCCGCAGATAACTCAAACAAT